>CM054116.1:46058902-47258902 GCA_028673005.1 Tanypteryx hageni | reverse complement strand
GAGGACTATGACTATGCAAAGAAAATTTGGGACGATTTTAATTGCTCGACTTTAGGTGAATATAGCGACCTTTACCTGAAGACTGACGTTTTGTTGTTAGCTGATGTTTTTGAAAATTTTAGGGAAGTATGTTTGAAAACGTACAAATTAGACCCAACATGGTACTTCACCGCACCAGGTCTTGCTTTCGACGCCATGTTGAAATACACTAAAATTAACCTTGAACTGATGAATGACTATGACATGATTTTGATGGTAGAGAAGGGTATTCGTGGTGGAATCAGTCAGTGCATGAAAAGGTATTCTGAGGCCAATAACAAGTATCTAGATAATTTTAATCCAGAGATTGAATCTCGATATATTGTTTATTTAGATGCTAACAATCTCTACGGCTGGGCAATGAGTAATTACCTGCCCCATAGTGGGTTTCGTTGGCTTGATCGGGAGGAAATTCAAAATTTTAACGTAACTTCTATTTCAGATGACCATTCGAAAGGTTACATTTTAGAAGTCGATTTAGAATATCCGAGTGATCTCCACCACGAACACAACGATCTACCGTTATGTCCTGAAAATAAAATTCCTCCAGGTGGTAAGCATACCAAACTGTTGACGACTCTAGACGATAAAACAAAGTATGTTATTCACTACGTTAACCTAAAACAGGCTCTTTCTCTTGGACTAAGACTCAAGACAATTCACCGAGTCATTGAATTTAACCAATCTCCGTGGTTGAAATCATATATCGATTTAAACACTGAACGTAGGAAAATTGTAGAAAATGATTTTGAAAAGGATTTTTACAAATTAATGAATAATTGCGTTTTTGGTAAAACTATGGAGAACGTTCGGAAGAGGATAAATTTGGAATTGGTTTCCAATGAAAAACGATTGGATAAGCTAATATCCAAATCAACATTCCTCGACCGAACGATCATTAATGAAAATTTAGTCATCGTTCACTTGAGAAAATCTAAAATTAAAATGGATAAACCTATTTATATAGGATTATCCGTTTTAGAATTAAGTAAAACATTGATGTATGACTTTCACTATCGGAGGATGAAGCCCAAATTCCGTGACAGGTTAAACCTATGTTACATGGACACTGACAGCTTCATTTATGAAGTAAGGACTGATGACTTTTACAAAGATATGTTGACTGACTTGGACTTTTACGACACATCCAACTTTCCAAAGGACCATCTTTGCTTCTCTGATAAAAATAAAAAGATGATTGGAAAATTTAAAGACGAGTGTAACGGAAAGATAATGACTCATTTTGTAGGACTGCGGAGCAAATTGTATGCATTTAAGGTTAGAGATTCGAAGGAAAAGAAAAAAGCAAAAGGAATAACCAAAGCAGTTATCAATAAAGGTTTAAAGTTTGAGGACTATGTAAATTGTTTAAGGGATAATTCTGTTGTATTTCGCAAAATGAATGTGATTAAAAGTAAAAAGCATGAACTTTATTCGATGGAAATGAATAAAGTTGCCTTGAGTGCTTCTGATGACAAACGTTATCTTTGTGACGACGGGGTCAACACCTTGTCTTGGGGAAACAGTAAAATTTCAAATTTAAAGAGAAACTGGGAAGAAGCCTTTGAAGGTGATATTTGAATAGGTTATCCACCTCTCATTAACGAAATCATCTCTTTCCTCCAACCGTTTTTCTACACCGAAAATCCATTTCGACTCCAAAGTTATCACTCTGACCTTTTTGGAGAGTTTTGCTGTCTTTACACTCTCTGCAAATCAATCGCGAAAATCTTAACCTATTTCATTTCCCCAATTCACCCATCCCCACCTCAACGACTGTCAAGTTCATCGAATTTTGAAAGCGAGACAAAGAATTTACAAAACTGCTGCTCGAATATAAATCAACTCCACCGCATAATGCAATCTCGGACAAGCAACCAATCGCCGAGGATTTAAGACTTCTAAGGCTCCCCCTTTCACTTTCACACCTTTCCCCTTCACTCCTACCACCCACCCCTCCATCAGTTATAGTAGGTTATATTGAAATATATAAACTCCACGCAGTCTTTCGCTATAAAGAGTTCGAGCAGTTCAGGAGTTCTACCGAAACGGAGGAGAAGTGTTCCAAGACCGAAGTTATCCAATCTGCAATCATCACCACCATCGTCATCGCCACCACCGCCATCCAGTCTGCAAGCAGATCCCGCATCACCCCCCAAAGTCATCGCGGAAGAATAATATTTGTGAAATCAATCAACTCTTATTGGAAACTGTGTACTATCTGAATAATAAGAAAGTGAAAAGTGTTAGTGTTGGGTTTAATCATTGTGAAACTTTTGAATTGTGTGTGCAATTTACTCAAATCGGTGAAGGAGAAGTCATTCTGAGTAATGATCAATGGCTTAATTTATTCGAACAAAAAAGATATAATTTCTATACAATACTTTCACGCTTATATTATTCTCAAACCGTACAGATTTTGACGTGATAATAACGTTAAGACTCATTCAATTATTGGATGATGGTTTCAGAAAAGAACTTATCGAAGCAAAGAAAGACGATTTGGCAAAAAGTGGACTGGTAATGTCGTAATTAAAAGAGGCTATAACCAATGAAGCGACATGGAGGTTGTTTAATAATAAATATAGAATGAGTATGGAGCAATGTTTGTAAAAAAAACTAACTTTGCATATATTTTTGTTAAATAAATCGATTTTTTTACTGTTCCCGTGTGTTATTTACTTGATAAAACCTGCCCCCGACCGTAGGTTTTTAAAACAACCAGAGGCCAATATCCTATCCAGGTATTAAACATGACTTTCTCTATCGAGACGCTGGAGCAACCGCAGGTCTTTTAATTTCCCTTTTTTAATTTGAGGCCCCAATCCTTCTCCCCTCCCCACCCCACTCAGAACCGGTTTTTCTTTGCCTAAAAGTTGGTGACCTACTTAGCTCATCGAAAACCTGCTTAGAAGGGTAAACGACCGACCGAAGACACGCGCTGAGGAGAACCCAAAACACACGCAGATGTAAATATTGAAAGGTTCTATCCCCTCCCCCACCCCACTCAGAACTCGAATAGAAATCAACTCCTACGCATGATGCAATCTAGGACAAGTAACCAATCGCCGAGGATTTAAGTCTTCTAAGGCTCCCCCTTCCACTTTCACACCTTTCCCCTTCACTCCTACCACCCACCCCTCCATCAGTTATAGTAGGTTATATTGAAATATATAAACTCCACGCAGTCTTTCGCTATAAAGAGTTCGAGCAGTTCAGGAGTTCTACCGAAACGGAGGAGAAGTGTTCCAAGACCGAAGTTATCCAATCATCACCACCATCATCATCGCCACCACCACCATCCAGTCTGCAAGCAGATCCCGCATCACCCCCAAAGTCATCGCGGAAGAATAATATTTGTGAAATCAATCAACTCTTATTGGAAACTGTGTACTATCTGAATAATAAGAAAGTGAAAAGTGTTAGTGTTGGGTTTAATCATTGTGAAACTTGTGAATTGTGTGTGCAATTTACTCAAATCGGTAAAGGGACAGTCATTCTGAGTAATGATAAATGGCTTAATTTATTCGAACAAAAAAGATATAATTTCTATACAATACTTTCACGCTTATATTATCCTCAAACCGTACAGATTTTTTACGTGATAATAACGTTAAGACTCATTCAATTATTGGATGATGGTTTCAGAAAAGAACTTATCGAAGCAAAGAAAGACGATTTGGTGAAAAGTGGACTGGTGAAGTCGTTATTAAAAGAGGCTATAACCAATGAAGCGACATGGAGGTTGTTTAATAATAAATATAGAATGAGTATGGATCAATGTTTGTAAAAAACTAACTTTGCATATATTTTTGTTAAATAAATCGATTTTTTACTTATCTCGTGTGTTATTTACTTGATAAAACCTGCCCCGACCGTGAGTTTTTTTTAAAACAACCAGAGGCCAATATCCTATCCTACCCAGGTATTAAACATGACTTTCTCTATCGAGACGCTCGAGCAAAACCGACGTTTGACTGCGAGACCGTAGATCTTATTTTTTTTACTACCAGAGGTTAGTGACCTAGACACATCCACCACTCGGGTGCAATAGCTGGACTGAAAACCTGTTTTTTCATCTACCCCGAAGTGTTTTCATTCATAAACTCCTTAGTAACCTAAATAGATGAGACTCGGCAGAGGACGGTCGCGTGCATAAAGTGAGTTTTTCGAAGAAAGACGCATCCGGATATTCCACGCATCAGATCGCTCTCCAAAGGTAATTTAATTTATATTTAATAATTATTAATATATTATCAATCTAAGCAATCATTGATTTGAAAATAATTAATTTTCAATTATGGACTTAAAACAACTCGCAATCATACATAAAGTTGGGTCGGCTATTCAGACCTATCATGAACGTGGTTGGAAGACGATGAAATTAGAGGATCTGAAATTGATACCTTTTGATTATATTGAATTGTATCATCCACGTGACATCCATCAGATAACCACCACATTTTCCGAATTATAAGAATTAGAAGATCGGCGTCAGAGGGAAGGATATTAGCCATGCCTGGAACACTACAATAAAGGAGAAATTCATATCGATGGACCACCTCCTTTGAAAAAAATGATTGTTATTTGTGTTGTGTGTATTTATAAAGTAATAATGATTGTATTTTATTGGATATAAAAACTTGATCAATATTTCGCTTCATTTTAACGTACTCAAATCCACCGCCATCCAAAAATACCAATCCAGAAAGTTTAATTCGATTCGAATCCGCCGCCATCCAAGTACTAACCTAACATTGCACATTACGATCGTCTTTTGTTATGACGTCATTAGGTTTTTCTTTTGTTTATCTTTATAATATCACATTAAAAAATGGCGGACTGTGCTCAAACGAACATTTATACTCTACTCACCGAGTTTAAAATAGATAAAATATTGAGGCGTAGAGGAATAGGTCGCAGTCTCGAATATTTCGTCAAGTGGAAAGGATATTCGGATTCCTTTAATTCTTGGATTAAGGCTTCGACGGTAAAACGTTTAAAATGAACGAGTTCTATCTCACCCTCCTTAGCGATAGCTCTCGCGAGTATTTCGAAGATAATACAATAGCTCATTTTTGGACGAAATTATCTCAACGAGTGGATTTAGGAAACGGAGAATGGAGAGTGGGTTTGGCCGAATTTTCGCATCCAAGGATTCGTGATAACAGGATCCACAGGGAGGAAATGAATAGGGATAGACGACAGGTCAATATCGAAATGGATGATAGTACACCGATCACGATAGCTCCAGGAACTTATAAATCTATGAAACATATGCTAGACTCGTTACCTACTGAGAAAAGAAAACGCGCTTTGGATGTATTGAAGGAACATATGACTTGTCCTAAAGATAAAGTTCATATTGAGATTCCCGGTGATTTACCAGTTACGATCCATCCAGGAACTTACAACTCGTTAGAGGATATGTTACGATCGCTATCGGCTGATGAGAAAAGAAATTTGCTGAAATGTGATAAAAATGACTCGGATAAGTTATTGGATTTAGTCTTAGAATCGAAATCAATGATGAATGTTGAATTAAATGCAAGGTGGTCTTTAGGAACGAAGGTGATTAAGGAGATGGATAAATTAATAGGCGTCTATGTTGAAATTCCACCAGATTCATTGCTTATTGCACCTCCTGCGGGAAAATACGAATCTTTGTTGCAATATATCATCAGTATGAATTCCCAAGATTTGAATGCTCGTTTTGACGATATTTTTTTGCAACTCGTATATTTTCTCTACAAATGCGTCGACATACCTGAAGATGTGAAAAATTTAGAAAAATTTGCTAATGTACGCATCGAAATACCAGAGAATTCACCGATTAGATCACCTCCTGGCACTTACGGGTCTGCTGTTGAATTAATATCTTCGGTTTTAGAACCGAAGAAATCGGGTGAAATCGATTTCGGTGAAAGGATGATAAAAGCTATGGATAAACTCGTAAGTTTCCACGTCGAAATATTACCGAATGGCTTGGGTGTGGATTTTCCCCCAGGATCTTACAGGTCTCTGGAGGAATTTTTGCGAGTATTATATGAGGTCCGTGAAAAAAAGGATTTTTTGGGTAGCGAAGCGAAAGTCGGTGTAAGAGAAATGATGGAGAAAATAAACTATGTCATATTTGAAAATCCAAATTATTCGATAGATATCACCAAAGGAGGAGAATATAGGAAAAAGCGGGACACCGCACGCAGTACTGACACGCGATATATTTTCGTTTATACGGATTTAATCAAGCCGCAATTGGTTGGTGATTCTCTCAGCAGATGTTTGCGAATTGTCAGCGTAAACGAAGAAAGACACCATTTTTTCAATACAGTTTACTACTTTCCCGTAGAGAAAAAAGAAATCGAGAACGTCGAAATACTACTCACAGGAAAAGATGGCAATCCATATCCTTTCTTCGGTGGAGCTACACCTTCTCTTTTAGTTTTACACTTTATAAAAGTGTTACAATAACAAAAAAAGCAATCATTATCGTTCGAGATGTTAAAGGATGTGGATCGATATACGACGTATTACGTCAATCAATGCGGAGGAGAAATAGGTCCCGTCTACCGCGCCAGTTATCGTGTGCAGAGAGGTAGAGGATTAGGAAGCTTTCTCGCGGGTCTTTTTCGTTTCGCTAAACCACTTATACAAAGCGGTCTTAAAGCGGTAGGTAAGGAGGCGGCCAGTACGGGGGTCGGAATTCTCTCGGATTTGGGAACGAGACCAATTAAGGAAATATTGCGTAATCGATTGGGTGAGGCTGGAGCGAATTTGAAGAGAAAGGCGGAAGAAAAAATTAAAAAGATGAGTGGATCGGGTTTACGCATAAGTAAAAGACCAAAGTTAATAAAAAGGAACATCAAACGCAAAAAACTTCATTCGAGGAGAAAGAGACGTCGCGTCAATACGGACATATTTTCTTCATAACCGAGATGGAACACATGCTATCCTCGCTCGACATATTTAGTCGGCCAGCTTTGCAAACGAATATTTTAGGCAAGCGCCTCATTCCGTACAAACCGATCTCTTCCTTAGACAATCAATCGACCATCGAATTCGTAGTGAAAGATTTGGGAGAATCGTACAAAAATTTGAACAGTTTTTATTTACAAATCAGGGTGAAATTTGTCAAAGCTGATGGATCAGACTATGGGCCAGAGGACAAAATACAACCCGGGGTAGTGAATAATGTCTTGCATTCGATGATCGAGCAATGCAGCGTCTATTTAAACGGAAAGCAAGCTGCATCCTCGGAAGGTAATTATCACTATCGTAGCACTTTAGAAAATCTCCTTAGTTATGGTGCAGATGCGGCGGAGACTCATTTGGCATGCGATGGGTGGTTGCTCGATAGCGGTGAGGATATCAATAAACAAGATGACGCAAATGTAGGATTTGTTACGAGAAAAGCTAAATTTGCTAACAGTAGGGTCGTGGAGCTCTATGGTAAATTGCATGTCGACGTATTTAACCAAGAGCGTCTCTTAATTAATGGAGTCGACGTAGGTGTAAAATTAACGCTCGCAAAACCGAGTTTCTACACCAAGGAGAATGCTGCGGGTACTTCCGTGCTGAAAATTCTCGATGCTACTTTATACGTCGAGCATAACGATATAAACCCCTCAATTTTGTTGGCTCATTCCAGAGCGTTGGAGCAAAGCAACGCGATATATCCTTTCAAGCGAGTGGAAGTTAAGACGTTCACCGTCCATCGAGGAAATCAAACGATTTCTGTAGATAACGTCATAACAGGACAGCTTCCGAACAAAATAGTTTTCAGCATGGTCGATAACGATGCGTACGTTGGAAGGACAAAAATCCGTTCGCGTTCTCTCATTATTCTTTGTCTAGTTTCTTTCTCATCGTCAACGGTGAGCGAATGCCACCGCAAGGCATTTCCACAAATTTCACCAATCAAAAATGCTGGACGCAAGCATACCGTTCTATGTTTTCGGGAATCGGCGTGCATCACGGTGATAAAGGTAATCAAATAACCTTGGACATGTTCGCACATGGATATTTCATTTTAGCTTTCGATCTAACACCTGACGGTTCGGGTAACGAAGAATATGTCGGTTTGATGGATAAGGGTACCGTGAGAATCGAAGCTGGCTTCGAAAACCCGCTCGAAAAAACCATAACGTCCATCGTTTACGCGGAATACGACGCCTCTTTGGAAATATATAAAAGTCGAAACATCATCACGAATTTTGCATAAGCGATGAACACGTTAGATATATACAACTTACTTAGTCGCGATCTACGCACGAGAAAAGTGTTTCGTGGGGTGTTTCCTTCAGATAGTTTACCCTCACCCTCGCCTGGAATCTACGTGATAAATTTAGACGCTTCTACTCGACCGGGAAGCCATTGGATCGCGGTGCACATTTTAAATAAGCAAAAGGCAGAATATTTCGATTCGTATGGTTATCCACCACTCGTCCATTCGATATCAAAATTTCTAGAACCGTTCTCTCTCGCTCGAAATTCGGTTCAACTTCAGAGCTTTCGTTCGGACGTTTGCGGGGAATTCTGTTGTCTCTATGCACTCTACAAGTCCACTGGTAAAACCCTCACCCAATACCTCAACCTATTTTCCCTCCCACAATTCAACGACTGCCGAGTCGCTCAACTCTTTTACCTAGAGTTTGGGAGCACCAGGAAAGGAAGACGTTGCCATCCTCGGTCGCAGAGTTGCTGTTCGAGAATAAATAGCACCGCTACCCGCGATAGTCATCATTCGAGATTCTGACTCGAAACTGTCAAGATGCGGCTCATCATCGACTTCGAGTGGGGCTCGGACCGAAGAGTGAAAGAATTGGCTGCGGTGGAGGTGGATTCCGAGAGAGTCTTTTGGTGCAGCTTCCAAAGTCCGAACAAATGGATCGGTGGAGGCAGAAAGGTGAAATCGAGCAACGTTCTCCTGTGTAACGAGATATCGTTCGCAAACGGATTCATTCCCTACACCGAGCTGCTCTCCTGCCTGGAAACTATCATCAAGGACGCCACCGCCCTCTACGTCTTCGACGAGGAAAAATGTAGCTTCCTCTCTGACCTCACCGGACGCACTTTCATAAGCATGAGGAAAGATTTAGATTGCCCTTCACCGGATGACCTTTCCTTCCCCTCCATTTCCTGCTTGAATCCGTGCCACCGCTTACGCAAAAGTGACTGCGCATTAAGAAATGCGTACTGCTTATCTCATTGGCTGAAATTCCTAACCTTGAAGATCGACGTAGATCCTTGTTCGACCAATGTCGAATGTTCCACCTCCTCACTCCCTTCCGCCTCCTCCTAAAGCATATATCCTGGCATTCAACCTAGTTATCATCAGTTTTCATGCAGAAACCAGCAAGTGCAGAGTCTCCCACCCTTCCTAAACGCAGACGTGTATCTTCACGGCCAACACCATCCGGTCTGGAAACCCCCGAGAAGCGACCCTCACCTCCATCAAGTCTGCAAACATCACCCACTTCAAAATCTAACAGACAGCCGAAAACTGTGCAGAAGAAGAAGAAGAAAGTGTGTGATGCCACCCAGTTGCTACTAGAAACTGTGTTTTTCTTGAACTCTGCTAAAACAAGAATTGTCAGCATCGGTTTCGATCCCGAGAGATTCTGTGAAGTGATCGTACAGTTAACTCAAGTGAACAAGGGATCGGTTGAACTAAACTATACCGATTGGTGTGAATTTGTTACTCAAGAGAAATTAATATCTGATTATTTGGGACAAAAAAATATTCCGCTCAAATCTCCTGTGAGTTTAGTGAATTATTTTGGAAAAAAACATGTGCTCATTAAAGGTGATCAATGCTCGGTGACCTTGAATGCTGAGGAATGGAATAATTTGTTACTATGTGTGAAATGTATAGCACTGGCTTTTGACAATCTAGACAACGAACGGATAAACGTAGACTATTTTTACGAACAGTTTATTGAAGTGTCAGGTGTAATCGGTATCGAAAACGTCGATAACTTGGAAAAGCCTGAGGGGAGCAAACTCGACTACGAACGTTTGAGACTTGAAATTCCCTTACATTGCTCGCTATCTGATAAAATTATCGGATGAATGTGAAAGAGGTGACAGTCACTGGCATCGGGTTAAAACCGTGTAAACTGCTCATCTCTGTGTGTGTATGTGATCGATTTGGTCCCTGGCGTTGGGTTTAATTACCTCGCAAACCGTGAGTGTGAATTATGGAGTCGGTCCCTGGCGATGGAAGTAAAACTCCCGTAAACCGTATTCCATTAAAAGTCCTCCGATTGAGTAAATGTATAGTGGATTTTCAAGCGTATCTCAATAGCGGTAATCAATTCGTAGTCAGAAAACTCGCAATTTGTGATACCGATCGCAATTGCTCTCAATCGTGGGTTTTTGACTGCCCAAAGGATTTGTCATTTAAACGAGAAAACACTTGGTTAGCTCATAATCATCACAGAATTGCATTAGATGATGGGGAAGTTCATCATGAGGATTTCCAACGAGTTTTAAACAAATACATTTCAAACTATAATTTAATCTTTGTAAAGGGATTACAAAAAGTTAAATTCCTTTCCTCACTTTTGGGAGACCGAGTCATCGATCTACAAGTTTTCGGATGCCCCTCGATTAAACAACTACCTTCAATGGGCAGATATTGCATGTTACCTCAACATAAAAATGGTGAAGTCATTTGTGCAACGAACAATTGTGAATCACTAAGGAAATGGTTTCAGAGCAATGTTAATTTAGATAGGGAACATGATAGATTTATAACGTTTAACGATTTTCCCAAAAAAAGGGTATTTTTAAATATTACCAAAATGGCTAATATAGGATTTATTTTTACTGGTTATGAGGACGTCACCGTATGCTGTAAATGTGGTGTGAGCATATATTCATGGGAAAAAGGTGACGATCCTAAAGAAGAGCACGACAAATTTACGAGAGGGTGTCCATTATTTAAAAGAACAGAATGTGATTGAAAATTGTAAACAAATGTCAATAAATACTTGAGTTAACCTATACCAATGTTTTTATTTCACTCCTATTTCTGTCACACCTTTTCGTGTTAATTTATCTCAAAGTGTCCGAACAGTGATTCAAACCTTGGGCCTGCAGCCTCGATATAAAAAAGTTGCTCATTTCTTATTTCATTCGTTAAATATTTTCAACCACAATGCTCCCACCCAATTCAATTGTACGCATCCGTTTAAATTTACACTTTTCAAATTTTCGGCTCGAGGGCGCATGTGCGATTCATTTGTTTTTGGCAACACCGATCTGTTCGATATATCGAAACTCACTTGACAACATTGCTTTTCGAACGGCACTTGTTCTTAGTTCCAACTTTCTCCGAGTGGTGGCGCCACAGGTTGGTCACGTGACCGGATGTGACGTCATAAATGCAAGATGGCGGCTGCAATCCAAGATGGCGGACTGTGCCAGAACCCGCTTTTCCCTACTACTAGTACATATAATTTTAATATTAATAAATAACCAAAACAGTATATTTCAACCGGGTCGAATAATCAGGGCTAACACAATATCAAGGTTAGAAGTTTTTTATAACTATGAGTTTGGAAGTTTTTAGTTGATCCGATTTCAAAAAGAAATTTCACTTGTAATGAACATGTTTCCAACGTATCTATAACTCAGGGCTAACACCATATAAGGAAAAATAGTTTTTTGATTTCAAAGCAAATACATTCATATATGATTACACTATGGCGAATTTGACGAAAAGCACTTATGTACCACGGGAAACCCGTGCACATCCAAACTTGTTTTGAAATACTTGCTATACTATTTGATGAATGTACAAAAGTATAGGAATAAAGGTTGAAGGAAATTTAATTTTCAACGTTTGTTCGAAATATTTTCCCATATAATGCATTGTTTAAGAGGCATTTTTAAAACTAATTTTTTCCTGCCACCACCACACCACCTACCCGCGAATATTTTAAACTCTTTACGGTAACGTCTTAACACTATAACGGCCGATGGGAAATTTTTGTCCCATTTTTAAGTTCGGATCGCTTCCAAACCACAAATGTTTTTGGAGCGCGGCAAGTCTTCATGACATTAATCTAGTTACGCACAGAGAATGTATCGCCCTCCCCAATACCTCGATTGAGTGTGACGTGCATTTTACCCTAGAACTGCCGATGGGACATTTTTGTCCCACTGGTGTAATCATTACTAATCTTCTACTTTGTTTCCATATAGTACGGTGCATTGGTCTTTCTGAGTTCACTGTTCAGTTGAGATATGACACTGACATAATTCCCTTCCTAATCACTCTCTGGTCAGAAAATTGGGACTGCCGTTATGTGATTAGTCATCGAATCGTTTCCGAGAGATAATAAGATACCCCACATTCTATGTGACGTGTGACAATTTCTTCACTTCTCTGGCTTTGGTTGGCAATCTAAAGGCTAATTTCAGATTTATTCAGTTACAAGTAAATAGACTTCAATTTTTTAAAAAAATTGAAAAAATTTTTAAAGATTTATATTCTAGTTCTGACAACATTTTCAAGTAGGTAGTGGAAGTCTTTTTATACAAAAATTCATTTTGCTTAAATTTTACTTTTTAACGTATTGTATCTGGTAACTTTATTCTAGTATGGTTTCATATTTGATATGTCGAGTTTTACCTTCAAAATGACTTAATTGGAGAGAGAGAAATTCTGCGTAATTCATTACAATTAAAAAACGGAATAATTATACGTACCGAAAAAATGCTCGAAGCACCGGGACAGAACAATGAAAATGGGGACAAATCCGGAATGTTGAATATGGTTTTATGAAAAAGTAATTAAATAAAATACGGCAATCGCCTGGTTCGCCCGTACCCCTAAGGAAGTTTTAAAAATAATACAGATATGGTGAAAGTCATTTGGTGGCCACATCAGATTTTTCTAATATAAAATTGCAAACGAATAGATATCTGAACGTAAAAATGTCAACTTTTACGTGTTATCTTATGCGAAATAGAAATTGTTGCTTGAAATTGAACACGTGTCTTTTTTTGAGATTTTTATTCGTCATTTCCATTTAATATCTCAATATAGTTTGTATAAAAAGTAATTAAATAAAATACGGCAGACGCCTGTTTCGCACGTACCCTCGGGCCGGCCCTGCCGCTCAAATATTAAACCAGAGCACCGAACCAGAAGCGAACCGAAAAAAAACGAATTTTTGACTGTTTTGGAACTGAACCAGAGCCGAAAAAAAATTCTGAACTCGAACCGGATTCGAAAACTGTTATTTATTTCGTTCCTTTTTTCGGTTTGCATAAATTTTAGGGACTGCCATTCCTTCTCTATATGAAACAGGGACGTAACTAAGGGGGGGCTAAAACTTCTTGGCCCCCCCCTTGGCCCACCCAGCTTCCACTGAATTTGATCAGCAGATTGCAATTACCATCCCCACCCATTTTTATCGGAATTTTTTTACTGTAATTTTGACATTACGTTCGCAAGAAGATAGGTTTCTACAATTTAGTAGTTTGAAATGCGCGAGAAGCTAGGTTCTACAATGAAGTTCTTTTTAATCTCTTGAGTAGAGGATGCATTCAAAACGATGTAAGTAAAACACTCCAAGGAGGCACTCGTGTGCGTGAGTGTGTTTTCTTCACAAGAGTTAGGTCCCGCCGATTCCTCAGGAGACCTACAGCACGTACGTGAGTTTTCTCTTTCCTTTTTTTACGGTGAAGGATCTATTACCTTTTACTTACTTTGTATTGTATCACCGTGTCTCGCATTACCCTTTTATCATTCAAAACGATGTCTCCAGTCTCCAGATGCCAACCAATCTCATAGGCACTATCCCCGGGCTGATTGTGAGTGGTCACAAAATATTTTCCATGGGGCCATTGTTGTTGTTGTTTTGGTGTTATCCAATTAAACATTAAAAAAATTGCCGATTGGTGAATCAGTTCTGTGCTTCGTGGGTGCTACGCTCAGATCTACCTTCGGATGGCGACGCTCTCGACGTTGTTTATTTCTCGAGTGGATACTCACTCGCTTTGTCCACTATAAACATCCTGTGGATCGCCACTCTGCCTTATGAATGTGAAGCCGAGATACATCTGGCCTTTTCGGAAGACAATAAATCGGATTGTATCCGTGAGAAACTGCCCGAGCTCAGCCTGTTTTCCCACCGAAGATGAGAATACGAATGCCCTAGTCCAGTCGAAGTCTAACATTTGAAGAGTTAAGAACAGCGGGATTTAAGGTCTGTTCAATTCAGTGATGCAAAATATCGTTATCGCTAGAAAGTTCGTATACTTCATCGTAATGGAATTTTATAGTGGTTCAGCAGATTCAGAAATATTTATATTTTAATTCTAATTCCTAATTAAGGTTGATTGTTTGAAGACTACTTGTGACATTGAGCCCGGAGAGGTATTCCAAGCACAACGTCTATTAAGTTTGAAAAAGTTCAGGTAAGTGAAAAATTTAATTATAATTAGTCTAACGATGGAAAGTCGCGAAAATTGGTAATCGGAAGTTAACGATATTTGTACAAAATGAATATTTATCCAAAAGATGCAGACACGTGTTTTCCCGTTTTGTCCCATCCCTCATTTTGAAGAAATTAATTTTTACAAATATGAATTTCCACCAATCGCCCCAATATAGAAAGCATAATCCCCCTCTGTGCGTGTGACGCTCTTATGAAAGTTTACACTGGATTAAAATGTTTTAAAGTGCAAGAACTCTTTCCATCCATTCATAAAAATACGTAAATATGGACCAATTTTCTTCTAGTTTGCTTAATCCTACAGCTAAAACTGTAAACTATTCCGTACTTGCAATGCTTAGATGCTAGGCGTTCGACGCATTCCTTTACGAAATTTTATGGATTTTTCGTATTCTTTCCGAGCATTGCCAAGGTGTCCCGCATTGTTGTCTCCGATTCAATTATCTCCAATTTATATAGAGAAATATTTCACTCAGCAGTGTGGGCCGAGGTCTGAAGGTTTTCCCGGGCCGATTTTTGCTGCCGATCGATCCGCCCCTGATCTAGTTTATAAGCTTTTTCCTGTAACTTAACTTTACAGTAAATCGAGTAAATTAGTTATATACTTGACAATACATAATTTTTGATTAATTTAATAATTTATTTTAAATTCTATGATTAATAGATTTTTTTCACTGATTTCGATTTTGAAAAAAATATCGTTTAAAATTTCCGTTTTTAAGGGACCCAGAGCAGTTGAACAAAATGAGTAGCAAAAGGTTTAATGCATCGGAAAATTTCGGGAAAGCTGCGAATAAGAAGATCAAAGTAAAAAATCCTAAAGAAACGGCTATTATCGAAGAGGATGACTTTGAAACAATTATTAGTGAAAGTGAGGAAACGAGTTCAAATTCTGAAAGTGAATTCCAAGATTGTAAACTCGATAAAATGAATTTAATGCTTAATTCCGATTGCGAAGATGGAGATAGTGTGTATACTAGTGTCGAAACAGAGCCAAAACTTAAAGAAATTCCTGGACCTCAAGATTTGTCTCAAATTGTGACCGACGGCTCTAAACAGCCAAAGTTGAGTTTTCCGAGTCGGAAATTTGCAACACGTTGGAGAAGTTTCAACCCTATATGGTATGAAAAATTTCCATGGTTAGAATACAGTGTGTTAGATGATGCTGCATATTCTATATTCTATTGATTCGAACATGCCGTTCGTATTGGTTGGATTCAGAAATTGGAAGAAAGCCATGGAAAAAGACTCAGGACTTCGGCAACATGGCAATAGTGATTCTCATAAAAAGTGTGAAACATCATGGGATATGCAAAAGGTAATTTCAAAAAATAATGCATCTGTAACTTCTTTGTTGAATCATGCTCATTCTAGCCAAGTAAGTGAAAATAGGGAATATTTAAGAATTATTTGTCAGGTATTAAGATTTACAGCAATGCAAAATATAGCTCAGTGGGGAAATGATGAATTTGACGAAAGTTTAAATAGAGGACATTTTCTAGAAATTTTAAACATCCTATCTGAACATTCCGATATAGTAAAAAAAAATTTCTTGATGTTCCAAAAAATGCCAAATATACTAGTCCTTGAGTTCAAAATGAAATTTTGAAAATAATGTCGGATTTGGTTATTCGACAAATAAAGGATCAAATTAACCAAGTAGAGCATTTTTCCATTATGGTAGACGAATCAAAGGACATTTCTAAGAGTGAATAACTGTCGGTTGTAGTTAGATATTTTTTAGATGGTACAGTATTTGAACGATTTTTAGGCTATAAACAAGCGGAGTACCTTAATGCAAGCGCACCATTTTCTTATATTAAAGAAATATATGCTAATTGCGAGATTGATTTATCTAAATGCGTTTCACAAACATACGATGGCGCAAGCGTTATGAGCGGTAGATTGAATGGAGTACAAAAATTAATTCGAGATAAGGTACCTCATTGTATATATGTACACTGTTTCAATCACAGGCTGAATCTCGTGATCGTCGATGTTTGCAAAAACGTAAAATATGTAGACGTGTTTTTTCCTTTGTTGGAGGAATTGTATGTCTTTTTTTCAGGATCAGCTGTGCATGCGCGATTTATAAAGCTACAAAGGGATATTAACCCGAATAGCAAATTGCAGGAACTAAAAAGAATTTGTTTTAACCAATGGACAGCTCGGGCATCTGGATGTTCGACAATGAAAAATACTTTTGAGGCCGTATTAGTCTTGTTGAATGTAATTTCAAATGAAGCGGGAGAACGTAGAGTAGAAGCCAATCGTTTGCTTGATGCAATTGATTTTCAATTTGTATTTAACTTGTGTATGTTTACGGAAATACTGGGAAAACTCAAATCTGTTAGCGATTTCTTGCAAAGCGTCACTTCAGATTTAACGAATTCATTAATATTAATACAGTCTTTGGAGACGTTTTTCTTGAACGTGAGATCTGATGAAAACTCTGCTTTGAACTTTGACCAAATTTACAAAGAATCACTAAAAATTGCAAATAATAATGACATTAATATTCCAAATGATGAAAATTCTAATAGAATTTCCAAATTTTGTACTAAATATGCAAATTATGTAAATACAGAGGAAAATAATTTTCAACGAAATGTTAATACGAAAGATAAAATTCGTACCCAAATTTTTATTCCTATGTTAGATAAAATAGTAGAGGAATTACACGCAAGAATCACAAGCCATTCAGAAATATTAAAAGGTATATGTTGCTTAAATCCGATGCATGAGAAATTTTTAAATTTTGAACAATTGAAAGCTTTTGCTTTAAATTATAGCATTGACATGTGCAATAGCAGTAACAATACCAATGTCAACTGCAGCGTGCGAAAGATCGTTTTCGTGTTTAAGACGACTTAAGACATACATAAGAAATAAAACTGCCAATGATCGTCTTTCACATTTAGCTGTATTGCACATAGAAAAAGATCTTACCAAATCCATTGATTTAGATCAAGTTGTAGAAAGATTTGCACAAAAAGCTGGTGGTAGACGAATGCAATTATTAAAATAAAATGCTCGTCTTAATTCTTGTACAAGGCATGAATATATTCTCATAGTATTAATTTTTAATAATTTATTAGCATTAATCTTTTATAATGTATTAATGCTTAACATACATGTTTGTCTACTTTCATAACTTTATGTTAAATGTGATAAAAAAATTTTAATCTAAGTTTGTATTATTTGGTAATTGATTTGTAATTAAGATGGAATGACTATGTGTATTTTACAAAATGAAAAATATATTTCACATTAGGTACTTAATGCAATTGAAATGTGTTCATTTCTGTAGTAGATTAAAATCCGTCATTATGACAAAGTTTCGGAGGAATTAAAATTATCTTTTTTTAATAAAAATGTAAAATCTTTTTTCTAAAGTAATAAAGTTGTTTTAAAAAATAAATTCAAGAGTTGACAATGCATAAATCGCACATAATGTAATGAAAATTTCGGTCTTTATAATTCGATAAGAAAATGTCTTATCTTTGAAAATAGAATGCAAAAATGTGTTGATTTTCTTTCCCCATCTAATTCAATTATCAGACCAAATTCCAAATATACCGTAAGTTTCCTAAGCATTAATTGATCTTTATATTCATCCAAAATGCATAGCCGTAATTAATCTGTAAAGTATACCTAAGATGAAGCAAAACATATTTATTGCTTTATATATCTTTTCATGAACTATTCAATGAAAAAGATTCGTTATTCTAAAATTATTCAATCCTCATGAAAAATAAATATATTCCGCAATTAAAATTTATCTAGTTTCGCCAATCTCTCGTTTATTTTGGAAATACTAAAAATTACCCTGGCCCCCCCTCACTTTTCATTGGCCCTCCTTTGCCCCCCCAAAGAATAAAAGTCTAGTTACGTCCCTGATATGAAATATACTCATCTTAAGCCAGTCTTCCCTATTTAGCTGTAGAATAAGGATCGTTTTCTTATTGTGTAAGAGCGTATTCCATGTCGGTTGTTATTGGTCGTCACGCTTTTGTATACATTATAATAGCTGATAAACCCGGCGTTGCCGATAAAATTATGAATAAATATTTTAAATGTTCAGTCTAATTCAATTAATCGTTTTTGTCTCGGTTCTCAATTTTCTGCTGATCTGTATATGGCCATTATATTACTGATCTATTTATTTAGAACTGAACGTGGTCTTTTTATTCAAGACATTATGACTTTTCTTGTTAGTAGTGTGATTAAAACTTTTGATTACTTTATTACTTGAACCTTTTGGTTTTAATTAGCGAATAATTCAAATAAATCAGGTTATAAAAGAGAGAAATTTCTTCAAACTCCCAATTTTCTTTTGATAGGATATTCCCACATAGGACATCTTATTTGATGACGTCGTTTCCATTAAACTTTGCGCAAACAAAACGAACGCAAAGGCTCAATCGTCCTTAATGACTGGGTATGACTGTAGGCATAAAAGTTCATGACACTGGAGTCCGACTTTATTCGAGTGAGGCTCTACTGGTGTTTAGCCAGCAAAAACGGAGCAGCACATCTTATCGAAATCTCAGTCTTTCTGTTAGCGGTCAAGTAACTTCATATTAAGCCTCTCATACTCAATTTTCATGGAACCAAATGGATAACTTTGGAATACCGAATGTGATCATTTTGAAACATGTTATAACTAACAATGAGTCTGAAACTTGGAACCACATGGTATAAATTTAAATTAAATAAAAAACTATCACAACTCGTAAATGTTATACATTTATATATAGTTACGTATCTCTTTGCTACTGCCTGATTGTGTCGCACACCCTTTTTATTTCACCTAGCTACAATAGAATCGAGGCAATGAGATGGCCGCATTATTTGGAATCGGCGGGACTAGTGTTTGGGTTCTCTGCTTTATATATTTCCTACACGAAATAGTAAAATAACAAACACATTTCCTATTAAAATTTGGTAATAGAATTTTCCACGACAAGTTTAACGCAATTTGACTTAATAAGAGAAGACGAGTCTTACATAACCAGTTGATTTGCAGTTAATAACTCTTCTCTTTTCAAATGATGCCGAAATGTACAATGAATTCAAAATGCTCTGGTGTTTAATGATTATCCACGAGATTTGGAAAAGTTGGGTAATTTGGTGACAATTATTGATTTCTGAATTTAAAAATAGACAAAATTTCAATAACATTGGAAGAGGATGTAAAAGCAGCAGGTTTTTTACCATTGGAAGGACGAAGCCGTTTTTAATTATGCCGTTATCTTTTCGTGTTGTCGAGACTTATTTGACCATGGTTTTACAATCATAAATTATTATATATATGTACGCATACATATAGAAGCCCAAAGTCATATCGATGAATTTCTTTCAGATAAAAAAGCACGATTGTCTGGAAAAAAATTGTTTGTAAAATTAGTTGATATTAATAATAAAAGTATTATGAACGTAAGTTATCAAAAAATCGCTTAAGAGAACAGCTAAGGTTATTTAATTTATAAGCAATAGAAACCATGTTAAAAAGGCCTGTAAAATTTTAAATTTCTTGAAATATTTTAGTAAAGATTAAAGTTTTAAAAACGTTAAATTGGCCTTTCATTTTCAATTAAGTGTACATTTATGTAAAACCGACCTTTAATTTGGTAATCCTTTCCTTTATAGCGAATTACCACCAGTGAAAACTGGTCGATGGACAGAAAAACAAGAGCCCGACTTCTATAAGGGCGAGAGCACTAACATAAAATAATATGTTACACGTAAATAAATTCAAACTGGACTTCTTTCTTTTGAACAATTTCCCATTCATTTCTCCTTAACCTATTTAGATTATCCCTTTAATTCATAGGGTCTTAGATTGAGAAAAATGTGTTTTAGCAATTATCTGCGATGGACTGCAATTAGATTGAGAATGAATTTTCATAGCAGTAGCGATGTTCCTTACCGGTTAAAACGCCGTTTCCAACTTCTGTAATACAACTGGGTGGGAGGTGAATATATCCCTCCTTCAAACCTGTTTCGGCCATTTTGCCATTTTATTCATATCCCAGTCACCATCCTTTCTCTAATTTACTTTCTCGCGAGGAAAATATTTCACCCGAGGCAGATATTCGAATTGGGAAAGAGGTTGTGTATAATCATAATTCGCGAGTTGCCTTGTGATCTCTCCGGCGAAATCGCTCATCTCGTATTGCGAGGAAAATTCATTAGAACATTTATGCGCCTGCTTGAAATAATCTATACGGTTGTTCGATGAGTATCGCCTCCATAAAAAATCTAATGTGGCCACCACATGACTTTCTCCATATCTGTAATACTTTTTAATATTTCATATAGGCTAAATGATAATATATATTTTAAGGAACTGCGAGAAAAATTTAAATGCTACATAGAACAGAAACAAACTAAAACCGTAGCCTTCTGACATTGGATATAGCCATGAAACTCCAACACTTAAGAAAATTAAAAGGGGCATTAACATTGGATCGGCCGGACCTCACGACTACCCTAGAACGGTCGATGGGACAAAAGTGTCCCATATTGAATTATTAGTGATTGGCATGATAATGCCATCGTGAGATGCTGTTGCTTTAAGCAAACAAACGCATCATATGTTGATACAAGTATTTATTATTTTATCTTGCAAGTAGTCTCATACAAAATTAGATTTAATGATGTATTATAGTGATAATTCAATAATTTGTTTAATTTAACATCTGTTTCAGAAAATTAAGTGCTTTTAATTTGAAAGCGACATACAACACATATTGGTTTTCACGAGACCGCCAAACAGGTAGGAGCGGTCACTATATGAAAAAAAGAGCAAGTATAGTCAAGTAGAGAAATTTGAGTTCCTTTCTCATAATCAGTCATATTTTGTTAAGCACGAAAGTCTACTTCCTTTTTTTAATTCAAACAGATAAATCAACAAAATATAATAAAAATACCTCCTTTGTTGATTCATCAGCAGTTTATTAGGTATAATATCTTTATAAGAATAAGAAAGTGTAAAAGAGACAATCATGCTTTTTCAGTCACAATCACTCATTCACGCAGATTACACTGACGGAGGTCTTTCTTTCCTTTCCGATGCACTTCTTGCATAGAACCATCCTGCATACGAAGCATTTACTAGCACTCTTCCCTTATTTGCAGATCTTTTCGAATCTGGCTACGTCGTCGATCGCTCTCTGTTGCGGGATCCGCAGGTTCCCCTTCTTCTGCATGAGCATCAGCGATTTGAGTGGGCGCGTTCGGTGCCCTGCTCTCCGCATTATCTTTACCTATTTCTTCAGGCAATTTCAACGAGTAGTCTCGCCGTGAAATCTTGATTTTGGTAACATTCTTGTACAATACCCACGCATTTATACCAGCTAGATCAAGAATATTGCAAAACGTGTGCACATACCACCTCCGGGACGTTGCCTTGGCTGAGTATTTGCAAGCCATTTCATCTACGTCAGCCTTGTACTTAGTATATTTGTAAAAGGACACTGTTTCTGGATTTTTCTTGGCATCTGTCTCAAGTTGCATCTCAGGGTGTAGAATACTTTAAATAATGACATTCTTCTTCACTGTACCTTGGTAAACCGTGATTGTAGTATCTATATTTTTCAGTACCTGGGTGTCGTACAAAGCTCCATGTGAAATTTCACAGCAAAGGGAATTTCTCCTATCCTCCGGATTACTTTATGGCTTGAACCTTTCGGTGTTAATAAGCAAATGAATGGTTTCACTTATAATCTCATTTTATTATACCTGACAAGAAAGAAAAAACCTAAAATTCATGTACGTATTTCCTAAGTCTTGTAATGCGAGGCATAGGAATGTTTAGGCATGGCGTGCAGACATGCAGATTTATATTACTTTCTATATAAAAGAACGTCTTGCGAAGTCTGCTCATTGTAAGCCTCTCCGTTTTTTAAGTTTTTATATTAACAGTAAGAGTAACAAACTTTCAAAAGAAATATGAGATACACATGAAATAATCTTTTTCGTTGAACATTTCGTGAAAATGAAGAACAATCAAAGATTGATACATAGTTTTATATGTTCCAAAAAATTAAGTCGGCCATTCTTGACTTCGTATAATATTTCCGAAAGTCACAAAATTTATATTAATTGGATCTCTTGCTGAGCGAAACGCTCTGCTTTTGAAATTATCTGCGACGCATGCGTAGGTTAAAGCTTTAAATTGTGTTTGTCGCTTCAGAGGTTTTTATTAATTTAACCCTTAACTACCGACATTTAGATTTGTCACGCTGACACTGACTCACTCGTCTCACAGACCACTTCATTTTCTCACCCCCATATCTCGGTGATAAAGCATGCTAACAGCACTAAAACTGTTTTTCTTTGTTTAACATCTAATTCCCAAATAGTTTCCTTTTTACTTTCTTCATATAGGTAGTATGAGAAAGTATTGTTTTCATGAAAAAAATCGTACTCGAGATTTCAACGGAAATAAATGTTTTAAGGTCCCCTGAACACGTTTTGACTATTTTCTCGATGATGTCTGTGTGTCTGTCAGTCCGTCTGTCTCTATGTGATAGATTTTTGTGAGCGCTCTAGCTCAAAAACTATTAATCAGGTTAACGCATAATTTTATATTTAACATTTTTATAAAAGTTAAATGATCCGAATAGTTTTTTGTAAAAATCGGTCGACCGGAAATGGGTGTTTACTCTTGCCACTTATCCGTTATTTTGCAATATTTGCTTTAATATTTGATAAATGTAAACATGTATTGGAATAAATGCTAGAAAATTGCATATCCTACAACCTTTGTTTGATACATCTTTCCATATAATGCATTGTTTAAGAGATATCTTATATTTTTAGCTGCCACCACCACGCCACCTACCGAAGACTATTGTTAACAATTGACGCTTAGTTACGTTTTAGTAACACTCCTTTTTCTTTTCTTAATTGTAAACCGGAAGTAAATATTGAGTACGATCCCAGAGCTAACAACATGTAATTTGCCTAATAAATATGGAGAAATTCATGTGTTGCCCACATCAGTTTATTTGGGATAAAAATGGCCAAAACTGACCATTTAAATAGTCAATATATGTAAACAGTACCACCAGAAAAGAAAGAAAATTGTTGATACAGTATTTCTTAATACAAATTTATTGTCTTAAAAATACAAAACGTATTGCAATTGTATGTTTTAAGGGTATATAAATGCATCTTACAATAGCTAAATAGATTAAAAGAAAACAAAAAACCGATAACAATAATGTCACCGACGCCTCGTCTGTGAGACAAACTTAACGACTTTGACTGCTGCTACCACTCAAATAACCGTTTGGAATACTCCATCTACACCCATTTGAAGGTTCCAGATTACAAGATTATATAATAAAGAGCAACAGCGATTACAAAAACGCACTCGCCTCACAAACGAGTGGTCAGTAGTTACGGGGTAAACTTAAACTGGTATTTTGGAACCATCTTGAAATTTTCCCAAGAACATAAAGTCCGGGCGAAAAAAAACGGTTCGAACCGGTTCAATGGTGGTATCTGGAAAAAATCGGAACCGAACCAAAATTCTGTTTTGAGTTAACTTAAACGAAAACCGATCCGAAAAATTTCGGTTCGATGCCCCGAACTAAATACGCTTGAATTCTCAGTGTCACCACCTGGCCGTTCAACGCTCAGCGCTAGTTTGGCCGCTTATACCTAGCATCATGGGTTTAATATTTACAGCGAGTGTAGGAACTTTCGCCGCCGCTGGTTCGCCCCTGCCGGTTCGCCAAGAAGGACGTATCGTTTGCCGCCGCATTTCTCTTTTAGAAAATTTTTGCAGGGGATCGTGATATTGCAAGTTAGGAAAATCAGCACTGGTATACAGTTAGTTAATATTAAAACTTAGTCATTACATCTTATTAATAATATACTTTACTAGTATAAGGTGCTTGCATACTGCAAGCATTTCATCTCACCTTGAAAAAATATTAATTTTTCAGAGAGATGTTTCATCATGGGAAATACTTCGGTAATTCAAAAGATTTCTCGTCGAGACCGATTTTCGTTTTTCCTTATGGAACAATAATGGAGTAAAACTAATTTTTGCAATTTACGGAATATTATACTTTTTTCACATTAGGTTAATAATGCCACACATTTCTGCCAAATTTTAAATTTGTAGCTCAATTATAAGTAAAATAACATTTATCTAATTTTTTAAATTTAAATAATTTTTAACGGCCGCAACAACAACTTAATGGATCGATTGAAATGTTTATTCGTTTATATAGACTAAACTCTAAACAATTAAAAAATTTCAGGTCCCTCACTCGCCGCGTAGTGTCTAAACATTTACCTATTTGTTTAAATTTTAAGAATTTTTAACTGCCAAAAAAATTAAAATGTCACAATTTCTGTAATCCCTATTTCATTTTTTTTACAAATATTACATCTAAAAAAATGTCAGCTCCGTAGCACATTCGGAAATATATAAATTTTGAAAATTTGTTTAAACAATTGCGAATTTTTAGCGGCCGCATTGTTGCACTTTTTCATGATTTTCGTTTTTTCTAGAATTATTAAATTAAATTAAATTAGTGATTGTTTTACTCCATTATTGTTCCATAATGATAAAACGGAAACCGGTCCAGAGGAGAAATTTTTAGAATAAATGAATATACCCTCCTCCTCTGTAAGGAACGTCTATATATATGTTATATCCGCCTCCTCCTCTGTAAGGAACGTCTATATATAATTACTAGTAGAAGGTGCTTGCATACTGCAAGAATTTCATCTCTTCTTTGGAAACACATTAATTTTTCAGTGAGATATTTCATCATGGGAAATATTTCTTTAATTTAAAAGATTTCTCCTCGGGACCGATTTTCGTATTTTTCCTTATGGAACACTAATGGTGTAAAACAATAGCTAATATTTGCAATTTTAGGAATGATATACTTTTTCCACGGTGGATTAATAATTCCACATATTTCTGCCAAATTTTAAATTTGTAGCACATTTAGAAGTGAAATAAAATTTATTTAATTGTTTAAATTTAAATAATTTTTAACGGCCAAAATAACAATTTCATTTATAAATTGGAATGTGTATGCGTTTACCTAAACTAACCTCTAAACAATTTAAAATTTTCAGCTCCCTAACTTGCGGCGTAGTGTCTAAGCATTTAGCTATTTGTTCAAAATTTAAGAATTTGTAACTGCCAAAAAATAAAAATATCAAAATTTCTATAATCCCTATTTCGTTTTTTACATACCCTACTTGTAAAAATAATTTCAGCTCCGTAGCACATTTGGAAATACATAAACCTTGATAATTTGTTTAAGCAATTGCGAATTTTTAGCGGCCGCATTGTAGCACTTTTTTAAGATTTTCTTTTTTTGTCGGTTTTGCACAAAATCCTACCTACGAAAAATATTTCTAATCTCCAGCTCATCTGGAAGTGCCTAAACATTAGTATCCTTCTTTATGTTATATGTTAAATGTTATATCCTCCTCCTTTGTAAGAAACGTCGATATATAATGATAACATAAACAGGGTATCCCAGAAGTCGGGCCTCATAGGACAACTTTGTTATTTAGCAGAATATCTAAAAATAATAAGAGATCAAAGTTGTTCGCAATAGGCTATTTTTCGGGAGAAATATTGAATTTGTTTGTCTAAGCAGGATAAGAAGCCTTGAAGAACTTCGGGAGAACATCAGTGCAGCATGCGTAGAAATTACTCCGCAAACATTGCTACGTGTACGGAGAAGCTTGAGGGAACGAATCAGAATGAGTGTACGCCAGCATGGATACCAATTTGAAAATGTATAGTAAATGTGCAATATACACTGTTGCATGAGTTTTTGGAGTTTTCATTCATTTTTGTTGCAACTCCTTTATGTGGACGTAGGAATTTCCGCCGAGTCACTTAACCATTGATGAGCCAAGAGAGTAGCGGTCGAACGGAAGGCCCTAGACAATAAAAATTAACATTTTTTTCCAATAAATAGCCTATTGCAAACAACTTTGATCTCTTATTAATTTAGATATTCTGCAAAATAACAAAGTTGTCCTATGTGGCCGGACTTGAGGAAGTCACTTAACCATTGAGGAGCCAAAAGAGTAGCGGTCGAACGGAAGGCCCTAGACAAAATAAATTAACATTTTTTCCGAAAAATAACCTATTGCAAACAACTTTGATCTCTTATTATTTTTAGATATTCTGCAAAATAACAAAGTTATCCTATGTGGCCGTACTTTTGTGACACCCTGTATATAGGAGGATGCTAATGTTTAGGCACTTCCAGATGAGCTGGAGATTCGAAATTTTTTTCTTAGGTAGTTTTTTGTGGAAAACCGACTAGAAAAAACGAAAATCTTGAAAAAGTGCAACAATGCGGCCGCTAGAAATTTGCAATTGTTTAAACAAATTTTCAAGGTTTATGTATTTTCGAATGTACCACGGAGTTGAAATTTTTTTAATAAGTAGAATTCTTAAGAAAAAACGAAATAAGGATTATACAAATTTTTATATTTTAATTTGTATGGCAGTTAAAAATTCTTAAAGTTTAAACAAATAGATAACTGTTTAGGTACTACGAGACGAGCTAGGAAGCTGAAATTTTCAAATTATTTGCAAAGTAGTAAATTTGCACGAACAAACATTTCAATTTTACCACATATGAATTGCGGCAGCCGTTAAAAATTATTTAAATTTAAACAATTAGGAAAATATTATTTTACTTCTAGAAGTCCTAGAACTCTAAAATTTGTCAAAAATGTGTAGCATTAGTACCCCATAATGAAGATAGTATAAAATTTCTAAAATTGCAACATTTGGGGATTGTTTTATACTATTATTTTTACAAGTGGGAAAAACGAAAATCGCTGCGGAGGTGAAATCTTTAGTATTAAAAGACTTTTTGTAATGATGAAAAGTCTGTCTGAAAAATGAATGTTTTTTCAAGGTGAGATGAAATGCTTGCAGTATGCAAGCACCAACTACTAGTATGTTATATGCTCGCGCGAGCCGGTTGTTAAATTTTCAAGAATTTTGCAAGCCGGTTGTTAAACACGGCAATGATTATAAACATAAGGTATGAAAATATACAATTAAATAAATTATATTATAACATAGGTATTAAAAACTCAAAAGTCATCACTTCCTAATTATTTTATTTTACTACAATTTACTATTATCTACCCATATAGCACGAAATTTTTCCTATCCAGCGACAAGTATTGACGATTTGGATACGAAGCATCCCACATTTAACGAGCGAGAGTGCGGCCTTTAATGGAATCGCATACGCAAAAAGAAATCGTTTTCTCGGCTCCACATTCTCTCCATATTTCAGGAAAACGAGACGCTGCAGCACTGATGAAAGAAGTCACTCAAACAACTCCTCGTCGAGCTATAAAAGTTAAAAAAGCTTATAAATCATCAAAATTACTACCCACACTATACACCGGAGAAGAAGCGCTGGCGCTTCTTGTTGAGAACGACCTGACAAAGTCGCAGTACATTAACGTTAGGAAAGGTGCAATTTCTTTACGTGTCTCATTATTAATTTCGTCTCTCTTCCCCCTTCCAAATACAAAGTAATGTTCTCCGGCTTACAACGCACGAGTAAAAGTATTTCGGGACTTTGTTATCTTCTCACCTTCTAAGCTCACACATTGTAACCAACACGTGATTTTCTGTCAAGAAACAGTCCAATTTGTTATACAATTGCATCGGAGTTCATAGATAAAATGATACATTAAACCAAATGTTCAGAAATGCATACGAAATATTTTTTCTGACTACATTCGGCTTTTTGCCCACAGAACGAACTGTTTTGAGAGGCATTTGAGCGAAAAGCTTGTATATGGTGATTGAGTAAATCAGTGTTTTTGTAAGTTGCAATACTTTTCTGGAAAAGTGTTGTCATGATATCTTGATTTCTTCATGTAACGGAATTTATGGGTGTAAGATGAAAAATAAAGTGTTTTAGCTCAAAATTTCCGTTCTTTTTTAAATTATACAACGAAATCATTAACAGAAGTTTTGACGTTAAAATGTTGAACAATAATAAACATTTTGCTTATTCGTTAGAAGTTATTTGTTAAAATTAACATAATTAAAATTAAAAGTCGTACTTTTAATTTATAAAATGCTACTGTATCAATCGCATAAAAAAATTGAAATTATGCATAAAAATTTTTTCAGATCCTGATCCTAAAAATGACAAAATGAAAGAGTAGTCTATTAAGTTTTTTAAATGTGAAAGCGGTGAAAACAGACAGAATATAATGATAGTAACGAAAGTTATTGTGGAGCGTCGAAGCCAACGGAACCAAATTTAGAACCAGTTGAACGACCAGTCAGTGAAGAAAAACCATCATGTTCGTCAATGAAAGAAATAGATAATCTTGCCCTCCCGGATTTTTGGAACTAAAAACAAACAAGTATGTTTATAGAACAGTACAAGTACAAGTAAAGGAAGGTAAATTAGGATGTAAGAATTGTTCAATAGTTCAGCATTTAGGAGTGACAGCAGAAAAGCCTGTCCATCTGTCGAAGGAATGGAGCGCATATTTAGTAATTCCAAATGACAGTAATAAAAGTACTAGGCAAGCTTCTCTACAAAAAAATAGGGAACACGATGTTTCTAAAGCCCATATTAAAATTCAAAATTTGTTAAAAGAATCGGCTAATGACTCAATTTCTAATTTAGTACACAAACTATATAATGAAAATATTGATGCTACCGTAAAAATTTTCAATACTGTTTACAGTTTGGTAAAACGTAACAGGCCTTAATCCGATATTGACGCGGCATTAGAATTACAAAACAAAAATGGCGTAGATATAGGCAATTGTTTGCATTCACGATACAGTGCAATAAGAATAGCAGGACATATCGCAAAAGAAATTAAAATAAAGATATTTAAGAATATTATAGAAGAGAATGCCAAAATATGTATCCTAATTGACGAAGCATCTACAATTTAGAAAAAAAGCACTCTAGTGATTTATCTCCAGTGCGCAGTTCAATCCGCTTCCGCACCAGTAATGTTATTTGTCGCTTTAAAGGAAGTGATGTCAACCACAGCAGAGTGTATTTTTAATACATTACTTTCTACTTTAAATGATTGTGGATTTAACAACGAATACTTGAAAGCTAATTTAATCGCATTTTGTTCTGATGGTGCTAATACAATGTTGGGAAGAAAGTTGTTAGAAGATTTTCCTAAAATCGTTATTTGGCACTGTTTAAATCATCGATTGCAATTATCACTCGACGATTCAATATCCGAAATAAAACAAGTTAATCATTTAAAAATATTTTTAGATAGAATTTATAGTATTTATCACCAATCTAATAAAAATCAAACCGAGCTAGAAACTGTAGCTAAAGAACTTGAAATTGAGATTAATAAAATTGGTCGGGTACTGGGACCAAGATGGGCGGCATGTAGTTACGAGCTGCTACTGCTGTATGGCACTCATACCCTGCGTTATATATGCATTTTTCTCGTTGTTCTTCTTATTCTGTTCTGGGAAAGAGGTTAGCTAACATTAATTTCTTGCAAGACCTTGCTTTAATGATTGACATTCTTGAAGAATTTTCATTACTTTCAATTGCACTGCAGTCAAGATCAACTAACATTCAGAAAGTGCACAAACTAATCAAACGCACCATAAGAGCTTTGGAAAATTTAAAGTTTTGTACTGGAAAGCATGAATCTCAAGTTGAAGATTTAATGAAGTCAGATAAGTTTAAATATATTCCATTTAATAAAAATAATAAGTTCAATGCTCTTCCTAGGAATATGTTATTAGAAAATATAATTTAACACAAGAATTTCCGTCTTTTATCAGACAGAAACAATAATGAAAGCAAATATCAATAATGAGGTCAAACTCATCCCTGTGGAATTTACTCATCATGAAAAAAAGAACCTTTTCATAATGATGAAAGCATTTATAGTTATTTAGATTTATTAGAACCATCTACTTGGCCTTATGAACTTATGAACTTCACCATGGATAGCAGGTGAAAAAATCATTTAAATGAAATTTTAAAATATGAAATTGATTTGAACGATGTTCGGGATTTTGTAGATAATAATCTAGAATCACGCAATGTTTCAATTCCTGCAACTATACAAAAAGCTAAAAAGATAGTTAGCACTATTGCAATCAGTAGCGCTGAAGCTGAAGGATTCTTCAGTTTAATGAACATAATTTGTATGAGGGTGAGAAATAGTTTGACAGTAGATCACATATCGGAATTGATGACGCTAAATTTATTGGAAAAAGAGTTAGTGAATTGGGATGCAACTCCATTTGTCAAATCATGGTTGAATCGCAACCATAGATTGGCTACAGATACAAGAGTTCGGCAGAAATCAACGAAAGCATTCTGTGAGAATCAATTGGCTATATGAAGTTTACAATAAAGAATATTGAATATTTTACTATTGTTTGAAAATTTTGTGATCCACTTTGTTGTAAATCAGTACAATTTATAAAAAACTTATGTACCTATATGCATTCATTGTTGTTAAAAATTTACCAGAACACCACTGGTTATAAATGTATTAAATATACAATATAATAATCATTAATGTTATCAAAATATTTAAAATAAATACTCAATTTGTATTTACGATATTGTCTTGTATATATGGAAATATTTTCATATTCTTTCAAAGAAAAGATAACGCAAACTCAGGACCATCAGGAACGTCATCAATTAGATGGCAGGTGAGATACATAAATGCCAGGGGCGGCGATACGAGCGAGCCGGTTGTAAAGTATTTGGAAGCACACCGCTGGTTATATGTTATATCCTCCTCTGTAAGAAACGTCGATATATAATGATAATATTATTTTTATTATCGGTATTTCTTTCATAATGGGTTGAAATAATATGGTGGTGATTTCCGGGAATCTGCCGTGTTGATCCATTTCCTGGACAATATTTCGCCGACGTTCCAGTCGGCTTCTTCAGGTCCGAAGAAGCCGACTGGAACGTCGACGAAATATTGTCCAGGAAATGGATCAACACGGCAGATTCCCGGAAATCACCACCATATCAACAGCACGCCGTGGAAGCCTTCGTACTAGGGTTGAAATAATCTATAAAATATTTGAAATTTAAATTGTCCCGGGTTCGAATACAGTCTTAGACTTCAACTAATATTTCAAACAATAATAAAAAACAAGAGAGGAAAAATGCACTCATCATGCGTACATACATGCGATGGAGACGTTCTTTACGACTTATGCAATCATGTCTAAAAGATTAATATTAATGGCTTAGTATGATGTCTGACAACTGGTATGCCAGTGGTGATGCCAATGGAATATAGAATTTTTTATTCATCGATTTATTTCCTAATCGATTGTAATTAATAAAACAATCGACTAATACTTAAATCTTACCTCACTCCAATAGTAGTAATATAATCTTTATTTTCACGTTCATTCCTTTGTCGTAAATTACCCATTTCTTTTCACTTACAAATGCTGTGTATACGTGAACAAAGACGTATTTAGTTTCATTTCTTCGTCGTAGATTATCCATTTCCCTTCATTTTCCAATTATTTTTAAAATAAAATAATAGGAAATAACAAATTGTAGAAATGTGTTTTTTTACTGTATTTATTTATTGTAAAAATGTAATTTATTTCTATTTTGTGCATGTTTTCAATTGTCAAATAGTATATTTTTTCATCTCTGTTTACTCCCCAAATATTGAGCCTGGATCTGCCCTTGGACATAATCGACCATTTAGAAAAATCTGGCATCTATAAATTAACTTGTATCAATCGTCAATCAGTCTCTATTGGAGAAAGATAGAAGGAATTAGAAAAGCGTAATGCGTGAGCACATAAGATGTTGCCTGAAAAAAAGCATTACTAGTTCTTCAATCGTCTTATTGAACCAAATAATATGAATAATTTTGAGCCTATCCTCCCAGTAGCGTACCAACGCCTTGGCATCGGGGCAATTGCCTAGGGCGCCGTGGTCAGAAGGGCGCCGAACAGAGTACGCGAAAAAAAAATTATTTTCTTAATTTACTTTCGAAGGAAGGAGCTCAAAATTGAAACAACGTGAACGATGGTCTTATATCTGTTTCCTACCTAATATCTTCATTATTTTAGGTTAATTTCATAAATTTCTAATGAGATTTTAACCATACAAAGAGATAAATATTTATTTTCCAAGGTCATTGTTTCAGCTTTTTAAAGTTTTATTACTTTATACCAAGGGCTTGAACTGCGACCCGCGAGAGGATTTTATCGGCATATCTTGGCCATTTAGGGTGGTAGGTCTAAGGCAGGGGTTGCCAAACTTTATATCTCAACGACCCCTTTGATGATGCCATAAAAATCCGGAGACCCCCAGTGAAAGTTTTGATATCCAATACTTTTTAAATCTATTTTAGGAAAGGTTTTTGAATAATAATAATTACGGTAGTGTATAATAAACTGGATTTTATAAAAACATTTACAATTAATCAAGTAACATGACATTTTTACACTGAACTAAAATTTATCTTTAGTGTGAAGGGTGGGCTTGGTGTTTTTTTTACTAGTCCATTTACATTGGGCTCATGATTTGTAAGCTTTAATCTTAATTCTCCTCTTTCTTCCAAGTTCAACATGTTTCGCTGCTTAATTATAGGTGTGTTAGCATGGCTAAATCCAGCTTCAACCATATATGACGTGGGGAATGCTAAAATAAAAGGTACTACTGTTGCACAAATTTTAGGATATCTAGTATTAATTATTTCATTTGCCCAAAATAAATCGGTAGTCTTATTTTTGAACAATGCTTTTGCCTCGAGATCAACAGACATGTCTATAAGTTCATAAGAAATGTCTTGGTTTTCTATGCTGTTATGGTTTAAATAGGAGTCAAAAGGAGATACAATCCAATCAGGAATTTTCATATTTTGCAGGTCTGCAATTCTAATTCTGAATTCATGGATTACCTCTTTAAGATGGTTAACAAATATCTCCAAAACATTGTCAGAAATACTTTCATTTTCTTCATTTTCCAGTTTCTGAAGATTTGCAAAATATTTGAAGGCCCTCATTGATAAGGACAATTTAAATAGCTCAAGTTTCTTTTGAAAACCAAGCAAGACTGTTAGAGCATGAATGAGACTAACCAATCCTTACCTTTCAAACGATTTTGGGACTCATTAAATTTTGAATTCTTAATTAAACTATATCAAAGAAAAAGCAAGAAATATGTTTTTTAACAACAATTATTGGCGAAATTTTAGATTCTGTTATTTTCTATTGAATATTAAAATTTCTAAAAAGCCACCTAAAGACCAATTTATTTCTCACCGACCCCCTAAAGACCCTTTAACTCTCATCGACCTCCTGAGAGTAGGTACCGACCACAGGGGGTCGGTACCGACCACTTTGGCAACCCCTGGTCTAAGGTTTCCAAAATTTGTGACCATGTTATACTTTCATTAAGATGAAAGTAATATTAGGTGCAAGCAGAGGGCGAATTAGTAGTTCATGAGAAGAGGAATGCCACTCAACGTAAATGATACAATGATTTTTCACCTTATATAGTTGCATCGCTTCTTTGAATGCTGCCTCCGTTTATGCTTCCATCATTGTTAAAGTTACAATGTCTTTAAGCTTACTTTGTCCTTCCTATGGCGAAGCTCGGTAACCTACGACTCTTTCAGGAATAAAGTTTGACTCATGATACCCAGTTTGTTCGCATTTATCCTAGAGGTCTGAAACCGGCGACACCGGTCAACATGCACCTATTAGACTGAAAAACTGCGACATATATTTATTATAAAAGAGTATTTTCATCCTGAGAGTTGGATATATACAAAGTGCACGATCAACAGATTTTTGAGTTCAAAAAAGTAAACAGTGGTAGAAAAGTCCTTCAGCCAAAAATTATAGGATACCACTGTTCAACTTGGAGCCAAAGTGTTCACGAGCTACCACCTACTGTTCAAAAAGTAAGTCATGTTTTTATTTAATATTATTTTTCTATCCTTGCATAGATAAATAATTTTTAGTTTAATAAAAATACATATGTTACTAATATATCACTGTACAGTTTTACAGCTTTCGGTTAAATAATACTTCCTAGGTCAATCCTGGAAATTGTGATTTATGAGATACACAAAATGTCGCTTGTCTGTATTTTGGGATATTTTTAAAAATTTTATGGGATATAGCAGAAAATGTATATTTTTTAAAGAAAATAACTTTTTTAAATGTCAATTTATTGAAATGAGAAAAGGTTTAAATGTCATAGATTTCGCAGATTTTTTGTAAAAACATATTAACGAAATTCTCTCTTCTTAAACCACATCGTGACGTATACGTGGCGTGATTGAAAAGTTCGTACAGTAGCGCAATAATTACTAAGGAGGAATACTTACAGGCTATTCGATTTTTTTCCCTTCAAAGTAGACCCATTGAGACTGCACACACCGATTCCGGCGGTTTTTCTACTTTTTGAAACATTCTTGGAAATTTTCATTCTTCAGTGCGTGTAGGATTTTTTCCGAATTTTCCTGAATGACTTGGATAGTATCAAATTGTTTTCCTTTCAGCTGAAATTTTAGTTTTGGCAAAAGGTAGAAGTCGCAAGGGGCTAAATCCGAATAATAGGGGGGTTGCAGAAGTATAGGAATTTGAAATTTCGCCAGAAATTCTGTTGCAAAGAGCGCACAGTGAGCCGGCGCTTTTGCGTGATGAAGTACTCTTGTTACCCCGTTTCATCCTCACCCTCTTCCGAAATCTTCCAAAACACCTTTGTGGGATTCTTTATTAATCATTTGACATCTTGGAGTGTATTCACGATGAACGACACTCGAGGATTAAAAAAATACTAACAGCATTTTCTTCACATTCGAGCGAATCTGTCAATCGACGATCGCTGAACACGAGATTTAGAACCCGGACGACGTTATCATCGGTTATGGAGTTCGATGGATGACCAGAACGGGAATCGTCTTCGATAGATTCTCGGCCATCTTTAAATTTGACATACACTTAAAAATCCCTCTCTCGTCAAGAGAATTGTCCCTGAAAGCCAATGTCAGCATTCTCCGTGCCGATTAACCTGTTTTGAGGCAAAATTTGATGCTAACTCTTTGTTTCAACTTTTCAGTCATTTTCCACGAGCTAAAATCTGGGGAAGCGACCAAACTGAAACGCCAGAGGAAGAAGCAATGAATGGAGTTTTGTTCAGTATAAAACAGTCTTTCTGTCCTCCGAAAACCACCAATCTAACTTCACGCAGTAATCAGCGGCAGAAACACTGTACGAACTTTTCAATCACAGCTTTTATTTACCTACTTTGAAATCAGACGATACATTTTCTATTATATTTGTTATTTGCCATTTAGAGTAATTTACTATCAGGTGCTGTGACCCAAAATGTCTAACTACAGCAGGATGGCTTTGTACCCATCAATCCGGATAACAAAGCCTCTAAAGACAAACTTTTCGAAAACATCATATATGCCATCAGTAGTCCTATCTATCTTAGAATATTAATTTATTTTTGTCATGTGATAAAATTTATATATATTTTTGATTTTGTCTTTATTTTGGGATTTTTTAAAATTTGTTAAATTAAAAATCCAAAATACAGACAAGCGCCAACAAAATTATGAAATAAATAAACTAAAACTAAACCCTTATATATTTTAGATATGCCACCAAAGAAAAAAAACGGATAGATCGACTGAAAAAAGGGGAGAGTGCAAAAAAATATTCAGCTAATTTACAAAACTGGATTAAAATAAGTAACTTTAAATCTGAAGCTCAGAACAAGGATGAACAAAGTTCGCATGAGAATGACGCAAATGATAGTGTTGGGATTATAGTCGAAGAAAAATCCAAAAATGTTGATGCTATTTTGAATGAGTTCGAAAATCGGAAGAAAGAAGACGAACAGTTAGGAAAAGAAAATGATGGTTGCAATGATGCTAATAAGGAACAAGAATCTGTGAATTTTAATGATCCAACCACGTGGAATCTTAATTTAAAAAGAAATAGATCTCTTTTTTGTTCTACACGGCCCGGAGCATGTAGTGTTGAATTCATATCCCGTCACTGGTGGTCGGTGTTTCAAAAATTCATGGAAGTTTAAGAACATAGGCATAGAAAAACAAGAGAGGAAATGGTTATTTTATTGTAGAAACAAAGACGCAATATATTGTTTTCCTTGCCTTTTATTTATATCTGACGCAAATAATGTTTCTTTTTGTAACACAGAAGGATTTAAGGACTGGAAACATCTAAATCCATCCGTTGTAATTCATGAGAATTCATTATAACACAAATAATTTTACGAAATGGAAAGTTTTAGAAAAAGGTCTTCAAAAAGGGGGACTGACTGATGACCTTGTACAAGCAGCACTGATTAATGAAATATTGAAATGGCGTCATATTTTGAAAATAATATTAAAATGTATATTGTTCTGCGCTGAAAATAACCTGGCATTTCGTGGACGGTAGTAATTTCGAAGAAAAAGATTGTGGTATATTTTTAAATTTGATGATATTTGTTAGCCAATTTGATTTTGAGATGAAAAATCTTCTTGAATCTCATATTAAACACCATAATAATTATTTATCGCCAAAAATTCAAAATGAATTTATTGATACTTTGGCATCAAAAACACGCTGTAAAATAATAGAAGAAATTCAAATGGCTAAGTATTATAGTATAATATTAGACAGCACTCCAGATGTATCACACAAAGATAAATTAACAGAAATTATTCGTTATGTAAAATTTTCTGAAGGGAAATATACAATTGAGGAGAGGTTCATCGATTTCATAAATACAACAGAAAGAACGGGACAAGGCATTGCATCCGATATTAAGGAAAAACTTATTCAAGATGGCCTATTAATTGAAAATATTCGTGGTCGAGGCTACGATAATGGCGCTAATATGTCAGGAAAGTACCAAGGTGTTCAAGCCATAATCCAAAACGAGAATCCCCGTGCTCGGTATATTGCATGTTGTACACATACTCTAAATTTGGTAGGCGTACATGCGGCTAGCGTTAATGCAGATATTGTAACATTTTTTGGAACTATACAGTATTTATACAATTTTTTTATTTCTTCCACTAACAGATGGCAAAAACTATCATCAGTAATTAAAATTTGTTTGAAAAGACACAGCGACACCAGATGGTGTTCAAAAGTAGAAGCTGTTAGTGCCGTATATGAGCAACTCGAACAAATTATTTTAATCTTGGGAGAGATGAAAGATGATCATTTACTTGGTGACACATTATCTCTTGCTAAATCATTACACCGTCAAGTTAATAGCTACAAGTTTGATGCTTTTTTAAACCTCTGGTACTTGATACTAGTAAGGTTAAATAAAGTGAATTTATCATTGCAAAAAAAGATCAGGATGTTTAAAGATCGTCCATATTAATTAAAGGACTTATAGAGGCTTTGAAAGGTCTTAGAAATAACGAGATCCACGATATTTTTATTAAAATCGAGGCCGTTTGTAAAAACATGAAAATAGACCCAACTGAAAAAAGAAAGCCAAAACGGAAGAAAATTTCAGGTGAGCCTCCTGAAGACGAATCAGTGAACTTCGATAGAGTAAAAAATACTTGTTTCTCTGTAATTGATTCTGTTATAACGCAGTTAAATGTAAGATTTGAATCTCTTAAAAACATTGCAGAGAACTTTAATTTTTTGACTGGCGAAGCATTTCATTCAATGACAAGCGTGGATTTAGAATCGAGTGCCGTTTTATTGACAGAAAAATACACAGAAATAAATCAGGACCAATTTAAAATTGAAATAAAATGCTTTAAACACCAAATTACTGAACTACTACAGTACAAAAACCCCAATAATATATATCATCTAGATTAAATGAATTGGCTAAATGGGAATTGCGAGAAACCTACCCGAACATTGAACTAGCTCTTAGAATATTTATTACTATGCCAGCAACTGTGGCCACGGCTGAAAGGAGTTTTAGTAAGTCAAAACTTGTTAAGAATTATTTGAGATCGACATCGGGACAAGAACGCACATCATCTCTGCGTCTCCTTTCCATTGAGCATGAACTGGTTAGTCGTATAGATTTCGATGAAATCATAACAAGTTTTGCTAACGATAAAGCAAGAAAAATCAAGCTTTTAAGTACCTGAATAAATTTATGATCCTAGAATTATTTTTTGTTTATAGAATTATTTTTTGTTCCTAGAATTACTTGGTTTCTATCTATGAATCAGTAACTTTATGTACTAAGTGATTCTTAGTTCTCTCACAGCTACAAATAATATGTTGAACAAAGCTAAAACAGATTTGATGTATATAAATGTACAAACTAATTATATATTTTATAATAACATAATAATATAATTTGCAATTTGTCTTAGAAAGGGTTTTCATGTCTTTCGTATACGTAAAAAACACGTTTATTATAATGGTTAAGAAAAACGTTATACGTGGAGCGATCCAAAAGTTCCCGGACTGGGTCAGTTACTAAGTGTAGACTTACCATGGTCAGTGTTTTCCACTTCGAAGTAGTTCCTTTGGGAGTTTATACACCTATTCCAGCGATTCTGCCACTGTTGGAAACACTTCCAGAAATCATTTTTTGAGATCGCTTCTATATGGATTTCAGTAACGTCTTCAAGACGCCGTCCTTAAAGTTTCAGTTTCATTTTTGGGAACAAAAAGAAGTCACAGGGGGGCAGGTCAGGCGAGTATTTTTAATTGAATTCCTACCCTTCCCTTCTTGCTTTCACATAAGGGCGCTAAAATGTTCGAAATGCGAGGACAAAATGCATGTATGACTCGAGTTTCAACAAGATGGAAAAGTATACTCCATAAATGGAATACATAGAGATCTCAAAGGCGTTCTTTATAGGAAATATGTATGAAACTGCATCGAAAGATTGGACGGTTCTTGAATTATTATCTCCGTAACTATTAAGTCGTAATTATATGCTCTTACGCACTTTCTTGTGGTAAATGTCCTATCTCCGAATTATATTTTCAATCTATATATCACAAATCATATAAGAGCATGGGAGAGGAAAATATGGATTTTGAATTGCTGTTTGCCGAGAGAACAGTTTTAGCAATTGATGTAAACAAAATATGCGATGTTTTCCTCGGGATATTCTCGAACTGTTTTTATCTCCGAAATTATAACTCGTAATTATGTGGTCTCGCTGAGTTTTCTGTGGTAAATGTTGTCCTCTCTCCGTATACATTTTTTAATCTATACCTTATAGATCATATAAAAGCTAGAGAAAGAAAAATATGGCATTTCCTTGTTGCATGACGGATGCCATTTAACGAGATATGAGTATAAGTATATTAAAGTAACTATATAAAGTGGAAGTTCTAATTTACGGATACAGTTCTACATCACAATCGGGCGATAAATTTTAATAACAATACACCGGAGTTAATTTAATTAAAATCCGTCTAGCGGTTTAGGTGATGAAAGTTATGAGAAACGGACGGAGAGACGAAAAGCGCCCATAAGGCGTTCCGTTAGTACCGTTTCGCTTGTAAAGAGCGCCTAATAATATATAGATCAAATGCCTTGATGCGAAGGCGCCCCCCATGAGTTGGCGCTGCGCACCAGTTGCACCCCGGGTTGGCGCCGCCCTGTTTGCTTAGTTTCAGGTAAATTATGAAATCACACTGAAACGTGGTGCTGTTCGGGGGATATATTCCATTTTTCTTTTTAAATTTCAACGATACTGTTATTTGTCTACATAACACGAAGGACCATTAAGAACAATTTAAAGTAAGATGAACTTAGGAACATTACAGCGTAAGGAGTTTCACCACAGAGATTGTAATACTTAATGTGCAATCATCAAAAAAAATAAAGACAAAGACAAATTCTTGTGCAAATAAATGATGAAATCCCACTGGAATGTGTTGCTTTTCAGGTAATAATTCAATCTTCCATTTTTAATTTGAACGATACTGTAAATTATTTCCAAAGTCAAGGACCGCTGGGAACAATTTAAAGCGGGGCGAACTTAATAAAAACGATTACGACACAAGAGATTTCATCATAGGGATAGTTATACTTAAATTTACAGTCATCCAAAGGAAATAAAATATGAAGACAAAATCTTGTGCAGAAAAATCTAGGAATAACCGAAAATTGTTATAGCGGAAAATTGTCCCGTACCCAAATATTATCGATGCAGATATGAAACTGTGCAGCTACAAAAGATCGCTTCACATATGACATAAACAAAATCTATGCTCCGTCATATTCTCATAAGGAGAGGTAACGATCATAAAGCCGAACTAAAGTGAAGTAAAAAATTCCGAGAAAAACAACGTTCACCAATGAGGATGGGTACATAAGGGAAGGGATGTCATCTTAAAGTAATTTAAAGTGTGTGCAACAATAGTTCGGCTTTATCATTAAATCTATTTAACGTACTAAGAAGATATAACTAATAATGGAATTTGCCAGTAAAATCGCGTACGTCTCTCATGTCTGAGTTTCATTTTAGTATAAAAACCTCGCGTTCCTTACGTTTCATCAAATAAAAAATGAACAGAGATTTACCAGTTTATAAATTTTTATTCAAGGCGAAACGTGTAAACATTACAATTTCGCAGACGGAAGGTAAATATTTATATTCCGGAATTTTCTGTTATCCATTTACGAAGAGCAGTAACCCTGGAGTAAACGCCAGGGTATCCAGGTTCGGCACATCCGTATCCAAAAGAGACGATGCCATGAAGTACTCCTTTATAAACGAGCGGTCCGCCAGAATCTCCCTACCAAATGATAAGATGCATTAGGACATACTTAGACAACAACTCCACTGGAAGCTAGATTACCAGCCTCATTCGATACATCTGAGGGGCTTAATTCTGATGCAATCTTAATAAGATATACAGTGAAAATAAGCGATATCATCGTTTCAAAAAAACGGACAAATAGAATAACATGACATTCATTTCCATGTAACCAGGATTGAATAAAAACAAGAGACAATGCTAACCAAATGCACATATGTAAGAAAAACATTCTTTTCTCGTAATACGTTGGAGTTAGCTTTATGCATGTTAGGCCTTACCTGGCAGGAGTCTTTTCCCTTATCACCAGCGCACAACATTCGGTCAGTGATCGAACCGTAGGCATTGTCACATGTCTCCGTATCAACGACGTGCACTATAACATGAAGCAACTTTTCCGAGATCTCTCCGCCGGACTATAAAAAACATAAGAATAAAATAGAAAAATAAATTCTATAGCACCGCGATCAGAGAACTACGTTAAGGCATTGCATGAATACATCTCGCTAGACTTATATCTACTATGTTTACATGAATACATATACTACAGAATATGTAAAGACAATAGAAAATATTGACGGATGGCATTATAAAAATATGGATAAATTCTGATGTAGAAATGAGAAAGTAAATAGTCCGTATAGAAAAAGAAAACAATTAATATATATATGAACGAAAAAATGTACCAGTTTATAAATATCTAACGAATAGAGAAAAATTCTGACCAAGGCCACAATTTATGCTACTCTCCTTGGCGAAACTTACAGTAGTTGTTCCCCATCCGGAAACGTCAACTTCTGATCCAGCCTCAATATATTCTCCCGCAGCGGGAAGGGGGACAGGCTGAACTGTTGTCCCAAATGTAAAAGGGGTATCGACCTGAAACAACAGTTAGGAGTTTATATCAGGTGTGGTCAGGGCCGGCGGAACGGTGTAGCAGAACAGCCAGCTTCCTAGGGTGTAAGAGATTGAGGAGCGCCATGAAGAGTCAATGTTTCACTTTCAAGACACTATATATTTCTTTGTCTGTATTCTATTTCTTAAGTAAAGTATACTTATCTTTCATCTTTTATTGATTCATTTTGTTATACACATTTCTCAAGTGCATTTGTGTTGTATTTTCCTTATATTAAAAATAAGTTCAATTCCTCTTCAATGCTGTGAACTACCCCAATCTTAAAAGTATAAAATGATTAAACTAACGGTCTGAGGAAGATTTGGTGAATGTGTAATCCTTGAAGATGATCACGTACCAACTAACTTACGAGCATAAAGTTATAAATTGCATTATCTATTGCTCCTTAATGCCCTTTTTTACTGCTATCACTTACCATAAGGTTTTTTAATGTGGAAAAACATTGTTTTTAGTAATTATGAAAAATTATTTAATAATAAAAAACAATCTTTTATTACTATTCGATTTGCGTAATACCGGTGCTTATAGACGTCATTGTGTAATTACTTTTAAAAATAATTTTCATCTATTAGATTTTCAGGATAATTTAGATTGGAGTAGGGTGTCAAAAATAGTTTTCCTAGGGCGCCAAAATGCCTATTAGAGTATTCACACCAGAATCTATTCAAACACAATGCGTTATTTTTATTGTATTCAGTTACAGAAATATTATACAAAATTTCTCTAAGACATAAGTTATGAATTCGATGTTTACAAATTGCTTTCAGTAATTGTATCTTACATGGATGAGCGCTAGTCATAAAGCTTTATGTAAAATTATACCGGGTATTTTTACGTGTTTACCTTAAGGAGCGAGATGTCGTAGTCCATCGTTTGCATGGTGAATCCTTCGTTCTGAAAGACATAGGCAACCTTGTGAGAAGCCACACTCGCATACAAATCGTCGGTTCCGGCTGTCACAGAAAGAGATTCAGCGCTGCTTCTGTATAAAGGATATTCATTTTTCATCAACATGTGGAAAATCTAGTAAATACGTTTAAAATAGCTCCAAAAGAATCATTGGATTGTTGGTAAACCATTTTGCTAAGTAGTAAACATAGGAAATGCTATTTAGTTGAGCATATAAATACCACGGCCAATATTCTCTTATATCTTCCACAACTTAGGCGAGACTGACAAGTTACCATTCCTCCAATAGCTATAAGAAGATGCTTAGCTTGTCAGTATGATTTCCAACATACAGAGAGCTCGGAAATTTTCATTTGATTGCTATGTGACAAAAAGTAATACCCAAACAGTTTTTACATTAAAACCGAGCATCAAAAGATCTTTTTAACTTAACTCAGCTAATCGATGAGTGTAAAAAATAATAAAAGAAATATTCTACACATCGAATATAAAAGATTACTCATTGGCTACGGCTGCTCGAGCCAGAAATAACGTCCGTATCAGACGGAAAATTAATCTTTCCACGATTTAAGTGACAGTATCTCGAAAAGACTGAAAGAATATGAAATTGCAAACACTTTGAAAAATTAGATTCATCAAACCCTTTCTTAGTCTCTCCGTCACTTCGCGTTAGATATTTTTCCATTTTACTACCACGTAAGAAATCACACTTGCCCGTATGTGCAGTGAGCTGCCGTCACTGCGAAGTTCTCGCTGATGATTGACGCTCCGCAGGTGAATGAACCATAGTAACGAAGGGTGAGCTGCAAATGAAAGAGGGCGTTTAATGAAAGAGCTGGTAATGCGACTCATAAACTTCTTATGCTGCAATTAGAAATTCTTTTCTTAGTATCGACCAAGACACATACATGAGAATGATGATTAAACTCGGAGTCATCATCTTAAACGAATACCTCTTACCTGGTATGGATACTTCTCAATAGGCGCAAGTTCACCTCCAACAATTCTTCCATTGTACTTCGGACGGCGGATCCTGGGCACCCCACCTTAATCAACAACATTCACGCAAATAAGTTATTGCATTTCCTTCTATAAGATACAAGACTAAGTGGTCCTCGAAAAATTTGCATCTTACGTACGTACGTTATAGTAATATAAATTAATTAAATGTTACTCAAGTTTACATAAAATATATAAACAGGAGTGAGAAATAACGTAGTGCGGATATTGATATCAGAAATGTAATAATATCACATCAAGGGAACATTTCGATTTATCTAGATATCCGTCATCACTGAAGACTTGAACATTAAGAGAAGTGACTTCGGCGTCTATCGGCGTGAATACTGAAATTCCTGTCTTCAAAACAAATGACAAGACTCACTCATATAATTACATTACATCTTAGGCAAGAGAACAACTAATGAATTGTAAATTATTTCAAGCTTAAAAATTTTGGTGGATGGTTTTTGTATTCAATTAACACTATATAAGCCAATATTAAGTCAGTTTATATGGAAAATCTCCCTCTTGTGACTCACCGAGGGCACACACCACCAAGCAGAGAAGGAGCGTCGAACGGAGCATGTTTGATCAGGTTGGACCAATTGTTAAGTATTTTGAATGTCGCTTGAGCTTATATAGTAGCCTCCACCGTAATCGGGGTTTGTCATATTGCAAGCGATAAGGAGATTTCTTTTTTTTAAGAAGTTTATTTTCCTGAGAAATTTTGCATCATATCTTTTCAGCTAATCGAGAAAAACAACATTTATGAATTTATATATTGAATAAGATAAATTTCCATCTGCTATCTTGTACCTCATTGTGGACACTATCGAATTAAGTCCTCAGAGGCAGTTATTGGGGAAATCCGAGACTTCGTCAATCTAGCAGATCTGTTGATGTAATCACAATCATTCCATTCAAACTTGATAAAACGTTTACTTTCTTTCTTTTATCTCAATCTTAAGGATCGCTATCGGTATTTAAGTATTTCTATATCTATATATTTACTTCAATATAAATTCAAGCAGAAGTATCTTATTTTAGACGGCAACCACAGGAACATGTACCTACCTGAATACAAGGTGCTATCCTGATTTATTTAAAGTTTTTCATTCACATATTGTATATTTACAGTGTAGAAAAAAAGAGATAAAAATTTACTTCCTCTGCATTTTATCTTTTTACTTTTTCCATATACGGAGTATAGAGAAAGTATTGGTTTCATGAAAAAAATCGAATTCGAGATTACAACGGAAATACATGTTTTAAGGTCCCCTGAACACGTTTTGTCTATTTTCTCGATGATGTCTGTGGATGCTTCTTTGTGTTTGCGTATTTGTTCCTACGCTTCAAGCGGTATATTCCTAAGGCGTATGCTTGATCATTTTAATCAATTTATGGTCGGTTTTAGCACACAGACGAAATTCGATGAATTTCCCAACACTCGAAACCAGCGTTAGGAAATGGCAAACTTACCGCTCCTCGTGAAAAGATAACGGTAACAACGATGCATATAGAACCAACATTCCTAAATAATACAAGCATGTCATTCATTTTTTCTCTACCATTATACGTTGGTCTCAAAGACTCGTGTGTGTATTTAGACGCATATAGGAACGGCCACTTAAAGAATAATCAATTCCTTATTTTAGGAACTAATTACAACCAACACGCAATATATTTTATAACGATTTTTTCGCCATGTACTTTTATAAAGTTATCCCAAAATCTTTTCTTTTATGTTGCCTCTTGCTTAATAAACAGGTCTCTCAAATTTCATCGAAAATATTTTATATTTGACATTTTTGTGAAAGGGACAAGAACTTATTAGTTTTTGGTAAAAATCGTTCAACCGGAAGTGGGAGTTTATTCTTGTCACAGCCGTTTTAGAGCTTATCGTCATTGCTGAAAAGCATTATTATCTTCGTGATGTCCGTTCGTCCGTCCGTACGTTCGCATATATCAGGGAAGAATTGGCTGAACCGATTTCAAATAAATTGGGTGCACATAATCCTCACATAAATACAGCACCAAAACGACATATTTCGACCGGATCGACTTAGCAGGTGTGCCATAACTGCAAATTAACCTTTTCGGTAATTATGAATTTGGAAGAAATTAAGAAATTTAAAAAATTCCTTTTACACGTATTTTTGTTAAACTGTCAACATTAATTTTAAACAAATTTACACTTATATACAAAACCAGAATAGCATGTTTGAATTGGATCAGCCAAACAGGGGTGGCAAATTTAAAAATTAAACTCTTTCATTAATTAGGGATTCGGAAGGATTTGGCTAAATACATTTCAACTAAATTTCATATATAGGTTTTATAAAACATACCATAGTGAAATCGAAATGTTTAAAGTGGAGCCAAAGAGCAGGCCTACCACAGTAAAAAGTTCAATAATATTTCTATTACACGTATTTCTAAAGAAATGATAGCATGGATTTTAACCAAAAATAGTATATGTAATATTATTATAAATAAATAATTAAAATAGCATATTTCGACCGGGTCGAATAAACAGGGTTCCACAGTATGAAGGTTAGAATTTTCGGTAAATATGAATTTCAAAGATACTGGCTGAACCGATATCAAAACGAAATTATGTTTGTTGGGGGAGTATAGAACGGCAATACGAAATGAAGATGTTTAGAACGTATTTAAATAGCAGGAGTACCACAATATAAGGAAGAATAACTTTCTGATTTCAAATACATCAGTATCCGATGATACTATGGCTAATTTGACGAAATGCACTTATGTACCACGGAAATCTCGTGTGCATCTCTACTTGTTAGCGCTTTTCATCATTGCTGAAAAGCACTATTATCATCGTGATGTCCGTCCGTCTGTCCGTTCCTACGCATATATCAGAGAAGACTTGGCTGAACCGATTTCAACCAAGTTTGGTACGTAAAATATTCAGATAAATATAGGACCAAAGTGGCATATTTCGACCAGATCGAAACAGAAAGTTTGACATAATTGCCAAATTAAACTTTTCGATAATAATGAATTTGGAAGAAATTGGCTGAACTGATTTCAACGAAATTTAGTATGAAGATGTACACCATTAAAAAACAACATCAATATTTGAAATGTAGATATAAAAAGCAGAGGTGTCACAATACAAGTAATAAACAAATATTTTGCAAGTAATTGTGTTGAACTATTCATATCAATTTTAACCAAATTTAAATTTGTAATGTACACATATATACAATACCATATTTGGGCAGGATCAACAAAACAGTGGTACCACACTTACAAATTAAATTCTTTCTGTAATTAAGGATTTGTACAACACACCACAATAAAATCAACATGTTTACAGAGGAGAAAAGGAGCAGGGCTACCAAAATAAAAATAAAAATTATATTTTTACACGTATTTATAAAAACTGGCAGCATGAAGTCTAATTCAATGTAGTACATATAATTTTAATATTAATAAATAACCAAAACAGTATATTTCAACCGGGTCGAATAATCAGGGCTAACACAATATCAAGGTTAGAAGTTTTCTATAACTATGAGTTTGGAAGTTTTTAGTTGATCCGATTTCAAAAAGAAATTTCGCTTGTAATGAACATGTTTCCAACGTATCTATAACTCAGGGCTAACACCATATAAGGAAAAATAGTTTTTTGATTTCAAAGCAAATACATTCATATATGATTACACTATGGCGAATTTGACGAAAAGCACTTATGTACCACGGGAAACCCGTGCACATCCCTACTTGTTTTGAAATACTTGCTATACTATTTGATGAATGTACAAAAGTATAGGAATAAAGGTTGAAGGAAATTTAATTTTCAACAACGTTTGTTCGAAATATTTTCCCATATAATGCATTGTTTAACCCTTTCAGGACCAGAAGGACTTATGAAGTAATACAAAGTTTTTATGCATTAAAATGACTTCATTAGGTATATATTTAACATAAAACAGCATCATTATATGAAAAAATCGTAGGTTTTGTAGAATTTCATGGGACACATGTGTCCCAATGGACGTCATTATCATGCTTCTGTCCGAAGACAGGTTTTAACTGAATCGCTGCCTCCATTTCTCTCTCTCCCTAGAAGCCTCTTTTATACCTCTATAAGTATTATATCCCTGCTTTATATTATCCAATATTCCTATTCTTTTTCTCCCTCTTCCTCTTCTTCCACTAATTTTTCCTTCTAAGATCGTCCTTTGTAAACACTGTCTTCTCAATATGTGCCCTATCCAATTTGCTTTTCTTTTCCTGATTGTTTTTATTAGCGTCCTTTCTTCTCCCACCATTTCTAATACTTCTTCGTTTCTCTTCCTCTCTGTCCATTTCACTTTCATCATTCTTCTCCATACCCACATCTCAAAACTTTCTAAATATTTTTCTTCCTTTCTCCTTACCCTCCACGTCTCTGCACCATAAAGAGCTATGCTCCATATGTAGCATTTTGCTAATTTCTTCCTTGTTTCTAAATTTATTTTCTTGCTTGTGAGAAGCTCCTTCTTCTTGTTAAATGCTGCTTTTGCCATTGCAATCCTACTTCTGATGTCTTGTGTACTACTTCCATCCTGTGCTAAAATACTGCCGAGATATTTGAAACTACTTACTTGTTCCAATTTTTGGCCATTTACCATTATATTTAATTCTTTATGTTCCTTTGAAACCACCATGACTTTCGTTTTTTCAGCATTGATCTTCATTCCATATTGTTGGCCAACCTCCACTAGTCTTTCTGTCATCCTCTGAAGCTCTTTCTCACCTTCTGCTATTAAGCCCTGATCATCTGCGTATTTAATGGTGGTAATACTTTCACCTCCTATCTTAAATCCTTTCTCTTCCATCAACGCTTCTTCTGTTATTGTTTCTGCATAAATATTAAATATCGCTGGTGAAATAGGACAACCCTGCCTCACTCCCCTCCCTATTGAAGTACTTTCTGTTTCTTCTCCTTCAACCCTGACTCTAATCTTTTGATCAAAGTAAAGGTTTTTAAGCAGTCTTTTATCTTTCCAATCTATTCCTATTTTGTTTAAAATACCCAGCATTTTATCCCATTTCACTCGGTCAAAAGCTTTCTCCCAATCTACAAAACAAAAATACATACCTTTATTGACTTCTAGCGCTCTTTCTATCATCATCCTCATACATCCTATAGCATCTCTAGTCCCCCTTCCTCTTCTAAAACCAAACTGATTATCTTGCAGCTCCTTTTATATTTTACATTCAATTCTTTTGGTTATTATTCTGGTTAGAACTTTAGCTGTATGAGAAATTAAACTAATAGTTCTGTAATCCTTACAACATTTTGCATTGTTCTTTTTTTCCAGTGGTACCATCACAACATCTAAAAAATCTTCAGGCCATATGCCAGTATCATATACTTGGTTAAAAAATTTTGTGAGTTGCTTAACTGCTTTAGACCCCAAAACCTTAATAACGTCCACGGGTATATCATCACTCCCAACAGCCTTCCTTCTTTTCATGTCGTCAATTGCTCTTTTAACTTCAGACTCGAGAATACATGGTCCTAGCTGATCTTCTTCCACATCCTCTTCTTCATTTAATTCAATATTTCTTGGCTTTCCTTCTTTGTCATACAGAACCTCAATGTATTCTTCCCAGACATTCTTTACATCGTCTGGCTCCGAGACTATTTTACCACTTTTGTTCATGATTCCTTTACGTCCTATCTTTCTTGTTTTTTTCTTGAATAGTTCCCTTGCTTTGCTATACATGAGGTCTGTTCTACAAATTCTTTCACATTCGACAATCTCCTCGCATTTTTCATTTATCCACTGTTCTCTTGCTTTATCTGTTTCCCTTCTTAAAGCATTATTTAACTCCTTGTACTTTCTTTGGCCTTCTTCAGTGTTTTTGTTCTTCCACTTTCTCCGCTCTTCCATTTTTTGCAGCATGGCTGCTGTGATCCAGGGTTTTTTGTTTCTTTCACCCGTTATCTTTCCTACCTTCTTTTCCATTACATCTTTAATGTTGCTATGGATGTATCTCCACTCCTCATCTACATTCTTCCTATTTTCTTCAGCTCTCTCCCCCAACCTTTCCTCCAGCTCAGTCATGATAGCCTCCTTTTTTTTAAGGAGTTCCTCTAAGTTCCATTTCTTGATAACTCTTATGTTTCTCCTAACGCTCTTCAGTCTACATTGTATATTTGCCACCAAAAGGTTGTGGTCAGAATCGATATCTGCCCCTGGTAGTGTTTTCACATTTTTAATGCTATTTCTAAATCTTTCATTGACTAGTATGTAATCTATCTGGTATCGTCTCTGGTCTCCTGGGCTTCTCCATGTGTAAAGTCTCCGCTGGTGATGCTTAAACCATGTATTAGTTACAATCAATCTATTTCTATGGCAGAATTCCACAAGTTTATCCCCTCTTTCATTTCTCTTCCCTAGTCCATATTTTCCCACTATGTTATCTTCCTGTCCCTCTCCGACTACACTTCCAATCTCCCATTACTATGGTGGTGATCCTTCCTTTTCCCTCCTCCTCCAATATCTCCATAATCTGTTCATAGATTTCATCTACTTCGTCGTCGCCAGCATTAGTTGTTGGCATATACACTTGAATTATAAGCATATCCACTGGCTCCATCTGGAGTTTTACGGCTATTAATCTATCATTAACTGTCACTACCTTACTAATTCTTTCAGCTATCTCTTTTCTCATTATAATCCCCACTCCCCTTTCCTTTTTCTCCCCTCCCGAGTAAATAATCTTAAATTCGTCTGAATTTATCTCGCCTTCTCCTTCCCACCGGACTTCACTAAGACCTACTATACCTACATTATTCCTTCTCATTTCCCTTTTTAAGTTCTCTAGTTTACCCCCTGAATTCATAGTCCTAACATTCCATGTGCCTATTTTTAATTTCTCACTACTTGCTTTCTTATTAATCTTACATTTCCTCTGTGCATCCCCTAGGGTAGTCCCCACCCGGAGATCCGATTGGGGGACTATTTTACCTCCGGAATATTTTACCCCAGAAAGATCCATAGAGGTATTTTCAGCTTTTCAGCCTATCATGGGAAATATAATGAGGTAGTTTCCCCTTGCTTTCCTCATCGCAGATTCACAGGGTGATTACCCATCTGTAGCTGTTCAGATCCACGTGATCACCACCTACAGAGGTACTGTGCAAGCTGCTGCCCTTGCACAGGGGGATGTAAAACCCCCAAGACTGCTTCTTAGTCTGACTCTTCCCCTCAGACCTTTCCGGCTTGGATGGTACTACCAGGAGAATTATCTCCCGCCGGCATAGCTCTTTGGTTCGTAAGAGTACACAAACCCTCCCACCTCTGTAAGGTTATGCAGTCCTTAGGGAGGGCCAATGGACGTAAAGGGTTGCAAATCAATTAAAATTACTAACATTTATATATTGACTTCAACTACATTTTACTAAACATAACAGTACATCAATCAACAAAAACAACAACAATGGACATAAAAAACATAAACACTATAATCTAAATAAATAAAAATGAGTAAATAAGTCTTTTAGTTATGGTATTCAGCGAAGCAATTTCTGTCTTTTGTATAGCATAGGTGAACGTTACATGTAGTGCAAGTGTTATTAGTGCGATTTTCAATTATACCTTTAGCACAGTTTGCACATCTTTTACGTGTATTCGCTTTCGCCATGGGATGTGAAGGAATGGAACGTTTCAGAAATACATGTTCTGAACTTGTCACCGTCGAAGAGAAATCGCCAATCAAAGATCGAGCTATGACCTGTCTGTACTCGAGGCATGATAGTAAAGGGCCCACAGCACGTTTATTTTCGTGAAGTTTTGTGTAAATGATATAGGCGTTATTGAAAATATCCAGAAGATCGAAAAATAGACGAAGGTAGTACTTTATCTTTGATTTACGATCCAATTCGTAGCACACCTTGCGCTGATCCATTAGGTCAACACCGCCCATGTTTTTGTTGTACTTTATGACAATTTCAGGGCACTTTACGTCAATCTTTCCAGCAGATCCTGCCTTTCGCCGCTTTACAGTGGACGTAAGTATAGGCGATATAAAGTTTGTCAAATGATGCACCCACTTGTTGTCCATCCACTTTACATAGGATATACCATCGAAACTTTCAGTATATATATCTCCTCTATTCATATTTTTATCTGATGGCGCAGATTTTGGAAGATGTTTTCGGTTAGGGCGAACAGTACCGCATGCCTTGGTGTTACAGTTTTTCAACTCGTATTGCAGCATGGGCGAGTTGAAAAAGTAATCGAAATACACTTCACAACCTAAATCTTCAATGGCTTTTGTAAGCTCCAGCACTACCGATTCGCCTAACCAATACTCAGTTTCTGATGATTTTTTGCCCGTGTACAGATAAAATTCAAACAAATAGCCCGTTTTAACATCAGTTCTGCACCACATTTTGAAACCCCATCTTATAGGTTTATTTCTAATATACTGTTTCATAATATTGTGCCCTTTTCTCGACATGTTTGTAATGATAAAAAGACAAATAAAATACAAAAGTGGGTAAAATACAAAAAAACACCGATTACAACAGCGAGTAATTTCCTTGTAAATGTATCCCTTTACGTCCACAGGGACAACGGCGTCCCTTTATGTTTTTGCTCGTTTTTATGGAATATTATTTCAAAAATCTATTGCAAAACATAATAAAACTATTATTTACTTACCATCAAATGAAAATATTACACCATAAACATATAACAAACAATATTCTATGCAGAAACACTTATGAAAAAGTTTGAATACGCCGCGCTCTAAACGTACGACTTGCTGCGAAAATTTCTTTTGACAGGTGACGTTTACGTAGGGTTTCCAGTAATAAAATAATCAAAAATACATTCCGGATTACGCATTTGCTGAAAATAATGCTGGCTTACATACACGATCAAGATTTTATGTGGGGACACATGTGTCTCATGGTCGTGAAACGGTAAAGAGACATTTTTAAAACTAATTTTTTAACTGTTACCACCATACCACCTACCCGCGACTATTGTAAACTCCTGACGAAAAGCACTTATGTACCACGGAAAACCCGTGCACATCCCTACTTGTTTTGAAATACTTGCTATACTATTTAATGAATGTACATAAGTATAGGAATAAAGGTTGAAGGAAATTTAATTTTCAACGTTTGTTCGAAATATTTTCCCATATAATGCATTGTTTAAGAGGCATTTTTAAAACTAATTTTTTAACTGCCACCACCACACCACCTACCCGCGACTATTTTAAACTCTTTACGGTAACGTCTTAACACTAGAACGGCCGATGGGAAATTTTTGTCCCATTTTTAAGTTCGGATCGCTTCCAAGCCACAAATGTTTTTGGAGCGCGGCAAGTCTTCATGACATTAATCTAGTTACGCACAGAGAATGTATCGCCCTCCCCAATACCTCGATTGAGTGTGACGTGCATTTTACCCTAGAACTGCCGATGGGACATTTTTGTCCCACTGGTGTAATCATTACTAATCTTCTACTTTGTTTCCATATAGTACGGTGCATTGGTCTTTCTGAGTTCACTGTTCAGTTGAGATATGACACTGACATAATTCCCTTCCTAATCACTCTCTGGTCAGAAAATTGGGACTGCCGTTATGTGATTAGTCAAGGAATCGTTTCCGAGAGATAATAAGATACCCCACATTCTATGTGACGTGTGACAATTTCTTCACTTCTCTGGCTTTGGTTGGCAATCTAAAGGCTAATTTCAGATTTATTCAGTTACAAGTAAATAGACTTCAATTTAAAAAAAAAATTGAAAAAATTTTTTAAGATTTATATTCTACTTCAGAGAACATTTTCAAGTAGGTAGTGGAAGTCTTTTTATACAAAAATTCATTTTGCTTAAATTTTAATTTTTAACATATTGTATCTGGTAACTTTATTCTAGTATGGTTTCATATTTGATATGTCGAGTTTTACCTTCAAAATGACTTAATTGGAGAGAGAGAAATTCTGCGTAATTCATTACAATTAAAAAACGGAATAATTATACGTACCGAAAAAATGCTCGAAGCACCGGGACAGAACAATGAAAATGGGGACAAATCCGGAATGTTGAATATGGTTTTATGAAAAAGTAATTAAATAAAATACGGCAATCGCCTGGTTCGCCCGTACCCCTAAGGAAGTTTTAGAAATAATACAGATATGGTGAAAGTCATTTGGTGGCCACATCAGATTTTTCTAATATAAAATTGCAAACGAATAGATATATGAACGTAAAAATGTCAACTTTTACGTGTTATCTTATGCGAAATAGAAATTGTTGCTTGAAATTGAACACGTGTCTTTTTTTGAGATTTTTATTCGTCAATTCCATTTAATATCTCAATATAGTTTGTAGAAAAAGTAATTAAATAAAATACGGCAGACGCCTGTTTCGCACGTACCCTCGGGCCGGCCCTGCCGCTCAAATATTAAACCAGAGCACCGAACCAAAACCGAACCGAAAAAAAAACGAATTTTTGACTGTTTTGGAACTGAACCGGAGCCGAAAAAAAATTCTGAACTCGAACCGGATTCGAAAACTGTTATTTATTTCGTTCCTTTTTTCGGTTTGCATAAATTTTAGGAACTGCCATTCCTTCTCTATATGAAATATACTCATCTTAAGCCAGTCTTCCCTATTTAGCTGTAGAATAAGGATCGTTTTCTTATTGTGTAAGAGCGTATTCCATGTCGGTTGTTATTCGTCGTCACGCTTTTGTATATATTATAATAGCTGATAAACCCGGCGTTGCCGATAAAATTATGAATAAATATTTTAAAAGTTCAGTCTAATTCAATTAATCGTTTTTGACTCGGTTCTCAATTTTCTGCTGATCTGTATAAGGCCATTATATTACTGATTTATTTATTTAGAACTGAACGTGGTCTTTTTATTCAAGACATTATGACTTTTCTTGTTAGTAGTGTGATTAAAACATTTGATTACTTTATTACTTGAACCTTTTGGTTTAAATTAGCGAATAATTCTTATAAATCAGGTTATAAAAGAGAGAAATTTCTTCAAACTCCCAATTTTCTTTTGATAGGATATTCCCACGTAGGACATCTTATTTGATGACGTCGTTTCCATTAAACGTTACGCAAACAAAACGAAAGCAAAGGCTCAATCGTGCTTAATGACTGGGTATGACTGTAGGCATAAAAGTTCATGACACTGGAGTCCGACTTTATTCGAGTGAGACTCTACTGGTGTTTAGCCAGCAAAAACGGAACACATCTTATCGAAATCTCAGTCTTTTTGTTAGCGGTCAAGTAACTTCATATTAAGGCTCACATACTCAATTTTCATGGAACCAAATGGATAACTTTGGAATACCGAATGTGATCATTTCGAAACATGTTATAACTAACAATGAGTCTGAAACTTGGAAGCACATGGTATAAATTTAAATTAAATAAAAAACTATCACAACTCGTAAATGTTATACATTTATATATAGTTACGTATCTCTTTGCTACTGCCTGATTGTGTCGCACGCCCTTTTTATTTCACCTAGCTACAATAGAATCGAGGCAATGAGATGGCCGCATTATTTGGAATCGGCGGGACTCGTGTTTGGGTCCTCTGCTTTATATGTTTCCTACACGAAACAGTAAAATAACAAACACATTTCCTTTTAAAATATTGTTGTATGTATATAGCAGCAGGTTTTTTACCATTGGAAGGACGAAGCCGTTTTTAATTTTGCCGTTTTCTTTTCGTATTGTCGAGACTTATTTGACCATGGTTTTACAATCATAAATTACTATATATATGTACGCATAAATGTAGAAGCTCGAAGTCATATCGATGAATTTTTTTCGGATAAAAATGCACAATTGTCTGGAGAAAAAATTGTTTGTAAAATTAGTTGATATTAGTAATAAAGGTATTATAAAAAACCTCTTAAGAGAACAGCTAAGGTTATTTAATTTATAAGCAATAGAAACCATGTAAAAAAGGCCTGTAAAATTTTAAATTTCTTTAAATATTTTAGTAAAGATTAAAGTTTGAAAAACGTTAAATTGGCCTTTCATTTTCAATTAAGTGTACATTTATGTAAAACCGACCTTTAATTTGGTAATCCTTTCCTTTATAGCGAATTACCACCAGTGAAAACTGGTCGATGGACAGAAAAACAAGAGCCCGACTTCTATAAGGGCGAGAGCACTAACATAAAATAATATGTTACACGTAAATAAATTCAAACTGGACTTCTTTCTTTTGAACAATTTCCCATTCATTTCTCCTTAACCTATTTAGATTATCCCTTTGATTCATAGGGTCTTAGATTGAGAAAAATGTGTTTTAGCAATTATCTGCGATGGACTGCAATTAGATTGAGAATGAATTTTCATAGCAGTAGCGATGTTCCTTACCGGTTAAAACGCCGTTTCCAACTTCTGTAATACAACTGGGTGGGAGGTGAATATATCCCTCCTTCAAACCTGTTTCGGCCATTTTGCCATTTTATTCATATCCCAGTCACCATCCTTTCTCTAATTAATTTCTCGCGAGGAAAATATTTCACCCGAGGCAGATATTCGAATTGGGAAAGAGGTTGTGTATAATCATAATTCGCGAGTTGCCTAACACCCTTGTGATCTCTCCGGCGAAATCGCTCATCTCGCATTGCGAGGAAAATTCATTAGAACATTTATGCGCCTGCTTGAAATAATCTATACGGTTGTTCAATGAGTATCGCCTCCATAAAAAATCTAATGTGGCCACCACGTGACTTTCTCCATATCTGTAATACTTTTTAATATTTCATATAGGCTAAATGATAATATATATTTTAAGGAACTGCGAGAAAAATTTAAATGCTACATAGAACAGAAACAAACTAAAACCGTAGCCTTCTGACATTGGATATAGCCATGAAACTCCAACACTTAAGAAAATTAAAAGGGGCATTAACATTGGATCGGCCGGACCTCACGACTACCCTAGAACGGTCGATGGGACAAAAGTGTCCCATATTGAATTATTAGTGATTGGCATGATAATGCCATCGTGAGATGCTGTTGCTTTAAGCAAACAAACGCATCATATGTTGATACAAGTATTTATTATTTTATCTTGCAAGTAGTCTCATACAAAATTAGATTTAATGATGTATTATAGTTGATAATTCCGTAATTTGTTTAATTTAACATCTGTTTCAGAAAATTAAGTGCTTTTAATTTGAAAGCGACATACAACACATATTGGATTTCAAGAGACCGCCAAACAAGTAGGTGCAGTCACTATATGAAAGAAAGAGCAAGTATAGTCAAGTAGAGAAATTTGAGTTCCTTTCTCATAATCAGTCATATTTTGTTAAGTACGAAAGTCTACTTCCTTTTTTTAATTCATACAGATAAATCAACAAAATATAATAAAAAATACCTCCTTTGTTGATTCATCAGCAGTTTATTAGGTATAATATACTTATAAGAATAAGAAAATGTAAAAGAGACAATCACTCATTCACGCAGTTTACACTGACGATAATCTTTCTTTCCTTTCCGATGCACTTCTTGCATAGTACCATTCTGCATACGAAGCATTTACTCGCACTCTTCCCTTATTTGCAGATCTTTTTGAATCTGGCTACGTCGTCGATTGCTCTCTGTTTCGGGATCCGCAGGTTCCCCTTCTTCTGCATGAGCATCAGCGATTTGAGTGGGCGCGTTCGGTGCCCTGCTCTCCGCATTATCTTTACCTATTTCTTCAGGCAATTTCAACGAGTAGTCTCGCCGTGAAATCTTGATTTTGGTAACATTCTTGTACAATACCCACGCATTTATACCAGCTAGATCAAGAATATTGCAAAACGTGTGCACAGACCACCTCCGGGACGTTGCCTTGGCTGAGTATTTGCAAGCCATTTCATCTACGTCAGCCCTGTACTTAGTATATTTGTAAAAGGACACTGTTTCTGGATTTTTCTTGGCATCTGTCTCAAGTTGCATCTCAGGGTGTAGAATACTTTAAATAATGACATTCATCTTCACTGTACCTTGGTAAACCGTGATTGTAGTATCTATATTTTTCAGTACCTGGGTGTCGTACAAAGCTCCATGTGAAATTTCACAGCAAAGGGAATTTCTCCTATCCTCCGGATTACTTTATGGCTTGAACCTTTCGGTGTTAATAAGCAAATGAATGGTTTCACTTATAATCTCATTTTATTATACCTGACAAGAAAGAAAAAACCTAAAATTCATGTACGTATTTCCTAAGTCTTGTAATGCGAGGCATAGGAATGTTTAGGCATGGCGTGCAGACATGCAGATTTATATTACTTTCTATATAAAAGAACGTCTTGCGAAGTCTGCTCATTGTAAGCCTCTCCGTTTTTTAAGTTTTTATATTAACAGTAAGAGTAACAAACTTTCAAAAGAAATATGAGATACACATGAAATAATCTTTTTCGTTGAACATTTCGTGAAAATGAAGAACAATCAAAGATTGATACATAGTTTTATATGTTCCAAAAAATTAAGTCGGCCATTCTTGACTTCGTATAATATTTCCGAAAGTCACAAAATTTATATTAATTGGATCTCTTGCTGAGCGAAACGCTCTGCTTTTGAAATTATCTGCGACGCATGCGTAGGTGAAAGCTTTAAATTGTGTTTGTCGCTTCAGTGGTTTTTATTAATTTAACCCTTAACTACCGACACTTAGATTTGTCACGCTGACACTGACTCACTCGTCTCACAGACCACTTCATTTTCTCACCCCCATATCTCGGTGATAAAGCATGCTAACAGCACTAAAACTGTTTTTCTTTGTTTAACATCTAATTGCCAAATAGTTTCCTTTTTACTTTCTTCATATAGGTAGTATGAGAAAGTATTGTTTTCATGAAAAAAATCGAACTCGAGATTTCAACGGAAATACATGTTTTAAGGTCCCCTGAACACGTTTTGACTATTTTCTCGATGATGTCTGTGTGTCTGTCAGTCCGTCTGTCTCTATGTGATAGATTTTTGTGAGCGCTCTAGCTCAAAAACTATTAATCAGGTTAACGCATAATTTTATATTTAACATTTTTATAAAAGTTAAATGATCCGAATAGTTTTTTGTAAAAATCGGTCGACCGGAAATGGGTGTTTACTCTTGCCACTTATCCGTTATTTTGCAATATTTGCTTTAATATTTGATAAATGTAAACATGTATTGGAATAAATGCTAGAAAATTGCATATCCTACAACCTTTGTTTGATACATCTTTCCATATAATGCATTGTTTAAGAGATATCTTATATTTTTAGCTGCCACCACCACGCCACCTACCGAAGACTATTGTTAACAATTGACGCTTAGTTACGTTTTAGTAACACTCCTTTTTCTTTTCTTAATTGTAAACCGGAAGTAAATATTGAGTACGATCCCAGAGCTAACAACATGTAATTTGCCTAATAAATATGGAGAAATTCATGTGTTGCCCACATCAGTTTATTTGGGATAAAAATGGCCAAAACTGACCATTTAAATAGTCAATATATGTAAACAGTACCACCAGAAAAGAAAGAAAATTGTTGATACAGTATTTCTTAATACAAATTTATTGTCTTAAAAATACAAAACGTATTGCAATTGTATGTTTTAAGGGTATATAAATGCATCTTACAATAGCTAAATAGATTAAAAGAAAACAAAAAACCGATAACAATAATGTCACCGACGCCTCGTCTGTGAGACAAACTTAACGACTTTGACTGCTGCTACCACTCAAATAACCGTTTGGAATACTCCATCTACACCCATTTGAAGGTTCCAGATTACAAGATTATATAATAAAGAGCAACAGCGATTACAAAAACGCACTCGCCTCACAAACGAGTGGTCAGTAGTTACGGGGTAAACTTAAACTGGTATTTTGGAACCATCTTGAAATTTTCCCAAGAACATAAAGTCCGGGCGAAAAAAAACGGTTCGAACCGGTTCAATGGTGGTATCTGGAAAAAATCGGAACCGAACCAAAATTCTGTTTTGAGTTAACTTAAACGAAAACCGATCCGAAAAATTTCGGTTCGATGCCCCGAACTAAATACGCTTGAATTCTCAGTGTCACCACCTGGCCGTTCAACGCTCAGCGCTAGTTTGGCCGCTTATACCTAGCATCATGGGTTTAATATTTACAGCGAGTGTAGGAACTTTCGCCGCCGCTGGTTCGCCCCTGCCGGTTCGCCAAGAAGGACGTATCGTTTGCCGCCGCATTTCTCTTTTAGAAAATTTTTGCAGGGGATCGTGATATTGCAAGTTAGGAAAATCAGCACTGGTATACAGTTAGTTAATATTAAAACTTAGTCATTACATCTTATTAATAATATACTTTACTAGTATAAGGTGCTTGCATACTGCAAGCATTTCATCTCACCTTGAAAAAATATTAATTTTTCAGAGAGATGTTTCATCATGGGAAATACTTCGGTAATTCAAAAGATTTCTCGTCGAGACCGATTTTCGTTTTTCCTTATGGAACAATAATGGAGTAAAACTAATTTTTGCAATTTACGGAATATTATACTTTTTTCACATTAGGTTAATAATGCCACACATTTCTGCCAAATTTTAAATTTGTAGCTCAATTATAAGTAAAATAACATTTATCTAATTTTTTAAATTTAAATAATTTTTAACGGCCGCAACAACAACTTAATGGATCGATTGAAATGTTTATTCGTTTATATAGACTAAACTCTAAACAATTAAAAAATTTCAGGTCCCTCACTCGCCGCGTAGTGTCTAAACATTTACCTATTTGTTTAAATTTTAAGAATTTTTAACTGCCAAAAAAATTAAAATGTCACAATTTCTGTAATCCCTATTTCATTTTTTTTACAAATATTACATCTAAAAAAATGTCAGCTCCGTAGCACATTCGGAAATATATAAATTTTGAAAATTTGTTTAAACAATTGCGAATTTTTAGCGGCCGCATTGTTGCACTTTTTCATGATTTTCGTTTTTTCTAGAATTATTAAATTAAATTAAATTAGTGATTGTTTTACTCCATTATTGTTCCATAATGATAAAACGGAAACCGGTCCAGAGGAGAAATTTTTAGAATAAATGAAATCTTTCTCATGATGAGATATCTGAGAAAAATTGATGTTTTTTGAAGGTGAGATGAAATTCTTGCAGTATACAAGCACCTTCTACTAGTATGTTATACCCTCCTCCTCTGTAAGGAACGTCTATATATATGTTATATATGTTATATCCGCCTCCTCCTCTGTAAGGAACGTCTATATATAATTACTAGTAGAAGGTGCTTGCATACTGCAAGAATTTCATCTCTTCTTTGGAAACACATTAATTTTTCAGTGAGATATTTCATCATGGGAAATATTTCTTTAATTTAAAAGATTTCTCCTCGGGACCGATTTTCGTATTTTTCCTTATGGAACACTAATGGTGTAAAACAATAGCTAATATTTGCAATTTTAGAAATGATATACTTTTTCCACGGTGGATTAATAATTCCACATATTTCTGCCAAATTTTAAATTTGTAGCACATTTAGAAGTGAAATAAAATTTATTTAATTGCTTAAATTTAAATAATTTTTAACGGCCAAAATAACAATTTCATTTATAAATTGGAATGTGTATGCGTTTACCTAAACTAACCTCTAAACAATTTAAAATTTTCAGCTCCCTAACTTGCGGCGTAGTGTCTAAGCATTTAGCTATTTGTTCAAAATTTAAGAATTTGTAACTGCCAAAAAATAAAAATATCAAAATTTCTATAATCCCTATTTCGTTTTTTACATACCCTACTTGTAAAAATAATTTCAGCTCCGTAGCACATTTGGAAATACATAAACCTTGATAATTTGTTTAAGCAATTGCGAATTTTTAGCGGCCGCATTGTAGCACTTTTTTAAGATTTTCTTTTTTTGTCGGTTTTGCACAAAATCCTACCTACGAAAAATATTTCTAATCTCCAGCTCATCTGGAAGTGCCTAAACATTAGTATCCTTCTTTATGTTATATGTTAAATGTTATATCCTCCTCCTTTGTAAGAAACGTCGATATATAATGATAACATAAACAGGGTATCCCAGAAGTCGGGCCTCATAGGACAACTTTGTTATTTAGCAGAATATCTAAAAATAATAAGAGATCAAAGTTGTTCGCAATAGGCTATTTTTCGGGAGAAATATTGAATTTGTTTGTCTAAGCAGGATAAGAAGCCTTGAAGAACTTCGGGAGAACATCAGTGCAGCATGCGTAGAAATTACTCCGCAAACATTGCTACGTGTACGGAGAAGCTTGAGGGAACGAATCAGAATGAGTGTACGCCAGCATGGATACCAATTTGAAAATGTATAGTAAATGTGCAATATACACTGTTGCATGAGTTTTTGGAGTTTTCATTCATTTTTGTTGCAACTCCTTTATGTGGACGTAGGAATTTCCGCCGAGTCACTTAACCATTGATGAGCCAAGAGAGTAGCGGTCGAACGGAAGGCCCTAGACAATAAAAATTAACATTTTTTTCCAATAAATAGCCTATTGCAAACAACTTTGATCTCTTATTAATTTAGATATTCTGCAAAATAACAAAGTTGTCCTATGTGGCCGGACTTGAGGAAGTCACTTAACCATTGAGGAGCCAAAAGAGTAGCGGTCGAACGGAAGGCCCTAGACAAAATAAATTAACATTTTTTCCGAAAAATAACCTATTGCAAACAACTTTGATCTCTTATTATTTTTAGATATTCTGCAAAATAACAAAGTTGTCCTATGTGGCCGTACTTTTGTGGCACCCTGTATATAGGAGGATACTAATGTTTAGGCACTTCCAGATGAGCTGGAGATTCGAAATTTTTTTCTTAGGTAGTTTTTTGTGGAAAACCGACTAGAAAAAACGAAAATCTTGAAAAAGTGCAACAATGCGGCCGCTAGAAATTTGCAATTGTTTAAACAAATTTTCAAGGTTTATGTATTTTCGAATGTACCACGGAGTTGAAATTTTTTTAATAAGTAGAATTCTTAAGAAAAAACGAAATAAGGATTATACAAATTTTTATATTTTAATTTGTATGGCAGTTAAAAATTCTTAAAGTTTAAACAAATAGATAACTGTTTAGGTACTACGAGACGAGCTAGGAAGCTGAAATTTTCAAATTATTTGCAAAGTAGTAAATTTGCACGAACAAACATTTCAATTTTACCACATATGAATTGCGGCAGCCGTTAAAAATTATTTAAATTTAAACAATTAGGAAAATATTATTTTACTTCTAGAAGTCCTAGAACTCTAAAATTTGTCTAAAATGTGTAGCATTAGTACCCCATAATGAAGATAGTATAAAATTTCTAAAATTGCAACATTTGGGGATATTTTTATACTATTATTTTTACAAGTGGGAAAAACGAAAATCGCTGCGGAGGTGAAATCTTTAGAATTAAAAGACTTTTTGTAATGATGAAATGTCTGTCTGAAAAATGAATGTTTTTTCAAGGTGAGATGAAATGCTTGCAGTATGCAAGCACCAACTACTAGTATGTTATATGCAGTGGTGTGCTGGAGCCGGCTCGCACCGGCTCGCGCGAGCCGGTTGTTAAATTTTCAAGAATTTTGCAAGCCGGTTGTTAAACACGGCAATGATTATAAACATAAGGTATGAAAATATACAATTAAATAAATTATATTATAACATAGGTATTAAAAACTCAAAAGTCATCACTTCCTAATTATTTTATTTTACTACAATTTACTATTATCTACCCATATAGCACGAAATTTTTCCTATCCAGCGACAAGTATTGACGATTTGGATACGAAGCATCCCACATTTAACGAGCGAGAGTGCGGCCTTTAATGGAATCGCATACGCAAAAAGAAATCGTTTTCTCGGCTCAACATTCTCTCCATATTTCAGGAAAACGAGACGCTGCAGCACTGGTGAAAGAAGTCATTCAAACAACTCCTCGTGGGGCTATAAAAGTTAAAAAAGCTTATAAATCATCAAAATTACTACCCACACTATACACCGGAGAAGAAGCGCTGGCGCTTCTTGTTGAGAACGACCTGACAAAGTCGCAGTACATTAACGTTAGGAAAGGTGCAATTTCTTTACGTGTCTCATTGTTAATTTCGTCTCTCTTCCCCCTTCCAAATACAAAGTAATGTTCTCCGGCTTACAACGAACGAGTAAAAGTATTTCGGGACTTTGTTATCTTCTCACCTTCTAAGCTCACACATTGTAACCAACACGTGATTTTCTGTCAAGAAACAGTGCAATTTGTCATATAATTGCATCGGAGTTCATAGATAAAATGATACATTAAACCAAATGTTCAGAAATGCGTACGAAATATTTTTTCTGACTACATTTGGCTTTTCGCCCACAGAACGAAATGTTTGGAGAGGCATTTGAGCGAAAAGCTTGTATATGGTGATTGATTAAATCAGTGTTTTTGTAAGTTGCAATGCTTTTCTGGAAAAGTGTTGTCATGATATCTTGATTTCTTCATGTAACGGAATTTATGGGTGTAAGATGAAAAATAAGGTGTTTTAGCTCAAAATTTCCGTTCTTTTCTAAATTATACAAAGAAATCATTAACAGAAGTTTTGACGTTAAAATGTTGAACAATAATAAACATTTTGCTTATTCGTTAGAAGTTATTTGTTAAAATTAACATAATTAAAATTAAAAGTCGTACTTTTAATTTATAAAATGCTACTGTATCAATCGCATAAAAAAATTGAAATTATGCATAAAAATTTTTTCAGATCCTGATCCTAAATATGTCAAAATGAAAGAGTAATCTATTAAGTTTTTTAAATGTGAAAGCGGTGAAAACAGACAGAATATAATGATAGTAACGAAAATCATTGTGGAGCGTCGAAGCCAACGGAACCAAATTTAGAACCAGTTGAACGACCAGTCAGTGAAGAAAAACCATCATGTTCGTCAATGAAAGAAATAGATAATCTTGCCCTCCCGGATTTTTGGAACTAAAAACAAACAAGTATGTTTATAGAACAGTACAAGTACAAGTAAAGGAAGGTAAATTAGGATGTAAGAATTGTTCAATAGTTCAGCATTTAGGAGTGACAGCAGAAAAGCCTGTCCATCTGTCGAAGGAATGGAGCGCATATTTAGTAATTCCAAATGACAGTAATAAAAGTACTAGGCAAGCTTCTCTACAAAAAAAATAGGGAACACGATGTTTCTAAAGCCCAAATTAAAATTCAAAATTTGTTAAAAGAATCGGCTAATGACTCAATTTCTAATTTAGTACACAAACTATATAATGAAAATATTGATGCTACCGTAAAAATTTTCAATACTGTTTACAGTTTGGTAAAACGTAACAGGCCTTAATCCGATATTGACGCGGCATTAGAATTACAAAACAAAAATGGCGTAGGTTTGGCAATTGTTTGCACTCACGATACAGTGCAATAAGAATAGCAGCACATATCGCAAAAGAAATTAAAATAAAGATATTTAAGAATATTATAGAAGAGAATGCCAAAATATGTATCCTAATTGACGAAGCATCTACAATTTAGAAAAAAAGCACTCTAGTGATTTATCTCCAGTGCGCAGTTCAATCCGCTTCCGCACCAGTAATGTTATTTGTCGCTTTAAAGGAAGTGATGTCAACCACAGCAGAGTGTATTTTTAATACATTACTTTCTGCTTTAAATGATTGTGGATTTAACAACGAATACTTGAAAGCTAATTTAATCGCATTTTGTTCTGATGGTGCTAATACAATGTTGGGAAGAAAGTTGTTAGAAGATTTTCCTAAAATCGTTATTTGGCACTGTTTAAATCATCGATTGCAATTATCACTCGACGATTCAATATCCGAAATAAAACAAGTTAATCATTTTAAAATATTTTTAGATAGAATTTATAGTATTTATCACCAATCTAATAAAAATCAAACCGAGCTAGAAACTGTAGCTAAAGAACTTGAAATTGAGATTATTAAAATTGGTCGGGTACTGGGACCAAGATGGGCGGCATGTAGTTTACGAGCTGCTACTGCTGTATGGCACTCATACCCTGCGTTATATATGCATTTTTCTCGTTCTTCTTATTCTGTTCTGGGAAAGAGGTTAGCTAACATTAATTTCTTGCAAGACCTTGCTTTAATGATTGACATTCTTGAAGAATTTTCATTACTTTCAATTGCACTGCAGTCAAGATCAACTAACATTCAGAAAGTGCACAAACTAATCAAACGCACCATAAGAGCTTTGGAAAATTTCATGGTTTGTACTGGAAAGCATGAATCTCACGTTGAAGATTTAATGAAGTCAGATAAGTTTAAATATATTCCATTTAATAAAAATAATAAGTTCAATGCTCTTCCTAGGAATATGTTATTAGAAAATATAATTTAACACAAGAATTTCCGTCTTTTATCAGACAGAAACAATAATGAAAGCAAATATCAATAATGAGGTCAAACTCATCCCTGTGGAATTTACTCATCATGAAAAAAAGAACCTTTTCATAATGATGAAAGCATTTATAGTTATTTAGATTTATTAGAACCATCTACTTGGCCTTATGAACTTATGAACTTCACCATGGATAGCAGGTGAAAAAATCATTTAAATGAAATTTTAAAATATGAAATTGATTTGAACGATGTTCGGGATTTTGTAGATAATAATCTAGAATCACGCAATGTTTCAATTCCTGCAACTATACAAAAAGCTAAAAAGATAGTTAGCACTATTGCAATCAGTAGCGCTGAAGCTGAAAGATTCTTCAGTTTAATGAACATAATTTGTATGAGGGTGAGAAATAGTTTGACAGTAGATCACATATCGGAATTGATGACGCTAAATTTATTGGAAAAAGAGTTAGTGAATTGGGATGCAACTCCATTTGTCAAATCATGGTTGAATCGCAACCATAGATTGGCTACAGATACAAGAGTTCGGCAAAAATCGACGAAAGCATTCTGTGAGAATCAATTGGCTATATGAAGTTTACAATAAAGAATATTGAATATTTTACTATTGTTTGAAAATTTTGTGATCCACTTTGTTGTAAATCAGTACAATTTATAAAAAACTTATGTACCTATATGCATTCATTGTTGTTAAAAATTTACCAGCACATCACTGGTTATAAATGTATTAAATATACAATATAATAATCATTAATGTTATCAAAATATTTAAAATAAATATTTAATTTGTATTTACGATATTGTCTTGTTTATATGGAAATATTTTCATATTCTTTCAAAGAAAAGATAATGCAAACTCAGGACCATCAGGAACGTCATCAATTAGATGGCAGGTGAGATACATAAATGCCAGGGGCGGCGATACGAGCGAGCCGGTTGTTAAGTATTTGGAAGCACACCGCTGGTTATATGTTATATCCTCCTCTCTAAGAAACGTCGATATGTAATAATAATATTATTTTTATTATCGGTATTTCTTTCATAATGGGTTGAAATAATCTATAAAATATTTGAAATTTAAATTGTCCCGGGTTCGAATACAGTCTTAGACTTCAACTAATATTTCAAACAATAATAAAACGCAAGAGATTAAAAATGCACTCATCATGCGTACATACATGCGATGGAGACGTTCTTTACGACTTATGCAATCATGTCTAAAAGATTAATATTAATGGCTTAGTATGATATCTAAGAACTAGTATGCCACTGGTGATGCCAATGGAATATAGAATTTTTTATTCATCGATTGATTTTCTAATCGATTGTAATTAATAAAACAATCGAAAAATAGTTAAATCTTACCTTTCTTCAATAGTAGTAATATAATCTTTATTTTCACGTTCATTCCTTTGTCGTAAATTACCCATTTCTTTTCACATACAAATGCTGTGTAAGTAGAGGCGGGTAAGAGTACGCACTTAGTATCTTTTGGGTAGTAAATTTTTTTCTATTATGGATTTTCAAATACTAACGTTGCAGAAGGAAAGACATATTATCTAAGAATCATTTAGGGTAAAAGAAATAATTAGGTATTTAATAGTCTAAATGCAACGTACAATTTTTTCAAGCTTTGCAAATGCGTACTCTTAGACACCCTATGCGGGTAAGAGTATGCAGAATGTCGGGTAAGAGTACGCATCTATTACATTTTTACTTTTAATTTATTTTTAATACAAGAAGTAGATATACACCAAAAGTAAATGCAATTTTGATATTTCAGGCAGTACATCGTGTTTGGCACAGTTAAAAAATACTTGCCAACATGCAGAAAAACCTATTTTTAACAATAATCAAAAATAAATTCTCCATTTCCTTCTTAGGATGCACAAAGTTCATGCCACCAGGTACCGCATTCTCCACATTTTACCCAGTCATCATGCTCAAACGATTCATCACATCCTGGGCAAATTGTCACTTCAGAAGTGGTCGGGTTATCGCTAGATTGCGAGAACTCTAACTGAAGGTTCCGCTTGACGGAAGGTTTTGGTTTCCTTGTCTTTGCATTTTTTTCCCAATCTTTTTCTTTCATTCTTTCTTGTCTTTTTTCTGCTCTTTCTCTCGTCCTATCTAGTTTCTTACGCTGGTCTTCATCCTTTTTAATTTTTTTCTCCAATTGTGCATTCCTGTAGGGAGATGCAGACAAAATTTCTGATTTCTGCCCCCTTCTAATTGTCTTTTTTTGTCTCTGGCATTTTGGCAAAGGGTAAATAGAAGAAATTGGTATTTTATCACTAGAGGAACTACCTTCTTGTTGAGCTACATCCATTTCCGTATCTGCCATTTCTACTGATAGTTCTCCGTTTTCCCCATCTTCCATCTCTACGTGTTCCTCATGTCTTTCTATGCCTTGTGATTGTTCATCATCGTCACAAATTGGTATTTCAACATGAGTGGGTTCTGAAGCCAAAAAATCTTCATCTGAGAAAACATCGGGGTTAAACGGATAGATACCGGTTTCAGAGAAAGATTTCTCAGCCTTTACAGCTGTTGCTACTCTTTTAAACGCAGCATTGAATAGACCAGAAACTTCCATCTGACTAATGGCCATTGTTGGGTGAGACCACATCCATTTATCAACTTCTTCTGCGTAGAATTTTTTAAAGGGCCCAAAAACTACTTTGTCTAATGGCTGCAACATGTGACTTGCATGAGGCGGTAATGACAAGAGAACAATGTAATTTTTTCTGCAAAACTCTACAGCAGAGAGGGAGCAATGGGACACATGATTGTCAAGAATTAGGAGGACAGGATCATCCTCAGAAGGTTTCACATGTTGAACAAAATGCTGCAGCCAATCCAATAAAAGTTCGGAATTCATGTAACCAGACGCAGCAATCATACCAAGGGTTCCAGTTGGGGCATTATTAAAAAGTTCTGGTTTATTCCGTTTGCGAGGAAAAATTAAAGCGGGCGGGATGAAATTCCCTGTTGAGCTAAGACAAAGAACTGCTGTAATTATTTGATCTCTCACTGCTGACTTAATTTTTCGGACTGACTTTTTCCCAATTTTGGCATAAACTTTGGGTGTCTTATCTATAGCAGTGGATACTCCTGTTTCATCCATATTAAACATTCTATAGGGAGGAAACTTGTATTTTTCAAAACAATTCCTTAGATTGTCGAAAAATAGTTTCACTTGAACTTTGTTAAAACCCATGGCCCTGCCTAAGCTGCATTGTTCTGGAGATCGAAGAGAAAGACTTTGGTTTTTACAAAAATTGTACACCCAGTCCTTCCTTGCTTGCTTTAGCTCATTAATAAAATGATTTCCCAATCCATTTGCAGATGCATATTCATAAGCCACTTTCATTAATGTCTTTCTAGTCATGCCATATAATCTGGAATCCAAGTCTTGGATGTGTTTTGCTAACTCTGCTTCCATTTCCTCACTAAAGACTTTTTTAAATCAACAGTTCTATTGGATTTTCTTTGATATTTTCCAATAATTATGAACATCTGAAAGTGCAATAAAATCCACAACATATCAGGCACGTCGTCCATGAATTGTTAATGCTCGATGAAGCATAATAATATGGAAAAACTATAATTACGATATTAATTATACATAGTGCCGTTTTCGTAGGACAGGTAAGAGTACGCACACCTCAATTGGGTGCGTACTCTTACCCTCCACTGAGAAAGTTTAACATTTCTCACGCTAGACGATAGCACTTGACTCACTTCACTACCATGACAGTGATATTTCATGCTCGAATAATAGTACTTTGCATTGATATAGAAGTAATTTCATTAAAGTCCTTCGCAGAAACTGGAGGTCTTAACTTCCAAAGTCAGAATATTACTATAAAAGTACAAAAAGTGTTTTTTACCTGTCAAAATCACGAAAATTCACAGAGGCATAAACCAGCTTTTCCAAGCTACGACTCTACAAATGCCTCATGATCCAGGTATGAAGACTCACTCGCAGTGTTGCCAATGGCTGAAAAAAAATGCTGCGTACTCTTACCCACCTGCGTACTCTTACCCTCCTCTACCTATACGTGAACAAAGACGTATTTACGTTCATTTCTTCGTCGTAGATTATCCATTTCCCTTCATTTTCCAATTATTTTTAAAATAAAATAATAAAAAATAACAAATTGTAGAAATGTGTATTTTTTACTGTATTTATTTAGTTGTAAAAATGTAATTTATTTCTATTTTGTGCATGTTTTCAATTGTCAAATAGTATATTTTTTCATCTCTGATTACTCCCCAAATACTGAGCCTGGATCTGCCCTTGGACATAATCGACCATTTAGAAAAATCTGGCATCTATAAATTAACTTGTAACAATCGTCAATCAGTCTCTATTGGAGAAAGATGGAAGGAATTAGAAAAGCGTAATACGTGGGCACATAAGATGTTGCCTGAAAGAAAAGCATTACCAGTTCTTCAATCGTCTTATTGAACCAAATAATATGAGTAATTTTGAGCCTATCCTCCCAGTAGCGTACCAACGCCTTGGCATTGGGGCAATTGCCTAGGGCGCCGTGGTCAGAAGTGCGCCGAACAGAGTACGCGAAAAAAAAATTATTTTCTTAATTTACTTTCGAAGGAAGGAGCTCAAAATTGAAACAACGGGGACGATGGTCTTATATCTGTTTCCTACCTAATATCTTCATTATTTAAGGTTAATTTCATAAACTTCTAATGAGATTTTAACCATACACAGAGATAAACATTTATTTTCCAAATTCATTGTTTCAGCTTTTTAAAGTTTTATTACTTTATACCAAGGGCCTGAACTGCGACCCGGGAGAGGATTTTATCGGCATATCTTGGCCATTTAGGGTGGTAGGTCTAAGGCAGGGGTTGCCAAACTTTATATCTCAACGACCCCTTTGATGATGCCATAAAAATCCGGAGACCCCCAGTGAAAGTTTTGATATCCAATACTTTTTAAATCTATTTTAGGAAAGGTTTTTGAATAATAATAATTACGGTAGTGTATAATAAACTGGATTTTATAAAAACATTTACAATTAATCAAGTAACATGACATTTTTACACTGAACTAAAATTTATTTTTAGTGTGAAGGGTGGGCTTGGTGTTTTTTTCCTAGTCCATTTACATTGGGCTCATGATTTGTAAGCTTTAATCTTAATTCTCCTCTTTCTTCCAAGTTCAACATGTTTCGCTGCTTAATTATAAGTGTGTTAGCATGGCTAAATCCAGCTTCAACCCTATATGAAGTGGGGAATGCTAAAATAAAAGGTACTACTGTTGCACAAACTTTAGGATATCTAGTATTAATTATTTCATTTTCCCAAAATAAATCGGTAGTCTTATTTTTGAACAATGCTTTTGCTTCGAGATCAACAGACATGTCTATAAGTTCATAAGAAATGTCTTGGTTTTTTATGCTGTTATGGTTTAAATAGGAGTCAAAAGGAGATATAATCCAATCAGGAATTTGCATATTTTGCAGGTCTGCAATTCTAATGCTGAATTCATGGATTACCTCTTTAAGATGGTTAACAAATATCTCCAAAACATTGTCAGTAATACTTTCATTTTCTTCATTTTCAGTTTGTTCGCATTTATCCTAGAGGTCTGAAACCGGCGACATCGGTCCACATGCACCTATTAGACTGAAAAACTGCGACATATATTTATTATAAAAGAGTATTTTCATCCTGAGAGTTGGATATATACAAAGTGCACGATCAACAGATTTTTGAGTTCAAAAAAGTAAGTCATGTTTTTATTTAATATTATTTTTCTATCCTTGCATAGTTAAATAATTTCTAGTTTAATAAAAATACATTTGTTACTAATATATCACTGTACAGTTTTATAGCTTTCGATTAAATAATACTTCCTAGGTCAATCCTGGAAATTGTGATTTATGAGATACACAAAATGTCGCTTGTCTGTATTTTGGGATATTTTTAAAATTTTTATGGGATATAGCAGAAAATGTATATTTTTTAAAGAAAATATATTTTTTAAATATCAATTTATTGAAATGAGAAAAGCTTTAAATGTCATATAGATTTCGCAGGTTTTTTGTAAAAACTTATTAACGAAATTCTCTCTTCTTAAACCACATCGTGACGTATACGTGGCGTGATTGAAAAGTTCGTACAATAGCGCAATAATTACTAAGGAGGAATACTTACAGGCTATTCGAATTTTTTCCCTTCAAAGTAGACCCATTGAGACTGCACACACCGATTCCAGCGGTTTTTCTACTTTTTGAAACATTCTTGGAAATTTTCATTCTTCAGTGCGTGTGGGATTTTTTTCCGAATTTTCCTGAATGACTTTGATAGTATCAAATTGTTTGCCTTTCAGCTGAAATTTTAGTTTTGGGAAAAGGTAGAAGTCGCAAGGGGCTAAATCCGAAAAATAGGGGGTTACAGAAGTATAGGAATTTGAAATTTCGCCAGAAATTCTGTTACAAAGAGCGCACAGTGGGCCGGCGCTTTTGCGTGATGAAGTACTCTTGTTACCCCGTTTCATCCTCACCCTCTTCCGAAATCTTCCAAAACACCTTTGTGGGATTCTTTATTAATTATTTGACATCTTGGAGTGTATTCACGATGAACGACGCTCGAGGATTAAAAAAATACTAACAGCATTTTCTTCATATTCGAGCGAATCTGTCAATCGACGATCGCTGAACACGAGATTTCGAACCCTGACGACGTTATCATCGGTTATGGAGTTCGATTGATGACCAGAACGGGAACCGTCTTCGATAGATTCTCGTCCATCTTTAAATTTGGCATACACTTAAAAATCCCTCTCTCGTCAAGAGAATTGTCCCTGAAAGCCAATGTCAGCATTCTCCGTAGCCGATTAACCTGTTTTGAGGCAAAATTTGATGCTAACTCTTTGTTTCAACTTTTCATTCATTTTCCACGAGCTAAAATCCGGGGAAGCGACCAAACTAAAACACCAGAGGAAGAAGCAATGAATGGAGTTTTGTTCAGTATAAAACAGTCTTTCTGTCCTCCGAAAACCACCAATCTAACTTCACGCAGTAATCAGCGGCAGAAACACTGTACGAACTTTTCAATCACAGCTTTTATTTACCTACTTTGAAATCAGACGATACATTTTCTATTATATTTGTTATTTGCCATTTAGAGTAATTTACTATCAGGTGCTGTGACCCAAAATGTCTAACTACAGCAGGATGGCTTTGTACCCATCAATCCGGATAACAAAGCCTCTATAGACAAACTTTTCGAAAACATCATATAAGCTACACCGTGATAAAATTTATATATATTTTTGATTTTGTATTTATTTTGGGATTTTTAAAATTTGTTAAATTAAAAATCCAAAATACAGACAAGCACCAACAAAATTATAAAATAAATAATCTAAAACTAAACCCTTATAATTTAGATATGCCACCAAAGAAAAAAAACGGACATGAGTACCGTATAGATCGACTGAAAAAAAGAGGAGAGTGCAAAAAAAACATTCAGCTAATTTACAAAACTGGATTAAAATAAGTAACTTTAAATCTGAAGCTCAGAACAAGGATGAACAAAGTTCGCATGAGAATGACGCAAATGATAGTGTTGGGATTATAGTCGAAGAAAAATCCAAAAATGTTGATGTTATTTTGAATGAGTTCGAAAATCGGAAGAAGGAAGACGAACAGTTAGGAAAAGAAAATGATGGTTGCAATGATGCTAATAAGGAACAAGAATCTGTGAATTTTAATGATCCAACCACGTGGAATCTTAATTTAAAAAGAAATAGATCTCTTTTTTGTTCTACACGGTCCGGAGCATGTAGTGTTGAATTCATATCCCGTCACTGGTGGCCGGTGTTTCAAAAATTCATGGAAGTTTAAGAATATAGGCTTAGAAAAACAAGAGAGGAAATAGTTATTTTATTGTAGAAACAAAGACGCAATATATTGTTTTCCTTGCCTTTTATTTATATCTGACGCAAATAATGTTTCTTTTTGTAACACAGAAGGATTTAAGGACTGGAAACATCTAAATCCATCCGTTGTAATTCATGAGAATTCATAATAACACATAAATAATTTTACGAAATGGAAAGTTTTAGAAAAAGGTCTTCAAAAAGCGGGACTGATTGATGACCTTGTACAAGCAGCACTGAATAATGAAATATCGAAATGGCGTCATATTTTGAAAATAATATTAAAATGTATATTGTTCTGCGCTGAAAATAACCTGGCATTTCGTGGACACGTTAGTAATTTCGAAGAAAAAGATTGTGGTATATTTTTAAATTTGATAAAATTTGTTAGCCAATTTGATTTTGAGATGAAAAATCTTCTTGAATCTCATTTTAAACACCATAATAATTATTTATCGCAAAAAATTCAAAATGAATTTATTGATATTTTGGCATCAAAAACACACTGTAAAATAATAGAAGAAATTCAAATGCCTAAGTATTATAGTATAATATTAGACAGCACTCCAGATGTATCACACAAAGATCAATTAACAGAAATTATTCGTTATGTAAAATTTTCTGAAGGGAAATATACAATTGAGGAGAGGTTCATCGATTTCATAAATACAACAGAAAGAACGGGACAAGGCATTGCATCCGATATTAAGGAAAAACTTATTCAAGATGGCCTATTAATTGAAAATATTCGTGGTCGAGGCTACGATAATGGCGCTAATATGTCAGGAAAGTACCAAGGTGTTCAAGCCATAATCCAAAACGAGAATCCCCGTGCTCGGTATATTGCATGTTGTACACATACTCTAAATTTGGTAGGCGTACATGCGGCTAGCGTTAATGCAGATATTGTAACATTTTTTGGAACTATACAGTATTTATACAATTTTTTTATTTCTTCCACTAACAGATGGCAAAAACTATCATCAGTAATTAAAATTTGTTTGAAAAGACACAGCGACACCAGATGGTGTTCAAAAGTAGAAGCTGTTAGTGCCGTATATGAGCAACTCGAACAAATTATTTTAATCTTGGGAGAGATGAAAGATGATCATTTACTTGGTGACACATTATCTCTTGCTAAATCATTACACCGTCAAGTTAATAGCTACAAGTTTGATGCTTTTTTAAACCTCTGGTACTTGATACTAGTAAGGTTAAATAAAGTGAATTTATCATTGCAAAAAAAGATCAGGATGTTTATAGATCGTCCATATTAATTAAAGGACTTATAGAGGCTTTGAAAGATCTTAGAAATAACGAGATCCACGATATTTTTATTAAAATCGAGGCCGTTTGTAAAAACATGAAAATAGACCCAACTGAAAAAAGAAAGCCAAAACGGAAGAAAATGTCAGGTGAGCTTGCTGAAGACGAATCAGTGAACTTCGATAGAGTAAAAAATACTTGTTTCTCTGTAATTGATTTTGTTATAACGCAGTTAAATGTAAGATTTGAATCTCTTAAAAGCATTGCAGAGAACTTTAATTTTTTGACTGGCGAAGCATTTCATTCAATGACAAGCGTGGATTTAGAATCGAGTGCCGTTTTATTGACAGAAAAATACACAGAAATAAATCAGGACCAATTTAAAATTGAAATAAAATGCTTTAAACACCAAATTACTGAACTACTACAGTACAAAAACCCCAATAATATATATCATCTAGATTAAATGAATTGGCTAAATGGGAATTGCGAGAAACCTACCCGAACATTGAACTAGCTCTTAGAATATTTATTACTATGCCAGCAACTGTGGCCACGGCTGAAAGGAGTTTTAGTAAGTCAAAACTTGTTAAGAATTATTTGAGATCGACACCGGGACAAGAACGCACATCATCTCTGCGTCTCCTTTCCATTGAGCATGAACTGGTTAGTCGTATAGATTTCGATGAAATCATAACAAGTTTTGCTAACGATAAAGCAAGAAAAATCAAGCTTTAAAGTACTCGAATAAATTTATGTTCCTAGAATTATTTTATGTTTATAGAATTATTTTTTGTTCCTAGAACTACTTGGTTTCTATCTATGAATCAGTAACTTTATGTACTAAGTGTTTCTTAGTTCTCTCACAGCTACAAATAATCTGTTGAACAAAGCTAAAACCGTTTTGATGTATATAAATGTACAAACTAATTATATATTTTATAATAACATAATAATATAATTTGCAATTTGTCTTAGAAAGGATTTTCATGTCTTTCGTATACGTAAAAAAACACGTTTATTATAATGGTTAAGAAAAACGTTATACGTGGAGCGATCCAAAAGTTTCCGGACTGGGTCAGTTACTAAGTGTAGACTTACCATGGTCAGTGTTGTCCACTTCGAAGTAGTTCCCTTGGGAGTTTATACACCTATTCCAGCGTTTCTGCCACTGTTGGAAACACTTCCAGAGATCATTTTTTGAGATCGCTTCTATATGGATTTCAGTAACGTCTTCAAGACGCCGTCCTTAAAGTTTCAGTTTCATTTTTGGGAACAAAAAGAAGTCACAGGGGGGCAGGTCAGGCGAGTATTTTAAATTGAATTCCTACCCTTCCCTTCTTGCTTTCACACAAGGGCGCTAAAATGTTCGAAATGCGAGGACAAAATGCATGTATGACTCGAGTTTCAACAAGATGGAAATGTATACTCCATAAATGGAATACATAGAGATCTCAAAGGCGTTCTTTATAGGAAATATGTATGAAACTGCATCGAAAGATTGGACGGTTCTTGAATTATTATCTCCGTAACTATTAAGTCGTAATTATATGCTCTTACGCACATTCTTGTGGCAAATGTCCTATCTCCGAATTATATTTTCAATCTATATATCACAAATCATATAAGAGCATGGGAGAGGAAAATATGGATTTTGAATTGCTGTTTGCCGAGAGAACAGTTTTAGCAATTGATGTAAACAAAATAAGCGATGTTTTCCTCGGGATATTTTCGAACTGTTTTTATCTCCGAAATTATAACTCGTAATTATGTGGTCTCGCTGAGTTTTCTGTGGTAAATGTTGTCCTCTCTCAGAATACATTTTTTAATCTATACCTCATAGATCATATAAAAGCCAGAAAAGAAAAATATGGCATTTCCTTGTTGCACGACGGATGCCATTTAACGAGATACGAGTATAAGTATATTAAAGTAACTATATAAAGTGGAAGTTCTAATTTGCGGATACAGTTCTAAATCACAATCGGGCGATAAATTTTAATAACAATACACCGGAGTTAATTTAATTAAAATCCGTCTAGCGGTTTAGGTAATGAAAGTTATGAGAGACAGACGGAGAGACGAAAAGCGCCCATAAGGCGATCCGTTAGTACCGTTTCGCTTGTAAAGAGCGCCTAATAATATATAGATCAAATGCCTTGATGCGAAGGCGCCCCCCATGAGTTGGCGCTGCGCACCAGTTGCACCCCGGGTTGGCGCCGCCCTGTTTGCTTAGTTTCAGGTAAATTATGAAATCACACTGAAACGTGGTGCTGTTCGGGGGATATATTCCATTTTTCTTTTTAAATTTCAACGATACTGTTATTTGTCTACATAACACGAAGGACCATTAAGAACAATTTAAAGTAAGGTGAACTTAAGAAAATTACAGCGTAAGGACCTTCACCACAGAGATTGTCATATTTAAATGTGCAATCATCAAAATAAAATAAAGACAAAGAAAAATTCTTGTGCAGATAAATGATGAAATCCCACTGGAATGTGTTGCTGTCCAGGTAATAATTCAATCTTCCATTTTTAATTTGAACGATACTGTTAATTATTGACAAAGTCAAGGACCGCTGGGAACAATTTAAAGCGAGGCGAACTTAATAAAAACGATTACGACACAAGGGATTTCATCATAGGGATAGTTATACTGAAATTTACAGTCATCCAAAGGAAATAAAATATGAAGACAAAATCTTGTGCAGAAAAATCTAGAAATAACCGAAAATTGTTATAACCGAAAATTATCCCGTACCCAATCATTATCGATGCAGATATTAAACTGTACAGCTACAGAAGATCGCTTAACATATGACATAAACAAATTCTATGCTCCGTCATATTCTCATAAGGAGAGGTAACGATCATAAAGCCGAACTAAAGTGAAGAAAAAAAATTCCGAGAAAAACAACGTTCACCAAAGAAGATGGGTACATAAGGGAAGAAATGTCATCTTCAAGTAATTTAAAGTGTGTGCAACAATAGTTCGGCTTTATCATTAAATCTATTTAATGTACTAAGAAGATATAACTAATAATCGAATTTGCCAGTAAAATCGCGTACGTCTCTCATGTCTGAGTTTCATTTTAGTATAAAAACCTCGCGTTCCTTACGTTTCATCAAATAAAAAATGAACAGAGATTTACCAGTTTATAAATTTTTATTCAAGGCGAAACGTGTGAACATTACAATTTCGCAGACGGAAGGTAAATATTTATATTCCGGAATTTTCTGTTATCCATTTACGAAGAGCAGTAACCCTGGAGTAAACGCCAGGGTATCCAGGTTCGGCACATCCGTATCCAAAAGAGACGATGCCATGAAGTACTCCTTTATAAACGAGCGGTCCGCCAGAATCTCCCTACCAAATGATAAGATGCATTAGGACATACTTAGACAACAACTCCACTGGAAGCTAGATTACCAGCCTCATTCGATACATCTGAGGGGCTTAATTCTGATGCAATCTTAATAAGATATACAGTGAAAATAAGCGATATCATCGTTTCAAAAAAACGGACAAATAGAATAACATGACATTCATTTCCATGTAACCAGGATTGAATAAAAACAAGAGACAATGCTAACCAAATGCACATATGTAAGAAAAACATTCTTTTCTCGTAATACGTTGGAGTTAGCTTTATGCATGTTAGGCCTTACCTGGCAGGAGTCTTTTCCCTTATCACCAGCGCACAACATTCGGTCAGTGATCGAACCGTAGGCATTGTCACATGTCTCCGTATCAACGACGTGCACTATAACATGAAGCAACTTTTCCGAGATCTCTCCGCCGGACTATAAAAAACATAAGAATAAAATAGAAAAATAAATTCTATAGCACCGCGATCAGAGAACTACGTTAAGGCATTGCATGAATACATCTCGCTAGACTTATATCTACTATGTTTACATGAATACATATACTACAGAATATGTAAAGACAATAGAAAATATTGACGGATGGCATTATAAAAATATGGATAAATTCTGATGTAGAAATGAGAAAGTAAATAGTCCGTATAGAAAAAGAAAACAATTAATATATATATGAACGAAAAAATGTACCAGTTTATAAATATCTAACGAATAGAGAAAAATTCTGACCAAGGCCACAATTTATGCTACTCTCCTTGGCGAAACTTACAGTAGTTGTTCCCCATCCGGAAACGTCAACTTCTGATCCAGCCTCAATATATTCTCCCGCAGCGGGAAGGGGGACAGGCTGAACTGTTGTCCCAAATGTAAAAGGGGTATCGACCTGAAACAACAGTTAGGAGTTTATATCAGGTGTGGTCAGGGCCGGCGGAACGGTGTAGCAGAACAGCCAGCTTCCTAGGGTGTAAGAGATTGAGGAGCGCCATGAAGAGTCAATGTTTCACTTTCAAGACACTATATATTTCTTTGTCTGTATTCTATTTCTTAAGTAAAGTATACTTATCTTTCATCTTTTATTGATTCATTTTGTTATACACATTTCTCAAGTGCATTTGTGTTGTATTTTCCTTATATTAAAAATAAGTTCAATTCCTCTTCAATGCTGTGAACTACCCCAATCTTAAAAGTATAAAATGATTAAACTAACGGTCTGAGGAAGATTTGGTGAATGTGTAATCCTTGAAGATGATCACGTACCAACTAAGTTACGAGCATAAAGTTATAAATTGCATTATCTATTGCTCCTTAATGCCCTTTTTTACTGCTATCACTTACCATAAGGTTTTTTAATGTGGAAAAACATTGTTTTTAGTAATTATGAAAAATTATTTAATAATAAAAAACAATCTTTTATTACTATTCGATTTGCGTAATACCGGTGCTTATAGACGTCATTGTGTAATTACTTTTAAAAATAATTTTCATCTATTAGATTTTCAGGATAATTTAGATTGGAGTAGGGTGTCAAAAATAGTTTTCCTAGGGCGCCAAAATGCCTATTAGAGTATTCACACCAGAATCTATTCAAACACAATGCGTTATTTTTATTGTATTCAGTTACAGAAATATTATACAAAATTTCTCTAAGACATAAGTTATGAATTCGATGTTTACAAATTGCTTTCAGTAATTGTATCTTACATGGATGAGCGCTAGTCATAAAGCTTTATGTAAAATTATACCGGGTATTTTTACGTGTTTACCTTAAGGAGCGAGATGTCGTAGTCCATCGTTTGCATGGTGAATCCTTCGTTCTGAAAGACATAGGCAACCTTGTGAGAAGCCACACTCGCATACAAATCGTCGGTTCCGGCTGTCACAGAAAGAGATTCAGCGCTGCTTCTGTATAAAGGATATTCATTTTTCATCAACATGTGGAAAATCTAGTAAATACGTTTAAAATAGCTCCAAAAGAATCATTGGATTCTTGGTAAACCATTTTGCTAAGTGGTAAACATAGGAAATGCTATTTAGTTGAGCATATAAATACCACGGCCAATATTCTCTTATATCTTCCACAACTTAGGCGAGACTGACAAGTTACCATTCCTCCAATAGCTATAAGAAGATGCTTAGCTTGTCAGTATGATTTCCAACATACAGAGAGCTCGGAAATTTTCATTTGATTGCTATGTGACAAAAAGTAATACCCAAACAGTTTTTACATTAAAACCGAGCATCAAAAGATCTTTTTAACTTAACTCAGCTAATCGATGAGTGTAAAAAATAATAAAAGAAATATTCTACACATCGAATATAAAAGATTACTCATTGGCTACGGCTGCTCGAGCCAGAAATAACGTCCGTATCAGACGGAAAATTAATCTTTCCACGATTTAAGTGACAGTATCTCGAAAAGACTGAAAGAATATGAAATTGCAAACACTTTGAAAAATTAGATTCATCAAACCCTTTCTTAGTCTCTCCGTCACTTCGCGTTAGATATTTTTCCATTTTACTACCACGTAAGAAATCACACTTGCCCGTATGTGCAGTGAGCTGCCGTCACTGCGAAGTTCTCGCTGATGATTGACGCTCCGCAGGTGAATGAACCATAGTAACGAAGGGTGAGCTGCAAATGAAAGAGGGCGTTTAATGAAAGAGCTGGTAATGCGACTCATAAACTTCTTATGCTGCAATTAGAAATTCTTTTCTTAGTATCGACCAAGACACATACATGAGAATGATGATTAAACTCGGAGTCATCATCTTAAACGAATACCTCTTACCTGGTATGGATACTTCTCAATAGGCGCAAGTTCACCTCCAACAATTCTTCCATTGTACTTCGGACGGCGGATCCTGGGCACCCCACCTTAATCAACAACATTCACGCAAATAAGTTATTGCATTTCCTTCTATAAGATACAAGACTAAGTGGTCCTCGAAAAATTTGCATCTTACGTACGTACGTTATAGTAATATAAATTAATTAAATGTTACTCAAGTTTACATAAAATATATAAACAGGAGTGAGAAATAACGTAGTGCGGATATTGATATCAGAAATGTAATAATATCACATCAAGGGAACATTTCGATTTATCTAGATATCCGTCATCACTGAAGACTTGAACATTAAGAGAAGAGACTTCGGCGTCTATCGGCGTGAATACTGAAATTCCTGTCTTCAAAACAAATGACAAGACTCACTCATATAATTACATTACATCTTAGGCAAGAGAACAACTAATGAATTGTAAATTATTTCAAGCTTAAAAATTTTGGTGGATGGTTTTTGTATTCAATTAACACTATATAAGCCAATATTAAGTCAGTTTATATGGAAAATCTCCCTCTTGTGACTCACCGAGGGCACACACCACCAAGCAGAGAAGGAGCGTCGAACGGAGCATGTTTGATCAGGTTGGACCAATTGTTAAGTATTTTGAATGTCGCTTGAACTTATATAGTAGCCTCCACCGTAATCGGGGTTTGTCATATTGCAAGCGATAAGGAGATTTCTTTTTTTTAAGAAGTTTATTTTCCTGAGAAATTTTGCATCATATCTTTTCAGCTAATCGAGAAAAACAACATTTATGAATTTATATATTGAATAAGATAAATTTCCATCTGCTATCTTGTACCTCATTGTGGACACTATCGAATTAAGTCCTCAGAGGCAGTTATTGGGGAAATCCGAGACTTCGTCAATCTAGCAGATCTGTTGATGTAATCACAATCATTCCATTCAAACTTGATAAAACGTTTACTTTCTTTCTTTTATCTCAATCTTAAGGATCGCTATCGGTATTTAAGTATTTCTATATCTATATATTTACTTCAATATAAATTCAAGCAGAAGTATCTTATTTTAGACGGCAACCACAGGAACATGTACCTACCTGAATACAAGGTGCTATCCTGATTTATTTAAAGTTTTTCATTCACATATTGTATATTTACAGTGTAGAAAAAAAGAGATAAAAATTTACTTCCTCTGCATTTTATCTTTTTACTTTTTCCATATACGGAGTATAGAGAAAGTATTGGTTTCATGAAAAAAATCGAATTCGAGATTACAACGGAAATACATGTTTTAAGGTCCCCTGAACACGTTTTGTCTATTTTCTCGATGATGTCTGTGGATGCTTCTTTGTGTTTGCGTATTTGTTCCTACGCTTCAAGCGGTATATTCCTAAGGCGTATGCTTGATCATTTTAATCAATTTATGGTCGGTTTTAGCACACAGACGAAATTCGATGAATTTCCCAACACTCGAAACCAGCGTTAGGAAATGGCAAACTTACCGCTCCTCGTGAAAAGATAACGGTAACAACGATGCATATAGAACCAACATTCCTAAATAATACAAGCATGTCATTCATTTTTTCTCTACCATTATACGTTGGTCTCAAAGACTCGTGTGTGTATTTAGACGCATATAGGAACGGCCACTTAAAGAATAATCAATTCCTTATTTTAGGAACTAATTACAACCAACACGCAATATATTTTATAACGATTTTTTCGCCATGTACTTTTATAAAGTTATCCCAAAATCTTTTCTTTTATGTTGCCTCTTGCTTAATAAACAGGTCTCTCAAATTTCATCGAAAATATTTTATATTTGACATTTTTGTGAAAGGGACAAGAACTTATTAGTTTTTGGTAAAAATCGTTCAACCGGAAGTGGGAGTTTATTCTTGTCACAGCCGTTTTAGAGCTTATCGTCATTGCTGAAAAGCATTATTATCTTCGTGATGTCCGTTCGTCCGTCCGTACGTTCGCATATATCAGGGAAGAATTGGCTGAACCGATTTCAAATAAATTGGGTGCACATAATCCTCACATAAATACAGCACCAAAACGACATATTTCGACCGGATCGACTTAGCAGGTGTGCCATAACTGCAAAATAAACCTTTTCGGTAATTATGAATTTGGAAGAAATTAAGAAATTTAAAAAATTCCTTTTACACGTATTTTTGTTAAACTGTCAACATTAATTTTAAACAAATTTACACTTATATACAAAACCAGAATAGCATGTTTGAATTGGATCAGCCAAACAGGGGTGGCAAATTTAAAAATTAAACTCTTTCATTAATTAGGGATTCGGAAGGATTTGGCTAAATACATTTCAACTAAATTTCATATATAGGTTTTATAAAACATACCATAGTGAAATCGAAATGTTTAAAGTGGAGCCAAAGAGCAGGCCTACTACAGTAAAAAGTTAAATAATATTTCTATTACACGTATTTCTAAAGAAATGATAGCATGGATTTTAACCAAAAATAGTATATGTAATATTATTATAAATAAATAATTAAAATAGCATATTTCGACCGGGTCGAATAAACAGGGCTACCACAGTATGAAGGTTAGAATTTTCGGTAAATATGAATTTCAAAGATACTGGCTGAACCAATATCAAAACGAAATTTTGTTTGTTGGGGGAGTATAGAACGGCAATACGAAATGAATATGTTTAGAACGTATTTAAATAGCAGGAGTACCACAATATAAGGAAGAATAACTTTCAGATTTCAAATACATCAGTATCCGATGATACTATGGCTAATTTGACGAAATGCACTTATGTACCACGGAAATCTCGTGTGCATCTCTACTTGTTAGCGCTTTTCATCATTGCTGAAAAGCACTATTATCATCGTGATGTCCGTCCGTCTGTCCGTCCCTACGCATATATCAGAGAAGATTTGGCTGAACCGATTTCAACCAAATTTGGTACGTAAAATATTCAGATAAATATAGGACCAAAGTGGCATATTTCGACCAGATCGAAACAGAAAGTTTGACACAATTGCCAAATTAAACTTTTCGATAATAATGAATTTGGAAGAAATTGGCTGAACTGATTTCAACGAAATTTAGTATGAAGATGTACACCATTAAAAAACAACATCAATATTTGAAATGTAGATATAAAAATCAGAGGTGTCACAATACAAGTAATAAACAAATATTTTGCAAGTAATTGTGTTGAACTATTCATATCAATTTTAACCAAATTTAAATTTGTAATGTACACATATATACAATACCATATTTGGGCAGGATCAACAAAACAGGGGTACCACACTTACAAATTAAATTCTTTCTGTAATTAAGGATTTGTACAACACACCACAATATAATCAACATGTTTACAGAGGAGAAAAGGAGCAGGGCTACCAAAATAAAAAGTAAAATTATATTTTTACACGTATTTATAAAAACTGGCAGCATGAAGTCTAATTCAATGTAGTACATATAATTTTAATATTAATAAATAACCAAAACAGTATATTTCAACCGGGTCGAATAATCAGGGCTAACACAATATCAAGGTTAGAAGTTTTTTATAACTATGAGTTTGGAAGTTTTTAGTTGATCCGATTTCAAAAAGAAATTTCGCTTGTAATGAACATGTTTCCAACGTATCTATAACTCAGGGCTAACACCATATAAGGAAAAATAGTTTTTTGATTTCAAAGCAAATACATTCATATATGATTACACTATGGCGAATTTGACGAAAAGCACTTATGTACCACGGGAAACCCGTGCACATCCAAACTTGTTTTGAAATACTTGCTATACTATTTGATGAATGTACAAAAGTATAGGAATAAAGGTTGAAGGAAATTTAATTTTCAACGTTTGTTCGAAATATTTTCCCATATAATGCATTGTTTAAGAGGCATTTTTAAAACTAATTTTTTCCTGCCACCACCACACCACCTACCCGCGAATATTTTAAACTCTTTACGGTAACGTCTTAACACTAGAACGGCCGATGGGAAATTTTTGTCCCATTTTTAAGTTCGGATCGCTTCCAAACCACAAATGTTTTTGGAGCGCGGCAAGTCTTCATGACATTAATCTAGTTACGCACAGAGAATGTATCGCCCTCCCCAATACCTCGATTGAGTGTGACGTGCATTTTACCCTAGAACTGCCGATGGGACATTTTTGTCCCACTGGTGTAATCATTACTAATCTTCTACTTTGTTTCCATATAGTACGGTGCATTGGTCTTTCTGAGTTCACTGTTCAGTTGAGATATGACACTGACATAATTCCCTTCCTAATCACTCTCTGGTCAGAAAATTGGGACTGCCGTTATGTGATTAGTCAAGGAATCGTTTCCGAGAGATAATAAGATACCCCACATTCTATGTGACGTGTGACAATTTCTTCACTTCTCTGGCTTTGGTTGGCAATCTAAAGGCTAATTTCAGATTTATTCAGTTACAAGTAAATAGACTTCAATTTAAAAAAAAAAATTGAAAAAATTTTTTAAGATTTATATTCTACTTCAGAGAACATTTTCAAGTAGGTAGTGGAAGTCTTTTTATACAAAAATTCATTTTGCTTAAATTTTACTTTTTAACATATTGTATCTGGTAACTTTATTCTAGTATGGTTTCATATTTGATATGTCGAGTTTTACCTTCAAAATGACTTAATTGGAGAGAGAGAAATTCTGCGTAATTCATTACAATTAAAAAACGGAATAATTATACGTACCGAAAAAATGCTCGAAGCACCGGGACAGAACAATGAAAATGGGGACAAATCCGGAATGTTGAATATGGTTTATGAAAAAGTAATTAAATAAAATACGGCAGACGCCTGTTTCGCCCGTACCCTCCGGCCGGCCCTGCTGCTCAAATATTAAACCAGAGCACAGAACCGAACCGAAAAAAAACGAATTTTTGACTGTTTTGGAACTGAACCAGAGCCGAAAACAAATTCTGAACTCGAACCGGATTCGAAAACTGTTATTTATTTCGTTCCTTTTTTCGGTTTGCATAAATTTTAGGAACTGCCATTCCTTCTCTATATGAAATATACTCATCTTCAGCCATCTTCCCTATTTAGCTGTAGAATAAGGATCGTTTTCTGATTGTGTAAGAGCGTATTCCATGTCGGTTGTTATTGGTCGTCACGCTTTTGTATATATTATAATAGCCGATAAAATTATGAATAAATATTTTAAAAGTTCAGTCTAATTCAATTAATCGTTTTTGTCTCGGTTCTCAATTTTCTGCTGATCTGTATAAGGCCATTATATTACTGATTTATTTATTTAGAACTGAACGTTGTCTTTTTATTCAAGACATTATGACTTTTCTTGTTAGTAGTGTGATTAAAACTTTTGATTACTTTATTACTTGAACCTTTTGGTTTTAATTAGCGAATAATTCTTATAAATCAGGTTATAAAAGAGAGAAATTTCTTCAAACTCCCAATTTTCTTTTGATAGGATATTCCCACATAGGACATCTTATTTAATGACGTCGTTTCCATTAAACTTTGCCCAAACAAAACGAACGCAAAGGCTCAATCGTCCTTAATGACTGGGTATGACTGTAGGCATAAAAGTTCATGACACTGGAGTCCGACTTTATTCGAGTGAGACTCGACTGGTGTTTAGCCAGCAAAAACGGAACACATCTTATCGAAATCTCAGTCTTTTTGTTAGCGGTCAAGTAACTTCATATTAAGGCTCACATACTCAATTTTCATGGAACCAAATGGATAACTTTGGAATACCGAATGTGATCATTTCGAAACATGTTATAACTAACAATGAGTCTGAAACTTGGAACCACATGGTATAAATTTAAATTAAATAAAAAACTATCACAACTCGTAAATGTTATACATTTATATATAGTTACGTATCTCTTTGCTACTGCCTGATTGTGTCGCATACCCTTTTTATTTCACCTAGCTACAATAGAATCGAGGCAATGAGATGGCCGCATTATTTGGAATCGGCGGGACTAGTGTTTGGGTCCTCTGCTTTATATGTTTCCTACACGAAACAGTAAAATAACAAACACATTTCCTTTTAAAATTTTGTAATAGAATTTTCCACGACAAGTTTAACGCAATTTGACTTAATAAGGGAAGACGAGTCTTACATAACCAGTTGATTTGCAGTTAACAACTCTTCCATTTTCAAATGATGCCGAAATGTACAATGAATTCACAATGCTCTGATGTTTAATGATTATCCACGAGATTTGGAAAAGTTGGGTAATTTGTTGACAATTATTGATTTCTGAATTTAAAAATAGACAAAATTTCAATAACATTGGAAGAGGATGTAAATAGCAGCAGGTTTTTTACCATTGGAATGACGAAGCCGTTTTTAATTTTGCCGTTATCTTTTCGTATTGTCGAGACTTATTTGAACATGGTTTTACAATCATAAATTACTATATATATGTACGCATAAATATAGAAGCTCGAAGTCATATCGATGAATTTCTTTCGGATAAAAATGCACGATTGTCTGGAGAAAAAATTGTTTGTAAAATTAGTTGATATTAGTAATAAAGGTATTATAAAAAAATCTCTTAAGAGAACAGCTAAGGTTATTTAATTTATAAGCAATAGAAACCATGTAAGAAAGGCCTGTAAAATTTTAAATTTCTTTAAATATTTTAGTAAAGATTAAAGTTTGAAAAACGTTAAATTGGCCTTTCATTTTCAATTAAGTGTACATTTATGTAAAACCGACCTTTAATTTGGTAATCCTTTCCTTTATAGCGAATTACCACCAGTGAAAACTGGTCGATGGACAGAAAAACAAGAGCCCGACTTCTATAAGGGCGAGAGCACTAACATAAAATAATATGTTACACGTAAATAAATTCAAACTGGACTTCTTTCTTTTGAACAATTTCCCATTCATTTCTCCTTAACCTATTTAGATTATCCCTTTAATTCATAGGGTCTTAGATTGAGAAAAATGTGTTTTAGCAATTATCTGCGATGGACTGCAATTAGATTGAGAATGAATTTTCATAGCAGTAGCGATGTTCCTTACCGGTTAAAACGCCGTTTCCAACTTCTGTAATACAACTGGGTGGGAGGTGAATATATCCCTCCTTCAAACCTGTTTCGGCCATTTTGCCATTTTATTCATATCCCAGTCACCATCCTTTCTCTAATTAATTTCTCGCGAGGAAAATATTTCACCCGAGGCAGATATTCGAATTGGGAAAGAGGTTGTGTATAATCATAATTCGCGAGTTGCCTAACACCCTTGTGATCTCTCCGGCGAAATCGCTCATCTCGCATTGCGAGGAAAATTCATTAGAACATTTATGCGCCTGCTTGAAATAATCTATACGGTTGTTCAATGAGTATCGCCTCCATAAAAAATCTAATGTGGCCACCACGTGACTTTCTCCATATCTGTAATACTTTTTAATATTTCATATAGGCTAAATGATAATATATATTTTAAGGAACTGCGAGAAAAATTTAAATGCTACATAGAACAGAAACAAACTAAAACCGTAGCCTTCTGACATTGGATATAGCCATGAAACTCCAACACTTAAGAAAATTAAAAGGGGCATTAACATTGGATCGGCCGGACCTCACGACTACCCTAGAACGGTCGATGGGACAAAAGTGTCCCATATTGAATTATTAGTGATTGGCATGATAATGCCATCGTGAGATGCTGTTGCTTTAAGCAAACAAACGCATCATATGTTGATACAAGTATTTATTATTTTATCTTGCAAGTAGTCTCATACAAAATTAGATTTAATGATGTATTATAGTTGATAATTCCGTAATTTGTTTAATTTAACATCTGTTTCAGAAAATTAAGTGCTTTTAATTTGAAAGCGACATACAACACATATTGGATTTCAAGAGACCGCCAAACAAGTAGGTGCAGTCACTATATGAAAGAAAGAGCAAGTATAGTCAAGTAGAGAAATTTGAGTTCCTTTCTCATAATCAGTCATATTTTGTTATGTACGAAAGTCTACTTCCTTTTTTTAATTCATACAGATAAATCAACAAAATATAATAAAAAATACCTCCTTTGTTGATTCATCAGCAGTTTATTAGGTATAATATACTTATAAGAATAAGAAAATGTAAAAGAGACAATCACTCATTCACGCAGTTTACACTGACGATAATCTTTCTTTCCTTTCCGATGCACTTCTTGCATAGTACCATTCTGCATACGAAGCATTTACTCGCACTCTTCCCTTATTTGCAGATCTTTTTGAATCTGGCTACGTCGTCGATTGCTCTCTGTTTCGAGATCCGCAGGTTCCCCTTCTTCTGCATGAGCGTCAGCGATTTGAGTGGGCGCGTTCGATGCCCTGCTCTCCGCATTATCTTTACCTATTTCTTCAGGCAATTTCAACGAGTAGTCTCGCCGTGAAATCTTGATTTTGGTAACATTCTTGTACAATACCCACGCATTTATACCAGCTAGATCAAGAATATTGTAAAACGTGTGTACAGACCACCTCCGGGACGTTGCCTTGGCTGAGTATTTGCAAGCCATTTCATCTACGTCAGCCCTGTACTTAGTTTATTTGTAAAACGACACTGTTCCTGGATTTTTCTTGGCATCTGTCTCAAGTTGCATCTCAGGGTGTAGAATACTTTAAATAATGACATTCTTCTTCACTGTACCTTGGTAAACCGTGATTGTAGTATCTATATTTTTCAATACCTGGGTGTCGTACAAAGCTCCATGTGAAATTTCACAGCAAAGGGAATTTCTCCTATCCTCCGGATTACTTTATGACTTGAACCTTTCGGTTTCAATAAGCAAATGAAAGGTTTCATTAATAATCTCATTGTATTATACCTGACAAAAAAGAAAAAACCTAAAATTCATGTACGTATTTCCTAAGTCTTGTAATTCGAGGCATTATGAATGTTTAGGAATGGCGTGCAGACATGCAGATTTATATTCCTTTCTATGTAAAAGAACGTCTTACGAAGTCTGCTCGTTGTAGGCCTCTCCGTTTTTTAAGTTTTTATATTAACAGTAAGAGTAACAAACTTTCAAAAGAAATATGAGATACACATGAAATAATCTTTTTCGTTGAACATTTCGTGAAAATGAAGAACAATCAAAGATTGATACATAGTTTTATGTTCCAAAAAATTAAGTCGGCCATTCTTGACTTCGTATAATATTTCTGAAAGTCACAAAATTTATATTAATTGGATCTCTTGCTGAGCGAAACGCTCTGCTTTTGAAATTATCTGCGACGCATGCGTAGGTTAAAGCTTTAAATTGTTTTTGACGCCTCAGTGGTTTTTATTTAACCCTTAACTACCGACACTTAGATTTGTCACGCTAACACCGGCTCACTCGTCTCACAGTCCACTTCATTTTCTCACCCCCATATCTCGGTGATAAAGCATGCTAACAGCACTAAAACTGTTTTTCTTTGTTTAACATCTAATTGCCAAATAGTTCCCGTTTTACTTTCTTCATATACGTAGTATGAGAAAGTATTGTTTTCATGAAAAAAATAGAACTCGAGATTTCAACGGAAATACGTTTTAAGGTCCCCTGAACACGTTTCGACTATTTTCTCAATGATATCTGTGTGTCTGTCTGTCAGTCTATCTCTATGTGATAGATTTTTGTGAGCGCTCTAGCTCAAAAACTATTAATCAGGTGTACGCCAAATTTTATATTTAACATTTTTATAAAAGTTAAATGATCCGAATAGTTTTTTGTAAAAATCGGTCGACCGGAAGTGGGTGTTTACTCTCTTCACTTATCCGTTATTTTGAAATATTTGCTTTAATATTTGATAAATGTAAACATGTGTTGGAATATCCTTGTAGAAAATTTTATTTTTTACAACCTTTGTTTGATACATTTTTCCATATAATGCATTGTTTAAGAGATATCTTATATTTTTAGCTGCCACCACCACGCCACCTACCGAAGACTATTTTTAACAATTGACGCTTAGTTACGTCTTAGTAACCCTCCGTTTTCTTTTCTTAATTGTAAACCGGAAGGAAATATTCACATCGATCCGAGAGCTAACAACATGAAATTTCCCAAATAAATATGGAGAAATTCATGTGTTGCCCACATCAGTTTATTTGGTATAAAATGGCCAAAACTGACCATTTAAATTGGCAATATTTGTAAACAGTACCACCAGAAAAGAAAGAAAATTGTTGATACAGTATTTCTTAATACAAATTTATTGTCTTAAAAATACAAAACTTATTGCAATTGTATTTTTAAGGGTATATAAATGCATCTTATAATAGCTAAATAGATTAAAAGAGAACAAAAAACCGATAACAATAATTTCACCGACGCCTCGTCTGTGAGACAAACTTAACGACTTTGACTGCTGCTACCACTCAACTAACCGTTTGGAATACTCCATCTACACCCATTTGAAGGTACCAGGACGCAGGAGGTTACAGGATTATATAATAAAGAGCAACAGCGATTACAAAAAACGCACTCGTCTAACAGACGAGTGGTCAGTAGTTACGGGTTAAATCTCAACTGGTATTTTGGAACCGTCTTGAAATTTTCCCAAGAACATAAAGTCCGGGCGAAAAAAACGGTTCGAACCGGTTCAATGGTGGTATCTGGAAAAAAATCGGAACCGAACCAAAATTTTGTTTTGAGTGAACCTAAACGAAGACCGATCCGAAAATTTTCGGTTCGTTGCCCCGAATTAAATACGCTTTAATTCTCAGTGTCACCACCTGGTGGTTAGAGTCTGCGGTGTGAGGGCCTCCTTGGAGTGTGTGTGTGTGTGCCTGTGCCTTCATCAAGAATTAGGTCCCCGACGTTCCCAACGGAGACCTGCAGCGCGTACGTGAGTTTCCTCTTTCCTTTTAATTGACGGTGAAGGATCTTTTACTTTTTATTTACTTTGTATTGTATCACCGTGTCTCCTTTATCATCGCTTATACCTAGCATCATGGGTTTAATATTTACAGCGAGTGTGGGGACCTTTCGCCGCCTCTAGTTCGCCCCTGCCGGTTCGCCACGAAGGACGTATCGTCGCCGCCATTTCGTCGCGGCCGGTTAACCGCCGCGTTTCTCTTTTAGAAATTTTTTGCAGGGAATCGTGATATTACAAGGTAAGAAAATCAGCACTGGTATACAGTTAGTTAATATTAAAACTTAGTTATTACATCTTATTAATAATATACTTTACTAGTATAAGGTGCTTGCATACTGCAAGCATTTCATCTCACCTTAAAAAATATAAATTTTTCAGAGAGATGGGAATAATTTCTTTTTTAAACGAGAAAAATCATTACAGCTTATGCCTGTCTGCATAGGATCTTTAGATCGCTTTATTCCATCAATTTCTTTCAGAGGGATGTTTCATCATGGGAAATACTGCGTTAATTCAAAAGATTTCTCCTCGTGACCGATTTTCGTTATTTCCTTATGGAACACTAATGGAGTAAAACAATCGCTAATTTTTGCACTTTTAGGAATATTATACTTTTTAACATTAGGTTAATAATGCCACACATTTTGCCAAATTTTAAATTTGTAGCTCAATTATAAGTGAAATAACATTTATCTAATTTTTTAAATTTAAATAATTTTTAACGGCCGCAATAACAATTTTATTGAACGATTGAAATGTTTATTCGTTTATATAGATTAACTCTAAACAATTAAAAAATTTCAGCTCCCTTACTCGCGGCGTAGTGTCCAAACGTTTACCTATTTGTTTAAAATTTAAGAAGTTTTAACAGCCAAACAAATTAAAATATCAAAATTTCTATAATCCCTATTTCGTTTTTTACAAATACTACCTCTTAAAAAAAATGTCAGCTCCGTAGCACATTCGGAAATATATAAACATTGAAAATTTGTTTACATTGATACTTAATCCATTGTTACAACAATAAGAAGCATGACGCTTGCACAACAGACGTGGACGTAATTTGCAAGCTCGCAGGCAGCATGTAACGTAAGCTAGCGTTCACTGTAGTGCGCTGTGACACGTGTGGTATCATTAGCTTTTAATAATGCAGTTTACATTTTCAAATTAAGAGTATGCGGATATGTACTTCGTGTACGGGTTTTGCGATGGAAACTCTGCCGTTTACGAATATTGACGACGATTTCCACAAAGAAGAACGCCAGATCGACGTACGTTTATTCAAGTTCACCGACATTTACGAGAAAATGGCTCATTTCCATGTCTTTGAGAGCTGAACGTCCAGTACAAGTTAATGCGGATGAGGAGGAAGACATTATTCAAATGGTTCAGCGAAGTCCACGTCTTAGTACACGAGGAATGTCCGCCCGCCTCAACGTTCCGCGAATGAGAGTCTGGCAAACATTACACGATGAGGGACTTTATCCATACCATATCCAGCAAGTTCGGGATCTTCAACCAGGGGATATGGCTAGTCGGTTGAAATTCTGCCGTTGGTTAAATGCACACCCCCGCCTGAACCGTTACATCTTGTTCATGGACGAGGCACAGTTTACTCGTGATGGAATAAACAACACGAGAAACTACCATATATGGGCTCGCGAAAATCCTCACTGAACAGTTGAAAGCTACTTCCAACTCCGTTTTTCTGTGAGCGTGTGGTGTGGTGTCATTGGGAACCAGCTGGTTGGACAGTACTTCCCGCCACGTCTGACAGGTGCCATTTATGCTGATGTTTTGGAAAATGAAATGCCGGGTCTCTTAGAAGACATTTCTCTACAAACACGATTTCAGATGTACTACCAGCATGACGGGGTCCCCCCTCCCCATTTTAGTAGGAACGGTACGCAGGGTACGCTGTATCTTAACAAGAAGTTCCCTAACCGATGGATCGGTCGTGGCGGTGCGCAGGATTGGCCACCGAGGTTTCCGGATTTCAATCCGTTGGATTTCCATGTGTGGGAGCAAATGAAAAATATTGTGTATGAAACCAAAGTGAGCACAAAGGAAGAACTTATTCAGCTAATTTTTGATGCTGCGCGTTAATAACGCTGCAGTTCTTTGTGCTGTTTCACGTTCCCTATTCAAACGGGCCAGATTGTGCATCCAAGCTGAAGACGGCCATTTTGAACAATTGTTGTAACAATGGATTAAGTATCAATGTAACCGAATGATTATTTAAATAATACATTTTTCAACAATTAACAATGTTTACGAAAAATTATTTAAACAATGCATTTTTCAGCCATTAAGTTGTACAAATCAAAGTACGAGATAATTTCAAATGCCCGTAGATCTGTAACACATGAGAATCGGACCCATGTTCATATGACATTTTTACTCAAAATCACTTAAGGAATAAGATCCCGAAGTTATGACATAAAGTCACCGGACACCCTATATATATATATATATATATATATATATATATATATATATATATATATACATACAGTGCTTTACTTGGATAAAAATAAGTACCGATACTCTCTGTAACAGCAGATAGGGGGAAACGCAGCACACATTGCAATTCACTTTTATTATTTTTTATTATGGGAACCGATTCATTTAGCAGTCAGATAAATAATAGTACCGGCATGTTAGAACTTAATTTTAAAACTACTGGTACGCAAAAAGTCGAAATTTTAATTTCCGGTACTGCGTACCGGAAAGTACCGGCTCAAGTAAAGCAATGTATATATATATATATGTGTGTGTGTGTATGTGTGGGAATGTGACGAGTGTGACAGAAAAGTGAGAGTATGAGAGAGTGTGTTGGAATATATATGTGTGTGTGTGTGTGAGAGAGAGAGAGAGAGAGTGAAAGAGAGAGGGAGAAAGGCAGGGTCTTGGGCAATGGCCGTGCCACGGAGCGAGGGTATGGAGGAGGGGGAAAGGACGCTCGGTGGAAGAGGTCAGGGGTGTTTGGGGGATATGGTCGGGTCTTCCGAGGCGGACCGTGAAGTGTAAGGACGTAATGTAGTGACGACCTTAATTATTATTAAAGTTTGTTTTTTACGCCAGTGAGTGGTGTTATTGTGTGCTTGTCCCTGTTGTTACCCGCAATTCCCACAAAATTGGGGGCTCGTCCGGGATGCGGGTCTACAGAGGATAAGTTGAGGAAGCTTAAAAGAAGAGAGTGAGTGCGCGTGGGGAAGCCGCGCGAGAGCACTTATCTGAAGGAGGTTTCGTGAGGAGACGCCACACGAACTTCACCTAAGGAAGGAAGTTGTGTGTGGAGACGCCACACATAATTTCACTAAGAAGCCGCTGCGTGTACAGAGTTTCGTGTGGAGACGCAGCACGAAAGCACACAGCGAAGAGGTTTTGCGCGGCAAGAGGCTGTGCGAGAGGAAGCGACGCTTCGAGAGAGGGGAGGGAAGGACCCCTTCTCAACAGCGCGCCACGACGGAGCAAGGGAGAGGGAACACGGTCCCAAGCGGAAGACGGCGAAGGAGTAGGAGCGTTCCGAGGCCGCCGCTAAGGGTGCAGCCGCCGAGAAGCGTGAGGTTGACGGTGCAGCGGCAAATTCAAGAGAGGTTGGCACGCAGGACGACGACAATAACCGAGGACGACACGGGTAAGACATCCACTACAATGGCGAACAGCGACGAGAATTCGCGAGGCACGGAGCTGACGACGCCGGCAGAGGATGGCGAAGTATTACGTAGACGTGCGGAGGAGCTGGCGGAGCTAGAGGCCCGTCTGAATGAAAGAAGAGTTGCCTTGGAAGAGGAAGAAAAATATTAGCAGCAGCGGAACGAGCGGATGCGGCAACAGCTGGCGGAGGACTTACGTTCGCGGTCTGCAGAGCAGCCAGCAACGCCCGCGCTACCGACGGCACCCTCCGTCGAGCGACTGTTGCGTCAGCAGCACCAGCCGGCCCCAGTGAGCGAGGTCGACCGGCTGAAGCGGCAGCTAGAGGAGACTGAACGGGCGTTGCAGCTCGCCCAGCAGCAACATCGTCAGCCAGCAGCACTGACCGAGGAGGAACGGTTAAGACAACGGCTGGAGGCGATGCAACGAGAGTTACAGCTCGCGCGCGCCCCGGGAATTGGTATCGGTGTACCAGCAGCGGTGGAAAGGATTTCCCTGAGAAATGCAGCGGACACCTTGCCAAGGTTCAACGGGAGTGATCCGGCGTATCCAGTCAAGCCGTGGCTGGATTCTATCAGCGAAAGCGCGCTGATATACGGGTGGACGCAGCTGGAGACGTTCGTCGCAGCGAAGAAGTCGTTGGACGGACCAGCCAAGACGTGGCTCACCGCTCAACGAGACATCGTCTCCTGGAGTGCTCTCAGCCATGCCATCGAGGCGGAGTTTGGCCGGAAGACGTCAGCAGCTCGGATACATGCACTCTTAATGAAAAAGAAGAGGAAGAAGGGTGAACCTGTCCAGCAGTACATCCAGGAGATGAGGAGCCTCGGACGTCAGGGAGGCGTAGATGATAGGGATATCATCGACTACATCGTCGACGGCATCCTCGAGGACGCTCAGGCCCGAATGTTCCTGAGGAGTTCCAGGACATTCGAAGAGCTTCAGGAGAGGCTGGACGGTTGCCTCAGAGACTTGAGGTTGCAGAAGGATTTAGGTGAGCATTGAGGCTCGCAGCAGAAGTCAGCGGGAGCGGAACAGTAGTCGTCGTCGTCGAAGAGTAAGAAGGACGACAGGAAGAGAAGCAACAACTGCTTCAACTGCGGAGGAGAGGGGCACTTAGGTCGAAACTGTCCTTACAGGGGGAAGGGCGTCAAATGCTTCAAACGTCAGAAGTTCGGACACAAATCGCCAGAGTGCGGAGAGAGGAGCAGAGATGGAGCATCTACCTCAAAGGATGGATCACCAACAGTCAGGCTCAACGAGTGCAGCGGCAACCGGAGCAGGAAACGGGTCTGCATCGGGGGAGTCGAGTCCGAGTGCCTGCTGGACAGTGGAGCCGAGTGCAACGTAATGCGAGAGGACCTCTTCCAGGAGATAACTGCCAGGGAAGCTTACAAGGTGCACATTGAGGAGGGAGGTAAGCAGCTACGCGGGTTTGGCGGCAGCGCAGTCATGATGGGGCGTGTTGTGCTGCCAACGAAGCTGGACGACGTGACAGTGCCGTTGGTGCATTGGGTCGCTATATATATCATCATCATCATGAGGTGTTCTGCCTCTAGGCAGGTCCCTGGCACCAGCGTTGTCTCCACTCATTTCTGTTCCTTGCCATTTCTTTCATTTCCTGATACCCTCCCCTTTCTTTCAGATCGTCAAACATTTTTATTCTTCTACGTCCCCTTTTCCTTTCCCCTTCTACTGATCCTTCCAACACCATCAATAGTAAACCTTCTCCTCTCAAGATATGCCCTAACCAGTTACTTTTCCTCCTCTGAATTGTTTCAAGTAATCTTCTCTTCTCATTCACCCTTGTTAGTATTGCTTCATTCCTTATCCTATCCGTCCACTTAACCTTCTCCATCCGCCTCCACACCCACATTTCAAATGCCTCTAGTCTTTCTTTCTCTCTTTTCTTTAGCGTCCATGTTTCACACCCATAAAGCAATACACTCCAAACACAGCACTTCACAAGACGTTTCTTCAGATTTAAATCCATTTTACCACATAGTACCCGTTTTTTCTTATTAAATGTTTCTTTTGCCATTGCTATTCTTGTTCTTATTTCTTTTTCACTTCTCCAGTCTTCAGTTAGCATGCTTCCCAAATATCTATACTGTTTTACTTGCTCTACTCTTCCATCCTTTATTGACACATTCATAATCTCTCTATCCCCTATTCTCATCACCTTTGTTTTCTTTATGTTCATTTTCATTCCATATTCCATCATCCTGTCTTCTAGCTTTGTAACCATTTCCTGAATATGCCTCGTTTCATCTGCCAAAATTACCATGTCATCAGCAAACCTTATACAATTTATTATTCTACCCCCAATACTAATTCCTTTATCATTCCCTATTCCATTGTCAATCATTTCTTCAGCATATATATTGAACAGGGTTGGCGATAAGCAGCAACCTTGCCTTACTCCTCTTCCTAAATCATACCATTCAGTCTGTGCATCTTTTATCCTCATAGCTGCTTTCTGTTTCATATACAGCTCTTTAATTAACCTTCTATCTTTCCAGTCTACTTTTTTTGCTTTTAGTATTTCCATCAGTTTTTCCCAGTTCACTCGGTCGAATGCCTTCTCCATATCTATGAAGCACAGACTAATTCCTTTACCCCTTTCTATATATCTCTCTCCACTCATTCTTATCAATCCTATTGCATCTCTTGTACCTCTACTCTTTCTAAATCCAAACTGTTCCTCTGCAGCATTTTCTTCCATTTTGCTAATTAGTCTCCTGTTCATAACCCTAAGTAGAACCTTTGCTGCATGTGTAATTAAACTGATTGTTCTGTGTTCACTGCATTTTCTTGTTCCTTGCTTTTTCGGAATTGGAATCATAATTGTTTTGACGAAATCCTCTGGCCACATCCCCTTGTCATAGATTGCATTACACAACTTCACTATTTCTTCCAGTCCTTCCTCATTAAGACACTTAAATAATTCTATCGGTATCTCATCTACCCCCATTGCCTTCCCATTCTTCATATCCTTTATTGCTTGTAGCACCTCTATTTTCAATATCGAAACCCCTGTTTCGTCATTATTTATTTCATCCTGCTCTTCAATACGGAGATCCTTTGGTTTTTCATTTGATTTGTACAACTCCTCCATGTATTCTCTCCATCTATTAAGGACCTCCTCTTCCTTATATAGAACTTTATCTTCTTTACTTGCAATCTCTTTCACACATGCACTTGTTCTCCGTCTATCCCACGTTACATTTTTTACTTTCTTATACATCAAGTCATACATTCCTTTTCTCTCTAGATCTTCTATATCTGAGCATTCCTCCTCTAGCCATTTCTCCCTTGCTTTTTGGGTTTCTCTTCTTAGTTCATTATTCAGTTTCCTGTATTTCCTTTTTCCATCTTCATCAGTCCTGCTTTTGTATTGCCTTCTTTCTTCCATCTTTTCTATCATTTCCTTTGTCACCCATGGCTTTTTTATTCTTTTTCCTTTGAAAAACCCAATAGCCTGTTCTGCTGTTTTCCTTATAGCCTTCTTTATCCTATTCCATGCTTCATCCACATTTTCCTCCGACACGTTTTCTCTTTTGATTGCCTGAGCTAATTTTTCTCCTATTCTTTCTTTTCCTACTGTGGCTATATTCTCTAAATCCCATTTCCTAACTATCTTAGCCTTCTTAACCTTCTTCAAGGCTAGTTTTATTTCGGCCATGAGGAGCACATGATCACTGTCAATGTCTGCTCCTGGAAGTCCATATGCCTTTTTTACTCCATTTCTATATCTTTCTTCCACTAGAATATAATCTATTTGATATCTGGCTCCATCTCCTGGTGATTTCCACGTGTATAGCCTTCTCTTATGATTTTCAAACCAAGTATTTGATATAAACATCCTCTTCTCTTTACAGAACTCAACAAGTCTTTCACCTCTTTCATTTCTTTTCCCTAGTCCAAATTTTCCTACTACTTGGTCTTCTCTTCCCTCTCTTACCACAGCGTTCCAATCGCCCATCACTATCTTGCAACAGTTTTTACCTTCCTCCTCCATAATATTTTCTATCTTCTCGTATATTTCTTCAACAGCCTCATCTTCATGTTGGCTGGTCGGCATATAAACTTGTATCAACAGTAGATCTTTCGGGTGCATTCCTATTCTAAGACCAATTGCTCTATCATTTACAAATATCACCCTCTGTACACAATTTGCTATTTCCTTATTCAAAATTACCCCTACTCCATTCGTTCCTCTAGTACCTCCTGAATAGTACACTGTGATGTCATCACTTTTTATTTCCCCTCTTCCTTCCCATCTCATTTCACTTAAGCCAATCATATCCATTCTATTTATTTTCATCTCTTTCTTTAAATTTTCCAACTTCCCTGCTCGTAGGAGTGTTCTAACATTCCACGTGCCAATTCTCAACTTCTTTCCAGCATCCTTCCTTCCTTGTGTTAAACGGAACCTCTCGTGTTGTCCCCCCCGGAGATCCGAGCGGGGGACCATTTTGCCTCCGGAATATTTAACAAGAGAAGACTCCGTCATGATGCCTCTACATGGGATATATTGTGTCGGTGGTTTCCCATTGCCTTCCGCCTATATATTCAGCCGCCCCTAACATGGGGAACAGACGCTGTTTGCAGCCGCCCCTAATATGGAGAACAGACGCTGCTGCCTGTTGGTCCGCGGGAGGTATTTTATTTCCCTCCTACCCTACATATCTGTAGAGCATTCCCCTATCCGCCACCCGGGGACGCGCCCTCTAGAGGTTACAGGCTCCTCCGAGGGGCTATATATATATATATATATATATATATATATATATATATATATATATATATATATATATATATATATATATGGGAATGTGACGAGTGTGACAGAAAAGTGAGAGTATGAGAGAGTGTGTTGGAATATATGTGTGTGTGTGTGTGTGAGAGAGAGAGAGAGAGGGAGAAAGGGAGGGTCTTGGGCAATGGCCGTGCCACGGAGCGAGGGTATGGAGGAGGGGGAAAGGACGCTCGGTGGAAGAGGTCAGGGGTGTTTGGGGGATATGGTCGGGACTTCCGAGGCGGACCGTGAAGTGTAAGGACGTAATGTAGTGACGACCTTAATTATTATTAAAGTTTGTTTTTTACACCAGTGAGTGGTGTTATTGTGTGTTTGTCCCTATTGTTACCCGCAATTCACACACACATATATATATATATATATATATATATATATATATATATATATATATATATATATACACCCACTATTCCTGCATCTACCCCTCCACTCACTCTTACGACACTTTTCCTTCCTGGTATCCACGAAGCTCTCAAAACAATCCTTCATGCTGCCCACCCAATTCTTACCTCTTCCTCCCATCAGTCCCTCTTTATCAACCTTTTTGCCAATCCTCCGCTCCTCTCCTTCCGCCGGCCCCCAAATTTGGGAAATATACTGTGGAGGAAGGAACTTCCCACTTCTACCACGCTTCTTGCAATAGGCTCCCACCCCTGCGGAAAACCTCGCTGCCTCACTTGCCCTATCCACCTACCATCATCTTCTTTCTCGAGTCCCTCCACCAACATCACCTACCCCATCACCTCCAGAAGCAACTGCACCACCCGTAACGTCATTTACCTCCTTACCTGCACCCTTTGTCCCGCGTTTTACGTAGGCCTCACCAGCAATCCGTTAAACATCCGAATGAACGGTCATCGGAATAGCGTTTCTCTCAGACGCCCCCTCCCAGTTGCATTACACGCTAATACCCACAATGTCCCCTTCAATAGTTGCTACAATGTTAGGATTGTTCGCGCTTTACCCTATGACACTCCTGCCCCCCTTCTCCGACACTGGGAACTAGCACATATCCATCTTCTCGACTCTTTCTCTCCGCCTGGCCTCAACCTCCGCTAACTCTATTAGCCCCCTTACAATGTCTCCTTGTTACATTGTAGTTATTCGCACTTTCCCTTACCACACTCCCTCTTTATCCACCCCTCCTACTCCCCACCTCCTCCAATCATCAGCCTTCCCACATCACCCTGTCATTCCCCGCCCAGTGTGTCACTTTACGTTACTCTTTCGCTGAAGAAGAGCATAGGCCCGATAAGCTTGCGTGTGTTTTTGTGTTCGTGTGTTTTACGTGTCTCTTCGACGCCCCCAGCAGCCTGCCAGCATGGTCCTCAACTTGGTAAGTGTCCGCTGGGCTTCCCTCAACACCTTGTTGCCACCCTCATCACTACCTTTTCTTTTCCTTTAGTTAATATATATATATATATATATATATATATATATATATATATATATATATATACGAGTTTTCGGTGCTTGCATACTGCAAGCGCTTAAACATTCGGCATTCACCTAGATCTAAACTCGTAAATAAACCAACGCGACAGCACATGAACTACCCATTTAAATGAGATAGTAATAGTTTTCATTTTCTGGCAGTCCTTGTGCTTTGCACGCCACCTGTGATGCGCTGCCTAGGTGCACGGTGAAATGTTTTGCTCACTCTGTTTACATAGTCTTGCTTGCAAACAGAAATGTACGGATTGCGGATGCTACATTCGGTGGCACGTGTGTTTGCCGAGTTAGAAGAAAAAGAAATAGGAACTTCGGGACGTAACCAGGGGGAGGGAACTCCCATGTTAAAATCGTGGTCTTAGCTGGCTAGTACAAAACGTTGGTGCAGGCACTGGCTAGCTGGCGCTGCTGTTGCGTTGACGTCATTTTTACAGCCAATCGAAGCGGAGAACAGGCAGCTAGCAGACGAATTTCAGCAGCCAATGGCAGCTTCGTACAGACGGCGAGCGCAATTTTCAAAAATCATACACCAATTTAGTTTTATTCATTATTTTTCAATAAATGACGCTAATTTTTTTATTTAGCAAATCAAACCTTTTTACGAATAACGTAACCAGAGGAGTAATGGGTGAGAATAGAAAGAATAATAATTTAAATTTAAATAGTTTTATTGCAGAACAAAAATTGTACATATTTACATATAACAGATATTAAATGGAATTGAACCACATAGATCAATTATTGTTCAATAAATATAGGAAACATGCACACATTGAAAAAATAATACAGTAGAATGTTTGTAACAGACGAAAGAATAATTAACATATGAAAGCTGCAGAAGCCAGCCACCAGACAAACATCATAACAATAATAAAGAAACAAGTCATGACAAAGTATGAACAGAAGTGACTTTTGCCAGTCTCAATGAATCAATAAGCATAGGAATCAAAGCAAATGTTGATTGAAATAGCGATGAAACATTCAAGTTAGTCACCAACCATTAAGTATATGAAGTATTTTACCACTAACGCACACCTGATAAAGTACATATGGAATAGCATGAAATCAGCCAGTCAGCCTCAATTAAGGGAAAGGCAAGAGGGCAATTATTGTATAAGGTTCATGCAATGTCCATCAAGCATCTTCAATAACAGTGGCTTTATGTTTGCCAAGCTGAAGCCCTTGCAACCCATTCTCGGCACCTGGAATGATAACATTACAGAATTATTAACACTTCAACATATGCATCAAATACAACTTTGCTCCTAAAGAGCCTAAAGTGAAGATATGCATCACATGAAAACAAGACATAGTGAAGTATCTCGTTAAATGGTTACTATTATTAAAGTTGAAAATGCTGAGATACATATCTAACTACAGTAATAACTCGATATACGAATAATCTGTACACTAAATAAGTGACCTTTTTACTACAGGTAGTCCACGATATACTCGCCGTATCTCGAAACGAGAGGTTTCAAGTTAAAAATTGCAATCCCATAACAATAATAATTGTTATTCATCCCAGGACATATACATATATGTATAGGATGTCAAATTGGCTGTACTTATTATGCAATAGATATAAGGCCACAGCCTTTCTTAGGAATAAACAAACACATCCGAGAGAAGGTTCTCAGTCACTTATTAAAGGATCAAAAATAACAACTAAGCTGAGTTGGGCGGTAGAACAAGGTTCGTGTGTTCCAAATTGCAATCTGGATATAATTTCACATACGTAAACACAACCATAGTAAGATTAATCTAAAAAAGAAACGTAACTCATTCATTATTTTTCTCGGTACGTAATATTATTACACAATATGTAGTACTGTAGGTAATAAAATACAGAAGTACATTAATTAATCGATATATTGTTTCAATACTCGAAAGCAACTCACGGAGCGCTTCTACTTCGTATATCGAGGTATTACTGCATACAATTCTGTCGACTTACAAAAATATTTTTACAAATATAGCTAATAGTACTTACGTAGATTCCGTGCGAGGAAACGAATGTAATTTCAACTTTAGATCTCCGGTCATTCCCCTCGTATGATTGCAGTTTAGTGCGTAGCACTTACGTGAACGCACCATCTTCTCTGGTTGATTCATTTTTGCAAGCTAGTGGAAACGTTGCAACGTACAGAAAATAACTTAATTAACACACACAGAGAGTCACATGTATCACCAGCATATATGAAGTTGTTAACCATTCATTCATATACTCCTCTATAGTCAAAACATCCTTACCTGTACTAAAAAATAACACTTTCCCAAGATTTCCCGTAATGGCGGATAAACTTTCAGTTACGCGGTTACGCAGTTACCTAGTTCAACAGTCACAACTTCTCAACATGATCACTTCAAATTCGGCTTGGCGCTCACTCATTGGCTGTCTTACCATTCAAATTAGAGCGACGACAGCGCTCAACCTTTCGCTTTCACGGTGCCTGCACCAACTTGATGTATGTGACGAGAACCAAATCGCCCCATAAGAGTTCCCTCCCCCTGACGTAACCGCATGTTTTATTAATCCACAATGACCGTACTGAGTACATGACAAGATTCATAATTGGAGTTGCTCGAACTGGCGGCTCCTAACCTGCAAACAACACATGCATCTTCTGAACAATGATTACCTCGTTCGTTCGAAAATTCCCGCCGTGTTGCGGATTGAATCACAATCAGTCTGGGTGTTAGGAAAAAGGTCCGCCTCTTGACCGACTGCAAAAAATAATGCGTAATTCATTACAATTTAACAACGGCACAATTATGCGTCCCGAAAAAAATGCTCGGGACATCGGGACAGAACAAATAAAACGGGGATAAATCCGGAATGCTAAATATAGTTTGTAGCAAAAGTAATTAAATAAAATACGGCATTCGCATGTTTCGCCCGTACCCTCGGGCCGGGCCTTCCTCTCATGTATTAAACCATGGCATCGAACCGGGACCGAACCGAAAAAAATACGATATTTTTGTCCGGATCGGAACCGAAAAAATATTCTGAACCCTAACTGGATTCGAAAACCGTTATTTATTTCGTTCCTCTTTTTTGGTTTGCATAAATTTTATGAAATGTCATTCCTTCTCCATATGAATTTTATTCATCTTCAGCCAGTCCTTCCTATTGACCTGTAGAAAATGAATCGTATTGTTTTTGTACTAGGGCGTATTCACTGTCCCTTTTCATTGGTTGTCACGTTTTTGTATATATTATAATAGTTCCTAAACCCGGCGTTCCTGAGAAAATTGTAAATAATTTTTTAAAATTATAATTTAATTCAATTAATCGTTTTTGTCTCGGTTCTAGTTTTTCTGCTGATCTGTATATGACCATTATTTTTTATATTTATTTATTTTGACCTAAACGAGGTCTTTTCATTCAAGACATTATGACTTTTCTTGTTACCAGTGTGATAAAAGCTTCTGATTGCTTTCTATCTTGAAACTTTTGGTTTTAATTAGCTATTTATAGGTTTAACGTATAATCTCATTTTATTATACCTGACAAAAAAGAAAAAAACTAAACTTCTTGTATTTCCAAAGTCTTGTAATTTGAGCATTATGAATGCTTAGAAATGGAATGCAGACATGCATATTTATATTCTTTTGTATATAAAAGAACGTTTTCCGAAGTTTGGCCGTTTTTTTAGATTTTTATATAATAACACACAAATTAACAAACTTTCAAAAGAAATGTGAGATAAACATGAAACAATCTTTTCTGTTGAACATTTTGTGAAAATGAAGAACAATCAAAGATTGATACATATTTTTATATGTTCCAAAAATTTAAGACGCCCGTGCTTGACATCGTATAATATTCCTAAAAGCCACAATATTCATATTAATTGGATCTCTTGCTTGGCGCCACGTTCTGCTTTTGAAATTAACTGCGACGCATGTGTAGGTAAAAGCTTTAAATTGTGTTTGTTGGTTCAACGGTTTTTAGTAATTTAAACTTCAACTGGTGTTTTGGAACCATCTTGAAATTTTCCAAGAAAAAAGTCGGGCGAAAAAACCGGTACGAGCCGGTTTAATAGTGTAGCCCCCGCGTTTCTCTTTTTGAAAAATTGTGTAGGGGATCGAGATATAACAAGTTTTAAAGAAAAATCAACACTGATATAGTTAGTTAATATTAAAACTTAGTTATTACATCTCATTAATAAAATACTTTATAATATTATTTTTATTATAGGTATTTCTATCATAAGGGTTTGAAATAATCTATAAAATATTTGAAATATTATTATCCCGGGTTCGAATCCAGTCTTAGACTTCAACTAATATTTCAAAAAATAATACAGAACAAGAGAGGAAAAATGCACACATCATGCGTACGTATATGCGATGGAGACGCTCTTTACGATTTATGGAATCATGTCAAAAAAAATAAATATTAATGGCTTAGTATGATGTCTAAGAATTGGTATACCAGAGATGATGACAAGGAAATATCGCATTTCTTTTCACTTACAAACGCTGTGTATACGTAAAGAAAATAGACGTATTTACGCTCATTTCTTCGTCGTAGGTTGTCCATTTTCCTTCATTTTCCAAATATTGCGTGCGCAAGAAAGAAAAATAAACTAATTAGGTATTTACAGCAAATATTGTTTACATCGGTATCACAAAGATTGATTTCATTGACAACAATTGAAAAATAAGGGAAAATTTTTCCAAGTTCAATGTGAATTACTCCTTTCGGCTTTCACCGATAAAAATGTACTGATCAAAATATATGCTTTTTGACTAGTTCTACAAATTTTGTTTGAAGACCTTTTGGTTATAACTGATACTTTAGGAGATGTACGCTCAGCTAACTTACCTAAGCCTTATGATATCACGCCTCCGCCGCGATCCATTCAAACTGTTACTACAGCATTACAGTTAAGCTCTATCGAATGATATCTCATCTTTATGGATAATATCATTCATAAAAGACATTTAGAAGAGATAAATGATATTGCGCAACAATTAAGGGTACTGTATTCTCGGATATTTTGAAACAAAATTCAATTTAATCAAAAATGACTATAAGGATTTCGATTCAAGTTTAGTTAATATTAAAATTATATATATCGTATATATATAAATGTGAAGTTAATATAAGAGTTATTAATAAAAAGGAAATTATTTAATGGATTCATTGAATTGGATTCCGAAAGAAGGATAATATTGTGATAGTTTTAAGTTACTTCGTATTTACGGAGTCAATAGCATACCTGAAGAGGGGTTAGATGTGTCCACTTTATATAGTTTGACAACGAAAGCGTTGATCATGACTGATTATTTTCAGTTTGTTAAAATTATGTAGAACTTTTAGTTGCAGCAAAATCAGGAAATAAGAAAAACTGAAAAATGTTAATGTATTTAGTTTTATTATTTTAAAATCTTAGATTTCTGACATTTGTACAAGTTTATTTAAATAAAAAATTGATATAACTGAAAAAAATCTTACACGCCCTCCAAAAATAGGTCGTCTCGTATTTCCCGTATTTATCTGTTTAATAGTTGCGCTACTTTCGTTTCCCCATTTAAAAGTTGGCAACCCTACGCCCAGTAAATACGGCTACCCATAAAGTAGAGAAGAAATTTCATTTTGAGGGTTTGTTAAAATCCTTTTCATCGTAAGGCCCAACGTTTTCGAGATTTTTCGCAAAATCCGAAATTTTAGGACATTTCCGTTTATATCTCCGTTATTTCGAGAGATATTGGAATAGCGCAAATACAAATTTTGTTTATATGACGACTGTACTTCCACTAAAAGAAAGAGTATTTTTTAAATCAGAACGATTTCGAGATATCTTAGAAATACTCAATAATTCTTTGTCACTAAGTGAACCAAACGCCAATAACTAGTTTATTTTAAAAGATACCTGCATTAACCCTAATATCACTTTGGTGTAATTTTTAACGCTGTCCGATGAAAACTAGAATTACAATTATTAAATGTAATATCGCATGACATGCTCATTGCACAAGTCCCACGCCATGAGGCATACTATGCTGGAACGTTTTGCACCCTCTGAGAGTGCTTCGATACCCTTGAACGAGATGAAACTCGTTGCACACGTTCATGTGATTTGAAGAGGGGTTTTCCCTCTAAGTGTGAGGCGGGAGCTGTTATTTAATCGGCGATTTACCAAGATCCGCTACTAAGAACGCTTTTCAAGAACAACATTGGATAGAATAGAAGATCCGCTGCGAGGAACGGAAGATTCGGATAAAAGAACACATCTGGCAAGTATATTTTTCCGTTGTTAGTCTTTGTTGAATAGTTCATAAACGGGATTTTGATAATCCGACTATGTAAAATTCCTGGCACAGCACCTTAGATGTCATTATGTAGCTTTGGTGGATCTAGGTCAATTAACAAAAAAGTCGATGTTGAGGGTTAATAACTCGATTCTTTGGGGAGATACGCCCATGGATCCTTATACAAAACATATGGTTTCTAACTTTCTAACTGCTAAATTAATTAAAATTTCAAAAATGCAAAGATTGGATTGATAGATGGAAGAGTAACAAATTTAACAAAAAATTGAATTTTTTCGTAATGTAACCGTTACATGATGTAAAATGTACGTATTGATATATGGTGAAATTTTCGTTTAAAACAGTTTCAATATAACAAATGGTTAACTAAATCTTTACAAAAATTGAATATTCTCAATAACAGTCAAATATTGAGAAAATGTATGACAAATTGTTTTCATGCCCTGTAAAACTTTGATTTGAAAGAATGATTTTGATATAATAATAATTAACTAAATACACTTAAAAGTTACATTATCCTTTCTTATTTCATATGCTAGGCTTAGTTAAACGTGCATTATCGTGGCGAGACTACTTTAATCAATCGAATGCTTCATTAATACGAACATTACTTTAAACCGATAACTCGATTATACCCATTATTTTAGCAGCTCTAGGCTCACTGCACCGTATGTGTATGCACTAAGTTATCAATGTTGTTTCATTTTGACTCGTTTAAAATCACCGCCACACTGCCTTTTCGAACGTCACTTATTTTTAGTTCCAACTTTCTCGCGGTGGCGCTACTGGATTGTCACGTTACCTGATGTGCCGTCACAATCTAAGATGGTGGAACTCGCCAGAAACGGCATTTCCCTACTACTGAATATGCCTAAAATTTCATTTTTATTTTCACTGCATTTTATTTGAAAAAGGGTGGCCAAAAAGGGACTTCCATGATGTACGTCGTTGTCTTGGTGGGAAACTTGGTACTTATAAACTTTCACTGGTCGACCTGCTCGACACTTCCTGTCTCTTAAGCGGGACGGGCGGATATAGTGGAGAAAAGAGAGAGAAAAATTGACTTCCTCCGCATTTTGTTTTTTTACTTTTTCCATATACGGAGTATGAAGAAAGTATTGACTTCATAGAAAAATCGAATTCGAGATTACAACGGAAATACAGGTTTTAAAGTCCCCTGAAAATGTTTTGACTATTTTCTTGATGATGTCTGTGGATGCTTCTCTGTGTGTGCATGTGTCTGTGACCGGAAATTTGTGGGTGCTCTAACTCAAAAACTATTAAACCTTCAGCGCCGACCTCGGTGCACCATACGTACCTCGATTTCTTCGCATGCCGCCGATCTCGGTACCGACCAATGCCGCGCTTATTTTAATTTATTCTTATGAGAAGAGTTTTTGATCAATTTTCCAATGGTTTTTAATTGTGAAAGGCAAAGATTTTATCTTCTATATAACTCAAAGAATTTCTTTGTTCTGAATGCAATAATTATGCAACATCAAATTTATTTTGTCGCGATGACGTATACTCGACCGATTGACGCGAGCGCAGACGAAGTTTATATAAGTTTCCTATGTTTTCACCCTCACGCGCACTCTATTCTAATTTATTTTTTTCTGCATCTTAGTTTCTTCCTAAAAGCAAATCCAACATTCTTTTATCAATTTTCACATTTCTAAGGAAAAGAAAAATCGGCCAAGAATGGATATTCAAAACGTGAACGAAGCGGCTCATATCTCTAAAATAAAAGCAAAATATACCATCCCAATAACTTCATTAGTCTCTCCATTTGTAAACCAGAGAGATGCTGAAGACAAAAGGACTTCATAACCTCGAGGCTTAAGAGACTCTTTCAAGCATCAGTCACGCTCTGACAGATACATGAGAGCATGGACAAGGGAAGATATGGTGCTGGTTACAAAGAACCCAAACAAACCAAGCAGGATCGCCCAGATCTATTATTAGTGAACTTTCTAAGTGCATCTGAAAGACATTCTTATTATTTCTTTGAAAGAAATGCAAATATGGCTGCGCAAAGATTGAGAAACACTCCAGTCCCTTGGTTTAGTTTTGTGTTACACATCCAGACTGTACGAACGGTAAAGCTTGAAATTTCTTATAAGTTCGAATACCTCTACTTTACATATAATGTTTTTAGGAATATATTCTTAAAACATTTGAGCGATGTTTCTTTTCCCTGTATAGAAATGGCTAGTAGAAGTGCACTGGGTCTCAGTGATGAAGAGTTGCAAAAAATGTTGGAGGAATCCGATGACATCTCAGAAAGTTGTGTTAGTGAATATGAGTGGTTTTAGTTATATTGATGATATTGCAGACGAACTCATAAATCAGCCTGATAGCGAAGGTGAAAAGAGAAGGGACGAAGAATTTCACAAGGAGTGCATGGGAAAATTTATTGGACAACAGAATTTATCGAAAATTGCGGAGTTCAGAATGTTGCTAAGTGTGTGATTGATATTGTTGAATGTTTTGAGCTATTTTATGACAAAGACCTGATAAAAATAATAGCAGAAGAAACTGATAAATACGCGGAACAATACAAAAATGCGAGAGGCAACGCGTTTTATTTTCCAGGCTTACCAAACAAAATTAAACTATTAAGGCAATTAAAATAGTTATAATCTCCATAGTTTTACGGTCATATTCATAAAGTTTGTAATCAATTCATAGTATTTCTCAAATAGTAGAGCCAAAGGGATATTTATGGATTTAAAAAATTCAGTTCTTGCTAAGACGAGCTTTCTTTCGGCAAAAAGATCGTGCGAGAGGAAAGAAAATACGGACTAGTTTTTGAGACGCTCGTCACTCTCGTTCACGCTATTAAGTCTATCTGGTGCTCTTTGTAAACACTTCTTGAGTGCGATGTATTGTGTGCGAGAGATTGCGGGGCAGAACCAGACAGAGGGGGAAGGGCCACTCGGAGAAGGGACTGCGTAGTCATGAGAACGAAGAAGAGATAACAAACCCCTTGTAACAAACCATCTTGTCTGTTTTCAAATATCTTGACCATGCTATTAGAATGCAGTTGGAGGCAACAAAACAAATCTCACATGTCTAAAAGAAATACTATTACGCTAATCATTCGTGTTTTACGAATATTCTATTCGCTGAGTGGTATTGTAATTCTTTTAAGAATATCACAACGAAAATAAACAGGTATGATAACAATGGTATTACTGTAATTATAAAAATTGCATGCAAATCCGTTGAATATAAAGATAAAAATAATTGTTTCCGTTCTTCAAAATCCCAATTTCTGTTTAAATGTCCTCCGTGGGGTAGACTAGAATTTAAATCATCTCCGTCGCTGAAGGGTTAATCAGATCGACACGAAATTTTATAGTTAACATTTTTGTTAAAGTGGCAAGACTGATTAGTTGTTGATAAAAATCGTCAACCGAAAGTAGGTACTTAATCCTGTCACCCGTTTTTTGAAATATTTGCTTTAATATTTGATAAATGTAAAGAATTACTGCAATAGAAGTTGTAGGAAACTTAATTTTCTACAATGTTTTTTCGAAACATTTTCCCATATAATGTTTGAGAGATATTTTAAAAACTGTTTTAGCTACCACCACCACACTACCTACCGGCGACTATTGCAAACAATTTACGCTGCGTTACGTCTTAGTAACCCTCTTTTTATTTTCTTAATTGTTGGAGTTTCGAGACTATATCCAATATCAGAAAGCTATGGTTTGGGTGTATTTCTGTTCTTTGTAGTCTAAATGTTTCTCGCAGTTCCTTAAAATATTTATTATCATGTAATCTATTTGGAATTTTTAGAAATATCACAGGTATGGAGAAAGTTATCTGGTGGCCACATCAGAATTTTTTAGTTTGTTTTTCTAGCTAATCAGGCTCTTGGACTATTCGAGCTCCTTCACACAAGACAAATAGAAGGAAGGATGGAAATACGGTGCCGGCATTAGCCTACTCATTACGACGAGCACCACAAGGGCCAACTGCTTAACGTCCCTTCTGAAGGACGGAGCGCTTCCTCAAACCGCACAAATAGGAGACGGGACGATCCCAAGTTAAAAAATCGGAACTCCACCGCATTTGAGCCCGGGACCGCTGCGTCTAGCAACCCCACCACCGCTACCCTCGATGAAATAACAGAATCCCAGTAATAAAATGAGGACATTCATCGCAACAGAAGGCAAAATCTTTCGTGAAATTGGCCTAAATATGCCATGAGTTAAGCCACATGTTCCAGGTTAATTATAACACATCAAATGAAGCGACTTAAGGAAAGAAATGCAGATATGCCTCGTCGTTCAAGGCTTTGTTTACTCGCGGTAGTGAGTTTTGACTTTTCTCGGCGTTTTTCGCTTTTTTGTATTGAAAAATCACCGAGGAGACCTTTGTACGCCTTTATACCAAAGATGAGATCAGGGCAAAACAGCGCAATCGAACGACGAAAAATATTCTGTATTCTACATACATGTGGGTGTCTTCTTTAGAGAGTGAGGCAAGGACTATGAGAATCTATGACACATTCAAATGGATAAACGTGCCGAAAAGGTGATTGCCAAAGACAACCCAATAGCAACAGTCCAAGAGAACTACACGGTCATCGTATTTCGAAATTCTTCTCACTCGTAATTTACGCAATCTAAACAATGACATGACTTGACAAAGATAGCACCGTTAGCTCCTGCTTTGAAATATTTCAAATATCTCCATTATTTTTAAAGATTGACTGTTAACACCGATTATCTATTGCGTTTTTTCTATATTAGGGATTCCCAGCTCCCCACATTTGGGTCAACTTTTTTAATTCGGATTTTCCCAAATAGATAACATTGTTAGTGATACAGCTTAGTTCTGCTATCACCGTATCTGTCCAAAAAAGATGTTTCAATATCACCCTCCAACAAGAAAAGCACTTTTCCACTAAACGAACCTTTTAAGTATGCTTTTAGGCCTTCCTCAGAAAATTGATCTCTAAAATTAGCAAACCACCATTTTGGTTTTCCCCATGATTTATAAATGTCTTAATATAACCTTTATGAACAACTTCAATGATGCATAAATTCATCAATGATGAAAAAATGACACTTATTAGCAGGGCTGGATTAAAGATTTTACAGGCCGTAGGCACCATGGCTCATAGATCTTTTAACTATTATATATATATATATATATATATATATATATATATATATATATATATATATATATATATATATATATACCCACCAAGATATACCATAAACCACTCACTGTAGTACAAGGGAAACCTAATTTGTAGAATGGAACTTGAGTAATCAAAAATAAATTTTCCTCAAGTTTCTCCAATTAAACATCATCCTGTATATACATGTGCGTGTGTATGAGGAAAATTTATTTTTGATTACTCAAGAAAATCTATTCTACAAATTAGGTTTCCCTTGTACTCCAGCAAGTGGTTTATGGTCTATCTTGGCGGGTGACATTGTCAATAATACTACTCTACAATTTTATTATGCATGTCAGCTGCTGGCTTCACCATGAATGCTATGCCAGCCTACATATGCCAAGTAACTAGAACTAACACATATGGTGTGATTTTTACTGTAGGAAAAAACATTTTTAAGCATTTTTCTGTTTGAACTTTTCATAGGCCTTAGGCACAGTGCCTCTAGTGCCTAGGCCATAATCCAGCCCAGCTTATTAGTTCTCGATAGAAATGTATAGTCGAATACAATTCTATCGAGTTTGAAAAAAATTACTTTTTCAAGATTGAGAATTTTATTGATTCTAATGATATACAAAGCATATTAAACCTCTTTCATAGTAGTGTACAAACTAAATAAATTTGATTCAATAATTATTATTTATAAAAACTCTTATTGATGTAAATGAGATGAAACAAGAAACAAAAAAAGTTCATGTCCAAAATTTGATATTAATAAATTTTGCTATGAAAATTTGGCACTATTTTAACTCAGCCATTAAAAACCAGCTTAACTCCATACACTTTATGAAGAAGTATTCTAAATGAATATGATTATTGAGCTTATAGCAGTTGAACAAATACATAAATATGCAACACTGCTTAGTTACCTAAACCTAACCAATCGATGCATTTTGACACTTAAAATTAGTACACATATCTACTTTGTTCTTTTCAGAACTATAAAACACTTCCAAAAATTATCTAACTTACCTTGACTATTATTAATTAATTAGCACCAATGTATAAGATTTCTATTTTGACATGAAAGGATGACAGTAGAATTAACTACACAGGTTACCTGATAAGACACTGAGCAAGTCATTCAACATTAATTATAGATAATTTTCATCATAATAACAATCAACATTGAAATACATACTCAATGGCTAGAGAAAAACATCTTCTGCAAAGGTAACCATCCTTTCACTCAGTCAATCATCCATTTGCATCGATTGCATAAACCAACTCATGTCACCAAATTTTGGTTTACTTCAATAATGTTATTTTTGTTCATAATGAATAATATATTTCCATACGGTAATATGTAGTTTATAATGGGCACGGATGGTATAAGTAGTTGATTATGATTTTACTAAAACTAAGTTAAAAATTTTCTATAGTAATAAATACATTTTACATATTAAATTCTTAACTAATGTTAAATGTCTTCATTGAAAAATCATTCATGTTCAACAATTAACTTTTGGCTTTAACCTCTTAAATTACTTTAATAAAAGGGACAAAAATATTTGGACTAAGAAAAACATTTTTTACATATGCAAGATCAATTTTATGAAGAATTTTTAGTTAAAAGCGTATTCCTTTGATATGTATTTCGATTGAACATTGGATACAAGAGACAGCAAAAGAAAGCCTTGATATCAGTGATAGCCTTTTGGGTTAGGTGATGAAATATAACATCACTATAATAAACCATTTTATTTTCTTTAAATAAAAACAACCTTTAAGTATGTTATGGAAATACAGCATAAAAAGAGGCGTCTGTGCCCCCCTTACATGGATATAATTCAATGCTGAGGGCACCAAATAAAAAGGTTTGTATTCAATGTAAGAAATCATCATAAAAATAAGTTAATTTCAGAAATGGAAGAATATATCATCTCAAGGAAATTAGTTGATATAATTTATCATCTCACAGAGGGAACAAACAATAACAGAAAAATACAACATTTTATATAATTGATCAGCTAATTATAGCCAGTTTCAGATTCACCTTAGAAAACTACTGAGCAGCCTTTGAAACCCTTTATTAAGGGGATTCAATAATAAGGAAGGTATGCAACAATGAAATAAAAACTTTTCCTCCAGAGAATTCTCTCCAATACAAAATGTCTTGCTCTTTTGTGGAACATGAAAGGCATGAGTCAAATGGATGCAGCCATACAACACACGGGAAAACAATGACCCTATTTGGAATTTGAAAACACGCTTGTCTTTTAATGTTGTGAAGTGCTTTTACTTTGTATAAACCAGCAACCTCTTTTCTAGGGATCCAATACATGATGATACAGCAGAAGTGCAGCTTTAAGCTCTCAGTTAGGGAAGTAACAAAACTGTAGTAATAAGGCAAGTTGAAAATATGGAGGAGGAAGAATAAAATGAAATATTAATACTCATCAATAAAACTACAACATGAGTCAACATTCTTCAACAATATGGAAGAATTTGGGACTAATGGAAAACCCACACTACAAACGATTCTTCTGCATCTATCATTAATGGGATTACAAAATTTTGCAGAATAGTTCATTTCATGAGCAATTGGGTCAAATTAAAAAATTACACAACCATGGGGAATACAACAAATTCAACAATGTTTTTACTCCTGCATTTTCCAAATTGTGCCGCTGACCGTTCCAAAATAAAAAAACATAGATTAAAATCCCTATGCTCTAACTGGTTAAGTAAGAAGCAAGACTACATCACAATTGCTTCTTAGCAGGACTTGAATGCACCTCCACCGTAATACTTGAAGGCTTTTTAACATGAACTCTGTCACTACTGGTGATGTCCATTATGCAAAGCATTTTGTTAACTTACTATCCACATAGGCAATGCTTAAATGTAGCCTCCAACAATAGTGACCGAGTAAATTACAGCCATGCTAGACACACCTTGTCTGATGGTCTGCATTTTTTTCTTTCAAAAGCTCACATTTTATACACACAACCCTTATCCTCTATGCCACCCATTTCCAATTTCTCTCCTCCTCAAACAATCCCCACAAAAGCCTGAATTGACTATTTCTTAAGCCAAATTGTCAATTTCTCCCGTGTTCCACAGTTACAGAGACTAGAAAGAGAGAGAGGGAGAGGAAAGGAATAGGAGAAAAAGCATAAAGGCAGTGGAGTTGGCAAAAGGGAGGTGATTATGATTGACTGTTGCATAGCACCAAAGGAGAGAGATATAGAGAGAGAGAGATGGAAGGAAAGATTCCCATGGGAATGAATAACAACTGCTGAAGGTGACCAAATGTTAGTCTTATGCTGTTTTCTTATTTAATGTTTTCAAAGGAATTATGAGATGATCTAGATACTTATTTCTACATTAAGGAGCTGGCACAGCTATACAGGAACATCATTAATGTTGTTTTGTCAACAATTTCAGTGTATGAAGAAACATAAATGGTATAAAAGACTAGTATTCAATTTGAGCAGCAATGCAAAACTTAGCCATAAAAATCTCATTTTTAACCAGCTACATTAGAGATCAAAATATCACTCAAAAAATGCACAACATAAAACATTCAATGTGTTAAGTACAAATATATGAAATTAAAATGTGTTCAAAATGTATGTATCATTAACATTTACCAAAGAATGAATCAGCAGTTACAATTTACTATGAAAATAAAATCATTACGTACTGGATGAGAACAACTTATGATTAACAGCATTGTTACTGCATATAAGTTGAGGAAATGTGGATTTTTTTCATTCCATAGTTTATGTTCCACTGAATATAATTATATTTTTAATGGCAAGGTAATATGGAAAAGTAACTTTCCCTAAGCCTAATGAAAGATTACCTTGGCCTTGATAAACTGCATATTTTAAAAATTGCAAAAACTTTACAAGGCAGTTTTGGCCAATAGATCCAGCCCCTTAAAAGTTTCAACCTGGGATATTATGTTGCATATTGGCAGTTCATTCTTGAGAAGTATCTCTCTTTTTATATGATTGTGAAATATCTCAAAAATTGCACATAATCATTCTAAAAATGGGAATATTTTAAGAATCATTTTAAAAAAAGGCACCACAGCTAGTATACACTAGATATTTCAAGAAAAAAGATTCAGTTTATGTTGAAATAAATAAGTTTCAATGAAATTCATGAATGGATATGAAGGATATTGGCAGATAAAAATCATGAGAAATATGCAAATTGATTTTTAAGTATAAAAAGAACATTACTAAAATAAAGAGCTTTGATTATGGGTTTCAAGATAGTGCTAAATCAAAAGAACTTTGAAAAGTGAAATTTATAACATGATACAAGGCAATAGAAAACGTTATCTAATCCCACTTCTTAAATTTTTTTATCTCTGATCATTACTTACATAAGATTAATAAAAAGTTACAAACAACACTGACATATGTGAAATGCAGGATGCACTGAAATTTATACTCTTTGGAATGTTTTTCTTTATAAATACTCGTACACTGAAAATTTAAAAAAGTATGATTAATAAATTCTATTGTACATGACAGCAGAAAAAAGAAAACAATAATAATTCTGAGTCTTCCCTTCAAATTAATATCATGACCAATATTGGGTCCAACTTCAGCCTTTTTTCCTCAATTTCTTCACAACCAACCAGTTCCTCACTAGTATCCATTGGATAAAAAGAGTGAGGGTTCCAAAACAAACAAGAATAGGGAAAGAGGGAGAGTGACAGTTGCCTAATTGTACCCTCTCTGCACACTGAATTAGGATTTCAAAACCGATTCAAGTTACCCCAGAAATCACATCTTCAAAAGACATACAGGTGACAAGAGGACTTTTTCTGGAGTCCAAATGCTCTCACAATCTGATGCATATGCCACGCCGGAAGCAATTTCTGCTACAACAAAAGCCAAACAGCTGAAATCATCACCTTCAGCCGAAAAACATTTCAACAACTCCACTGACAAGCCTTGAGATTAAATTGGGCATGGAGATGTAAGAGTGGAAGCAAACGGCCCGCTCCCAAAGCCGCATCAATGACACCAGTGTGCCTGCTGTCCTACCTATTGGGTTCTGAGGGAAAGGGCATTGGCAAAAGGACCCGTCATTCAGGCAGGGGTGTCCTGTTCTCTTCAGACATGGCTCCACTTCCAGAAGTGGCCTGAATCCTGCCGATGGTGGGACTGCTCCTCCACTCTTCTCCAACACCCATCACCACCACTCTGCCTCCTGGCTCAGTGCCAACCATGACTGCTCCAATAGTCACGGTTCCTGCATCTGCGACTTGCCCTTCCTCCCGATCCTGCCTCTCTCGAGTAGCACGAAGGCGGCTGCGTTTTGACTCGACCCTTGCCACCAGTTCCAAAGGGTCGAGACGATGCAGGGCACGCAATGTGTCGGAGGTAGCATAATCGAGTAAAGGGAGGGGTCCCGGTTGTTGCTGCTGTTGTTGTTGTGGCTGTTGCTGGTGGTGTATTGTTGCTGGTGCTTGGTGTGGCTGTGGTGATGGCCTCAGTGCAAGCTCCGAAAAGCGACTCGGAGAGCTCTAAATGATAAAATGACAATATAAAGAATTTTATTTGTAGTTTTAAGCAAGTTTAGAATTTTTCCTATCGTTTATTCTGAATAGATGCAATAGATAACAAATAAATTGATAATATGTTAATGTGAAGTAGTAAGAGTTTATAGCATGCAATCAAAATTTCAACGAGGCAACCTATATTACACACCAAGATAAAATTTGTTAAATTGTATCTTACTAGGAAGGAAAAACATAAATATTATATTAAGTATGCATAAGATATTAAAGATATACTGATACACAATCTTTATCAGAAGAGATTGCACATTTCATAATATAATGTTTTTGTCAAATTACTTGATTAGCCCAAGTTATGTTTGCAATAAGTATACCTGTTAGGGAGTTCACTAGCAACAAAAAAAATTCTCTCACAGAATGTAAACAATTTTTCATGGAGTGCTTACGTTTTCTATCAAAAATACAAAACTGGCCTAGAAGCTAATGGTTTCAGGCAGCAGATATCTAAGAAGATAGGGAATGAAACAGTTGCCCGATGACTCTATGGGTAGTTGAACTAAGAAATTCCCTAATGGATTTGATTCTGTAAGTTTAAAGACTTGGCAGCTACTCATCCCAATAGCTCTACAATGAGACGATAAAAAACTTTTATCTAGCAAGTAAAAGTAACGATAAATTTCTTCTCTTTACAGCCATAGGAAATATTTTTGTGTTAAATCCAGAATGGAAATTTAGCTATCTGCATATAAGGCACCTGCATATTATGTGAATGGAAAAAGTTGCCATACAGTGATAGATGCATTACCCAATGGGGATTCTATTGTATGACCCGGTAGAGGATGATTCTTATGGCAAGGCTCTGGTGAGAGCATGCTAGTAAAAAATTGGATTTTTAATAATTACCCTATTTTTTGGGCTATAAGAGTTTTTATTCCAGAAAAATGACTCCCAAAATCAGCCTGCGTCTTATAGACTGAAGGTAAGATTATTACTGTATTCAGTACTGACATTCAGAAACTCGCTGATCCCCAAAATGAAATAATTTGCAGTCATTCATTGGAAAATCATTAAAACAGGGCTCGACAAATTTTCTAAAAATCTAGGCGCCACCTCCAAAATCTAGGAGCCAGCGCAGACGTTACATAATTTTGATAGATTTTTTATCATCGTCAGAAAAATAATGTTTAATAATTCAGACACGAATCTGCTACAATAATTGAGCCACACACACTTATTTATGTCACATTATGTAGCAGAACAAAATAAAATGAGGCTTGTACATCTGAAAAAGTCTAATGATATTCTGAAAACATGTAGTTTATGAACAAGAATAAAAATTTGCACTTATTTTCAGGACTTGGAATGTTTCCGATAGATATACAGGTAACTCTCATTCAACGAACGTTTGTTGAATGAATGTTCGTTTTAACAAATGAATTGAATTTTATAGCTTTACTTTTCGGCAAAAATTCTGTTCACTTCAACGAATTAAATAACATAAATCCAACTCAGATCGAAGAAACTCCGATGCTTGTGAAACCTCTTGGGTTCACAAAGACTGGATTGTTTACCCATGGATTTTTCATGTGTCCACTTTATGACGCATTTTTCCTATCGCCTACATTTCTTGAAAGGCTTAATATGACATCACCGAACGTGCTGTTTGTTACTCAAAATATATCTACAAATATCCACATAGACTTGAAGGACCTCTTGTGTACTGACAAAGAGGAAGCGCACTACGCAGTCTTTCCCACAGCCATTCTATACTTCAGTCTGTGACTTGAAATGATTACGTTGGGTCGCCTTCGTTTTCTCGCAATTCATACATAATCGTTACATTATGAGGATTTGTATTCAAGCCATTGCCATGGCCACATTTATTGTACTTGCTCATAATTTTCTCATTTTCTCTTTACCAGCGAAGCTGTAATAGCGGAACGCCTTATGGGCATGTCTGATCCGTCTGTCCATCCGTCATAACTTTCATTTCCTAAACCGCTGGACAGATTTTAATTTAATTAGCTATGAGTGATATTTATTAAAATTTATCGCCCAATTGTGATTTTCAACTGAATCTGTGAATTAGAACTTCCCCTTTACATAATTACATTAATAAACTTATACTCTTATCTCATTAAATGGCATCCAATAAGCAACAAAGAAATATCAAACTTTTATCTCCCTAGCTCTTATATGATTTGTCAAGTATAGATTAAAAAAATTATTCGGATAGAGAATAACATTTACTACAAGAAAGTAAACTAGGCAAGGTAACTACGAGTTATGATTTCGGAGATATAAATTCGAGAAAATCCTGAGCAAAACATCGCATATTTTGTTTAGATCGATCACTAAGACGGTTCTCTCAGCAAACAACAATTAAAAATCCATATATTTCTCTCCCATTCTTTTATATGACCTGCGAGGTATGGATTAAAAAAATTATTTGGATAGAGAACAACATTTACTACAAGATAGTCCCCGAGACTATAGTTTTGGGGATACAAATTTGAGAATCACCTAATCTTCCAATACCGTTCCATACGTACATATTTCCAATTAAGAACGCCTTTAAAATCTCTGTGTATTCCATTTATGGAGTATAATTTTCCATCTTGTTAATTCTTTATTGATGGTGTTGGGCAGTTCTGTTTTTCATTCAAAAGTTGAATTTTCTTGTATCGTACAATAGATAGCATTGTACATACTTCAATGTTCGCTTGCTGTTACTTCGGTGTTCCAGATGATCCAATATTGTGCTTGCTTTGACAGACATTTTAATAGCTAAGAATTATAAATTCAAGAATATAAAATCTTTTGTCTGGAACGCATCTGTAGTTTTAATGGGGAAGTCAACAGAAAAATCACAATCGTTCAATGAATTACCGCTTTACGAACGATTTTCAGGAATGCATGTCGTTCATTGAACGAGAGTTGCCTGTATTCTATTTTGCTGCTCCTGCTGCTGAGCCCAATAATACAATATGACTACAGTATAACCATAACCTAACTACAGCAAGCATACACAATATCTAGGTGCCAGCATGAAAATCTTAGGCGCCACACAGTGGGACCAAATCCATTTGGCTGGCCAAAACCCCAAAAATCAAATCTCTCATATAACGTTCATATGCATATATTTATCGAAGAGAAATGTCACGGGCTGCTTACCAAAAACGTATTTTTCGACTGCACTCATCCATTTTCCGACTAATGTGTTGCAAACATGAACTTCACAACTCGTTTTTCCTGACTACATGAAATGCGCGTTGAAAATATGGCCTGGTGCAGGCTAATCCGTAGATGTGAGGGTTCTAAGCCCATTTTTTGATTAAGTGAAGTATCTTTGGGGACTCATAACTCCCCTTTTCGGCGAACAATTTTCAGTATAGAGTTCATTGTATGGTAAATGGCACAGCTAATACATTTTTACACAAACCGTTGCCAATCACGTGGCCTTCAAAAAATGCCCTGCGATGCCCAACCAATTTTCCATCTTACATTAGTAGCCTGAAGTGCCACTGTTATCCTCTAAGAAAATTAGCTGCCACCATGCACCACCTTTCAAGATATTGTCCTTTTTCTGTAGTCCTGCATGCGCCACTGCTCCGTGCTGCTTCTGCACGGCGGCACGCAAATCCAACTCAGGTGCGCCTGGGCAGGCGTAGCCTCGCAGTCACGGGTAGTGGCATGCAGGTTTTGACAGGTATCGCTCAGACTAGCAAGTGGCCTACTGAGTAAACGGAGTTGATCACGTTTGGTTGATTTGCTGCAGTAGTGTGATTCTAAACAGTTGCTCGTGCTCAGATGTCCTATTGCTTACTGTGTCACCATGATCTCTCTCACAAGGCGGGAAATTTACAATCTCTTGATGGTAAAAAGGATGACAGCTGGGATAAGCGATATTTACATGTTTATTTGAACATTGAAAGACGCCAAGGATGATCGATGTAAGAAGGAAGTGAGGAGGTTGTTAATGAGACACTGTGGACATGTGCGGACGAGATGGGATGAATGCAAGCAAACAGAAGCTAAATTCTTGCAGAAATACGAACAGTGGCTAGAAAAGACAATCACGATTTCGTATCCAGATACTTCAACCTCAGATTCCATGCAGAGCTCATCGCAAGGTAAGATTCCAAATAGGTGTGCAATAAAAACATTAGAAAGACAGTAGAAAGAAGTATTTGTTGCTGACTAGCATTCTATTTCAGTTGGGCATCCATTGAAAGGGTTCGATGACAGTTCACTGCGTAGCAAAAGAAGGAAAACTGAGCAGCTGAGGCAGTCCACCTCGACAGAGGAGCTTTCATTCGCCACTACGATGAAGGCAAGGAACAAGTGGCCAAACTTATCAACAAGGTGCTGCACACCACTCCTAAACGGGCTCAAAAAATTGTAGCTGCATGGAAGTCCTCACAGAATAAATTAGATATCCGTCCTTATTCACCTGATGAAGCTTTAGGGCTCATAATACAGACCGATCTCACAAAAAATGCATATCACATTATAAGGATGCAAGCTAAGGATCATAATGCAGATATTTATCCATCGTATAAACGTGTGACTGATGGCAGCAGTGGCAATTCACTTTATAAACAGAAAAGTGCCGATAAGGATTTAAAAGACAGTGATGTGTTTCTGACTTGTCTCATCCCTCTTCAACTGTCCACTACAGATAATAAAGGTAAAAAGGTTATGATCTGGCAAAATCCTGAACCTTCCTCAACCAGGTTCTGCAAACCTGTGAAGCTGGAATTTGTCAGGGAAACTACTGCAGTCATACAGAGTGAGAGAAATAGTATGTTTCAACAAATTGAGTGTCTTGTTCCCACTCAAGTGCCAAGTTTTAAAGGTGTAGTTGTCTATCACCAAATGTGTATGACAATGATAAACGGGAAGGCATGTAATGCCTTAACAGAGACATCATCAGCTCAAAGATGCTACATCTGCATAGCTTTTCCGGAAGAAATGAACAATATTGAAGATATACTAAAGAGAGGGATTGATAGAAGTACATTAGAATTCAGACTTTCTACTCTACATGCATATATCAGATTTCTGGAATGGCTACTCTATGTAGCTTATAGACTAGATGTAAAATTATGGCATAAGTAGAGAGAGTTTCGAGACAAAGTTATTGAAAGAGAGAAGGTAATTCAGAGCAAACTGAGAGCAGAAATGAGCTTGCTTGTGGATGTAGTTAAACAGAGAAGAGGTACTTTGAATGACGGAAACACTGTGCGTCGATTCTTTCTTAGTCCAACCCAATCTGCATCAATCACAGCCATCGATGAATCCCTCATATCCTGATGTGGTGTAATGAGAAAGTAAAAAGATATGGACACACTTTTAGCTATAAGCTTCAGGTGATTCAATACACATAAATGCTTGGAAACCTAGCAGTAGAACGTCATTTCAATCCATGTCCCACAGAAAAAATAATCCATGAACAGAGAAAACAGGAGGAAAAATTGAAGATGATAGGAAAAGACCATCTTTGTAAACTTGGTTTTAAATGGTCGCAACTAGAGGAGGAAGTGAAAAAATGGATAGTAGAATAGATGAAGTTAGGTATTACTGTATTGGTCAAAATTGTTATGTACGATGCAAAAAGAGTTGCAAAGGAAAAAGGACTAGTTGAGCCCACATATCGTTATTACATGAGCATTCCATTTATTAAGAATTAAAATCTCATCTTGCACTTCAGTTTAAAGAAGTATTATTGGCAAGGGGGAGATATATATATATATATATATATATATATATATATATATATATATATATATATATATATACACACACACACACACACACACTTGTATAGCTAAATGTGCCCTGAGTGTACTTGGTTGTTAGTGTGTGCCGCACATGTCGCATATATATATATATATATATATATATATATATATATATATATATATATATATATATATATATATATATGCGACATGTGCGGCACACTCTGACAACCAAGTGCACTCAGGGCACATTTAGCTATACAAGTTTCAAAGCAATTATTCCCTACTAGATAATTACCCGGACTTTGCCCCGGGTTTACAGTTTCGAATTTTTCATGTGCAAATCACTCGCTAATATTTTGATTTAAACTCAAGCCAAGTGACCAACATTACCCCTTAATTGGTATGAACAAATTAAATATTGACTCAAATTTGATACTTCCCTCCTCCTCCCACACTCCAAAGAAATCAAAGGTCTGGCAATGAGGTGCATATCCTCAACATGTCTTTAGTATGTGTACCAAATTTAAAGTCTTTATGTTTCTTGGTTCAACATTAATATTGGTGTTAGATTCATCAAAATCGGTTAATTGGTTGCTGAGATATCTTCAAAAAACCGAAATTTGGACAGACTGTTCCATGGGGACCCTTTGACCCCATGGCCTAATTTTAATTATTTTTGTGACTGCAACTCTCATGATTAGGGTTACCAGATGTCCAAAGGTAGATTGGAGGACATATGCAGAAAAAATGGAGGATAAAGGAGTAAAAAGCCAGACATTTACTTCCAAGGAAAAAGGGCAGTAAGAAAAGTGAAGGAGCAACAAATTATTTCACCAAGGAACCAATAGAAATAACAAAAAATACTCAAAATGCTTATATAGTGTAATAAGAATGAATTTTATTCACTAATATACTTCTCAGAAGAAATTATCTTTTTAAGCAGATCTTCATTCTTAAGAATGGAAATCTTTACAAGAAAAGTTGTTCATATTATACTGGATCATAATAATTCCCTTTATTGTTTTCACAGACAATATATTTCTTTCTGGGGTCCACTGATCATTTATTAGAGAAAAGACCCTTTCTACATTGGCAATATATCCTTGAATGCAAAAAACAAATTTGCATATTTTTACAAGCTCAGAATAACAATCTTTATTATTGCAGTTTCTAAAAAATGAGCTCCACTGTTCATGAAAAGGGGCATCAAAGAAACGATCGTCTTTGTTTTCTATGAATAACTTAAGATTTTAATATTGATCAATTAACTTCTCATCATCAATAATAATTTCCTTTTGTTGAGATAACTCAAACATGGTATTATATCTTCATATCTGAAATTTTTGTTTCTTAATTCCATCCACTCAAAACATTGAAATTCCTCAAATTGATTTATCCACTTTTCTAAATAAAGAATGCATTCTTGATAAACAAGCTGTGTTTCTTCAACAAAACTCCAACATTCTTCACCCATACCCTTTGCCTGTAACGTTTCAATAATTTCCGACTGATAATGGCAAAACATTTTCCCGAATCCTTATTTTTAAAGAAACTAATGTATTTCTAAAACAGAGTTATTTTCTCTTTCTATGGCCTCAATTTTGTTTTGGAAAACACATAAGTGAGACCAAGAAACTAAGGTACAGTTCAGAAATTTCAAAAAAGGTTTTTATCAGTATTGGTGGTTGAATAAGGGACAGGAAATACTGTTTTAGAGCAGGAAACAATTTCAATAGTCTTTCTAAAGCTGGAGCTAAACTGAGCCATCTGGTCTTAGTTAAAGATAACAGGGGTTGATAGCTAATTTCTATGAATTCACAAATTTCTTTCAATGTCGTAGTTCGAACAGTATATACAGAAAAATAATTAAATATCTTGAAAACAAGAGATTCCACATCAATTTTTAACATATCTGCACCATGTTGAATACAGTTGTGGAGAATATGAGCAGGATACCCGATACCAACAATTTTCCTATTCAGAATCTCCCTAAGGCATGAGAAAACATTGCTTCCCTTCTCTCTATTCACCCCTCCAAAATTTACGTTTGCATTGTCACCTGTAAAGGAAACACACTTCAAAGATAAACCAAATCTCTTCAGAATCGTCAACACATACTCTGATATGGTCTTTGTGATTTCATCAGGAGTAGCAGTTAATTCAAGCACTTTTGTTTGTATTCCACCCTCTTTCCAATCAAAATACTGCACAAAGATTGGGAAGATCTTAACCTTTGAAATACCAAGGTCCAAAACTATCATTAAGTACCAAGAGGGGACCATTTTGGCCCATACTTCACTTGTATGTTTTCACGCTCGCTTTGCTTAACTGATGTTAACCTGATGTTCAGAAACAGTTCAGATTACTGGGAGTTCGGATTAACGTGGGTTTGGATTATAGAGGTTGCACTGTACTTCAGTAAATTCACTTTTCAGATCATAATTAGCAGAAAGTATATTCGACGGAAATCATCTAATAGAATGGATATGAATCTTTTATTGTGACTTATTGTTTATTCCTAGAATTTTAAGAGAAAACCTTCTTGCGTCCTACACATGGGAACAGAAAATTCTCAGAATTTGAGCCAAAAACCTCCCTGCATCCTATATGAGGGGCTTTACGGTAATTTGAATTTGTTTTAAAATCGATTGATATATCATATTTTTATAGCCATTTGATTTGCTTCAATTTTAAATCCATAAAAATCATTTCTTAGAGACAAAAGTGTTTCAGTGCATTTTTCAGTTGCTGTTAGGACCATCATTAAATTTGTCTCCTTTTTTTTGTAGAATTGAATTCAATATATAATATTAGCAATATTTTCTCGGCGCTGAGTTCAGTACTGATTTCAGTGACTGAATAAGTGTTGTGTTAAACAGCCTTAACATTACTTATATTGTTACATTACAAGAATTGATATGTAACCAATATTAATTCTTGAAATTAACCAGCAGCACAAAAGCCGAAGAATCATTCGGAGGCATGTGCATTTGCGACGGGACGAATATTTTGATATCGCAACTTCAAAGGGATACTGTTACCGCTCTGGGTATTTCTTAGAATTATGCAACTTTCTCGACCGTGAGAAAATGTGCATGAAATTCAATGGACAAATTAATGGAAAATTTTACAGTGGCTATTCTCTGTAGGAGGGAGAGTACATATATCATTATTTCTTTGAGGCCCCTTTGGGGCCGAGGCCAAAAGGCAATGCTTTGCCATGCCTTGCCATAGTTATGTCTCTAAACTTGTGGATGTTTCTTGCTGAGGATCCACTAATGGAATGGAACTTGAAGTTTAAGAGAGAAATTGAGAACGGCTTGGCCCCATACAAGGAAGAGTACAAAGATTTGCATGCAACCAAACAACTGCGTATCACCAGTTTTTTCACAAGTGCACCACTTCGAGCTCCACTCTTGAGCGATACACAATGGTTGGCACACAAAAAACGAGAATTCTCGTGACCGGTACAGAATGTGTTAAGATAAGTCATGGACTGTATTCCAAACTTTCCCAGTCCTCACACCGTTTCATATTCTTTGGACATTCACACTACCCTTCCACATGAAGGGAAATTTCCCCAACTCTATGATGCACTCTTAAATCCATTCAATATAAAAATATTACATTCGGCATCTAAGGTTTGTTCCTTTGGAAATACAAGAAAAATGCTAACAGTACACCAACTGTGCAGAGGTATTAGCGTTTTTTTTTCTCAAAAAGCTGCTTATGTATTTGTCTGTCCATACATCCATCTGAGTGAACAATATCTCTGGAATCCTGTAATCTATATGAGAGCTAGACATGTGAAAACTATGATAGATCTAGGATCAGCTGCTCATGAGTTATTTGTATCTACAACAGAATTTTGCAAGCACTTCAAGAAGAATTCATCCTGGAAAAGAAATTATTTTTGCAGGGAAACATCTTTGAATGAAGCATTGTTGTAATGGATAGTGCGTCAGATGTCAAAGCTCAAGTACCGGGATGCAATTTCAGTTTATTTTAAATTATCAAATTTTTTGTTGCTTTTTGGCACGACAATAATATTGATTTTCAATAGTTCTTGTGAAAAAGCATCTTATGTAAACTGTGCTACAATTCTCCCCTCACTAGTCATAAATGGGAATGACCAACAAACCAGGTATATTTTTCAAGTGCTGGTTCAATAAACCTCTTAAATTATTTATAAACATTTGCAAGAAATATTTTATAAGAAAAACATCCAAATTTGGGCCATATAAAATAGCTTACCTTGTGGGCCACATAAATGCACAATGCAGGCCACAAGTTTGAGATCTCTGGCCTTGAGTCTGAGATACCCTTTACCTATTTGGTTCTGCTTTACAATTTATAAAAAAAATCCAGTATGATGACTTAAATTACTTCACTTACATTATCTTGTAGCATTTATAACTTTTCATTGGATAGTCTGAAGACAGTAATCTTAGAAAATATCCATATATTAAAAAGTTTTGAATGTTAAGCTTTTTTTACTCCCAAGTATGCCTCTAAAGAATCGTTGAAGATTTTTACAACTTTAGTGCCTGCTCCTAGGGTAACAAATCTCATTATGGAATACCAGTTGGTGAGTGGCCAGCATAAAAGTAAACAAAAACATAAAAGAAATCTTCAAAAATGTGTGAGGTGCACAGTATTTTAATTTTACAGTAATGAACAGCATTTATTTTTTAAAGTTTCAAAAAAGAAAAATTTGTCCTGAGATGCCAATTGCACTATATCGAAATGTTGCTAAGAAAAACATGCACTAAATGAGGCATGACTATAATGAGGAAATGAGTTTAAAGAAAAATCGTATAAAATTTCTTATATAGAGAAATTAATTTACAGCTTTTGGAGCTTAAAATTAATGATGTTCAATTAATATATTTCTAATTCCAACAGCAGCAACTAATGGAATTTGTTCAAAATCCATCAAATAACACAAAAAACTAGAGTATTTAAATGAAGAAATATTATGATTTAACAAAAGCATTGGTTATAAACAATTTTATCTTAATAACAAACATGTATAAATAAATGTTAAGAGCAGAGCACCTTTGTAAACACTATTAATGAATCAAATATACTTACTGTACGATACAATCCAAAGGGTGATGTAAATCCATTTCGAATTCGAGGTTGCTTAATGGCAGAGGCACGGTCAAAAGCACTTCCAATGCTGCTGCTTCCCAAAACTGCAAAAGCTTTATTTTAGTGAAAGTATCACACACTTTCTTAACAACCTACAGAATTTCATGTCACAAATGTTTCCTGGTTGGAGATAGAAATTCATTTTTGAGATAGAAATTCACTCAAATTATTGGAATAATTCAGATTTTTCAAATAACAATACCAACCAATATTTCTGATTATTCATATGTTTTTTAAAATGATGATGAAGAAATCTGAAATCACACTATATTTTTTGATAATTGATAAATGGTGAGAAACAATATAACATTAATCAACTTGTAGGATAGTTTAAATTTTTACATACCAAGAATACAACATATGATAAACTAAATGAAAGCTTTTGAAAATGTCAAACAAAGAGCCTTACTTTTTAATTGCTTAAGTTATTATTCTACTTCACAAAATGCTAAGGGGGAAGGAAACATTATGAAGGTGAAAATAAAGTTTCCAATAAGAAAAAGTTTCTTCGTACATGTATTTAAGATAACAGGGAAACATCTCCTCAAAATATAGCAGGATAAAAACAATATCATACCAAAAAGTAAACAACATACATTTTACATCAAGGACTAAGAACCAATAAATTTTTCTTGAAAATTATTTAAATATACATACAGATAACATCAGAAGACAAGTAAAATAATGGGTCTACATGTCTAAAGTATATATGGTAAATTGGGGCATTTATCATTATTAACTATAAACAAATTAATAGCTTGAATGAATTTTTGTAATCATTGAAAGAAAATTTAAATAGATAAAATTTAACTGTATTGACACTTTTATTTTAAATAAACAAAATATACAGACAATAATTTAAAAATTATTTCATTGTAAAGCAATTGATTTCATTAGTGACAGAGACAAAGATTCTTATTGATGAAAATTTTTAAGAACAAATAAATTTTTTTAAACTTTTCAATTGATAAATTTTCTTCTGAGAGAGGGGCTGATGGTTAGTACGGCGATAGGTTCACTCCCAAGGGGTAACTCACATCCCTTGTTCCATAGCGTAATTCTTGTCTTGAATATGCTCTTATCAAGTTGGTTGTTGAGATGCTGTAAGCAAGCAAATTAAAATAACACAAAAATAAGGCTGTATTACACCAAAACAATAAAATAAATTTTTAAAAACTAACAACAAAAGTAACAAATAAAAATTAACTAATTGTTTGGTAACAGGATATTAGAATAAACAATGTTGATTTTGAAATATTATATATTGCTAATGTAAATTAAATGAGTTTCCAATTCGATTAATTAATTATCAAATAGATGAACAAATAATGAAAATGAAAAAAGAAACTTTTAATAAAGAATAAACAAACATTTTTTTATTTCAGAAGATGGTAGATATAATGCTGAAAATTTCCTGAGCAAAGATTGATATTTTCTTAATTCATACAAATACCTCCAACAGAAGACCCAGCAGCAACATCCAGGTCATTGGTGGCCGAGGCAAGGTGTGCACGCACGACTGGCAGAACCTGCTTGCGTGATGCCCTGTGATTGCCTTGACGGAAGACAGAAAGTCCCAGTGGAGGAGGGTTTCCACCCTTTCCTAGACGAACTGGCTCAAGCTCAAGAGGAGGTTCTCTGGAACGCCTCAGGAGAGAAGCAAGCTGTGTAACAAGGTAAACAGAAATGATTTATAGAGAAATGAGAGAGAGATATGGGTAACATTAACAAAACAAATAGAATACAAAGGCATAGCAGAGAATGGGGAAAAATGGTAGGCCACAAAGACATTCAACAGTCACAAGGCAAAAAAAGAGACTTTTCAGATTAAATTTCAAGCAGGATCAACAATTATTGGGGTAAATTTTTTTACATCAAAGTGGAATATACCTGCATTAGCTAATGTGCAATACACTATTGACTATGCATAGTTTGATACATCTCAATGGAAAACAGCCAAGAAAACACTATAAATGTTCATTATAAATGAAAAAGTTATTCTTTGTCCATACTAAACTTTTTTATATGTAATAATATAATTTGAAATTTGATCTTTATCATCAATGTTTATGACTTAAAAGTTTTTGCCTTGTAGTGTTACAAAGGGTGGAATCAAGGGGAAGCAACAAATATTGTTTATGAACAGTAGGATGAGAAATGTTGAAACAGCTAGATAATATCACAACCTTAAAGATAAGCAACCATGCACACATACACAATCACTTATTGTATTAACTCATTCAATTGGATTGAAATAAAGTATACGAATGGCAATAAATTATGTAAAGCTATACAAAAACATATATAAATGGAACATGCAGGGTATAGTGAAGTGTGCTTGAAAATGCAGTTTAAAACATGCAAACAATTCAGGGACATATTATTACATCATAAGTTCTGCTGCATTAAAAGCATAAAATTAAAGACCTCAGAGGATAAATCAAAACATTTATTCCTATATGGAATTTTTACAAAATCAGATATCTGAAAATGTAATGATACAGTCAACCTAAATAATGCTGTATGATTGATATGGGACCAATAAAAATAACAAATTAAACCAAGTCATAAGAAGCAGACAAAAAGTTTGCAAAAATCAATATGCTGAATTTGTGAGCTAATTTAATGTTGTCAATCTTGGTCAATTCATTTCACTATTATAGATTTTGATAACTTAAAGTCCTAATGAGCATGAACAACCACAAACTAAAAAAAGCTAAAAATAACAAAATGCTCAGGATCAGAAAGCAGCCATCAAACAGACAAACAGATGGAAAGGCATTTGCAATAAGGTTTCCTGATTTTCAGCTCAGCTATTTTCCAAGCAAGTCTGAAGTCTGCCGCTCTCTTCACCAAAAAACCAATGATTGAACGAGCTCTCATCTGATGCCCTCCAGCACCAGGTTTAGACGACACCAAGCTCTACTTTGGAATATCCCTATGAGAATATTATTTACTCTCAAATTTTAAATTAACAAAAGATTAGACAAGGTGTCTTCATTAAGTGCTCTCTCAGTAGTTTAGTTACTTGAACAATATGGAAAAAATCATACTGTAACATAATTACCTTTATTATAATAGTAACTTGAAAATAAATTAAATACAACAAAAGTGGAATGTGTAAATGATTTAGAAATTACAGATATAGAATGACAAATAGTAATTTCGTCAAGGGTCAATAATTACAATAAATAATAATAATGCAATATGTACTAGTATGTGATGCATAGGATAATAAAGTGCTTCACATTTACAATGCAGTCATCTATTTCTAATCTCTTTTATATTTATTACTATTGTTCTCTCCACTAAAGAATATTTCATAAAAATGGAATACCTTTTTCATGAATGACTGGTGTAAATAAAACCATTTTAAAATAAAAATTAACAGAAAGTAATTAAAATAGTTTTCAAATTTAAAATATGACCAAGGGATAGCAAATCAGAGGTATATATATATATATATATATATATATATATATATATATATATATATATATATGAGTGATATAAAAAGAGGAGAAAAAATCTTATTCCAGGAACAAAAAAAATATTGACTAATGAAAGGAAAATAGGATAACTGTCCAGCTTCTTTTAGTTGACACCTACAACAGCAAGGCAATGTATTCAGACTGGGTAAAATATTTCAGATAAAACAACATGAAAAAGTATTAGCTCTGCATTTACTCCAGTTTATGCAATTCAGGTACATAAAAAGCACATCTCTTTACCAGAGAAGCACAGCCACAAAGGTTGAGCTTTCACAACACACCCATTTCAAAAATTTGCACAATAAACATGTTCTTATTTACCTTACATATAAAGGAAATGCAAAAAAAGCATATAGCTGACAGGAACTTCTAATACAAACAGACAGAAAATCAACAAATGCTACACTAACTTCTTCACCAAGTATGGCACAACACTGCAAAAGTTGACCATCATATCAACTTTAACGATGAAATACAATAAAGTTATTCATCACTACTTTCAACAAAGACACCAACAATTACTTTGGTTTATTTGGCTTCATTTGTGCAGGGTTGCCTGAGTGCAGAATTAAGAAGCCTTTTTGATGGTGAGTGCAACAGCCACACCAACAATTGGAACACTATTCTGGATTTTTCCTCATTACTATGTATTATTCTCTCAGTCTTGATAATCTTCTGAAAATTTAAAAATGTGGGAATGCATAACTTCACATTTTTAGGCAGTTCTGCATAAGGCTACAGAGATTGCCACAGAGGTAGTCCCCAACTCAATGCTGCTAATTGACACATGTCTAAGGCCACAGAAGACTATTGACACCAGTACTTAGACTTAGGACTATTTGACTACTGGTATGTAGTGTGCAATTTACACAATACAGGACATAAAAGCTTTATGTAATTGAAAATACACATCCATAAAACTATATTTCGACATAAAGTGATGCTGATTAGTATTTTTTACAAAGGCCCCTTTATCACCATTTCACATACCTTGTCAAAACATCTAACTCCAACATTATATTTTTTGATAGAAAAGTTCCAACTTCATAACATTCAACTCTAATAAAAAAATACAAACTCCCATAATGTTTTATGGATAAACAACCTAATAAATGAGTAAGTTTTTAAATTATTATTGAAGAGGAGTTGTACTGAAAAATTTAATGAAACATACTCCACAAAATGTAATCAACATCCTCTCAGGAGAAATATGTAATTATATATTCAGTGCTATACATGTCTCTACTTTATAAGCAAAAACAGCTTTCAGAGTTCACACATAAATAACAAAATAAAATAAATTAGATCAACAATTAATATATTTATAACTTCATAATTGTTTCATCTTGAATTTACAATAAAAATTCAAGCAATCAGTTAATGCACATGAAAAGGATTAAGTTATTTAAAATCATAAAAATTGCTATCAGTACATAAATAAAATATTTTTGAAAATAAACAAAATAATAATTTTCTATAACATTTAAACAAAACTTTCAAATATATTAGTATTAGTATCTTTATCATTATAAAAACCAAATGTTCCCTAAATTTGCTTTAAAATAAGATCCATCTGTGTTTCATGAAGAGAATAAACATAAAGGAATAATTTAGAATAGCAACTACCATTCCACATATATACAGATACACAGGGGCTGCTGTTACAATTTGTATTCTATAGGCTGGAGTAAATGCAATGTTTAAGGAAGTAGTAGTTGAAATTTGCTTTAAAAATAGGCATTTCAAAATTCATTAGCCAATTTCAAATCAAATGCCAAGAGTATTAATCTTTTCCATGTATAGGTTTCCAGATACAAATATTAAAATGCCAATTTTATTTTCTATGAGAAAACTGTAAATGCATCTTCTAAATGCAAAATTAAAACAGACTCACTTGGTGCTAAGCATCAAAAAGTTAAATGAAATAAAATGATTAAAATCAAACTACACAAACACCAAAATATAATTTTAAAGAGAAATTTGGCGATATTATATAAGTTTCAAATACTGGCAATGTATCTTACATGACATCAGGAAAGTTCTCTATTTTATGAGATCACATACTATTGAGAAACATTGAGACATTAATACTGTCGCCAATGCATAGATATAGCCTTAAATATTACATTTGCTCATATAAAAATAGCAAAATCTGAAAATGTTCAAGATGTGAATTTTCAAAATCTTTTGATCAACTACAGATAAATTAGAATATTCAATAGTGGACAATTTATGCTCTAAAATTTGACACATCTTGAGCATGGAGAACTTTTTAACTTTTCCATTAATGTGAAACTGATATACTATTATTCGAATTTCTCTAAAGAGTGCAGGTTATATATATCAAAGGTCAAGACATAAAAGTATGAACTTTTGTTCCCATGCTATTGAAATAGAAAGGCGTGCTACATGACAAAAGGGATCATAACATTAAATAGTCACATTTGTCTGAATAACTTTAGCAGGATTACTAAAATATTTAGGAAATACTATTTGCACCATTTCCAGTACTTAATACCTAGATATTTTATCTTTTACAAAAAAATTTAAAAAACATCTAAACTAACAAACAAAAACGTTACCATTGCAGTCTGAAAAATATTAAATAGACTTAGTGAAACTATTCCATCATCTGTTTAGCATATAAATTTATAAGACTGCTGCAGCAAGAGTGGACAAAATGGAAATCCATTTGAAGACAAATGAGAGAAATTATAAAATTAAATAAGCAAATATTCCAGAATAGCAACATAAGGTTCATGTTTGACACAATACAGAGATACTCTTAGCAATAAAAATATACCAATTCTGAATTGGATGATAAAAATTAAATAAGTAATGCAAACAACCATTATTTGGAATTAACTCCATCAATTTTGATATAAAAGTAGTTTTACAATACTGTTAAGGACACTACCCATAAAAGCCTGTTGATTTAATCAAACTGCGTAAACATTATTATAACTTTAATTTTACCAATCTAATACTTAAAAAGCTTTAAAATTTCAAATAATTTCAATATTTTATTCAAGAAATCAAACCAGCATCACAACTTTTGGCCAAGCAGTTCAATCCACTGCTAATCATATCACAGTTCATACATGTTCACTTGCGGCAGATGTGAACATTTCTTTCACATTCTCACTAGCTAAATACAACCAACAAATTTATTTATAAATACATAACCATTTTATATAGCACCTACTTTTGGCCAGTATACAATCCCTTGTAGCAAATTAACACGCCAATGAATTCAACCATTTTAATGAACGAAATTTCAAAGCAAGGGCTTTCCAACAATTGAAGGTAAACTGCAGTTTACTCTGCATTTTAAAACAACATAAAACTTTAATATTGCAGATGATAAATAAGAAGAAAGTTCATTTTTTTAAATTCTAAGAAAAGTTAGCAAAAATAATTACTGCAACAATCAAGTCGATTTTTCCAAACTTTTCGGCTTTCCTACAAACAAATAATACAAACAGCAATGTCATTTTTAACATTAAAAATGATAATGAAAATGTGGAAGCTATCATATTAGGGATGGACAGACAGATACCTCAATAATATAACAGTGAAAAAACTATTATTTTCACTCCAAATCACTAAGAAAGTTTCACTGAAAAGCTATAGAAAAGGCTAAAATATTTCAGATGAAAGAGTTACCTATTAGAAAATGCTTATTATTGTCATGCTACATAAAAGTGAGCTAATGAACTAAGCTTATAGTTAGCAACAAATGTTACAGATAACTCTCATAATTGTAATTTTTTTAGCAAACCGCATGTATATTCCAACTACTAAGTAGATAGTCTGCAGGTTAATTCACTGATCAGTTATTTTAATAAGAATTGAGATTTGATAAGTAGTGAACAATCACTGGTGAAGGCTGCTTTCTAAATGAAATACCCTTTTGATTTATATAACTACTTCTCATTAAAGGACATCACTATATCATTCAATCTTTATGCTAAGCCAATAACTGTATATTATTGCATTCGGGTTAATTAGACTGAATTGCCTTAATAATATATTGCTATATCAATGACAGCAGAAAGGACTTTTTATATCATTGTTCTCAATTAGCAAATTTTAAGATTTCAATTTAAAATATCAAACAAATATCAAAAGTAGATTTTATGAAGCAAAATGCTGGGAATCATCAAATTACTGTACTTCAACCAAGCAACTAACAAAACATAACTTAATATTTCTGCATTTAAATAATCTAGAAAAAAACTTGAAAAATTTGATCTATTTGAATGCAGCTTAGAAAAAAATTCACAACAAAATTTGAATCAACTTACTAGTATGCAAGAAAATGAGAAATGAAAACAAACATTCATCTGCTAATTAAATATAAACCTGAGTCATTTAACCAGGGGGTACTTGCACTAGGTAATTTTACAACTCAGACATGTTTTTCACAGGTGTGGTTTTCGTAGGAGTTTCTTCCTCCTGTCCCACTATATAGCATTAGGAACCTTTATCCTCCAAATTTTACCTCGTTTTAGAATTCATGGAGTTCAGTTTATATAGTTTTGGTGATTCAGTAGGATGCATAGTTAAAATACACTATTCCTCTTGCACAATATTATAGTGAATAGATTTAAGAAGTTTCTGACTCAATATTACCGTCCGTGTTAGCTTTCTACTTTTTACACATTTTTAAATGCTTTGTTCTTCCGAAGGTCTTCATTACTATAATAATAATAATTTTATTTATCATTAAAACTAAATAGTAGTTTCACCTTCCATATTGCTTAGCAGGATGAATAAAAATGATTACATCACAAATTTTATTAAATAAGGTTCACTGTATGAAAAATATTTATGCAACTTGTGCCTAAGAAGTGTTAAAAATGTTATTATTGAGGTATTTTGCAAGTTTTTGCATGGGTGTATCTACATATCCAGCATGACCACTCCTTTAAGAATATTACACAACCACTGTGTTTAAATTTTTTTAACTGTGACATTATACGAATCCTGCTTTAATTACTCATTTAGGAACATTTGATGATTGCATATAACAAATCAATATTAAATTTCTGAAACATATTATTTCATCAAGATGTCAGAATTATATGCGATGTAGCCCCAAAAGTCATTTAAATGTAAATTTCTATGCCTATGTCCATCCCTAATAATAATGTCAATTGATTGAACTACATATTAAATTGAACTTATATAAAATTTGCTGATTTGTGGGAGAAAAAACCATTCTCAACTACCTTATCACTTTTGTAAAAAAAGTTGTAATTGAATGATTCAGAATATCTATTTTTTAATATTAAGAAGACAGATTGCTTTATTACTTCCCCATATAGGAATACCTGAATATTTACTGATGCTGCAGTTTTAATACTTGGTAAGTCATTTATGTGGCAAATGCACCCAAGTACTTTAATGTATGGTAATTTTGATATTAGAAATAATTATTTAAAATTAAAATTAAATACTAGCTAAACATTAACATATAATTTGGAAATAATCATAATAATTTAAAAAATTTAGTCTGTACACATAAATTAGACTAACAAATGCCAAGACAAATGTTACTACAAGGAAACAATAGAATTTCCCAATTCATACTCTCTTTCACTATTTCAAGGCCAATTTTTACAAGTTTATAATAAACTTCATTCCTCCAGATTCTATGGGTAGAAAATATTTTAATACTTCAAAAATGTAGAAGTAATAATTAGTTATTTAAATCCTTTTATCCATATCAAAATCCATTTACTGCAATAATTCCTTCAAATACAAAATTCTAGGTAGATCCTGGCATAGTTATAATATTAAACAGTAGTTTAGAAAATTATAAAGCTAAATAGTTTTAACAGCAATAAAAGTAACTGCAGAAATAAATGAAACAAATAGTGCATAGGGTGACCATAAACTGTACTCATAACAACATTATTAATGTGGAAAAGTAGTAATAGAATTGCTGAAAATCATTAATTCATGATCAAGTATGCTTAAACACTTAATGTATATCCAATTATTTGAGATTCCCCTATTCTAAGTATAAATGATTCTAAACATTCTGTTGCTGGATTGCTCATTTCAGTAATCACAGTGACAGACAAAATTCCAAACACCCTTATATTCCATCATAAAGCAACACACCAAATGAATGGCAATTATTAATAATAAAAATAAAGGTTAAACATGCAGCCTAAATATATTTTTAAGCCATGAAATTATAAGATAGTATTTACTTGAACAAAGCAGACTCATGTGCCCACCGAAAATTTTAAAAACCGATTCCTTAGCAACAACTGTGCATCCTATTTTAAAGCTTAATAAATCTGCATCTCAAACATACTTCCTTGCTATTTTGAGGATGATTATATAATTAAATGAATTATTTTTAGTTTGTTGCATAATTTCATTGCATTGAAATGTGTACATTAAGGTGACCAACTATTCAGGAAGCCGAGGGACATTTTTAAATATTTGCTGACTTTAAGGAGGGACAGATTTGGCTTGTTTGTGGAGCATTTATTGATGAGTCAGCCTTAGACAGATAGATGCAATAGATATCAGGTAGCTTGGTGCGACCAATGAGGGCGTTCCAGACAATTTAAATGACAATTTGGAATATTAACCTTTATCTTACTAGTTTTTTTCCAGGCTATATGGCTCACTGATTTTTAAAATTTTCATCAGATTCAAATTAGTGTTTTGGAAAAAAAATATTACCAGATACATTGGATTGGGATGAAATAAAATGTGTATTCTAGAAAATATATTGTCCTATACGATACAAATTCTAATAAGTCCTTTTAATCTTTGAAAATGTTCTTTTACATTCTTAAACAACATAAAATCGAATATGAGGGACATTTTTTAAACATTTTATTACAAAAAATAATATCATGGGCTTCTCTGTGTTAAAAATGTTAAAAATACTATATTCATGCCATTTGGCAAATTTCTGCAATATTACTTTTAACCAAATGTTTTCTTACGTCGTTCAGTTTGACCACATCATCTGTAAAGTAAATTTTCTCCTTATTACTTCTAGTGTTTATCATATAAATAATAGTAATATAACTATTTTGATACCTGATCTACATAGTGAGCAACTTTTTATGTTCGTAAAAACAAGTGAGTACTTTTACTGAAAATGAAGCACAGCGATGTTATTTGTTTGAAAGATTTACTACTGTAAATCTTCATTATCTGAGAAATGCAAAAACCGCAGTATGTGCATATACAGGTCGTGAGTCATATGCTTTCGGTAGAAGGGAACATCATGCAATTCATCTGTCGACCAGTAATCCTTCATTGCATCCCAACAATCATGCCCCATCAAGATGGTCAATGCCCGAAATTTCAGCATTTCTGACAGAAATTTCCAGAATTTTCGGAGACAAAACTTAGCTCCACACAATACGCTACAATGCTCACATAAAATCGCAAGTTCGAACAAGACTGCTTCTCTAACACATAAACCCTTGGTAAAAGGAATAGGCAAGTCCAGGCAAACAGTTTGGCCCTCTGAGAAAGAAAAATAAATAACAATAAAGCACATTCAGCATGCAGCGCTTTGATTAGGCACTTCCATAAACATCCCTCTTCACATCCTTCGTAAACAAACTTCCAGGCTTGGAGTAGTAAGGGTCATCTGATTCCAGAGGTCAAACGAAACCATTTGACATTAGATAAGCAGAAAAAAAATTTTTTGAGGGGAGGGACAACCTATAATCAAGGAACGCCGCGAAGGAAAAAAAATTTTGTGACACGTGCGTCGTCATGGGTTTGAAAGCAACGGGAGGGCAAAATGTGCCAAATGAACATGCTCAGCAGTCTAGGTATACTTATTTGTGCCAAAGATACACGCTCGGGAGATAAAGGTTAATCAAGATTTTTCAAAAAGTGGGACATGAGTTATGGCATTTAACAAGGTGGGACGAGTGAGGAAAACTGTCCCTCCAAATTTGGGACAGTTGGTCATCCTAGTGTACATATATATTAAATAAACAATGTGACTTAAATTTTTTACTGAGGTGGCAACCAATCTATTATGGCATTTCAAGGAATATAGCTTTAAATCTTGTTAAAATTATTCAGAAAATAAAATTTTAGCAATAGAAAAATTATAAGAGCATCTCAACAATAACCAGATGTCGCAAGTTGCAATATGATGTAACAAAATGTAATTTGCGATTTATAAAGCATTTTTTAGATTTTGCAGAATAAATTGTTTTTAGATAAATCAAATTAAATTCAATTAAAACTGTATGGAGAAATGTTTGCCACAAGGGAGTAATGATGAAGAAGCACATAAAAAGTAATAGTAAGGTTCCTCAAAGTGGATATTTGATAAATATTTTACCAAGAAAGAACAAATGTTCATCAGATTCAGCATCCTATTAGAGTAGAAGTACACCCAATCCCTGACTACCATAAATTCTACCAACATGATTTCGGTTTAATACGGTTTTTATAGTAGGACTGGTATTCGACTAACATGACTGATCATTCAGTTTAACACAATTTCTCCATGACTTCTCTATGATCGTGAAAAAGGTCTAGAAAGCAGAAACAAGTTTAAACATGTTTGGCCCACTCTTTCAAGATGCTTACCGTATATGCTGGTCTAAGTCGACCACAATTTTTCAACTAAAAATAGATTTTTTACATATATTCACCATTTACATCATCGCTTTTTCACTCAATAGATCTTATAATCAGCTAAGTGGTCGTGACAAAATAATTATTGTTAACCTTCCGATTAATTTTATATTGAAAGATGCCAAATGTCTTCGATATTTATATCTGCTCTATATTTGTTGCGGATGACAATGAGCCCATTATCGTAACATCTGATCCAGAAGATGAATTTTACAATTTATACAAGTCTGATGCAGGTGAGGGATTTCATAATTTTTAAATGTAGAAAAATACCATTAATGAATGCTTTAAAAATTTCCTTTGACCATTTTTGTAAATGTATAGATTGTATGTTGTTATCTTTTGAAAAATTATTTCATGTATTAAAACAAAAATTTTTAATTCTTAATTATTTGTTGTTTAAAATTATCATTTCACAAATCTTCTAAATAACATCTGCTAAATAAATGGTAAACAGTAGAACAGCTGATTCAAAATGGCAGTCATCTACATTGAAAAATACGCTTGAGTTTATGGTTCACATTTTATTGGTGATGGGAGTAAGAAACCAAGAAAAGTTATATCGCTAGAGCAAAAGCTAGATATATTTAAGCGCTATGGGAACAATGAATGAACACGTGATATTGTTCATCATACAGGTCTTAATGAAACAATGCTGCCAACCATCTGCGTTATCACTTTCTTTTTTGTAAAAATGAGTTACGTATGAAATATACATAAAAAATAAAAAACACAAAGCATTAACCAAAGTTTAGTCATAATAAATGAATAAAATTAAAATATGTCAATCGGATTAGGATGATGGAATGCATCCCCTATAGATTTAAACTACTGGTAAAATTTATGTCAGAGGGACTAGCGAATGAGGTAGTAGGACTTATCAGAAGCCTGATGTATGTTGGAAGGCAGAACAGCGAAGATAAGAGTCGCAAGATCAATTGTAGAACAGAGTGACAGAGGATCGTTTTTCCCTAGGATGATAAGAAAACATAATAGGAAAAGATAACGTGGGAAAACTAGGGACCTTTGGTGCACTGTGTCTCCTGCCATCCACCAAAAAGGTGACTTGCAGGGTATCATGTATATGTAGATGTATTTACATTATTTCTTATGAGAAATTTGTGTCCGAGTTACATGATTTCTCCTTACACAAAACTGTTTAAGAACGCATCTATCATGTTAGTCAGGGACTGGGTATATTAAACATTATGATGCGAGGCCTCAAAAGAAGGTTATGCTTGAAATTCCAGAGATTTTTACTGCCAAGGGCAATTCTATGATTATAAATTTATAAAAATTTAATGCTATTTCATCTATTATTTTAAAAAGAATTTGATCAATTTATATTTTTAATTAACTTAAATTTTACCAAAAAATAAAATGTCAAACACTTTTCTATAAAATAAAATTTATATTCCTTTTACTGATACTAATTTTAAAGCTTAAACTCTCAAACAAATCTACTTTAGTCAAGATTTAATAATTAATATAATTTCTGAACATTTGTTAAATTTTGTGTCATTATCTATAAAAAACATTTGGTACGCTATTTCTTTATGGCATGTATCTGATACTCTGCCTGCCTATTGGTCAGTAAACATTCAGCAAAGCAAATACTGCAGTCGGAATGTAAAGTAAATTAATTATTGCTTCAACCAGATGGATATAAATGGTCACCCTATGCTAGTGAATTTTTTTGTTATTTCATCACAACAAATTAGAGGCTTATCAAAATAAAGGTTTAATTACAGAATCTCTGAATCGACTAAAAATACTAATGAAAGAGGTTTAAAAGGTCATATATGTTTAAAATAGTAGATGCTGACATAAAAGACAGCAACAAGTACTGAAAAAGTACTGAGCATTTAATAAAAAACTTCATAAAATAACATTAATACTGCCACAAGTTATGATAAGATTCTAGGTATAACAGCAACACAAACGTAACCACAAAAAATATTATGCATATTAGAAAAATACTTCAAAATTTGGTTTGATCAAAAACAAAAGTTAGTTGCTTTCTATATTGCTCTGATATATCACCCATACTAAATAATAAAACAAACAATTATTAAATATTATTGCAAAATTATGACCTAAGTTACATACACATAAACTCAAGGCTATAAATAATACATACACAAAATGTCTAAAAGACAATTACTGCAATAAGTGCGCCAATAAAACAGTAATAAATAAATAAATGAATAACAAATCATTTCAAAGTACCATTCCATCTATGGTTTAAAGTAAGAATTTCTATAAAACAATACTACATACATATTACTTGCTGATGAAACAAAATTAATTCATGGACAACAAGATAAAAAATATTAACAATCTTATTTGATGCAGCATAATGTCACAACCAAGTTTTTGTTATCCCCATTTCCAAAACAATGTTAGCACTCATTAAAAATAACTACGTGACATTGTGTGCTTTTACAGCACAAACCACTCCTAGGCCAACAACCCTGGTGAAGAGGTTTGTGGGAAAGTAAGTTCCATTAGGGCTGAGAGGTTTGCAGGTTGCGCTGGCACATGGCTGGTCTCGCCTCCTGCGGGGTAGTAGGCGGAGTAGGTGGGGTAGGTGGGAGGGCAGACGGGGAACATCTCTGGCCTTTTCCCGGGCGTACCTGCTCGGCCAGCATCCCACTTGATGTGGGAGAGGCCGTAGAGGAGGCCCCAGAATTCCCAGATGCTGCCGTTGAAGGTGTGGCTGGCCTGGGACGAGGTGAGAATATGCCAATGTCTCTTTGTAGGGCCTTTGTCTCTGCATCAATCCGAAGCCCCATCAATAGTAGTGCTGGAAAACGACGCTCAGAACAGAAGCTCTCCATTGCTGCACCTGCATCAGGGAGTTCAGCGAACTCCTGTGCAGACAGATAAAAAAATTATATCTACCTTTCATTTTGAGATGTGTGCAAAATATGATAGCTGTGATCAATACTGAAATAATTTTATGAATATCACTAACATGTTGGATTTTTACATTCTCAAGAAAGAACTATATAAAGAATGTATTGTGATTGTGATAATTTTAGCTTTGAGATTTTGATGAACATACACTTCTTATATGCCTCTGTATCTGAAAAACTTTTTTCTAATGCTGTTGTAGTCTGCCATATGTGCACAGCTCTTGAAATGAGCTATATCATACAACAAAGGAGAGCTGAATATTCTAAAAGATTTTCACAAATGTCAACTTACTAAAAAGCCTCGAATGATTTTGATTATATATTTCATCCAGCTATTGAGCTTCATGCCATAAACAATACTACATTAGCCACATGACCCAAAAAATAACTACCATATTTCTCGGCATAAAGAAGAAGATTTTACAGGAAAAAAGTATTTTTGGTTCACCAAGGCAGGTAGAAATGGCCATGTTGTATATTATTTCCAGCCGTAATTAAGTCCATATCTGGCAACATTTACAGATAATATTACGACGTGATAACAGTTAAATATAACATTTTAGATAAACTTCATTCGTAAAATAAATGGCTATGATCTAAAACATAAATAATTGCTTCGAGACTTGTATAGCTAAATGTGTCCTGCGTGAACTCGGCAGCCGTATTAATTAGGCTGTCCGAGTGCGCCGTACACATCACACTTATAAATACCCTTTACCAATAGTACTTACTTAAACTTAAGTGCAAGATGATATTTTAATTCCTAATAAATTGACTACATATCCAATATTGATAAGTATGCATTTTAAATCTACTGCTCACTTACAAATGCATCTCCGTGAGTTTCGATAGATGGCACTAGTCCTTGGCAATAGAATTTGCATCTGATGTTTACGATTATCCACACAAGATAATAGTAAAAATAGCTTCTATGTAACTGTTGTTTCACTTATATTGACTTAATCGATTTCCATGTGTTTTTGCATAGTCAATCACCTGAAACTTATAACTAATAGCATAGGCATGTCTTATCACTTTTGTAGCCATTGAGATCTCAATACATATAATGGTATATATCCTAGATATTTACAAACTTTTTATTACATCTACCGCAATTATAATGTTCCGTGGCACTAGAAACTAAAACATATGACTAATGTCAAAAGCACAGCAAAATTGTAATTACTGCGAGTAGACATATAATAAAGCAGGTTGATTTTGAAGGTCAATTTTATGGAAAAAAGTGTCTTATATGCTGATAAATATGGTATATAGCACCCAATTATATCAAGTGTTATGCCTGGCTACCACCAAACTCTCTTCTTTGAACATCATGTGGCAAGCACTGCACTTAGAAATAATCTCCTGTGATTTGACTGAATTCCTATTTTTGACTTTCAATATTTGTGGAAACTCTTAGTATCAATACCGTTCTTTGATAAAGAAATCTACCATTTTTCCTCATGAACCAACGATCAACCTAACAATTGCCTTGAATTCTATCATGTTATCTTAAAAAATGTTGCTACTTTAAGGCCATCATCTGTATAGTAACTCATGTAACTGTAAGCCAATTAGTACATTATTTGCACATAAACACCTTCACCTCCTCTTCCAATTCTTTGCAATGCCCTTCTTTTGGCCCAAAAATATCATATCCATCAAAAACCACTGCACTCCAGTCCTAAATTCAGTTTGGTAACTTTGGGCAAAATTCAATTTTTCATTGATTGCCCTAAGTTTAATTATAACATCTTCACTTAATTACTTCTAATCAATATAAGAAACTACCATATTTACTCGAATCCAAGACAAGGTTTTCTCCAAATTTCAGCTTGCAAAAATCGAGTCATCTTAAATTCGAGTAGAAAGTGGTATACCGTCAACACAATGCGGTCAATTCATCGCATGTCAATTCATCATGCATCAATTTGTCACAAAACAAACTCGTAGATCTATACATCGCACAACAAACTCATCGTGCGTCAATTCATCGCTCAACAAATTGGAAGGCGAGACACCATGACAGATTTACGGCAGGTGGATACACTAGTTTGGTTTGGCTGGAAATTACCCCCTGCCATACACCATTCAAAGTATCTCGCCTTGCATAACTTGCCAAGAGAATTGGGATTCATTCTGGTATTATCGAAATATAAAAAATTTTGTTATGGATAAGTGTCTTCCCCTAGCCATACACCAGTCATAGTGTCTTGCCTTGCAATTTGTCTCACAATGAATTTGTGGAATGATAAATTGACTCGCGATCAATTTTTGGTGCAAAAAATTGACGCGCGATGAACTAACCATGACAAATTGACGTGCAATGAACTGATCGCGACAAACCATAGGATGTATGGTTACGCATTTAATCAATATTTTTTTAAAGAAATTAAACAAAATAATTGTACCTACTAAAATTTTTCATTGCAAACTTTCAATTCGGATTCCAATTAATACAGTATTCATTTCTGAAAATACATTTAAAAATTTTTTTTTCAGACAAAAATTTGTAACAAACTATTTCAATTAATGAACAAACTAGTATACCCATACTGAATACATGTGTTTGAAATATACACCAATACATACAGTGACAAATTACGTCATAAAGTCTTGTCTCTGTTTTGACAGTATTAGATTTGGGATCATCTTGGATTCATGTAAATATGGTATAATAACAATGAAAACTTAAAAACACAAAAGTAAAATATAAATATATTTAAAAACAGCAACATCTAAGCTCATGTAATACACATGTCCACAATCCCTACTTTAAAATAAAAATCAATGAAAACTGAAATGTGTAATGTTCAGTGTCTACCATGTAAGCATACAACCATAATTCTTTAATATTGTTACTTCTATTCCCTTTTGTATATCAATGTTGCATTTACTGTTAAATATAAATTAATGAGGTTTACAACATGTTAATTTTCTTAAAATAGTCATTCTCCTAAGGAAGTCTTCAAATCATAAATCATACCTTAGATAGCAAGAAACAAAGACTTATACTCTCAATATATTACCAATACAATCTTAACATCAAACAAAAATGCAAACTTCAGAATTTACAAGGCAATGAATAGAAAGTTGATGTACTGACATCACGTTACCACTTAACTGATACTAAAACCTTTGAGCAATGATAGTGTACAGTTAAAACTGGCAATGATGTAAAGTGAGCAAATGACATACAGTATTTTCTTAGGTAATTCCTCTGAGGATGTAATGTCTGCACTCCCTAAATATCTGGAAAAAATGTATGAAATTCCTAGACTGCAACTTTTGAATGTGGATATTATGGTACCACATATTTGAAGTAATCAGCCATGGACAGTTTGACAGAACAATTAGATTAAAAGTGATTTTTGATGGGGTTGATTATAACATGGAAGTACATAATTACTGCATTAAAAAAATCTGATGTGGCCCCCACATACTTGTAATATTTCTAATAATTCCAAATAGATAAAATGATAATAAATATTTTAAGGAGCTGAGGGAAAAATTTTAAGACTTTACAAAAAGAAATAAACTTAAACTTTAGCCTTCTGATATTGGATATAGCCCCGAAGCTCCAACAATTAAGAAAATAAAAAGGAGCATAATGTGTTTCAATAGTCACCGGTAGGTGGTGTGGTGGTGGCAGCTAAAAATTTAGTTTTAAAAATCTCTTCAACAATTATTTTGAATTGAAATATTTGCTTTAATAATCAATATATGTAAAAATGTACTCGAATAAAAGTTATAGGCAATTTAATTTTCAACAATCTTTGAAGCATTTTCCCATATAATGCATTAAGAAATATCTTAAAAACTAAATATTTTAGCTGCCACCACCACGCCAACTACCAACGACTATTGTTAACAAATGATGCTTAGTTACCTCTTAGTAATGCTCCTTTATAGTTACTTAATTGTTGGAGCTTACTGGCTATATCCAATATCAGAAGGCTATGGTTTGAGTTTATTTCTGTTATTTTTCAAGTCTAAATTTTTCTCTCAGTTCCTTAAAATATTTATCATCATTTAACCTATTTGGAAACTTTAGAAATAATACAGGTATGGAGAAAGTCATGTGGTGGCCACATCAGATTTTTTTTTTAATATTTGCTTTAATATTTGATTAATGTAAAATAATATTGAAATAAATGTTGTAGGAAATTTAATTTTCTACAGCCTTTGTTTGAAACATTTTCCCATATAATGCATTGTTTAATAGATATTTTAAAAACTAATGTTTTAGCTGCCACCACCTACCGGCGACTATTGTTAACAATTAACACTTAGTTACGTCTTAGTTATGCTCCTTTTTATTTTCGTAATTGTTGAAGATTCCTGGCTATATCCAATATTAGAAGGCTATGGTATGAGTCGATTTCTATCCTTTGTAAAGTCTTCAAATTTTTCTCGCAGTTCCTTAAAATATTCATTATCATTTAACCTATTTGGATTTTTTAGAAATAACACAGGTATGGAGAAAGTCATGTTGTGGCCACATCAGGTTTTTTTATATAAATTATATATTATTGATAATATCAGCCTTGCCATGGTGGACAGTGATTGGAAGAGAAAATAATGAATATTATGAATTTCCTAGAATATTTTGCATACATTAACATGAAAAAACACGCAAGTTAACTGTGGAGTCATTAATAAAGAATTTTAAATGCCCATTATTGTGTGTCTCTGCATTCATTCGGAGAATATTACTTTTCGAATAACACATGGACAATTTGAAAAAAAAAAAGCAAAAACATTTGGGATTGAACCCATGCCCACATCGTAGGAGCTAGGTACACTATCCTCTATGCCATTCCCTTTCTTATCAACAATACGACAATGAAGCATATCAACTTGCCTACAATGTTTTTGCATATTTTTGATGCTGACTTCTCTAACTCAATGGCCCATTCACAAAATCCCTGAGAAACGGGTCTCTTTATTTTCGATGTAGAATCGCCTGGCCATGATTCATCAACATCCATGACCCAAAGGTCCTAGCCTCCTCTAGTTAGTAGAACCATTAGTTTTTTACTGGTTATACGAAGTTATTTTTTTTATTTTTACCGTGAATAAGTTCCAATAAGATATTTCTGTAATGATAGATTATACCTGTCAAGCCTTAGAGCACATGTTACAAGCTTAAAATTCAGTTTATTAACACAGGAAAATATATCCAACTCCAGAATAACACAAACATTTGGCTATAAGGTCAATAAATTTTACACAAATTTTAACACTTCTTTAATCATATTGGACAGGATATTAAAATTTATGCCTAATTCTTGATGATAAACCCATAAAATCAAGAGACAGAAATAAGTGCAAAAAAGAAAAGAAATGAGTATTCAGACTAATGAGCAAGTAAGAGAATACCATTTATAACAAGAATGTCATTAAAGAGAATGAAATTCACAGATCCACAACATTTCATATTTAAAAAATAAAAATAATCAATGTGATTTTGATGAAGTCAGACTGTGACAATATTCCAATATCATTACATGATATTGGTTCAATAGTTTTATATACTATGACATTTTTACGAAATACCTTTTAAGTTAATGGTTGGGCTTGGTCAGAGGGCCATGGTTCAACATATGTACAGAGTTTCACACTAATTAGAATGCTGACTAACAACAAAAAAAATGTAAAACTATACCTACATGTTTTTACAATTTTTAACATGCAGATGGAATTGCTAAAATTGACTTTGATTTGACTTTTAAGAAATGTGCTCATTTTTTCAACTTGCACTCCTAAACCCATAACTTTCTTGGGACTTGCTCTTTTGTCATACAATGGTTTTCTTTAAATTCCAGATGAGTGATTATCATTCAATGGCAATAGAAAAGAATCCTGGAATCCACTCTGAATTATAAAACGAAAACTCTAAAATGGAATGCATGTAAACATTACAATAACAAAGTGTCAAGTACTTCTCATCACAATATTTGAACCATTATATTATGCATCCAAATGCTTCTAAATTTATCCTAAAGTAATTTTTATAGATTTCGAGGCTAACAGCAGGTAAAATAGCATGCAGAATTGAATTTGAAGTGGAAAGTCAAGTAGGAACCTACCTCAACAAGCATTGGCAGGGAAGCGATGGGAACTCGAGCCTCAACAACTTTGAGATCCCTTGATAAAAGTTGCCTGGGAGGAAGGGCAAGAGCACTATTAGCACGTGCTGCCACAAGAAGGCCAAAGAGTTCCTCCTCTCCAAGAGGGGCCACTCCTGCCTCTCCCTCTCCTGGGTTACCTCCAACCTTTTCAGACAATGAGGGAGAAGGGGAGGGAGAGGGTGTGGATTGTCGCAAACGGCGACGGAGGCGAGCTGCTACCTCCCGGTCCAGCCGAGTGGCACGACCAGCAGCCTCTGAAAGGCAGGCTGTGTCCAGAAGAATCGGTCCTGGGAATTTTATAGCAAAGCAGCAGTGTAAAATTCAATGACCCATTTGCAAAATTAATTTATACCATTTATTCGCTAAAACTGGAGTGTCCAGTTTAAAGAAATAGCCCATATTCATTTACAACAGACTTCTTCAACTGGTTTCCTAAGGACTAAATTTTTGTTTCTTTTGGATTCAATAGAATAGCATTGCAGGTATTGATTAAAGAGGAAGTTTCAAATGAAACACTGATAAATGTAAATCTTATTTTCTTCAAATTAACCATATCACAGAAAAAATTAAAAACTGGTCTATCCCAATTTGCCCATTGGTGTATAAGGTTATCTCTTGATTTTTCTCTTTTAAATTTCCCTACCTTTAGTTAATTTAGACTATATACAAAAGAAAATTGAGAAAAATGAAATTTAGCCGACTATATTATTAGGAATAATACAAAAAAGAGAACATCATCATAGTATGCCATAGAAAATAATTCCCTTATCTATCAGATTTATTGGACACCATGCCCTAATGGGTTCAGATGAAACAAAACCAAACATGTACCTTTATTTTTTATAATTATAAATGCTTATAGAAATATAATATCAGCTATTACCCAGAAAAACTAAAATTCAAAAGATGAATGAAATAATATTTGACTGCTTAGCTCATTTCTGTATGCAAGCAGTAATTTTCGGTTTTGAAACAAAAAATTCAAATCAAGTAAATGAAAAAGTATGCACTCACCAAAGAGAAGCATTGCCACTTGGCGAGTTAACAAAGCCTGTCCTGCCTTTGTAGCTGTTAGCCTGTCTGCAACAAGGGTGCAGCAGGAGCCAACAGGGCGCAGGTCAACAGGAGCATGTGGAGGAAATGGAGGAGCATGGGGATCTCGTGGACGGTGATCCAGCACCTCTGCTACACTTTGTGCCAAGGCACGATCACCAGGAGGCAAAGAGTGATGGTCCACTAATACCAAAGCCAGTCTTCCTGCTGCATGCAAGGCATGAAGGTCTAACTCATCCCTATGAAAAAGTAACACAAGCTCAATTTAAGCTATTGCTCCTAATGCCTTCAGAAAATTCAACACTACAGGTCATATCCATTAAAAGAACTGATTCCTAAATATAAGCTATTTAGCCTGCATAAAATATTTTCCAAAGAGTTCCATGAAAGCCAAAAATATATTCAGACACAACCATTTTCAAAATATTCTAAATTGAATTTCATAGTAGTATATGAAGATAGTAGTACACAGTGTATAGCAAGGTGAAATGACCAAGTAAATGGGCAGATGTTTTTGCTGCCACATTTAAGGAGAGTAAATTTTGTTCTATAAACTTCCAATTACAATGTAAGTCACGTTCAGAATCCTGGGCTTATTTCTTCCACTGGATCATCAGGCCCCTTCTCAAAAACACAACAGAATAACTTCTGCTAATTTATGCTGCTTCCTTAGGCAGCTTTTCAATTTCAAAAGATATTGCAATGAGGTTTTAATTACACCCACTTCACAATACACATCATCACCCCTGCGGAAGTAAGAGATTCATTTTATGTAGGTTATCAATTTGGTTTGCTAGTAACAAATAATCATGAGATACATAATGATCTCATTTACCAATAAGAAGACCACTCTAACTAATCTATAGAGAAAAATTATGTGAAATTCACAAAGAAAGATAAATTAATACGGTACAGCATCATAGAATCTCTTCTTAGTAGTTATATGATTCAACAACAAAATTATTCCTTTTCATAAAAATATTTGGTTGTCTATATCCTAACTTCATCTCAACAGAGTACCTATTAATTATCCGAGTTCCAAGAGCAATTAAGAATAATTCATATAGGTAACTGTGTGAGAATAGTGCTTTCCCATGAAATCAAATCTGAAAACAACCAAACAAAGCACTTTAAAATGTAAATCTATAGGGTTAATCTATAGGGTACGGATTTTTCGGGTTAAAAAAAATATTTCAATCAGAGGGTAAATATTGGGTTTTATTATTTTTCCTTTTCATTCGGGTTAAATCGGATATAAATAAGTTACAAATTTTTAGAGGTTTTAAAAAAGTTCAATCTCAGATAATTTTCAGGTTTTATTATTTTGTAAATCGGATAAAATTATTTTTAAATAAACATCTTGTTTAAAAATTTAAAAGTTTTATCAACAATCAAAACTTTTTACTATACCTAAGTATGGTTGAGAGTGATATTTTGTGTTAAACGCCTCCAGGTGGAGAAGAACACCTGCTGCACAAATATCTTGTTTCCCGTTCAACGACTTTTGAAAACACACCAGATATTAGTGACAATTTTTCTTTCGTAGTGTTTTCAACTAACAGACACTTGGGCTCTTTTTTCCTTATCTTATTGAAGATCTAATAGTGACTAGGTAAGGCACGTCCTTGACTATTCGTGGCGTGAGCAAACCAAGGAAATTAAGATTGTGTTACAAAGTAAGCTTATGAATAAATTGTTTACAAAGAGAATAAACAGACTGATCACGAACATTTCGGACTACACTCAAGTGCTGAGGTGCCTACAAGTGCCAGAATAGAAATTCTGTGACCAAATACAAAAAAATTGTGTTTAAAGAAAACTAATAATTTCGGGTTTTACCCGAAATTTAAAAAAGGCAATCGGAGGGTAAAAATCGGGTAAAACCCAAAAAATCCATACCCTATTAATCTACCATTTGATGTGTAACTTTGAAGAAATTGTTTGTAATAAAAATATGAAAAATAAATAATTTAACAGTTATAATTTCTTTTTTTGTAAAATAGAATACATTTCACTAAATTATATGTAAAATTACATCTGTAATTCTTATGTTCCTACCAATGAGATAAAAATATTCTTTTTTTTAAATCTCATGATAGGTGAATAATCAATCTACATTGTCCCTCAGTCACAGAAAATAACTTCAAATATTAAGAAGAAAAATTTTTCCTGCATCAAATTTAAAAGTTTATTTAAGATATTTAATCCCACACATGACATTGCTTTACAAAAAGCAATGCATATAGGTTAATATGAAATGAATTTGAGAAGCTTAGAAACACAACTATCTTCATATTCCTTCTTTAGAAACACTGAGAAAATTGGAACAAACCACTGACCATACACTGATAGCTATTGGGTAAGTTGAAAACTGAAGAAATAAAATATAATGCTTAATTTAACCAAAATATAATAATCTTTCATTTTAACAGTCAACTTAAATACTTTATACTGCTTCCAGAGCAGTAATATGTCACAATTCTCTTCTTGATTTTTTTCCAGCAAGTTAATCCTTTTGCTGCCAGTGAGCTGATTGGGCCAATGCAGCATACTAAGACTGCCACAAGCCAATTTAGCTAATTTGATATAGGCTTTTTTTCATATGCACTTAACTTCTTTTTTATGACAGATGGCTTAATCATTTATTCTGAACCATTCTCAATGCTTTCAACTCCTAGCTTCAAAAACAGGTCTGGTATTTCTAGCAGGATATGCAGCTCTAGGCTTGGCAGCAAAAGGGTTAAATCGTAAGCTAACAGCATAAAAGGCTAACATTTTGTCGATATTGATTCTGTCAACGCAAAGATTTCATCTATAAATACTATATCTGTTCTAAGCTAACTAAAATACAAAAATATACCCTTTGGATAAGTTAGAGGCCCAAAATAAGTAAATGGACCTCAAGAGATATGCAATAATTGAAGACAAATGATACAGAGATATCATAAAATTCATGGAAAGAACAACGTGTAGGACTGCCATATCACGAACCAAGGACCCCTTCTCCACCAACACAATAGCTATTTCTGGCAAGGAATATGATAAATTGCATTCTAAGCTAGGTATGTACACAATGCTTGGAGCTTTTTAACAATTTTTACTAATTTGGCATTTATCTTATAAGAAGAATCAAAGAAACAATACTTATCAACAAAAAGGCATTACAAGTTAAACCTCTGCTCCTTGAAAATTACCCAATTTTGAATGCTGTTTTATCTTACGATATAATTTACAGAAATAAGATGGAAGGTATTGGCGCATATTTTTATCCCCAGGCACATCATGAACATAATTAAAAAACACCAAGAAATATAATTTATTCCAACTGGAAACAATCTATTAGAAATTACTTACACATGGTATTTTAAGAGGCTAACATGAGGAAAATGAGGTAAGAATGACGAGACAACTGGAAGAATCTGATTTCTTCCAAAAACGAATGGTTATATATGAGAAAAATAAAATTTAACTTACTTTTAACTCAGATGACTTTGGAAAATCTGACACACAAGAATCTTTTATTGTCAGTTTCAAGGTTAAAGTAGCCGATATATACAACAAATTACCGCATTTTCCCATAAAAGTCTACTTGTAATCGTCTATATACTTATTATATTTTTATTCTCAATAACAAAAGGATGAATGATTGACGATGAATTTTATGCTAAAATATTTCATAAATATAATATGCATTATTTTTGTTACACCAACATATCAAATTGACCGGAGCATTTGGGAAGTAAAAAACCAAATTTCGAAGATGTGTGCAAACTGTACTTATGTATTGAATAGTTTCCTTGAACATAGCGACTGATAAAAAAACGAGACTTCAATTGTTAATCAAGAAATTTAGGATCGATTTAATTTTTTAAATTTTTGAGACAACCCACCTGAATATCAAAAGATCCACAGGGATATCATTTTCGCTAAAGAAGAACATAACTTCCGTCTTTAAAGGTAATTCCGAATGCGGGATATTTAACAGTGGAAGTACTGCTACCCGTTTTCCAGGTCCTCCTCCAGCATTTGATGTACGTGATAAATAAAGGCCAAATACAAGCGCCGAAACAGCCGAGTCCAAGTCGCAGGACTCATTTCCCATAACCACTTGTACTGTATCGAATTCGTCGAGCTGTCCCTAAAACCCAAAAGAACCAATAATAAAATTTTAATCGGACAACTTGCTGACTGCCATTATACCTGTACAACTGCATTATGCCCAATTAGAAAAAGTACAATACGTTGTTTTATTTGGTACATATTTCACTAATCATTTATGGAATACAATGTATTAACGATATTAAAAGAGAAAATCACTCACGAGATTTCTTCTTGCCTCATGCAGAAACTCATTCATGTTTACTTAATGTTCTTACGCGATACAAAAGTCATCTATATTAATAGATCCCTTAAAAATGTCTTTAGAATACACGTTCATGCTCATTAAATTGTTTCCCGTTTTTTAAACGAGAGATGTTTTCCACTGAAGTCGTGACTTTCTGCTCTACACGAAGACTTTACACGCTTATGGTAGTCATTTATTTTGAAAATCAACCTCACCCCCCAGTAACTGAATGTAGTGGAGCGAATTTGATAATCGATTTTATTTGTGTTTCTCCCATTGTGACTCAATTACATAGTTCAACAAAAATTTATATTTAAATTTATCTTTTTCAAATCATTAAATAATCATTATGCTTCAATTAAAAGGAATTTTAAGTAGTTCCTTTTAGCGGGAGTCTTTAAATGCCTAACGAAACTATCTAATTGATTTTATTTTGTTGTAACTACAATCTAGCTAAATTTTGAGTCGCTAATGGTGTACTGTTTTAATATAAAACTTTATCAATTTATTTTCATTTTTTATCGTCATAATAAAGATAATATGTTTTAAATTCATCAGAATCTTTTAGTTGCTGCATGATTCTCCGCGTCTTCGTAAAAACATCCAAATCCAGAAGTTGAGAAAGTCAAGTAAAAGGAACATTCTTTCTTCCACCTTGTGAAAATCGGTACTTTACTCGGCATCTCTCCAATTCGGAGACAGAATTTTTTTACTGTCACCGCCGCTTACTTTCATGCGGTGACCTCAAGTAAAGTTTATTTTTTGGTTATGCCACGAAACTCCGCCTTTCCTCCTACTCGGAACAAAGGGAGAGCAATGTCCGGTAGCATTGTTTTGCTCCCTATAAACCCTTATGGATGATTTGGCTGACCCGATTTTCGGAAGATGACTTTCTCTCCCCTTCTAATGCTGGAGCATATAAATCTTCCGCGATGATGTCAAGTTGTATCAGTGGCTATCGACACGATCTCTAAAAGACACGCCAATGGTGTCTATTGCAGCTAGGAAATAAAAGTAAAGAGGTAAAGCGCCTTTATTTGTGGATATAATATGCCACAATATCTTCAGAAAAATCTTTAAACGTAGAATCATTTCGCTAGTAGTTTTAAAGACAATTTCCCCCTCAATTTCAGATGGATATATCGCTCATCTTATTGTGTCTACTGGGGATTGTCTCTCTGACGAACTCAGAGCCACCGGTTTACGGTAAGTATAATAAGAGTTGTCGTCGACTTGTACGCATCATTTTCATAGCATTATGCAATAACTATCTTGTTCATAAATTAACCCTGTAAACATTGTAAAAGAGTGAATTGTATATTTTAGAGGGTTATAACGGAGGAGGTGGGAATAAACTCAGTACTATATACGGTCTACCAAGCTATGGAGTGAGCAAAACTTACGGCCCTCCAGGAAAGGGTGGCAAAGGCGGGCACTGGGATGGAGGGAAGTACAAAGGATATGAACACGTGAGTTTAACTTACGGTGACCATGGAGGAGGATTCGGCGACGTAGGGTATGCTGGTGGAGGCCATGGAGGTGGTGGTTACGGAGGAGGCGGACACGGGGGCGGAGGAGGCGGACACGGGGGCGGAGGAGGCGGACACGGGGGCGGAGGAGGCGGACACGGTGGCGGAGGAGACGGACACGGTGGAGGGGGAGGGGGACACGGAGGTGGAGGAGGCGGACACGGTGGCGGAGGAGGCGGACACGGTGGCGGACACGGAGGCGGGGGAGGCGGACATGGTGGCGGAGGAGGTGGACACGGTGGCGGGGGAGGCGGACACGGAGGTGGAGGCCATGGGGGTGGTGGACACGGAGGTGGCGGGGGCGGACACGGGAGCGGAGGAGGCGGACATGGAGGTGGAGGTGGACACGGAAGTGGCGGTTATGGGGGAGGAAAAGGATATGGTGGAGGAGGATATGGCGGTGGAGGGCACGGAGGAGGAGGACATGGAGGAGGAGGCGGAGGCCACGGAGGAGGAGGCGGAGACCACGGAGGAGGAGGCGGAGGCCACGGAGGAGGAGGCCACGGAGGAGGAGGGCACGGAGGAGGAGGTGGAGGGCACGGAGGAGGAGGCGGAGGCCACGGAGGAGGAGGCCACGGAGGAGGAGGCCACGGAGGAGGCGGAGGACACGGTGGAGGTGGGGGACACGGAGGAGGAGGCGGAGGACACGGAGGAGGTGGACACGGGGGCGGTGGACATGAGGGCGGTGGTCACGGAGGCGGTGGTCACGGAGGAGGTGGAGGATACGGTGGAGGAGGTGGTCACGGTGGTGGAGGACACGGAGGTGGTGGACATGGAGGCGGTGGTCACGGGGGCGGAGGACATGGCGGTGGAGGGCACGGAGGCGGTGGGGGAGGCAAAGGATACGGTGGCGGCTATGGGGGTGGTAAGGGAGGGGGAGGAGGAGGACACGGGGGTGGTAAGGGAGGTGGAGGAGGAGGACATGGGGGTGGTAAGGGAGGCGGAGGAGGAGGATACGGGGGTGGTAAGGGAGGCGGAGGAGGACACGGGGGTGGTAAGGGAGGCGGAGGAGGACACGGGGGTGGTGGAGGCGGAGGTGGGCATGGAGGCGGTGGCTATGGAGGCGGCGGTGGTCATGGAGGTGGTGGCCACGGAGGTGGAGGAGGGGGGTATCGTAAAGGGCGAATGACTGGATATCTGCATAAAATCAGCCTCGCTTATGGAACCACGGGGCACGACGGCAGCGGTGGACTCTAACCTCGTTGGAACTGCAGTTACAAGACCAACAGAAATTGAGGTTCGAAAAATATAATCTTACCATATGATTTTAATTCAGCTAAAATTTGATAAAACTTGACAATAGCAATTCAAGAAAATGCATCCATGAATGCACGAAATAATAATAATTTTGTTTGTTTGTATTTCTGGCTAATGAGCCTCTTGGACTATTATAGCCATACAGTATTCTGCTGGTCACTTTATACGATATTTTGCATTACCTTCATCTTTGTATTTGATTGAGAAAAATATTGACGTTGGTGTTTAGATTTATGAATTAAAAAATAATCTCAGAGACTCGATCCTACTTATAGCCATAGAAAATTGTCAGTAATAATCCTTATCATCACGCTTTGTAACCTTCATTGATATTTAGCTCTAGAAGTGCAAATAATCATCCCTTGTAATACACTTAGGTATTAAGATTTGCCATTAAGAGGGTCTATTAGATGAATGTTTTCTAAATTTATCTAAGCGATTGAGGCAAAAATACATATCTTATGGCTATAATTCTCATAAACTCTCCATAAAAGGCGAGAGATGCTAGAAGAAACCCATTTATCTAATAGCGACAGTGCGTTTCCTGTTTGGATATATTTCAGCTGTATGCTCCATTATTACTAAATTTACTGTCGTGATCCTTTAGAACAAGCCTTCAATGTTCCATGGACAAGTCAAGGATCATAACGCGTACTTTAATCGGTACTTTATTAGATGATTTCTTTCTTGCTCGTTGTATGGGTGTGTCCGTCGATGGAAAAATGAGCTAAGGAAAAAATAAGATTCATCCCTTCCATCAGTGTAAATTGAGAGCTATAGTTACTAGTTATCAATGAGGCAACGTTTGGCTTTTATCCCATTAACGAGTTATACATTTCCGTAGAGCGCATATGTATCTATAATTCCACCGAATGTATATAGCGGAATACATACACTTCAAAATAAAAAATAATCTAAACAAATTGTTACATATTGTTTATGTTTAAGGATATTCTCTGTCATTTAGGATAACAAAAATAGCAATTCTCATTTAGAAAACATATAATTATATGTTAACCTTAAAATTGATTTCGGTGGTTAAATAAAGTAATGATCCTTCGTCGACAACCAAATCTAAAGGCGTGGTTAAGAAACTCTCCCTTATTTCTGCCAGTTTTGCTGAACGTGCTGACATCTCGCGGAGATCCAATAATTTGTTGACTTTTTATTGTGATTTGAGCGACTGGCAATGAACTTCAAAGTCACCGTCCTATAAAATTCGACGTGCCGATCATAGGCGCGCCTGGCACGACGTAGCGCCAGTGCATGTGGTTCCTATTGCTCCTCTCTTGGCTCTCTCACTCGCTGGCACTTCTTCCCCACCCCTGCAAACCAATGGGCCTCTTCTTGACCTCAACTTTCTCCTTTGCAGGAAACATTGATCGGCACCTCCAGGAATAGCGGAACGTTGGGTGAAGTATTCTTTGCAACGCTCAGCACTATCAACTTCTTTTCGTTCATGAAAAATAGATTTCAACCGTTAACATTGTATATCATCATATTTATGTAAATATGCACTCATTATTTAGTTTGTATGTGTGTTGATACTGTTACTTAGATATGTAAATGTAAATGAATAAATGTTATCTACTGCTAAAAAAGATTCCATTTCCTCAGTTAACCTTCCAAAATTAATTTAAGAGACGAAAATTTTAAATTTGGAAATTAAACAATACTTTAACGAATTTGTTGATCCGAATGCACATTATAATAAAATGAAAAAAATTAGGCACCGGGGAGATTCGAACTCCCGATCTCCTGTTTACTAGACAGGCGCTTTAACCAACTAAGCCACGGCGCCATGCGAGGGAACGAACAGTTTAGTTTTAATAAAGCAATATATAATATTATTTCCTCTAAATTTTTATTTTATTTTTATTGGCAGTTCACATTTTCGTTATTTTTGGTTCCACATCTAGCGATAATAATTTTTATAAGCATAGAATAATTTTGTACTTGAGGAACCTGAGCTCTTTGATAAAATTTTCATCTAGTCAGAAGGCTATATGCAAATGTGTCGAAAATGATAATGTTTAAATGCATCTTGGTTAAATCATCGTGCATACATATCACACTCATTAATGTATGTTGTCTGCCGTTATATTTATTCTAATTAGCGACTGTATAAAGTACATAGTTCTATTTCATTACATACGTATTTTAATTGTTTTTATATTTTGTAGTGCGTAATTACAGTTGTGTTTAGTCTGCTAAAGATGATAGTATTCCTTAATTGTTTTGTTCGATTTGTACCTATTGAATTACTTATTTTCTTATCGTCAATGAAATTATCATCTGATGATTATTAAATTGATAATTTGTTAAGAATGTCGTTAAAATGTCATTTCACGAATATTTTATTGATTAATTCTGTAGCCCTTGGCCGCTTACATGATCTTAAGTATTAGCTTATTTTATTTGAAGGCATTCATTGACATCATTCTTGATTATCTACCGGGATTTCACCTGAATCTTGATGAAAAATCACCAATACTTGTAACATTCAATCGCAAAATTATTATTAAATTCTCTTACATAGGTAATTTTTCGCAGCCCTGGACACAGCATTTTCTTGTAAACAATTTTTAAATAAGGTTCTTATTAAGAAATGATAATGAAGATGCTAGCTGGTTCCGTATAAATTTGTATTTATCCATTAAACAACTAGCATTTTTGGGGATTACGATAGTATACCTAAGCCCCAACTTGTGACTGTGTATATGTTTTGCCCTATCTGTACAACTGACCATTCAGTGTCCATTTTATGAACTGGGCAATAGGTCTTTGAAAATAAATCATAAATTGCATGATATTTAATCAGATATGTAACATGAAATTACACAAATCCCATCTAAAACAACCTCAGCCCAAGAGATCTCATTTCACTCTTTTGATAAAATTGACCAATCCCCAGGATTGGCATAATTAATATGCTGTAATAAAAAGATAAGTTACATTGTTTGCATAGGTAGTCGATAAAGTGATCAATTTCAATAATACACATACCTTCATTCACAAATATTTTGATATGAAGGTATAATATGTTCTCACTGTATATATGTTTACTATATGGTAACTGTAAGCAAATTACTTGGATTCTTAGATACTTAACATCATAACTAGATTTTGCTAATAAATAATAGTTAATATACATAAAATATAATGCTCATTGTTTGGTTACTTGATTAAGACATATATTTCAAAATTATTGTTTCAGATTTTACTCAGTGTCCAGTCTGACTTGTACATTCAAAAAGTAGATACTTATCAAATTCATTTTTATAATAGCTTATCTTTATGATGCTTTAAATTAAACCCCATAAAAGAACATTCTGGCTGGTCTTGAAAACACTCAAAGGAAGATGGAGTATTCCTAGGCTATGTCACATTCACTTTTCTAATTACCTACTTAGTTTCATGTACAGCAAAACTGAATTTGATCTTATGTTGATCCATATATTAGGAATTTGAATAATATTATTTAGTTTTCTCAGTTTAATACATTATAGAATTTTTTACAGTCAAGCATACCAAATTTGATTTAATACACGTAATTTTGACCAGGGTCTAGAAATAATTTTTTAAAGGGTGTCTAAGTGCATATTTTTATTTAAAACGTGAAATATATGCTGTTATATTTAGAATTTTATGCGAATTTTCACTATTTTGAAATAAAACTCATTTTATAACTCATTTGTTTGCTACAAATTTATGCTGCTGCCTACAAAATTTCACAGGAAGGTTATTTCAAAACTTCCATTATTGGTGCTGATGTTATTTTGAAGGGTAGATTCAGAGTTGGATGATGGATTTTCAAGGCATTGGGCTAATAATTTTTCAGGGCCCTCCATATAAGCATAATAAAAGAACAATAATAATATATGATAACAATAATAATCACACATCTTACGCAGTAGACAACTCTGTTGTCAGGAGCAAAATTGCTTTTTCTAGTAGCTCCTGTCAAACGCGTCAAATCGTTGCTGATAAAGTTGACTTGTTTGGCATGGAATTATTTGGAAAGTAATTTAATAATTGTAGTTTAACAAACTAAGAAAAAGTAGAGTATTTAATGAATGATACCAAAATATAGAGAACTTTTTCATTTAAAATTGCAATTGTATATATCATATGCAGGGCACAAAAACAAAAATGACTTTTGGTAACCCTTAGACAACTGGGGTCTTGGGCTACAGCCCATATATAGATCCACCCCTGGGTACAGATCAATAAAGAGCATATTGTCATCATGTTGCCTTACTTGATTGCATTGCATTGCATGATTGCATTTGTTTTCAATATTTAAATATAATTAATATCCTTTTATTTCATAATTGCTTTCAATTGGTCCAATTATTTCATAAGCTCTAAAATGAGTTTTAAGTTTAAAACCATCAAGCAAATTCAACGTTTGGCTTACATATTTATCATTAACCCTCAATAGATGACCCCGACAGCTGTTACATCTTTGATGACGTGGGGTCTCTACCGACCCCAAATGAAATTAGGTAGTTAAATGGTACCTATAATTCGACTTTTGTCATGATAACAGTCGATCTGTTTTAACTGAATGCTAGTGCAGTAATCTAACCCAAAAATTATAAACGAATCTTCTTAAAAACTATGAATAATAATAACTTATTTTTTTAGGCGGTTTTGAGTCAACTGATTATTATGTCAAACTAAAAAAATAATAATAGTAATTTTTTTAGGGTAATTCATTTAATAACTTCATTTTCTTGTAAAATACAAGTTTTACAATTAAGGAAAAATTAAAACTTTGAAGTAGTTTAGTGTTTTCCCAGAAATCACAATGGATAGAAATCGTACATAGTATGCTTATCCTTACACTAAGAAAGTGGGATAAATGACCATAATACTTTAATTTGAAACTCAATAATACAACTTAACAATAATGATAAGAAAAGATAATATCACTCAATTTTCTTTCTACATTCTTTGCATATATTTTTTTATGAAGTATATGAAGTACAGCGATTTTTTCCGAAAAAATATGATGGTCTGGCTTCTCGAGGGGAGGGGATATTTGAAGTCCGATCATAGTCTTGAATCTCAGAGCTATGGGCAGATTGAGTAGGACGATTCACCACCTCTTCTTCATCTGCAGATTGTTCCAAGTCGGTTTGTAAGTTTACAGTAATGTTTGGATCATCAGGGTCATCAATGTCGCTAAATTCACTATTAGACTCCGCCAATACGCTGTCCAATATGTTGGATAAATTTTCATCGTCCAGGTCTCCTAAGTCCATTTTCTTAAGCTAAAAACATAAAGAAAATAAGTTGAACAAAAACAAACTTACGTAGATGATGAAGTGGGGTCACCAGCGACCCCATGCGACATATAAGGTCCTCTTACCAGTAGTTGAAGAGTTGTAGAGGGGGTACAAGCACAGTCGCCTGCTCAGGCTAGACTGACTGAAAGGTACTGTGAATCTGAAGAATGCTGCAAGTGCTGCCACCTAGTGAATAGACAATGAAAACAGGAAGGGGTCCCCAGTGACCCCACGTCACCAATTAAGAGTTAATTAATTATTATCAGAAATCAAATTAACATACAAGCTAATATGCATTATACCATGATTTCAAAGAAATATTTTATTTCTTGAAATTGTAAATTCTTCAATGTCCTACATAGTACAATGTATGAATATCTTGGTTTTAACTCTTTCATGAACAGAAATTTATGGAAAAAAAGATATTTTTGTTGCACAGATGTTTTGATATGGGCTAGGCCATATAAATAAATGTAACTGGTGCCAAAATTACATTTTATCTATATATTAAGTGCGTTTTACCAGTGTGTCAAAAAATAATAATGACACTTCCAATCTATCATATGCAAAGGTTACATGTCACCTCCCCATCCATTACCTTTTGTCCCCAAATGGTTATTGGACAACACTGATCCATGGCCTGTTAACTACGTTATTGAAATTTCATTAAAAGTATATACATAGTAGCGTTTTTGGTTGCAAATATCAACTATAACATTAAAATTAAAAAATACAAGTATCTAATATAAGAAATTGTTGGAAATCTAATTTGAAAAGATTTTCATAGAAAATGTTTTTGTCATGTAATTTTAGCACTACCATCTCTTGAAGCATAAAGAACTGGCATAACCTTAAATGCAGGGCCATCGGAGATAGTTTATGTGTTCTCCACTACTGTAGTATTTTGACATGCAATTTCTAAAAAGTATACCTATGCACATTCTTGATTTCAATTGCATTACATTAATGTCATAAAAACAGCAAGGGAAGGCATCTGTTCCCCCTTGGATTTTTTGGAAAAAATAAAATTGAAAGAATTGAAAAAAGAAGAAAATATACCAAATATTAATACCAAAAATTAAAATTATTTCTAAAATATTTATTCTTCTATCCTGAATAGAAAAGTGTATAACAACTTCTTCAAGAAAGTCAGCCTTAATTTTCTCAACTCATTCCTTGTAAACACTCATCATACATAAAGCAGACAAGTGTTCATCACCCATGGTAGATCTCAACCATGTTATGACATATCAAAGAGTGCTGAAGAATCTTTTAACTGTGCAAGTTGTCACTGACAATGATTGGCATATACAAAGTGTCATGTACTGGCAGATAAAATGTGTCAGCATATTTAAGTAGTTCAATGAAGTTCAGTGAACTGGCATCAATGCTGTTAGTTGAAATTTTCCAAAATTCATACCAACCTTTTGCCTTGGCTAAGAAATTGTCGAGTAGGTTTCCATACATGTTTTGTATGTTTTTTACAATTTTCATGTAGTCAGTTATTGACAAAGTTTTTTGGATGTAAGTAAAACAAATCAAAGGCACCCGAATTTTTTTCGGATAAATGATTTTCAAATGCTACTATTAGCAAATCAAGATATGGCATACAGACAGTTCTTCGAAAATACTCTTCTAGTGCTTCTGGACTCATAGACTCACTCTAGCCAATTCCAGAATCTTCCAGTTCAGGGCGAATTCACTCTAATGTGAGGATCTTGAACACAGTTTGTGACGCCATCTACGTTTCAATATATAGATCCACAACTCTAGGATGATCCATAAAAATATTCTTAAATAGCTTAAATGTAAGTTTGTAATCAAATTTTCTGACTTCACCCTCTTGGAAAAAATCCTGGCGGCACCCATATGTATAATGTGTGTGGTGTGGTTAATTATAAATTTATGATTAATTATAAATTATCTTGGCTGATGTTCTATATGAAATTAATCCAGTTCTTTATGAAATTAATTTTATTATCTAAAGTTAAGTACGTAAGTGGGCAACTCTTTGGACATAGTATTAATATTCTCTATAAAAGCTTATATCCAAGAAAATATAGTTTGATAAATATTATGCTCTTTAGACCATTTTAAGAATTGTATTCTTTACTTATTGAATTCAGGAAATTTATGTATGAAGAATACATACAAAAATTAATTGAAACTATTCCATGGGTTCCAAACTTGAATTATATTAAGGCCAAAAAAATCATGTGTTTACACTTAAAAACTACAAAAAGAGGTATATTTTTAATTGAAAACAAAGTATTGCCCAATTCCTAATATTAAACATTTTATATTATTTTGTATCACTGCATCACCCCATGATTACCACCTACTAGCGTTAGTACCCAAGTAATGAGAACTTATAGACAGCATGTTTGAGACCCTTGCTGTTCTATATTCTATTTCCTGAAAACTAATTTTTTTTAAATACAGCTCCACAAAAGTACATGTAAGCTCCACTTAACGTGGGGGATGCGTTCCTGAGGTCTCCGCATTAAGCAAAAATCCGCGTTCACCGGGGCACCATAACCTTTAGGTGTCCAGAGGGAAATAACTTCCCAAATGGTATTTCTGGACCCACACTCAATGTAAAACATATTTCTACCAGATTTTTAGAACGTAATTTATTAAACAAACTATAAAATTACCTAGTAAACAGTAAGACAAAAGAGCTTGTTAGCGGTAAACGTACATAATTTCAAAATATTTCTCAGAACACATACGAAGATTTATTTAAAAAGAATCCAGGGTCGAGGATACTTGATGAAATTTGATTAGTGTGAAACTCAAAAAAATCATAAGATTTTGGCCTGCAGTCACACTGTGCATAAGATATGTATTTATATATGTATATTTAAAAAAAATTTAACAAGAAATTAAATCCGCATTATAACGAATCTGCGTTGACCGGGGCCGCGTTAAGCGAGACTCACCTCTATTGTTTATAGGTGGGTCATCATTGAACTAGCTATATGACATAATAATTTCAATTTTTTTAATTTCATCATGATAAAATCAATTTTAAAATCATAAATTAGACACCAAGCAATAAATTCTTTTAGCCTTATATCATTTTTCAGCAGACTTATTTCCCATAAATATTTTCACAATTAATGTAGTTATTTTGCTAAAAAAACCATGGATCTCAATTTTTATTCGCTAGAAATTTATTGAGCTGGTCTTATGGTAGAAAAAATTCAAGGATAAGCACTTAAAAATAAAAAAAAAATTCATAATCTTGTGTATTGGTTTTTCATTACCTTGTTGTGGCTATGGAAAATACCTGGGATAAGTACTTTTTTGATTTTGAAGGGCTTATTCATGAACTCAAATTTTATACTTAAATACTTAATTCTTTGCATTTCAATCAGCTTTAATACATTATAGTCTATAAAGATTATGTTTACACATTTGTTTAATGCTTAGTCAATATCCTAAATTTGGAATCTCATTGATTTAAAACTATTTTCCAAAATACCATATGTTACACAATCATGATTACCAGAAGATAACCCTTCAATATTCAGAATGGACTCATATAGAATTTAGAATCATTCGATGAGGATAGTTTGAGGGAACATGAATGAGAAAATTAGTATAGAATGCTACCAGTGCACTGAATACTATGCTCTGAATTAAATCATTGAAAAAATAAGTAACTAAAATGTTTAAAAATAATAATAATAAATAATTATCCTGAGGCATTTTACAATAGTAAAACCTGCAAAATGTGTGACCTCAAGGAACAAAATCGTATTTCTGGCTATGAAAGGTTTTCTGCCTTTGACAGGTTAAAAGAATATTTTAATTTTAAAAGATCATTAGATGCTTTTTAAAAATATCATTACTGTATCATTACAATCATTGATGCAGGTAATTTATGAGTATAAAAAGAGCATTAAAAACAAATCATAAATTTAATAATATTTTACACATTCCATTAAAAATATAAAATGCTTTCCATTAAATTGAAAATTTAATGTTTTAAAATTGAGAATAACCTAAAAATTGAAAATTAGAAATCGGTTTATGGGCCGATAAGACACTCCTAGATTTTTAAACAATTATTTCAATTAAAAATTCCATTGCATGTATTTACACTTGCGTAATTTACGGGAGGAAAACGGAATTGCATACACTTTAGTTAAATAAAACGAGGTTTATTAATCACAGTTTCAATAAATCATCAAAAAAATAAATTGAAATATTAACCACTAGGCACGCACCAGTGAAGCACACTAAAAGGATACTACAACGACAGCATGGGGAATCACCGGAAGAGAGAAGTTCAGTCCGCACAACCTAAGTGCAACGCTATCCCATTAGATTCAAGAGTAAAAATTTTTACGATATACTCATAAATCTTATTCAGATAACAAAATCACATTCGAAAACTGTCGATAAATATGAAGACGTGACCATCTTAATCCTTAACCACGATGATGATTATTATATAATTAAGTATCGTTATTTTTCAAACATTTGGTACTGTTCAGGAGTTAACTCCTATCCATGGAATTATACGAAGTGTCCGCTTCTTCGAAATATTTCTATGCTCTAAAAAATATCACGTTGAATCATCAGCATCGCTAAAGTGATTTTTGTGTGGTGCAGCTGACCAAGAGCAGACACCACTGTTTCTCCTTCTAGCAGTGACATTCGTTAGACCTAATCTGCTCTTACGCGGACTTCACGACATGAGTACCTTTTTACTTTCGGTTGATAAGATGCAGGTTAATCTTGGATGATCTTTTTTCAGAAAAAATGTGTTCCTCATCGGTTGGAAAATACGGAATATGCAATCGAAAAACCAGTATGAAATATCTCCAAGTTAACAACAAAATGGATTTTATTAATTGTAAGAATTTCAATTGGTTTATATTCTGTCGAGATTTTTTTCGTATTTTCAAAATAAATCCCTCATTCGGAAAATGTATCAAAATTTTAATTTCAACGCTTCATTTTTACCGATTTTAGGAGTTATTTGCAAAAATAAAAAATGAACGCCTTATGATCAGGTCGTGTCCGTCCGCATGTTTCATTTCCGAAAATATTTAGCGGATTTTCAAGAAATTTCGCAACAAGAGCTTTTGGGAAAAAAAAGTAATGAAATGATATAAATGGCTCGCATAACCTAATCAGGAGTGCCACTTGGCTGGGGAGAAAAAAATTAATTTTCCGTCATATCTCGTACAATATTAGCCATGCCAAAAAAGTCTTCAAGCAACATTTTTAGAATTAATTAAGTAGAAAATTTCTTTCTCTATACATTTTTATCGAACGATTGCGGATCAGATTATGGCATAGGCAAAATAGTTTAGTGTCTAGGTCCTGTTTTTAGGAGAGCCGTAAATTGCAATTTTATATATATAAACGATAATGAAGGCGTTTCCTTCTTGCAGCTTAATTTTTTTCGTGGTGGAATTGCAGCTTCGTCCTCACCTTCCTTATCGCCATCTGCAATTCCCTCTTCTCCCATTCCAGAATCCATATCTTTAACCTCCACTTGTTCCTCAAATGCCTTTATCTCATCACCTAAAGGTTCATAATATCCACCTTCATTTTCTCGCACCTGCTGGGTAAACTCAACATTAAGTTTAGAGATTATAGTCTTTTTAACTGACAATGAGTCTCAAAATAAATAGAGTCTATGCACACCCTGCAAAATGTTCCATTTCACCTTTGAACTGAGTCCATATTCCATAATATGTGGAGCACTAACTGATATCTATATAATCGATTAACTTTTAAAAATTATCCCTTGGTTTAATGCTTGATTTTTACTAGTGCAATTTTGATCTGATGCCCCTTATGCCCTAAGTATAGCTGTTGTGATCCATGATTTTTTAAAATTTCTATAGATATAGGGAATTTAAAAAAACGCTTCCACTGCATTTAGATTTTTTGAATTTGACAATTATATACGGGGCTTCAATTTTTTCACTGCCATATGAACTACCGTAGAAAAGAGCGGTAAACCCCTCTTTACTCTTATTATCTCCAAAATGACCTAGAAGCTATTTCTGCATGGTGTAAGGAATGGCAGTTAGAGATCAACCAAAAGAAAAGCTGCGTCATCAACTTCTGGAGAACCAAGAGTATCTCGTTGGATAATAATTATTCGTTGGACGGAGTAGAGATTCCAGTTTCAGACTAGATTAAATATCTCGGAGTCACGATCCATCGTGATCTCTCGTGGGACACCCACATTCGCCGACTGATAGGTGCCGCTAACAAAAAGCTGGTCTTTATAGGGAGAATAGTTCGAAATAGCTCCGAAAAAGTGAAAGAATTATGTTATTTATCCTTGGTTCGACCGCAGGTCGAATATGCTTCAGCTGTGTGGGATCCCTACGAAAAGGGACTCACTAACGAGATTGAACAGGTTCAGCGCAGGGCAGCTAGATTTGTAAAGAGGAATTACAATAGTAAACAAAGCGTAACATCATTAATAGAAAATCTGAAATGGAAATCGTTAGAGGAACGTTGGCTGCAGGCTAGATTTAAACTACTGGAAAAATTTATGTCGGAGAGACTAGCGAATGAGGTAGTAGGACTTATCAGAAGCCCGACGTATCTCGGAAGGCAGGACAGTGAGGATAAGATTCGCGAGATCGACTGTAGAACGGAGCGATATAGAGGATCGTTTTTCCCTAGGACGATAAGAGAAAATAATAGAAAAAGAAAACGTAGGAAAACTATGGACCCTTGGTGCACTGTACCCCCTGCCATCCACCAAATAGGGTGACTTGCCGTGTATAATGTAGATGTATCTTCGTGAGGAGATTGACCAAGTGTCCAATCTGGCTATAAACTGAAAAAGAACCAACTCTCATTTGAACTGAACATGTCTTTTGGTTTGTACCCACTTATCATGAACGCTTGAATTCAGTTTCTTCTCCACACATCTTCAGCAAGATTGGAAAGATGTACTCCATGTCGAAGTACACAGAATTTCAAAATGCGTTCTTTGAGATTTCACAATGTTCTCAATATTTTTCACTCAGATAAGAATATAACGATATGCAAGCGAGGTACGTTGTAAAATACATGTAGGTCTTCATGTAAAGTAGTCGTAATTATTGTCCGATTTTAACCAAAATTGGAATCGATCAATTCATTTTATCAAAACACCACAATACCAAATTTCATCAAAATACGTCCACCGGATCCCGAGTTGAATCAAAGGAATATTGTAAACTACATGTAGGTCTTCGCGTAAAGTGGTCGTAATTGTTTTCCGATTTTAACCAGAATTGTAATCGGTCGACCAATTTTAGTAAAACTCCTCAATAGCAAATTTCATCAAAATAGGCCCAACGGTTCCCGAGTTGAAACAAAGGAACATTGCAGGTCTTCATGTAAAGTGGTCATCATTGTTGTCCAATTTTGACCAAAATTGAAATCGATTGACTAATTTTAGCAAAACTCCCTAATACCAAATTTCATCATAATACGTCTGGAGGTTTCCGAGTTTTAACATGCGGACGGACGGAAATGACCTCCCCTACATGCGTCACTTTGTGCAAAAAACGCATAATAATTCAAGGTTCCAACACATTTTAAATTTCTCAAGCATGCGCATGAAGCCAACCCGGCGGCTCTCATTGTCAGACAAATGTTAAATAGGTAGCTGTAAGAGTAAGCAAGGGCGACAGTTACATGGAGATATTTTTTGCCACGGGGAACATTGGCGATACGTTATATGGAGGATCAGGAAAATACGGGGCTTATGAAGTAAAGAGGTTTTAGCTATATAATTATACTAACAATAAGTAAAGTCAGTACAAAGACGATATTACGAAATACGAACGTTTACCACGTAGAGAGGATCGCTATGTAGAGCTTTTACTGTACTTTCCAAAATTGATCTAATAATGCTCCAGTCTTCAGATCTCCAATCTCCCAATGCTTCTTGCATTAGTCTTCCCGCATAAATTGAAGGGGACCGGTGAGGATGATAATTCTGGTGAAATTTAAATAAGCAAGAACCATGTCTAACTGTTTTCCTGTACTTGCTACCCTGACATCATAATGCTTTATTCTGAATTACATTATCTCACTCGTGTTAAATTCCTTATTCGTCGTCTATTTCTACAATCCACTTCAACATTTTCATCGACTTTAAATGTATTTTGACAGTCAGAGGAGTACTCTCAGCAATTCTGACCGTATTCCATTGTTTATTCTGATGTGATTGTCGTCACCCCGGTTTTGCTCCTCGGCCTATTCTGAAACCATATTTATCTTCGCCTAGCATTCTTTTGGCCCATTCCTCTGGTCCAGGGAGGAGAAACGATTTTTGCTCGCGTGCAGAAATTACGAAAATTAGTTTTTATTTTCTAACTTACGTGCCAATTTAAAATACTTATGAGAATAAATAATTTTATAGTTTAACTAGGTTCATATACTCTCAGACTTTCAGTTCAGAAAGAGATAATTTGATTATGTAAAATTCAATTTATCATCTAGAAATACACATTTACGCAGATCATTTGTGGCCGGACAATTATGGAGCAACAAGCATCTCATTCCAGGACAAGAAGTCACTATTGGTCAGTTATTTTATCAACATAATTGCAATCTCGCTAGACGTAGTCCTTTACATTGTTTTAGAAATGAAAAATATTAAGGAGATAGTCAAGAAACGATATTTTATGCAGCATTTCTCTTCATATGGTTTATTGTTACTTTTATAAATATAGAGGCCACTCTTTCGAGTTGAAAAATCTTGTTAAAGAATTTTATAATTAACTAGCGGAATTATCCGTTGAACATCAACGGGACTTTGTAGTGTGATTAAAATATAAGTTCTGAAGTGTGTGTGTGTAAAAACTTACATAAGTATATAGTAAGTAAATGTAATTGTTTGATTAATTAATAAATTCCTGACAATCATTTTAATTCTTCCCATTATGGCATCAATATACGACTTGATTTGCCACTCTTTGGCTACGTTATTCTTCCTCTTCGTATTTTTGCTGAATAATAATATTCTTTAATTATTAACGTTGCAATCTATTAAGGTTGACATTGCGCGAAGCGAATAACACAATTCTTTCGTCTATTTGAAGGCTTAATAGACGCTAATTTATCGGAGACAACAATGAGGTTCGTCTTGGCAACACCCGGAAAGAGTACGAAAAAGCCATAAAATTTCAAAAAGAAATGCATGTTTCTGACAAATTCTTCCGTGTAACGTCTAAACATTGCAATAATAAGATATTTTATAGTTATAGCCGTCGAATAAAACAAAAATGGAGAAATTCAGTCTATATTTACATATTTTAATAAATTAAGGAAATAAACCTTGCCCCTTGAAAAATCGAAAATCTTGTGTAAACATATGGGAAAATATAATTGTTTCCCGGAGTCGAATCCGGGACTTTTTCCGAGATGTTTGATTTTTCTAGAGACCATATCATGGGGGTTTAACGATTGTGAAAGTTTCAGCTCTTAATTCCATTGGAAAATGTCCAAAAATACCGGGACACACAGACGGACACTTAAGAATTATTATATAAGGATTTTATCCTTTTTCACTCCTTGATTCTAATTACATCTGCTGGCTATTCTTCACTGCCTGTATTTTTTCTTTTCTTTGCTTCTGGAATTGCTTTATACTATTTTGCTATCCGTGAGGTATGATCCAACACTGTCCCTTTCCTCATTAGATTCTTTTGTCCAGTTCTAGATTTGAATGAAATTAGGTTGAGACAACAGGGATCAGGTCGTATTTCTCTAGCTCCTCCTTTTATTGTTTTTCTTCATATTCCTCACTCATTCAGTTTTCACGTTCCTTACTTGTAGCCTCTCTTATTCTTGTACAGTTCTCACTGCTCATTAGGCGTTCTTTACCAGCGAAGCGGTGTAGCGGAACGCCTTATGGGCACGCCTCGGCCGTCCGCTGGACGGATTTTAATTATATCAAGTATGAGTGATCGTTAATAAAATTTATCGCCCAATTGTGATTTTGAACTGCATCCGTCAGGTAGAACTACCATTTTATAGAATTACTTTAATAAACTTAAACTTGTATCTCGTTAAATGGCATCCGTCAAGCAACAATTAAATACCATATTTTTCTTTCCCTAGCTCTTATATGATCTGTAAGGTATAGATTAAAAAATGTATACGGATAGAGGAGAAAATTTAATACAAAAAATCTGATGTCACCGCCTGACTTTCTCCATATCTGTAATATTGCTAAAAATTCTAAATAGGTTACATAATAATAAATATTTTAAGAAACTGCGAGAAAATTTTAGACTTTACCAAGAACAGAAATAAACTTCTGATATTGGATAAAAGCTCCAACAACTAAGAAAAAGGAGCGTTACTAAGACGTAACTAAGGGACAATTGTTAACAATAGTCGTCGGTAGGTGGCGTGGTGGTGGCAGCTAAGAATATCAGATATCTCTTCAACAATGCATTATATGGAAAAATGTTTCAAGAAAAGGTTGTAGAAAATTAAATTTCCTACAACTTTTATGCCAATACATTTTTACATTTATCAAATATTATAGCAAATATTTCAAAATAACGGATAAGTTTCAAGAGTAAACACCCACTTCTGATTGACCGATTTTTACCAAAAACTAATCAGTTCTTCTGGATTTTATAAAACTGTTAAACATAAAATTTCCTGATGACGTGATTAATAGTTTTTGAGTTAGAGCACCCACAAAAAGCTATCAAACACACACAGACATCATCGAGAAAATGGCCAAAACGTGTTCAGGTGACCTCAAAACGTGTATTTCCGTTGAAATCTCAAAGTCGATTTTTTTCATGAGTAGAATAATTTCCCCTATACTACGTATATGGAGAAAGTAAAAAGTCAGCAAGACCACATAATTACGAGATACAATTTCGGAGATAAAAATTCGAAAATATCCAGAGCAAAACATCACATATTTTGTTTGCAATTATTGCTAAGACAGTTCTCTCGGCAAACAACAATTAAAAATTCACATTTTTTCTTCCATGCTCTTATATGATCTGTGAGGTCTAGATTGAAAACTTTATTCGGATAGAGGATAACATTTACTACAAAAAAGTCCGCAAGACCATATAATTACAACTTATAGTTTCGGAGATAAAAATTCAAGAACCGCCTTTGCTTTCTATTGTTTCTATTATTTTATTTGTAATCCATGTTTTTTCCTTTCTTGTTTATTTATATCTTGAAGAATTATAGATCATACACTTCTAAATTTCAGAAAAATGAAGCAGGAATATGTGGTTATCAAAAAATCTCTCTGAAAATACTCTCTCATAATAAAATCTAAATACAAGAACAATATTGAATTTAAGTATTAGAAAGCTATAAAAGCCGCAGAAACAAAAAAGCGGAATTCCAAAATCAAACTAGGAAGATTGCCATTGATTTCTTTCAGCCGCTTAATATTATTGATTAAATTGAACCCACTGTGATCAAATTAAGCGCAGTCTACAATATGTTGAAAAAAAAATTATCTGAAGACTTACAGAAACAATACTCTTGCGCATCAGGACATTACGAATTGAAACTCTGTTCTTGTTATATTTCTCGATTTTGGTTCATGCTTTGTAATGCTTGATAATTACTATAAACGAGACGCAAACTACTGGTGCATATTTTATCCCCGCTCGCGTGAGATTTTTCCAAAGCGATTCAATGAATATAAATCAATTATCCAGGACATTAATATTTTTGTAAATTTCATCTAGGCAGTGTATTGAATGCTATAAATGAGGACATGCCGTGGACGAACTAACCCTAAATTCACATATTTATTATAATTGTCAGATGGACTTCTATTAAGGCGTTCATTTTGCGTGGTATTATCTATTCTGACAATGAGTATTATGAAATTTATTATGAAAGTATAATTTTTATTTGGAGGTATTGAAGGCAGTAACATATAATAATGGGCCGTGTAAACTCTTTATTAATGACTCCACAGTTAACTTTCGTGTTTTTTTTTCACGTTAACGTAAGCAAAATACCGTATTGTCCCGAATATAACGCGATGTTTTTTCCAAAAAATTAAATTTTAAAAGTAGCCCCCGCGTTATATTCGAGTACTTTTGATTTTAAAAGATCGTAAAATCGTGTTTTGAAAAATCAGCGTACATTCCGCACGTCTGTTTACGAGATACAAGATACTTGTTACATTATAGACACATTAGGCGTAAGTCAGATTGTATACTTGAAAAACATCCGAGGCGAGAATATATAGAGTTCAATCGGCGGCCGAACCCCTCAATAGTCATTTAATTGAAGCTATAAGTGCGTCGGCGTATTCTTTATAACTACCTTAGCGAGTTTTAACAATGGGTGACAAAAAGGGTGTTGATCATGTTGAGAAAAAAGGTTCTTCCAAAGGTTAAGAGTGGAATCCGACGAAGTTATCACATGAATTTTAAAATAGTCGTAGCTAAATCGATTTTGTTAAAATCCACCAAAAATGAGAAATCAAGGATATTTGTTACGCTCGCAGTCATGGCCGACGGACGACAACTGACTCTCTACGATCTACGTAATGTTAAATCGCCAAAGGATGCCAAAGGAAAAGTTACCGTCAGGCGTAATCTTTCACGCGCAGGAGAAGGGGTGGATGAACGAGGAGGAAATTGTGTTAGATTGATTGAAGTTTATTTGGGGTCACATTATATTCGAGGTTTAGTTTTTTCTTGAAAAACTTTCCAAAAATATTAGGGTCGCGTTATATTCGAGGTCGCTTTATATTCGGGACAATACGGTATTCAAGGAAATTCACAATTATTTTCTCTTCCGATAACTGTCCGCCAAGGCAAGGCTAATACTATCAATAATATATAATTAATATAACAATAATATATAATTATAGATGACCATTCTTGCACGACGGTATTGTTTCATTGACTGCAATATTGAAAAAATCCATTATTATATGTTTCTGCGTTCATTACCTCCAAATAAAAGTTATACAGCGTATTTTTACCGGAGAATATCACTTTTCAAATAACGCTTGGATAATTCGAAAAAAAACGAAAACATTTGGGATCGAATCCAGGCCCGCGCCGCGGGGCGCCGTAGGATCTAGGCTCGCTATCCTCTCAGCAATTCCATTTCTGATCAACAAATTGGCAATGAAACCTATTAAGTTGCATATGATGTTTTTGCATATTTTTTACGCTGATTTCTCGAACTCATGTGGTTCAACTAATAACACTCTTTGTAACATTTTTTGTCATAGGGTGCATTGGGTCACTTCACGCAGGGTCTCTAGATGTTTGCAACGGGCCCTTAGTATATCCTATATATTTATTAATGATTTGGAATTTTTAGAATCATTACAGGTATGAAGAAAGTCATGTGGTGACCACAACAGATTTTTTGGTCATACATTAGAGGAAAAACGCTAAACTGCGCGTGATCGGAGAATCGCTGGCTGTCTAAATAAAGACGTTTAGATAAACTGCTAACCGCGAATAGCGAGAGTGCGCTGTAGTACTCAACGAAAATAGTAAAACAGTCGCTTACTACAAGGAAAATTTTAATACGCATCAATATTTGTTGTTGAATGCATATGAGAAAATAAAATGAATGATGAAAATTGTAATTTGTATTTAACTATTAGGCATCCTGCATCAAGCTTTTACAATCCTTCAACAGCTGAACACGTCATTTCTCCATAAATAAATATAATTTATTAATTTTAAGTTGAACGCTAATTTTACAAGCATCACGTTATAAATTCTCGTTAAAGATTTTAGTCAGTAAGAATTCATGTTTTTTAATATATGAATGTCTGAAATTTGTGGAAAAATTTATTTATTTTTGTCAGTAAAGGAAAGAAGAATTGGGATCGATAGAACAATACGGAACCAAATGTATTCTAAACACAGGGATTTATAAAATATTTGCATTTTTATTATATTATATTTTATTTGTGAAAGCAATTAATAAATGGTTAAATGAATATTACGATTCGGACGACAGCTGTTGTGAGACTGATGACAGTGTCAGCATGGAGAGTGACCACGATACGGAGAGCGATATAGGCGATTCCAGCTTCGATGAACACTATACTGAACCACTTCATAAAGAGCTTCAGCAACCAAGAAAATACTGCTCTCGATGCCCTAGTCAATTGAAAAGAAAAACAGTATCCTTGCCACCTTTGTGGAAATCCTATTTGCCTACAATGCTGTATGAAAGTTTGCACCCTGTTCTGGATGTGAAAATTGACCCCTTGCAGTTTCTTCCATAACACCTAAATTTTAAAGTTTTACGAATTTTACTTGTTGTATCTAATCATAAATATATTTTTTAACTTGATAAATTTATTAATGGCAATTTTTAAAAATTACAACAATATTTTTTAAGAACTGATATTTTTTGTTTTTAAATGTTTTTTCTCAAATAAATTTTTTTAAAGCAACAGACTCTTATTTTTTGTTAAAACAAAAGCTGTGTCAAGATCTCTAGACTTATATAAGTGTAAATAAATTTTTCGGAATTTTTGTGGGACGCCTTGTTCCCAAATTTAAGCATTTCATCCGAGGAGTCTCTCAGACTCAACGAGGGTATTTATGTCACAAAATTCCACGTGGGTACTTAACGGCTATCTCTGTTTTGAAATTTCATTCCCCAAATCAACATTATCAGCTTTTGTCAGGCGCCAAACAAGTTCATAATCGTACCGTTAGTTATTTGGAGAAATGTTACGAGTAAAATAATTCGCCTCGGAAGTATTTTTATGTTTTAAATTTAACTGGCATTAGATAGGAAAAATTTGTAGATTCCGCCGAAGCTTCCCATGAAATTGTTGATGAGGGCAAGTTGTACGACGAAATAGATGTAGTAAAATCAGTCATGACAAATACAAGAAATGCAATCGCGATTAGACCAAAAATGTGTTAGTAAATTATTTTATAAATAATAAAACTATATTGATGTTTTTCTATATAATTAATAAACAATGTCTAAAAACAAACATGCATTATTTTTACCACACTCCATAACGAATCAAGATCCAACTTAGGGTTCCAAAAAAGGTGAAAGTCAATAATATTGATTTATAGCAATTTCTAACATTTCAGCAAAATTCATCGATGTCATAGTCAATGTAATAAACCTTTTAAATGATAAATCATGCAATAAATAGGATGCGTTTTTTTGGGTGATCTTCTAGTCAAAGTTAGAAATGTTCGGGTTGACACAGAGGAAAAGGTGGCATAAGTCACACTAAAGTGGCAGTGCTCAGGAATGTATGGAAGGATGTTTTAAGTCCGAAAAGATGGCCGATAAAGACAGAGGGGATTATTTTTCCTGTTGAGGAGTAAAGGCGATTTCGACGATAATGATTACGATCGGCCATCGCAGCGAGATTTTAAAACTCAGCATTGTTGCTTACATCTTTAGTATTCAAGAGAAATCAAATAAAAAATTACGAACAACAATGCACCCACATTTTATTACATTTTTTATACATCGCACCTTTTATCCAAGGCATCAATTTCAACACAGCCAACATATTAGTTTTATTCATAAGTTTTACATTTCACACACATAATACACTGAAGCACACCTCTGGAGCACCATCATTGGGTTTTATTTATATTATACACATTATGTCCGTTACGGAAAAACCATTTACAGTTTGCGCGAGCTAAACCAAACGTTATGGTTACCTCTGAAGATGAATTGCAACACTTTAGACTGCACCTCGTTGCTCAATATTTCCTTCGTCCTAATGAACACTGGCTTATAAGGTTAGTAGTTCCAGTCACACATTTCATAGGAAGAACTAATAGCCAGAGATAGACAACATCCGGAGGACATACTGTCAATTCCTGTGGCGAAAATGCTATTCATAAATGTATTCGCTAACATTCACTTCCCAAGTGAGGAACGGTCTACAGAAATCCTCCAGTTTTGAAGATCCGATTCCATTCCTTCTCTTTTCTAAATGAACTTTTCTTATCGGATTGAAAGAGATAAATGCTCGAAAAGTTAAGCCCTCCGTGCAATGTCCGAAGAATTCTTAAGCAAGACGGTTCACGGCGATTCAAGTTCATTTAAGGGTTTATCAAGCTGTCCGTGGAAATTGACGAATAATGCCCTCTACGGTCTTAAAACCGTGCTCGTTATGTTATTCTGCTGCAACGAGGAGCGTCTTTCAAGCAGGGAATTTTGGGCGAAAGAGAGGTTTTTTTATCATTGGCCCGAATGACGTGAGCACGTGAGCGGTAAACGATCACAGTGATCGCCGTACGAAATCAAAGGGAAAAGGGGAACTACGCGGGGAAATAGGAAAATACGCGAGGCAGTCCTAAGAATAGGTGAATGGTTTAAGTGTGTGTCCATCTAGAGTCAGGGGATTCTCATCTTTGTCAGAATTGTAGCTGATAGCAAGGTCATAATTAAAAGCAATGGACACCTCATGCTGTTGAACTCTTACTGTATGCATATTATCCGTTGTAAATTTCTAATAAATTCTGCCAACACAAATAATGCAACCAATAGGTTTTGTAATTTTTTCTGGTAATTAATCTAAATTATAATTGTTCTATTTCATAGAATTACTGTTTCCCAAACATTGACTTCATGAATGTGTGTTGTAAACCACACCAATACTAGAATTTTATAATCAATCCCCTAACAAAAATTTTCAGTTTTCATTGCTAATCGCGTTTTGTGGGAAATTTAACAGAGCAGTAATTTTGGTGCAAGTAGAAATCTTTGTGCCGCAGCTCAAAGTAGCCATGGATTTAAGATTTCCCCTCGGTATTTTCCTTGCCCACCACGGACAGTTAGTAGGAGGTGTTCAGGTTCGCTCTGAGGTAAAGAGGAAAGGCCAAAGGGAGGACTAGGATAGTGATATTACACACAAAAAGTTACATAACACGGGAGACGAAAACAGACGCCACCTGGTGATTGTGGGGGGAAACGTCTGTCTATCTACGGATTATTGTCAACTCACAACAAATTAAACTCTCTCGCTCTTCGTCCCTTCCATTCAATGATGGATTTACGAAGAGGATCGAGCGGACGACACCATCAATTGCAACGGCTATAACACGACGGCCATTAATTAACGTTTGGGACAAGGGTCGGGCGGGTTGAGGGAAGTATGCGGGGCAGGGGTGTGCGAGGCGCGGGTGCGACGAGAGGGGAGAAAGGGAATGGGTGACATCGGAGCCCAGCGCGGCTCCTGGATTCGAAGCCTTGTTATTCATGGAAAGAATTCAACCCAACAATTCAGCCCACAGGAAGATAGGACGAGGAGGTGACAATAATAGATATGTTCGTTGAATTTTATCTTAAAATTTCAGTGTCGACATTCCGGTATGATAGGGGGTATATTGGGATATTTCGAGCGTTTGGTGTTTCTATCAGTCAACAATGCTGATGACAATGAGTGAGTAACGTCATGTGAATACAGTGGAATGGGATTTGCTGCTTTCCTCTTATAAAGAGTTGAAACTAATTGGAGTCTCATATCTTCCTTGGCAAAAACTGAAAAAATTCAACGAACAAATGTATTATTAATTTACGATTAGTAGGGAAGTATCCATTAAACGGAGGGGAAAATATTTTGGCTATAATGGTATTAAATTCGAAGATTCTCTCTTATTTCATTTAGTTATGCGCTAAGATACACTATCTGCCTGTTTTTAAGGTGATATTTGTTATGTTGAAGATGATAGGAGAGTAGCATATTTTTTCCCGGCTCGACAACAAACTACCTTTATTTATAGAAGTCTTTTGGAAACTACGGACACCTCTGAAAATGGACAAGCTCCAACAACTGCAGCACCCTCCTCACCTCACTTGCGACATATGCATCACGTGACCACGCCCATGTGACCACACCCACTCGACCAATACCCAACCAACCCGTTTGTAGGTTTCGAGGCAAAGCGTTTTGTCGGCGATACGTCAGTTTCACCGATCGCGGCGCCAATGGGAAGCACAAAAAACACATTTGTCTAACATCGCGATTACAAAAATACGTTGCTTACGAAAACACTGGAAAACGAAAATCAATACATACATTTAGAATACATTTGTACTGCATTCATGCAACATAGTACCATTTTCCTCTTTCATTCGCATCGCCTTTTAATATATACATATCAAACAGTACAGCAGCCAACAGATAACTCTTCTCCGCCCAGGAGAGGATTAGGAGAGGCGAACAATATCGGAGGTTCTAGTCACGCGCTAAAGTGTGTTTCTTTTACTGTAACACACCGGTAGTTCTCACACTGACCACAGAAATTTTCTAGTCACCGTAGAACAAACGCAGCCTATATGACCAGCATGACACATTTTTTTCCTGAGTAAAAGCCTTAGAAGTACAATTTTACAATCAATCCAGTGGATCTACGTCGATCACTAAGAAAGACTCTTCTTAACAATAAAGCGGTTTTATTTTCACAGTCGTAGAGGCACGTTCATCGAAAGAAATCTTTCACACCTTGCAACCGATTTAACTGGAGACAAGTGGATGTTTTGAGATTGATGCTTGCTAATGATATTTTTGAAAACTCAAGAGATTTGAAATATTTTGCTATCAACCTTAGTCGTGTGGTTGTAAACTTACATTTCGTACATTCGTATGACAAATTACATCTCAGCTGCTAGCAATTTTTAAGATCCTTCAAAACACTAAGGAAACAAAAAGTTGAACGAAGAGACGATGATTATTCTCTATCCATATATAGATCTAAAGATTATATTCACGCATTAAACTATTTTGCAGCAAAAAATTATTAAAATGCACGTTCTAAATGGCTTGCAAGTTTTAAAAAGCACAATATCTATGAGTGACTCATAATATTAGAAAATTCATTAAAAAATTATTAGAAATTCATTGGTAAATAAACGATAACATTGTCCAGTTCGGAATAAATTTTAGTCGTTTTCAAAAGGTTGAATTCGGAATTTATGTTGTCGGCTATTCCTCTATTTCAAATCATACACCGACGAATTGCATGGATCTGCAATTCAGCACAGCGGAGGGAGGCAGGGGAAAACGTTAGCTATTGACTCACAATTCCGGGGTGCGATATATACCATCTTCTTCTAACAAGGAACTGAGAAGAGTGGTTCTATACAGTCAAAACACTAAAATAAAGCACTGCTTCGCTCTCCCCACCGATGTAAGCGGACGAAACGAGCACGCATCACGTCTTCAGTCGTCGTTTAACTACTGCAACTCTGCTACTACCATTTTAAGGCATGCTCAAAGAAATCTGAAGCGAGCATGTGTATGGGAACAAGTTCTCTAACATGAATATTTTAAAAGCTGTCTCAAACAACTACCACGATTCGTGAACACCACAAGTAGCACCGAATGTCCAGATGACAGACGCATATCCTTCCTTCTCCGGCTCTCCTACCTCTCCCCTATTCCCCCCCTTCGCACACGCATTACAGTATTCATCATCCCTCCAACGCCCTCATCCCTTCTTCTTTTATTTTTCGCCGATCCACTTTCGCAACCTCACCTCTTTAAACCTCCTCAAACTCTTGCCGCATTTATCCGGAACTCCGTTCTCGACCGCACCGGCGCCATCTTGGTCACGACGACAGCGACCATCGGTGTATCCTCAAACAGCAGACGGTGGCGCCCTTCTGGATATGCGGTGCTGCATCCGCAGACAGGAAGAATCTTGCGGAGGGTTAGAGGGCCAGTCCATCGAGGCTGCGAAGAATGTGGAATCGGCGTAGGCAGGATAGGGTGAAAGTCTTCGGAAGCCGGAAAAAGACCGGGCGAGGGCCGAGGGTCTTCCCTCGGCGTCCGGCGAGCTGGTCTCCGAAACGGGCCGAGGGTGCGGCGCGGGGCCGCTCCGTGTGCGGCCGCTGGGCCGAGTGAGGGGGCGGAGGGGCGTGGCGATGGAGGCGCAGGGCGAGCCGCGCCGGGACCCGCCCCCGAAGAGATCCTGGAGGGTGCCGAAGAGGTTGGCGCCTCGCGTTATCTCGGAGGAGCAGGCGCGCGTCGAAAACACGCCCCCGCACCGAGTGGGCGTGGCAATGCCTACCGATCCGTGACGTAAGCGGAGAGAAATGGGAGCGGAAGCAGCAGCGCCTCAGGGGAAGTTGCGGCAGTCTTAATAAACCGGAAATTAATGTTCTCCTCGCATTGAGCGCGTTCGCGGCTCCATCGAAATGTTCGGAATGTGATTGCATATAAGCTTGCCACAAAGGGAGCTTTCGATTTTTAAAAATGGGGACGTTTACGTTCCGCCGCTGAAATATCCGCGAATGACTTTTATTATCGATAGAGAAATCTTTGAGCTTACATGTGCCAGTCATGAAAATTTGAGAATTGCTTATTCAACACTTCAATAGCTAGAAAAAAATTTCATTATGCTTAAAAATTTCACCAATTAGGATGTACACAATGCAACAACATACCGTATTGTCCCGAATATAAAGCGACCTCGAATATAACAGAACCCTAAGATTATTGGAAGGTTTTTCAAGAAAAAACTAAACCTCGAATATAACGCGACCCCAAACAAACTTCAGCCAATCTAACACAATTAGTTGATAGCTCGAACACTTTTGGCTCCAATTAATCAATGGTAAGAAACTCCTTCAGCCAAAATTATAGGATTATCCCCAATGCATTTCACCCACCAAGTGGGCATCTTCAGGGGCGAACCTGACCTGGCAGTGGCAAAACCGAAACTCTGAATAAATCCGGAATCTACAAAATACAATGCTCACACTGTAATCTAATGTATATAGGACAAACAAGACGGAAGTTAATAATACGATTCAAAGAACACATGGCTCATTTTAAACGCAACCGTTTTGAAAAATCAAGCGTCGCCAATCATATTTTTTAAACTGGACATAGTATACACCTGAAGGATTTAACACTGCTAACTCCAGCCAATAATTCACTAAACTCTCTAGAAAATCTTCATATTTATAAAAACAGAAACACACTTATGAATACAGACACAGATTTTAATAAAACTTTATACAAATTGACCGAACCTAACAACACTGACGCCCAAAATTCTTTTCGTTCTTCAAATGTCTTTCGGTCTTCTTTATAACCTCTCCCCCTAACTTCTTTGAAGTCGACCCCTGTACACTGCCAGGTCAGGTTCGCCCCTGAAGATGCCCACTTGGTGGGTGAAATGCATTGGGAATAATCCTATAATTTTGGCTGAAGGAGTTTCTTGCCATTGATTAATCTAACACAAGTTTCTCGTTCATTAACCCCTTTTCCTGCAAGATTACACCTGACGGTAAATTTTCCTTTGGCATCCTTTGACGATTGAAAATTACGTAGGGAGTCAATTTTCGCCCATCGGCCGTGACTGCAAACATAACAGTTATCCTTGATTTCTCATTTCCGGTGGATTTTAACAGCACCGATTTAGCTATGACTATTTTAAAATTCATGTGATAACTTCGTCGGATTCCTCTGTTAACCTGAGATTTGGAAGAAGCTTTTTAGGCGCGTTTCACTTCCAGCATAAGCGCCTATAAGCGTCAGTTTGTCCGTCCGTCCGCATGTTCGTTCTCGGCCTCTACCGAACGGATTTTTATGAAATTTGATATTAAGAACTTACAGTCAAAGATAATCACAAAAATAAATCGCGTAAGCCAATCAGGGATACCATTTTACTGGTGACAAAAAATGAACTTTCCGTTATATTTCGTAAATGTTTGGTCAAATTAAAATAATTTTCAAATAGTCTCGTAGAAATAGTAACGTAGAATATTTCTTTTCCTATACATTTTTATTGTAGGAGTAGCCGTTATCAAGAAAATTGCACAAGAACGTCGTAATTCGCTTTGAACTTGCAAAGATACCTAATTGTTGTCAACGTAAATAATCTTATTGGTTGCTGAAGTAAACAGAAGTAAATAAGATCTTCTAAAATAACAAAATACATTTAATTCCTTACTCGTGCATGGCAGATTTTGCAAGCGGAAGGAAATGGATTATCTACGGCAAATAAAAGAACATAAACGTAAATATTACAACTACTGAATTCAAGTGAGGTATGTGTTAAATAATTTTCGGTTGTTTGGTTGATTTTGGGAATAACTTTGAAACAGAAAAAATTCTGCTATGACCGGGAATCAAACCCGGGTCTTCCACTTGCCGGGCGGATATTCTACAACTGAACTACCTTAGCAGATTATCTTTCCTGTTTCTGAACGCGGGTGCTAGCCCGGACCCAACTAAGATAAACACCCGCGTTCAGAAACAGGAAAGATTATCTGCTAAGGTAGTTCAGTGGTAGAATATCCGCCAGGCAAGTGGAAGACCCGGGTTCGATACCCGGTCATAGCAGAATCTTTTCTGTTTCAAAGTTATTCCCAAAATTACAGCTTATGCCTTTCTGCATAGTTTCTATTATTCCATCAATGTTTGGTTGATAAATACTGATTAGAAAATAAATCATTAAATATAAATTGAATATTTCCCTGGAATCATTTCTGATATATCGTTTTGCAGTATTAATCATTAAAATTACCTAATATGTTTATTGATACGGGGGCAGCTTTTAAAATTTCATTTTTTGGAAAAAAACATAGCGTTATATTCGGGACAATACGGTACTATCTATTAGCATATTATTGTGAAAGCTCCTTCGCAATATTACAACTCACTCAGCATTCTATCTGTGATAATAAGTTACAGCGGGAAACTCTCTTTATGAGGATACAATTCTCTGCAATCTACTTTATTTAACAAAAATCTTACGGGTTAGCTCCATCCTCGTGCAAACAAAAACAAATTTGTGAGATTTAGTGGAAGGTTTTCATCTCCAATTTGACAACAAAAATATTAGATAATAATCATCTACTCTCACATACTAGATGGGAAAATTATGGCTAAAAACTGCATCTTAAAATCGTTTAGATATTTAAGTCGAGTTACAAAATAATCGGCAATTTCCCGATTACGAAGTAATCGAAAATTGTAACGATTTCTATCATAAAATGAGGCTCTTTATAAGAAATGCATTTTTTGTGGTCGTAAATGGAGAATAAGAAAGTAGTGATAATCTACTCTTCGCCACAAACCCAAGCGTACCGTAGTACACGGCGTATTTCGTCGTGTGCCACGGTAAACCGATGGCGGAGCATTAGTGTAACTACTTCAGTTATAACTCGTGTAATGGTCAAGGTTTCCGTGATGAACGTCAGATAGAATTCAATCAGAATGAATGATACAGAATGATATAATATGCATGAAGTGGATAGTTCGTGTGTCCTAGCAGCCGAATATATCTAGACGGCAGTATAGTCGGGATCTCTAGGCGCCACCAAAAAGAAGATAACCATCATGTACTAGCAGGGATTAGAGCAAAACAAGGGAAGTATGCTAATTATCATAGGCTGTGGGTCAAGCACGCGTAAAACCTGTGAGATCCAAATGAAAATTGTCACATACTGAAGTTAATAGGAGTGCAGTGCAAGGCAGCTTATTTATAAAACAAATCATATAATTAGGCATTTATTAGGGGATTGATACTTAACAGAGCTAAAGGAAATTCAAACGATTAGTAGAGTGAAGGTCCTAGAGATGTCGGAAAGATAAGCAGAAGATTTAGGAATAAATGCAACTCTTACCACGACCATAAAGATAGCATTCGCTGAATGGATGGTAGAACAGATGGAAAAGTTTTTTCGTAAGGCCAATAGTGTACATATTAGGCTAGCCAAAATTGTACGTGAAATTTGTTTGTTAATACATAAAAAAAGATAAAATACCTGTATAACCATGTATAACTAAGCGTTCTTATCGTAATTCAAGGAAAAAGAAATAGGTCTTGCAATTTCCCCATTACCTACTACTTTTTGTAGTTTCAATTACGAAACCTTTAGACTAATTTAAGGATATTTTTACAAACAGCAAATACCTAGGGAAGCAAAAATGCGAAATAAATACATATTACGTACATTCCATGATATCATAATAAAATATGGCACTTATGAAAACTAATGAAGTCGTCCATTAACAAATCCCAGATCTATGGATTATGAAACTGGATGTCATTAATAATTTACAATATAGATCAAATAATCAAATCAAAATCAATCAAATCAAATAACTATCTGTAAAGTATAGGTTATAAAATTCTCTGTCACTTCTGGAGGTTGAATGATAAAATTTGAATTGAAAGGTACTCTGAAGAAGTAATACTTTTTATTCCATGGAAAACATGCTTCAAAACTCTTTTAGATGTATGCATTCTGTGAATAAAGTTGGTAATCACACAAAATCTTCTTTCAGTATGCGTTAAAGTTAAAATTAAAACTCACCGTTCTTCCAAATCTGCTATAGTAACCTGTGTTAGGGACTATTAATGAACAATTGTTTGTCGATACTAATATACATATATACAAGATGCAGGCTTCGCTTCATTTAAAATTTAGTTGTATGTAGTTCGCGGGCATTGAATATAATATAAAATGTTCAAAAGACATATTCAGTTTCACTAACCAGGAAAAAATGAGACGCACATATGTGTCAAAAATAATAGATAGGCTTTCCAGTAATTTGAACTGTAATAATTTGATATGCCACTGATGTTGAAGTTACTCAAATTAATTATTGCTGCAAAACAAGTTTGCGTAATTTCATTCATATATGTTAGTAGTTGTATGACATAATAAATGATCATTGCATTTAGCTAAGTAAAAAAAACACTTGTAGCTTATTGCATCAAAATAAAGATGTGCTGAGATGAGGTTAAAGATTTGTTTTAATTTAAAATTATTTATAAATAAAAAATGGAAAGATACTTTGCAATGGTTTAATCACATTTATCTCATCACTAATGTAATTGTGAAGTTAGTAAGTAAACGTAAGTGATATTATTCAGAAAGTGATAATATTTAGAATAAAAACGTGCTTACATGTACACGTGATAATAAGATATCGGACCGGAAGGGAAGGCTTGCTTTAAACTATGTGACTAGAATAGGAAGAAGAGACCGATAATACAAATATAAATGATTAGAAAGAGGAAGGCGAACTGAATCGGGCAATTCCTCTGGAGAGATTCCCTGACTGGAGGTGTAAATGAAGGAAAACTTGTGTACAAAATAAGAGGAACGAAAAGGTTTCAGCTTATAGGCGACTTGAAAGGGAAAGAGAATTACCTAGAATTGAAGAGGGTTGCAAAAAACAGGAGAATGTGGACAACATGGTTTAATATACAATCACAGACTTCTCTGCGGGCAGAATAACGATGATGATATGCTTTTGACCCTCCGAAATATTCGCTTTGTTATTTTCTTTCCTCTTACATTGACAAAATAATAATCGTGATTAACAGATTTTTTAAAAATCGTCCAAATAATACAGTAAAGGACAGTTTATGCCTGTTTAGTATGAAATTCGATCAGTCGAACGGTTATGAATGCCAAAAGCCGATTTGGAGAAATCTTACAGCAGTTGCTGGGGATGTCCACTTAGAGGTTTTATACGGCCCATCATCTAAGATAGGAGCAAGTTATCGATTACAAGATCGTATGGAATGGAGTTAGGTTGTTTGTATTTTCAACGTTAGATTCGGAAAGCGAGCTCGGAATCTAACTTTGGCATGGAAAAAGAACAAAGTTGACTTTTAAGACAAATATTAATCCATCTGTAATTATTCCAAAAATGTCGAGTTTTGGTGAACTCCAAAAATCAGCTTAAATTACGTTGCCACATTTTTAAACCGGCAGTCAACGTCCTTTTGTATTAACTATGACTAAAAAATGGCAGAGGGGCATATATTACTATTACAGAATGGTTTAAATTGTAAAACTACGGAGAAATTCCGATTTAAAATTTGTTCGAAATATTAGCTGGTAACTTTTTCTTCTCCTATTTTATAGTAATTAGTGACCATAAAGAGTGAGAATTTTTTATATTAAAAATTGTTAACAAAGTAATATTTCATTGCGTTTGAAATGTAGTAACACACCAAAATCACATAATTGAGCTGAAGCATCTTAATGAGAAAATAAAGAGCTCGCATATACATATTATTGTATAATGACATTGTTTCCCCGGTAAATCAAGAAAGCAACAGAATTGAGCATTTATAAACTTATGATTTAATTTATCACTTAACGGAAGAAAAAAGACCCGAAAGGTTCCCTGAATGAAATCGAGACGGTTTCAAAAGATGTAAGATGAGCGGAACTGGGTCTTGCAAATTATATCGAATAAACTATTAGTGGCCCAGCATATCCATAACGATAATAAGAGGATTTTTGTCTATTAATGTGACAGAAGTCATCAAATAAATACAATGGCACTTGGGAAATCTTGCTTGCATGAAATATTTAAAAACACATTACTTGAGAACACCCAATGGACATTTTTTATACAGTTTCAAAGCACGAATGAAGCCATCATCGACGAGGAAGAAGCCATTATCGATATTTTTGCGTTAAAAGCGATTGCTAAAAACCTTTACCGCAAGAAAAATCCTAAGAACAATAGAAGGTATAAAGGTTCCAAAGACATCCATTTTTAAATGTGGCTCAGCTTTAGAAAATGTGAAAACTTAGATCCAAGAGCATTGGACTTCCCGGAAATTTATTTTTATCTTTCGGGCACACAGGGCAAAATATGTGTGATGAAGGGGCCGAGGAGGGAGTAAGGGACGGGCAACGGATGGGAGGAGGGGGAGGAGAAGAGAGGGGTGGGCGTAACAATGCTCACAGGCGGCAGTGTGTTTTGTGTGTGATTGTGAGCATCTGGGGTTGTGCCCTGGGGCGGGTAGCGGGGGAGGGCTGCGCAGTGATTAAAAGCCAAGTCGGAATCATTCTCTCGCACCCTTCCACCAACGTTCTATTTCCTCGCCCCCAACCCAACCCCAAGCCCTTCCCCCTAAGCCCACTGGTTCCCAGACGCTACTGCTCTCGTGGGCTTACCCTTCTCTCTTCCTCTCCCAACGCCAACATATCTTCTCATCTGCCGATTTCCCTATTCACGTCGTCATCATTCTCTAAAAAAAATTAGATGGCCGTAAATCAGTACAGCTGAGCAAAGAGTGAAACTTTAGTCTATGACCGAAAGCAAATTTTTGATGAGCGTAATTTGAATTCGTTGGCATTTGAAATGGCCACAACCATTACAGAGATTGGGAATTTCCTAGACTTACCATAATCTAAGCCCTGATTCGATGCTTGTGTCCCAAAATTCATACGTTAGAATCCTGTCGCTAATGTCGCCGTCTTTATTAATCATTATTCTAATTAAGACTCTCCGGGTAAAATGACGAGCGGGCTCAAAGCTAATTATTTTTTTAAGTTTCGTGCTTTTCAGAATATTTTAGCTAGCAAATCTCAGTTTACCGCATCGAAAATCCTTTTATCGAAATGTACTCAAACATGAACTTCCACCGCGTAAATAAAAGTATTCATATATATTATCTGGATAAAAAAATCGTAAACGTCTAGCTGAAATATCGATTCCAAGGATAAATTGATCTCGGGCAGGTTATTTCGTTGATTTTGTGCATAATAATAAATTTAATTATTATAATAATCTGAAAGTACATAAGAAAAAATCCTATCTGACAGAAATGTGATTTTGCAATCTAAATACCAGCAAAAAGTCATGTATCTTCGTATTTTTGTCCCAAAATTTATTTTCATCAATTCTCTATTTAAATTGGTCTTTATATTAATTTTCTCTTGCCTCTATTTCAAGTTGCCATTGATCTTAAGCCCGTGTAAGTTTCGTTCGTTTACCATCTCAAAATGATGAATGTATTCCTATTGCACCAGTTCCACCTCGTCTCACCAGTCCTGTCACAGAGCACCGAAAAAATCGATGGAATTTATAAATAGCCCTATAAGATAATTTTTCACCGATAGTTAAATCTCATCATAACATTTTAGAGGACGAATCTAATAGTTGAAATTTTCCAGGTACCATAATATATAACTCCTATTGCTGTAAGAGGTGTAGTAGACCAGACGAGCGTATCAGATGCAAAGCAGCCCTATTCAGTGATAATTCACCCACCATTGATTCTTTAAAGAAGCGTTTCTTTTAACATCTTATTCCATTTAGAATCAACTATTGGTTAAATCAGGGGTCGGCAACCTTTTCTGCATGGCGGGCCACATTTGCAGTTGTGAATGCTTCGGAGGGCCGCATTGGGAGTCAAGAAAGCCTCGGCGGGCCGGATGAGTGAATAAATCAGAAGTTTTCTAGAGATTCTGTGATTTCATATGAACTAAATCATGTCTAAATAATTTACTAGCGTTAAAACTTCACCCGAAATGGCTTTGAGAACATAATTTTACTCAAAAAATATAAAATTGCCCATGAGAAATTTTCCTGATCACTTTTTCATTACAGCTTTGCGGGCCGCATAAAGGGTTCTTGAGGGCCGCAGGTGGCCCTCGGGCCGTAGGTTGCCAACCCCTGGGTTAAATACTGATTAGGGCGGCTACTATGTAGTTACAATGCGAATATGGTTTTATTGCAAGAGAAGTTGCCCAGATCGTCTATTGAATTCAAGCCAAAAGGTAAAATCGATAATTCGTTTCTGTATTCAACTCAAATATCGTCAAGAAGTAAATAGATTATATTCTTGCGGGTATTTTTAAGGATAAAAAATAATCAACTTAACTAAAAAATTACAATCGCTCATACAAGCTCCACTAAACCATGACGGAACCTATCAACATATCTATATTAATAAAACAAAATTTAATGTTTCTGTCGTCGATTTTCGAATACCAGTCTAATCGGTCCAAAAATAAGTTTATTCTTAGCGATTTTTAGAAAAATTGATTTGCTCAAAAATGGCTTCATAGAGTTTGATTAAAATCAATCCAGTTTTATAGCCTGATGTTAAAAATAATACTGCGTAAGCCATATTTCTCAAAAAGTCACCATATGGCGTCCAGTGACATTACAATTTACGCTAAGCTACCTTACCTAAGACCTATGACGTCACGTCTCCGCCGCGATCCACTCAAAACCTTACTACAGCCTTACGGTTAAACTAAATCGAATGATATCTCATATTTGTGGATAATCTCATTTATAAAAGACATTCTGAAGAGATGATTGATATTGCGCAACAATTAAGAGTACTTAATTCTTGGATATTTCGAAAAAAATTTCGTTTTACTCAAAAATGGCTCTAAGGATTTTGATTAAAATCCATCCAATCGTACAGCCTGATATCACAAATAGTACTAACTAAGCCATATAGCCCAAAAATTACTAAATATCGATCAGTGGCATTAAAATATACGCTAAACTACGGTTAACTTTGAATTATAAGCGTTTTTCTTTTACAAGCGGACACAGTGGACCAAACGTATATCCGTATATGAGAAAGTTTGTTGCACCGTTTATTTTTGGTAGCGCTCACATAATCCATCCAAAAAAAGTAACCTCATATGAGGAAAGTGAACATTGTAGGGTGTCTTAATTACCAGGAAACAACCGGGTTATATGCATCTCTATGACCTCCCGCAGTTCAAACGTTTTTATTTGCATATATCCAATGAGTTACCACCAACTTTAAAAGGACGCAGAGGATTTCAGTTATAATTTGTGAAGAAAGGGAAGGGATAGGAATTTAGAGTTAACAGGTCAAAGAGACATGTTACTTTTCTTTAGTTCGACCGCTGCTAGAGTATGCGTCGAGCATATGGGGTCCGTATGAGAAAGGATTAATCACCGAGTTAGAGAAAGTGCAGCGAAAAGCTGCTAGATTCGTCAAAAATTGTTATAGTAGAAATAAAAGCGTTACAAGCTTGATGCAGGACTTAGGATGGGAATCACTAGCTGAGCGCAGATTACGTGCTAGGTTAAAACTTCTTGAAAGATTTAGAACGTGTACTTTCTCCAGCGACGTCGAAGAAATAATAAGAACTCCCACCTATATCGGTAGAATGGACCATCCTCGTAAAATAAGTGAGATAGCCTGTAGGACGGAGAGATACAAAAGCTCATTTTTCCTTAGAACGATAGCTGAGCAGAATAAAACTTGCGATCAAAAGTAACCTTGCGTAGGGGCGTAAACCCAGACCTAATTGTGGAGTTTTCCCCTTGGTGTTATTGCACCCCCTGCCACACACCCTTGCGGTGGCTTGCAGGGTAAACTGTAGATGTAGATGTATGCCGCAGGTATAATATATTTTTTCTAAGTATTCAGTATAACCCACCCTATTTAGCATATCATTCATTTTGATGTATATAGGTGATATGCGTTCACAGAGACAATTAAGCATTACATTACACATGGATTGAAACGTATCACTATCACCTGCCCCACTTCATTTTTCTGTTATGCTGAATGAAGATCACCATAAAAGTTTAAATATTTTTTGGAACACAAAGCACTAGAACATTAGGGTTTACAGCGATAGTTGAACTTTCTACAAGTATATAAATCGGTCCTCTCTTTATGTGCCTCATCGACTAAGAAAAAGAAGTCGACTCTATCCGAACTTCGTCTGTGTTAAATGCGCTAGAGTAACAAGGAATAGAAAAAATACCTATACTGATTTGATCTAGAATGTCTAAAAAATGCGACGTCGTCTGTTAAGTTGCACAAAGAAACAAGGGTCTTTAAGACTGAAAAGAAAGTGAGCCAAGAATATATATCATTGTCTCTAAATTAACCGCAACAGCACTGGGGAGAGTGTTCAAACCGTTATGCTTCGTCCACACTATGTAACAAATGTTACGTAACCTAGCGTAACATGTTATAGTAACAAGATGCCGTAACCTGTAACCATGTTACGTAACAATATTAGTACGAAGGCTTCCACGGCGTGCTGTTGATATGGTGGTGATTTCCGGGATTCTGCCGTGTTGATCCATTTCCTGGACAATATTTCGCCGACGTTCCAGTCGGCTTCTTCAGGTCCGAAGTCTTCGGACCAGAAACTGGAGTAAGCAAGTCGAAAAACTGGACATTAATAAAACAATGTTCATTTAAAAGCTTCACAAATCCTGAAAAGATATATATCCACGGATCAGAACTCGAAGAAGTAATAATCTATGTTTATTTCGGCTAACTCACCTCGACGGACAGATAGATTGATAGCTTTTTGGATCAACATAAGAGTGAAGACAGCTTGGAGTACATTCGGACTGAATGCAAATAATCTTCAGGCCCCGTCTTGCGAATAAGAGATTGTGTGACCAGTGTACCCTGACCTACGAATGTGAAGCACGAACCATGACTGCCAGAGTAGTCCAGCGCCTAAAAAATGAAGAGGAACATGGAAAAATGTACACTAGAGACTGCAAAAGAAATGACTGGGTAAGAAAGAAGACAGATCTGAGGCGAAATTAGGAGAGCAAAGGCACTAAAGTGGCAGCGGGCGGGTCATATTGATGGAAGAAATCATCAGCGTTGGACATCTAGCATTAGTGAATGGATACCAAACAACATCAAGAGACCGAAAAAAAGAACGAAGACAGATGGGACAGAGGGATTGTGAAGCTCTTAGGGCCAACTTGGAAGAGGAAGGCAAATGATAGGGAAAGCTGAAGGAGGCCTTTATCCAATGGATTGAAAACGGTATAGGTATATGGCAGTGGGTTAAGGTATAAGATTCATGTTGGAGATTTCGGACTGTGCTTGAAAATCGCCAGAGCATATCACGATTATGAAAAAATGCAAATGAAATAATTTTTCTTTGTATTTTTCTGTTCTATCACCTGTCCCACTTTTCACTGCTAGAGAGTTTTACATAACAAGAATAAAAATTTACGAGGTTACTATATTGTCGATATTCGGCAGCTAATGATATTCTCTGTATCGGGCGATGTTTTGGAAACCGAATACACCGCAACAAATAAACTAACGAGAAATGTTTCATAGACGAAAAAATGGGTTACACGTCAGGTTCAACCTCTCGCGGTAAATCAAAGTTTATTCTGGTTTAATGCTAATATCTTCATGCTCCGGCAAGCTGGTCTGGAGTTATTCTAATACCACCCACAGCCATATTTAATTCGATGAGTATTCGCCGTAGGCATTCGAGTGTTTTATAGAGATAACGGGAACCGGGCGCGAATTTTACCTTATTAAATTCTAGTGCATGATGTATGCATTTAGGAAAATCTAACATTCCTTTATCAACAGTTATCGCTATTATCTTATGTGTGTATATGCACACACATAATATAAGCACACATCACTCCTCTCGACCTTCCTCTCCTCTCTACCCTCCCTTTTTTGCATTCCCCCCCTCCCACCCCATCCCTATCCCAATTTCTCTACTCCGATACCCCTTCCTCCTCCCTCACTTCCATTGTTATGCCACCCCATGAACCATATGTGCCAACGGCGAGGGGTCCGGATAGGGCTAGGGATTCGGAAGGATAGGGTGGGGTGGCTGGATCGGGGCTTGGGAGGACAGGCGGGCGGTGGGGAGAGATGGTTTCTAGTTAGGTCGCATGGGAAGGGGAGAAGAAAGAGAGAGACTGGGGTGCGAGGATGGGCAAGATGAGGGAAGGGCCGTATTTTTAAGCACGGACCGATTTCACTGTTTATTAGACTTATATTGGGAGATTAAAATTCCTCGTTTAGTCAGCGTTCCGGAGTGACGGGGAGAAGCGGAAAGGGAGAAGATACGAAAGGGACGAGTCGAAAGCGGAGGAAGTCAGGTGGACGAAAGAGGAATAAGGAAAGGGCGAGACGAAGAGGGGAGGAAGGAACGGCGGCAAGATTATGCAAAGGACGGCGGCTGGAAGGCGTAGGAAGTTCCGAGGAAAGAAGCAGCGTATGGTTATGTGAACACAGAAGGATGTAAGGGCGAGAGGAGAGGGGAGTGGGAAACAAGTGGGATGAGGAGGGAGAGGATTTTTCGCAAAATCAGCAAGCCTCATATTCGGGGATTTGAAGAGCGCGTCGACAGGAGTCGGAAACACGTGAGAGCGAATTAAAGGTCACGTTCACGTTACATGACAGCCAGGAACGGTATGCACGCCGCTCCGATTCTGTTCCGCATTCCATAAATTTACGCAATAAAATTCGCTTATAACTGGAAAAGGAACGCGTTATATTTGTCTTTACTGTCGTTCGAATTACATTCTGGCGATAAATTTTAGGGAGACGCTCATGGCAGTAGCGTCGGGGTTGATGGAGAAGTTGCTAGCTCCCAATTGCTACAAATCACGCGGATTGATCCCTTCTGTGAGCATAAACGTCAGTGTTCGCACTAGCCATCGTAAATCTGTCCGCTGTAATTACGTTTTGTGACGTAAGCGTGCTAATTAATGGCATTTATAATGCATTTTAAATTACTTGTCGAGTTCAGAGTAAAGCTTGTTTCTAATTAATGATATGGCAAACTCATACAAGCAAAACACCTTTAGTAAGCGGCACCTATAAAAAACCGTCCTTGGTGATTGTTCATCAATTGCTGAATCTACACTTTAACGCCGAGTGACCACAGAAAGAGGCAGATTTACGGATGAAATTCGCAAAAAAGCTTACCGTTACATGTGTGTGCGCGCGCGAGCACGAAAGAAGGGAAACTTTCATTTCGTTTTACAAGAACTCGCTCGATATATTTTCTCTGATTAATATTCTCCAGCTAGCGCGGGCATAAACGGACGTTTATTTTTTTTAAAAAGCTGTACCACGCGCGACTGAAAAAAAGAACGCGAAACTCAATTGATAATATTAATACGGAAAGAACAACCCGAGACACGCCGGAGTTAGTTGGAAAAGTATTCATAAATTAAAACCGGAATTCATTAAGTCTCTCCCTTCCTCGGCCGGCTTCCATCTCACCCTTCCTATCTATCCCTCTTCCCTCAAGTTTTTTTTAACCGCACATTCTCCCTCCCCTACCTTTTCCCGATACCCATAATCCCGCTCCCGTCGCAGCTTCGCTTAATTTACGGCAGGCGATACATTGTGGAATATTAATCGCGAAGTTAAAGAGTTTATAATAAATGGTTTACGAGAAGGGTTTACGGATGCCATGATTTCGATGATTGTCGAAGCATCCGAGCGTAAGTGGCAACACACGTCTTATTTCATGAGCGAGATAATATCGACTCTAATTTCGATTCGACCAATTGATCGAGATGGAATTATTCTGAAAGGAATTAAAGTTTAAGACTGAATCGATCAGCTTTGATTGAACAATATCCAATGAAAACTGATAAGAATAAATGGTATGAGAAACATATACAGTACGTGATAATGAGGAAAATTTTCATTGGAATAAGTAGAACGAACTACTGTAAATTTGTACTGTACTAGCAAACGTACCCGGCTTCGCTCGGGATATTAAAGCGGCACAGTATTTATTTTGTTGAAGGTTAAAATAACATAACTGAAAAAGAAGTCCGAGAACGAAATAAAACACAGATACCGGAGGCTGTCTGAAAATAATTTTTTTGGTTGTTGCGGATAAAGTTCAATCTTTCTGCCTCAATTTTGGCATACGTGTCTACCCAATATTGTAGCCCAAGTTTTCTAAAACGAATGAGGTGATTATATTGACCAGCTCTGACCATAAGCCTATATGCATAGAAGTTCATGGCTGTAACTTTTTTCCTGTAATTGGCAAGTCTGTCATGCTAGTGATTTATGGAATAGAGAAATTATATCTATCTTCACCATAACAAAACATAAGTGGATATTATAGTGGATCATAAGATCTGTGTGTTTCTTAAATGCGATCTAATCTGCAATTAATTAAGTTGCAATCTATTACGTTTGACGTTGCTACAACAATAATTTCGATGCTTCATAAAAAGCGCGAAGCGAATAACGTAATTCTTTCGTCTATTTGAAGGTTTAATAGGCGCAAATTCAATCGGAGGCTACGGAGGCTACGCCTTGGCAGCACCCGGAAAGAGTACGAAAAAGCGATAAAATTTCAAAAATAAATGCGTATTTCTGACAAATTTCTACGTAAAATATCTAAACATTGCAATAATAAGATATTTTATAGTTTTAGCCGTCGAATAAAGCAAAAATGGAGAAAATTGGTAGATATTTACGTATTTTGATGAATGAAAGAAAAAATCTTGCACCATGAAAAATTGAAAATCCCGTGTGAACTTATGGGAAAAATATAATTGTCTCCCGGACTCTAATACGGGACTTTTTCCGAGATGTTTGATTTTTCTAGCGGCCACCTCATGGGGGTTTAACGATTGTGAAAATTTCAGCTCGTTAGGCTTAGTAGATTCGAAGATATTAAGCGAGAAATATTTTAAGGAAGCGGCAGACTCCCAGCCAGCCAGACAGGTTGAGTTTTATATAGATAGAGATTTATCCGAACATAAGACGAGGTATTTTTCCTATTTTTGCATCTGAAAAATCAAGGGCTGTCATATATTTGCATGGTCAAAGACTTCCACAGGGCTACCTTATAGATGATATGAAATAAAAAATATCGCAATTAAATACGGATCTTGTGGTTATACCTGGAGGCATGACCTCCTAATTGAAGGTACTTGACGTTGTCGACAATAAATCATTTAAAGGCACTATTTCGTCTATACGTCCTTCTGACAACATAAAGAAACCATCTGAACCACAGCTTGGAGAGTGGATTAAGACAGCGTGGGACCCCATCTCAACAGAATCTATCGTTCGCGGTTTCAAAAAATGTTACATTTCGAATAGTATGGATGGATCAGAAGATAACATTCTATGGAACCAGAGTGATGAAGGAAGTGATGAGGAAATTTAGGACTAACCTGACTGGTTGTGAAATGGATTTCTTGGAACAACACTTTTTATTTATTTTTGTCATTTTTAGGCGTTCTTTACCAGCGAAGCGGTAGTAGCGGAACGCCTTATGGGCACGTCTCGTCCGTCCGTCCGTCCTAACTTTCATCTCCTATACCGCTGGACGGATTTCAATTAAATTAAGTAGGCGTGATCTTTATAAAAATTTATCGTCCAATTGTAATTTTGAACTGAATCCCCAATATTTCGATACCATTTCATACGTATTTCCCATTAAGAACGCCTTTGAAATCTCTCTGTAGTCCATTTATGGATTATACTTTTCCATCTTGTTATCCTTGTGATGTGTGTGTTATATGGTGAGCTCAAATAATATATCTTTAAAACTTTCCTTCTGTGCGTAATTGAAAATTCTGCGAATGGGTCGTCCTCTTATATTCAGGAAACTGCTCTTTTCCTTCTACAACTGCCAATTTTTTGGGGATCGTCTAATATTAGGATAAATACGGTATATGTTAATTATGAAAAAACGCCAATAATTGTTACGCAAAATACAAAGAATGTTGGAAAAATTTTCTAGCACGAAAGGAGCATAGCGATCAGAGATTTTTTAATGCAGTAGAGGTGATGGTAATTGGATTGGAAAATTTAAGAAGGCTAAAAGGAAAGTATTTTGTTAACTGAAGTGTGTATTAAAACTGACAATGAAATTGAGCTGTTTATTTTTTTGTTTTTGAGAAAAACCTCTTTTTCTGAAAGATGCAGAAGCCGGTGTGTAATGAATGCGTGATGAAAGTGATTCCGAATCAGCCCTTTGCTACTAGCCAGTCTCACTTTTAATTTCATTTATTACTAAGTGTTAAAATAGACATGATTTAAAGCGAGATAATGCAATTTCAAAAAAATTCAAAACGTCTGCGGTAACTGGTCACAATATGGATAAAATGTAGCGAAGAATTTGAATCTGATGACGAAAAATGGCGTCCTATATAATTACACGAGTAGACGTACTCCTCTCTTTAGCGACTAATATCTCCATTATTTCGACAATAATAAATTGCGAAGAGAAGATCTAGAAGAGATTGGAGGGTTAACGATCCACAGAGGGGGAAAATTTTCACCCAGTTGGAAACATTTCGGTTAAAGGTTTTCAGTCGTTCACTCAACTTTCTAATCTCAAGAGTTATGCTCTAGAGCAGGGTTTCCCAAACTTTTTCTGCAATGGAACACTTCGCAAACCTGGGAAGTTTAACGGAACACTTAGCTTATTTTTTAGGTTGGGTAATTCTACTTGTAATAATTTAAAAAAACATTTTATTAAAACAAATTATTTATTTAGTAATTATTTTTAAATATAAAACTATAATAATATAATATAAACATAAAAATATGAATAAATAAAGCATTTAATGACTTTTATGATTTTGAATTCTTGAATTGCATATCTTCTTGATATCAGGCACAATATTGGTAAGTTGTATTCTAATATCTGGTGTGGCGTCGAGCCTGTTCCTGCACTTTGACTTCGTTGCAGCATAATAAGAAAATCCCGCTTCGCATGAATAGGCTGTAGAAAATGGAAGTAAAACAATAATAGCTTGTTTTGATAAATTAGGGTACTCTTCTGACAAACTCGCCCAGAAATCATTCAAAGGCTGATCTTTGTATTTTTGTTTCAAATCAGAGTCACTAATTAAATCAATTAGATTTTCATAGTCACTTACGTTTAAGCCTACTGGTTTAGCTGTCACGGAAAATGGATTCCGAACCCAGGAATCGTCCTTAGTAGTTTTCGGAAAATATTGCAAAAGAGTTGATTTCAAGTTATGTAGGTGCTCTAAAAATGACTTGGAAACTTCGTAATCTACTTTAAAATTTAATTCATTCAAACATTCATGTAAGGCAGGAAAACAATCAAAATTATTAGATTCAATCGATGAAATCCAAAATTGTATTTTTTATCAAAAGATGCAATTTTATCTCTTGTATTAAAAACTGTAATACTTTTTCCTTGTAATGATAAGTTAACTTCATTACACTTGGTAAAAATATCTGCCAGATATGCAAGTTTTATCAACCATGAAGGATTTGTTAAAACTTCAACAAAATTTTGTACTTGTAATGAATTATTTTTTGCCTTCAAGAAGACCAATACCTCACTTCGAAGTTCATAAAGTCTTAATAGTGCCTTCCCTCTGGATAGCCATCTCACTTCAGTATGTAATAAAAGTGCTTTGTGTCCACTACCCATTTCATCGCACAAAATTTTAAATAATCTGGATTGAAGTGGTCTTGATTTTACATAGTTAATCACTTGCACGGCTTCATCCATAACATTTTTTAAATTTGTGGAAATTTTTTTAGTCACCAGTGCTTGCCTATGCAAAATACAATGACTGCTGGTGGCTCTTGTAGCTACTTTCTGGATGCGTGATACAACACCTTTCATCTTTCCTACCATTGCTCGAGCACCATCTGTACAAATATCAATACACTTCTCCCAACCTATCTCTTGATTTGTAATGTAATCATTAATACGGTTAAATATATCTTCTCCTGTAGTTTGTCCATGTAAATATCCACACATGAGTAAATCTTCTTCAAAACTTTTATCATATGGGTAACGAACAAATACTTGTAGTACAGCTAGTCCTGCGACATCTGTAGATTCATCCATTTGCAATGCATATTCACTGCAAAGTCCAAGACGACGAATTAACTCTTTCTCTATGCTAGTAGAAAGATCTTTAATCCGTCGTGAAACAGTATTATTTGATATTTGTATTGCATCTATTTTTTCAGCAGCCTGTTCGTTAAGAACAAGTGACACCATGTTTTTCGCACATGGCTTAATGAGTGTCTCTCCAATCGTATTAGCTTCACCATTAAGTGCAATGCGATAGCTCACGCGATAAGATGCCTCTGTTGCATTTTCATTTTCAGTTTTAGCCATTGTAATCATTTGAAGTTTGGACTTTTCTAGTGAGTCACGTCGTCTCTTAAAAAATTCCATGTCTTTTCCTTTATAATCACTGTGTATCGTTCCGAAGTGCCTGCGGAGTTTTGCTGGAGCCAAAGAACTGTTTGCGAGTATTTTATGACATAAAACACACATTGCATCAGGAGCATCCGAATTGCCAATACACGTAAATCCCAAGTTTAAATAACTTTCATCGTACTTCCGTTTTGGTCTGTTCATAGATGACACTTGTTCTTTAATATTAGATTTTGAAGAAACCACGGGTTTTCGATCATTTTCTTCTTCAATGATAGACGTATTGGATGTATCAGTAGAAGTTCTTGGCCTTCCTTTTGTCGAAGTTCCAGTTTTTAACCAAAAATCCATGGGTAGTTTTTGAATAATATTTAAATACTGTAATAAGGACAAATTTTGCTTAAAACACCCACACACGCGCACACATACATAAAGGCAGGAAATTTAAAATTACTTTTCATTTATTACTTGAAGTAGATAGTAGAAGATATTTAAATATATTGCAGTGTATAAAACCTTTCCAAATTGTCGCGGAACACCTATTCAGGTTCAGCGGAACACCGGTGTTCCGCGGAACATAGTTTGGGAACCCCGGCTCTAGAGAAAAAGAAGTAGATATGCATTTATTTATTTATTTGAGAGAGATTGAGACTAGACAGTCTCCTCTTCCATCCAACCAATTTTTAATCAAAAACCATAAGTGCCAATGCCAATTAATATTAGTGAAAATTAAACGATAATAAAATTCGTGAAAAACCTTCGAAACCTACTGATGTCATTTATTAAAGATTGAGAGAAGCTTGATAGAGAAGTTCGCATATTGAAATGCATATGAACCCAACCAGTCATATATATGTTCATAAATGTATGTACATTTACATATACACGCACGCATATACAGATATATCTAAAAATTGTATATGCACTTTATTCACCTATATATTTACTTGTAAATCATATGAATGATTGTCATTTGTAACAGTACATACTTCGTTCTTACTTAATTTAAGGGCGCAAATGTTCGAAATGCCCCACCATCGCCATCAAAGCATTGCGAACAACGCACGACAGAGTGAACGTTGCTGGTTAAATAGCAGTACAAGCTAATTCAATCTCATGTCTCAACTCCTTCGGTGGTGTGACTTTCTAGCCTACATTGCGTTCTTCTAAGTACCCTATAAGTAAAAGTAAAAATTCATTTTGGCCACACATTCGAACAAACCATCCATGAAATTCAACCTGACGACCTGGATCGTCTTCATTCATATTATGCACCAGTCTCGTTAAGTACAGTTTTTACTTGGCAGCTGGCAGAATCTGGTATATAATAGTTTTGTAGGTACTGATCTCATGAACATACTGCCTAATAGGCATTGCGTAAAAATCTGCAACACCTTCGCAGCCCTGTTTCCCTGAGTCGATGTGCGAGATCTTCCTGAACGTCTCAGCCAAATACCTTGCCCTGCACCGTCTGCCTAAAGCTTATCACCTAATCTTGAAATGGTTAATATGTTGGTGTTTCGATTTCACGTTTATGTTTCCAAAGTCTTTGTTTCTCTTTCATGTTTCTGTTTTCCAATAACACTTAAAAATCCAATTACGTTATTTAAATGTCAAACGAGAGTCCGCAATTTTAATCTGTACTGAAGCTACTGCTTGCGATCATGCGATGTTACACTCACGCTTTTTAGCAGTACTCTTGCAAATTAATATAAATCTTCATAATTCTGTCTATGTTTTAACATCTTCTACGAACGCTCATAGTGTGTGAACATTTTAAGGGTCACCCTACACACACACACGCATACATATACATATATATATATATATATAAGTCGTTAAATATGTACACTTATTCGACGATTTGAAAGAGGAAATTCATGGTTATGTTGGAGGATGAGATACGAGATATTTATGATACGAGTGTCTAAAGATTCAGAGGGATGAAGAGTTTTTAATTTCAGTTAAGAGAGAATTCCGAAGCCGACAAGCTGTGACAGTTATAAATTTTTGTTCTGTAGGATGGAGGGAAGGAGACGGATGAAAGAAGGAAGAGAGAGAGGGGGGAGACTAGTAGAATTTATCAGGGCCTTTCCCTTGTCACTTGCCCACGCGTGTCTACTCCATCCCTTCTCCCACATCTATCCCTCCAAAAACCACAACTTCACCCTCCCACGATCACAAAAAGAAGACGAAACAGGAAACCAGAGCCACCTTCCGGTGACGCAAAATGGAGAAAGTTTAGATCCGGGGAAGTATGCGAAGGAAGGAAGGAGAGTAGTACGCGAGGAGAAATGTAGAAATAAATGGAGATATGATATCCCTTAAATACGCTCCCTAAATTCCAATGGAAAGATAAAGGATAATTGAAAACCAAGAGAGCACTAATGAAAAGGGTTGCGCGAGATAAAAGTTTCGGAGGAATACCATAAGTGAAATGAGAAACGAGAAGGAGAGAGGAGAAGGGGAGATGAAGTTTCGGAAGAGTTAAGAAGCATAATGAATGAAAGGAAGCGAAATGGGAGAAAATGAGAATAGGAATGGATGTAGAAAATTAAAAAAAGAAGAGGCGAATGAGATGAGATGAAGAATGAAAATGAGAAGGGGAAGAAGAATGAAAGAGTTGGGGAAGAAAGAGGGACAGGGTAGAGGGAGGCAAAGGGTAGAGGGAGAGAGAGGGTAGAGAGAGGAGAGGGTGATGGAAGGGAGAGGGTATAGGAAGAGAGAGGGTATAGGGAGAGAGAGAGGGTAGAGGGAGGAAGAGAGAGAGGGTAGAGGGAGGAAGAGAGAGAGAGAGGGTAGAGAGAGGAAGAGGATACAGGGTGGGAGAGAGTAGAGGGAAGGAGAGAACTAATGAATTAAGGGAGACGAAAAATAGTATAGTAAATACTATTTTAGTGAAAATAACGTAACATAGATACATACATTTTTCAGCTCGTTACATTATTAAGAAAAACGGCCGAATCCATTATTTTATAATAGACAGTACCAAAACCCCCGCAATGAAAGATTGTGAACAAATCTTCTGCATGCCAATTAAATGACAAAGTTCTTAGTTTCGATTAATCGCTACTCCTTTGTTCCACCGATATCACCGAAGAAGAAATACTAGCCTTAAATCTGGGTTGGAACCAAGTAATTTTTACTATGTGAACCTTGAAATTGATTGACGCAAGAAGAGTTAGAAGGAACCGGAGAATTGACTATCGAAAGACGGATTATACGAGCAGCAAAATGAGGTGGCGATCAAGTACTTCTGGCGATAAAGGAAAAGAAACTCGAGAAAATAATTGGAGTGTAGAAAATACAAATTAGAAATTAATAAATAAAATCCAAGGCTATGAAACTATCGTGAAAATAAGAAGACTTGGAAAAAAGGATTGCAGAATAAGTTTGAAAGGGTTAGAATAATGAAAGCAAAGGAAACCTTTAGAGGAAAAAAACTTCTACTGAGAAAAATAAAGGAAGACATGCGAAAGAAATCGATAACATGTGTGTGGAGTGAACCCTTGTAGAGAAAACATGGGCACTCCAGAAAAATTATATAAAATACTACGAAAGTTTCGAAATTGAGAAGAATGATGGCGTTAAAATGGACAGGTAGGTTAAAAAATTAGGAAGCACTAATAATAATATTCTAAAAGCGAATGGCGGTGAAGATCATGAGGACGAGGAAGGTGAGCTGTATCGGACATTGTCTGAGGAGAGATAGCATGACTAAAGACGTGTTAGAAGAAAGATTGGAAGGAAAGAGAAAGAGGAAAGAAACTTTTAGATTTTAAATGACTTGAAGAGTTAAGACAGCTCTTAAGAATTGAAGAAGATTTTGAAAAACAGGAGCATTTAGAGAACTATGTTACAATAATCACATGCCTGTATACGGACAGATTACTTATGATGATGATTGAAATGCGTTTTTGTTTTGGCTCACAGTGAATTAATGATCTTGGCTGATTTATATATTTAATTAACCATAAAAATCTTGGTATTTAACATTTTTAGTTTGTTGGCTTCTGTTTTTAATTAATATCGTGATGATTTATATAAGTTAATCGATCTGTTGTAACGCTTTGCCTCAATATAGGACGCATAAAAAATTTCATTATTTTTGCCCCATCCATGTTAACATAAAAATTAAGTATTTTTGAAACGGAATGAATTGCAGTAAATGAAGTTGTATAAAACGTGAATAGAATCAATAGAAACTTACTCTTTGTAAGAGGTAGAAAATGAAGGGACATTGGAAAAGTTGACATGGTAAAAATGTTTGAGAAAAGAGGAAAATTCAGAATGAAAGAATATAATATTTGCACGAAAAGGTAGGTGGAAAAATTTCATCATCGAAAGTAAGGAAGAATAAAGAGGAATGACTTATGCATACGATTCAGAACGAATGTAAAATAAACAGTGACATGTGTAGAGAAGACAAAAAATGAAAAAACGAGTAAATACGAGAAAATATTGATTCGTTGACGAATGAGGAAATCGTTGTTATCCATCCATGAATTGAAACTTCGTAGGGCGCAACGAGAACATAGTGTGACACTATAAGTATTATTTCGTAAGTACCTTAGGCATTGTTTACTTGCGTTTTAAATTCGTCTATGAAAAATGCATGAAGCAACTGGGACCAACTGAAAATAGATGAAACGCCTTAACAGAAATAAATCCGTGTTGATCTTAATTTTAAACTTAATTTCATTTGGGTTGTAAACATTGAAAAACGATATTGAAAAGATGAGAAAAGGTAAGGAATCTTCAAATTGAAGGTGCGGGTAGAAATGTAAGTAGATTTTTCTAGTTTCCAAAATAAATGCGGTAGGATCCAATTCTGCCGCGGGCTTATTTGATCATGATAATCCTCTTGACTGCGCACATGTCGATTTCAATTGAACAGATTTTATTAAGTTAAAATTACACGCTAGAAAAAAAGGCAAGTTTTTGGGAAGACATACTTTTAAAAGTTCCTCGAGAAGAGTACGGTGAATATAAATCAGATAAGAAACTATTATTTCAATAAGAAATTTAAACGAAAGGAACCCCAATCGAAGCAGCTTTAATTTATAGGTATCAAACTATGGAGATTGCCGACGGAGAGGTCAATGCAACCCACCGAATCGATCTTCGTAACGAAAGATTGATTAAAAAGGGCAAAACAGTCGGAAGAGAGTTTTTCGACATAGGAGAAAGGATAATAAGAAATATGCGTGCGAAATAAAAACGGAGGGGCGGAAGGGGAGGGTGAAGGGGAGGTTGAAGGGGAAGGTGAAGGGTTTATCGGCAAGGGGAGGAAGAGGGTGTAAAAAGAGAGGGAAAGAGAGAGAGGGAGAGAGGGAAAGAGAGAGGGAGAGAGGGAAAGAGAGAGGGAGAGAGGGAAAGAGAGAGAGGGAGAGAGAGGGAGAGAGAGAGAGGGAGAGAGGGAGAGAGGGAAAGAGAGAGAGGGAGAGAGGGAAAGAGAGAGAGGGAAAGAAAGAGAGGGAAAGAGAGAGAGGGAAAGAGAGGGAGAGAGGGAAAGAGAGAGAGAGAGGGAGAGAGGGAAAGAGAGGAAAGGGAGGGCAACCCAGGCGTTCGGCATACGGACTAAGGATCAATATGAGAGTGGCGGCATCTGGGTTAGGGCGGAGCGCACGGGAGAAAGGGAGAAGAGCGACAGGGAGTAGTAGCTGCGAGAGAGAGGAAGGGTGTGAGGGAAAGAGGGTTTGAAGTTAGCGATAGGAAAAGGACATCTTTTTTTGCCTCCTCCCATTCACTCGATTTATGCTCCTCCCCCCCCCCCCCCCCCTTCCCCCTCGTTCAACCAAACTTCCCGCATGCTTGCGTCTGAGCATGTAGCCAAAGTCATCGGGGAGTGAGTTTTTCCCCTCCAAGGACGTAGTGACGTTCATGGCACGATATTCGCTGGCTAACGTAGGGAAAAAGCGGCACGCCCAATATCGGAATTGAGACGAAAAACTGTCACTGCTCCCTAAAAAAGTGGATTCGAGAAAAGAAAATTGGATGGAGGAAGATTTTCATCTATTTCCAATACCTCAAGAAAATGACGAAATGCCAATGAAATGCCAGATGTATGCCAAAATATTTTTATATATAAACAGTTCACTCGAAAAAAGGAGCTCGGCTTTGATTAAGTTTCTCAATTAGGGTTGCCATATTTGTAGTCTATTATGTTATTTGTATTTGTCATGGCTTGTCTTAACGTTGGCTCATATCGACAGTAAGTAGGTGGAACTAACCAACTTCTAGAGTGGCGGGGTGGATATCGCTAATATAAACAAAATCCCCTCGCATTAAAAAACTATTCTCAATGCGCAGTCACGCCAATAATAGAAATTTAAATACCTGATTTGAGAAATTTTATTAGATTTCAGTCGTAATTGATGCCTTTTTCTTTGAAAATTTCTTTTGAATTATTCATAAAAGATCTGGGTTGGGTAATTATTTAAACAGGTTCAGTAGCAATTAAAAAGCTTTCATCTGAAAATTCATATCAAAATTTCAACGAAAGAAACAATATTAGTCGAATCCACCCTACTAGTTGGGAATAATTTTGAAACGAGAAAAAAGTCTGCTATGACCGGGAATCGAATCCGGGTCTTCCACTTGCCGGGCGGATATTCTACCACTGAAGCATCATAGCAGATCAATTTTCTCGTTTCTGAACTCTACTAGCGTCAACATTGCCGGTTTCGGACATTACCTGTGACATGTGTACGCACGCGTACACAAGAGGAATCTTTGGGTATAAGTCTTCAGTACCGTATGTTCTGAATTCTAGGAACATAAAAGTAACTTTAATTTATTTTAATGGCATTTATGCAATCGCAATAAAATCCTTCTCTTACTTATTATTTATCCTGGCGTTTTACATGTTTATTACTTGTGAGCGAAAGTCCAGCGATATCTTCTAAAGCAATATATCGTTGGGCATAAAAAATAATTCTCCATTAAAATGTGCATTGGATCAAGTTGAGCTTTGAATTTAACCGATGTATTTTTTCGTACAAATTACCAAATCTAACTATAACGCTTTAAAAAGTTTACACGCCTAATAAAAATTGTTTCAACGCCATTGATTTTAAAGTAATATGAATTTATTTGGCAGAAAATAGAACTCAGAAGAGGAAAAGTTTTTTCAAATATGAATATCGATGATAGGGATGTAGTTTTTTAAATGTTGCAAGGCTCACTCGCGTATTTAAATTTAAAAATTCGAAGACAATTTTCATCCTGCTGAGCTGAATACATTAATTCCGTTATTCTTGTCCCATTCTCAGATTTAAGCACCCAAAAAGAATGTGGAATACAATTATGGAAATTACTAGGGAAAATGTAAGCCGCATATCTTTGAATAATTAATAACTTCGACGAATACACTAATTTTTTATTTCTCTTCGATCTACATTTAAAATCTTTTTTATGAAGATAATTTCTACTTTTCAGTAAACATACAAATAGACTAAAAATCATCCATATTCTAAGCGACAGAAAAATAGTATTGTATTTTATGACATAGCTTGCATGGATCCAAATAGTTTCTGCTTAAAGTTGGAAGATTTGAAAAATAAAAAATATATATCTTTTTGATAAAATGCACATCAGCAATATTTCATCCATAGCCAGGTAAAAATGAAAATGGCAAGAGGTGTTGTTCAAAAAACAAGTAGCTATGACATAACATTGCCATTACATACTACCAACCAATTTCAGAATGACTTCTTGATACTGAAACTATATTCCGACGTCGAATAATTCGTACAGTTCACTTTAATTCAGTACACTTCAGAAACTTCATAATTTGAAAATCAAAATTATAACCCCAAGAAAAAAAACATTTCATTCGAAAAGTTTTTAACCTATAAACCGTCCTCAACTTCAAAGTTTTAATTAATATTTTTTTTTATTAATGCGGTTTTTTGACGATCCCGAGTACATATCTGCTCGTACATTTTTATAGTACTGAAAAAGAGTTTTAATCGCATACCTACAGGCGGAGTTTTCCGCGCCCGGAAACCGAGTAGATAGGAGGAATATGCAGGCTGGAAAAGAAGGATGGAGAGAGAAAACGTAGGGAAGCTTCATCCTGTGGAACTTGGGTCAATACAAATTTGTTGATATTCTCGAAACTAAATATTTCAACACCAACGCGAGATAATTTTTTGTCGCTTATCCAAATATTTTTGCATTATTATCGAGCATTGCAACTCATATTTTTGGCACTCACCATCCTATCACCACAGAAAACCTATCCTTACTCAAATCAATCAATCAATGCAATAAACTCGATGCATACGAAAGCATCAATATACATAAAAACAAAAACACGGTTATGAACAACGACTTTGGTCCCATCCCCCACTCCCCATTTTTTCAGTTATTCATTGTCAGTTAACCGTTCCACATCCTTTCACTTTTCTCCCCCTCTCCCCAACGGTCACTCCTTGTATTTATATCCCCTTCTCCCTCCTACACCCCACACTACTGAAGATGACAGCTTAGCTGTCGAAGCATCGGTGTCTACTTTCAATTTTAGGTTAGAGTTTACTGTGTGAGTGGCTTTTGTATATTTCTGCGTGTGTCTCCTTTTGACTAAGGTCCTGCGACAGTGTTTACCACCAACCTGCAACGTGAGTGAGTGAGTATTCTCTTCCTTTTTACGGCGAAGGAGTTTTTGTTTATTTACCATTGTATTGTGTCACCGTGTCTCGCAACCCTCACTTTTCATTATTATCGAGGTATTAGATACTTTCCTAAATTCCATATGAAACTAACTTTCTGTACGAATAAATTGTATTAAAACTGTATCTTATCACATGATTTGAACCAGCAACCTTGAAATACGCATGTAGTTAGAATAAAAGGATTGGATAAAAGGGCGTGAGGGTAACTGGATGAGAAAGAGGGGAAAAATGAACTAGACTTATTTCAATAATTTCTACCCATGCCATAGTTGAAGAAAGGTATTTATGAATGCCAATAAAAGAAAGTAAATGGCGCTCGAAAGGGCAAAAAAATCGAGAAATTTAAAAAAAGCAAAAGCCAAAAGTTCTCAATTTACACTGAGCTAAAGCGGACGCAAAAATAGAGCTATTCTCAGTTTTTAAAAAATCGAGACAAAGGCGAAAGAAAGACGGATAACGGGCAACGGGAAGGTGAGCGGGAGAAAAAAAGAAGAACAAAATCCTTCAAGACAGAAGAAAAAAGCTACTTTTGTTTTTCTCCCGATCGGAGTATAAGCAGAAAAGGGCAATCCCTCCGAGACCATCCTCGAAGAAATAAAATCAGAACTCAAAGAGCAACCTTAGCGAATAGAAAACCTCCTTGAAGGAAATTTTTTTTTAAAAATGGCCTCCTCCTTTAACCGGATATAAAGGTTGTTGTTCCTTCCTTCCCATACCCTCGCCCAACCCTCCACTTTGACCCTTCTCCTCTGGAGCTTGACCTCTTGAGAGAATTCCTGCCAACCTCTTCCCTCCTTCCGTCTCTCCACGTGCCAGACTTGGCGTTCGGTCGAACCTAAACTCAAGCGAAGCTGAATTCTCCATTTTCCCCTCCGCATACCCCTCTATCACCCCATAACGTCGAACCTACCTACACCTTCCTTTTCCTCCGGAGGCCTAGTCACTATACCACCCGCGCCTCTTCCCCTAACACACGGCTATTCCTCCCTACCTCCCCTCTCCCACAGCCACTCCACCCCTCAAAACCACCCTAGTCTTGCCGCAAATCCTTGTGATCATCGGATTTCCGCCGCTTTGCTCTCACATCCCGACCCATCAGTCTATCCCTTCGCTCCATCTTTCTCTCTCTCAAGCTCCCTCATCCTTTTCTCTACTTTCTCTCTCTCTTTTCCTGCCCGTATCTTGTTCCCTTCTGTCCTAATGCGTTTGGGAGGGATGTCAGTGGCTTATCTCCTGACCGTTAGCTTCAAAGGCGATTTTGATCGAGAATTGGTTCACACATTCCAACAATTAGTAAAACTACGAAAAGAGCGAGACAAATTTTAGAAGCCTCCGTCGTGCCAAATTATTTTCACAAATCTTTATTCAATTCACTCGACAATTTAAAGAGTATATATTATGAATTCTTACTTAATCGACAGTTTTCCCAGACCAGTCATCTTAAAAAAATTATAGATGTACTGATTACCTATGTAGATTATTTAAGGATATACTAGGAAAAGGTATCAATAGATTTATCCCCAGTAAGTTAAAATCTGATAAGAAAGAACCTCGTTGGTTTAATAAGGAAGTCAGGATTGCCTTAAGACGACAGAGGCGTAGCCACGCAAAATTGAAAAACATACCTACCACCGCTTCCGATGAGTATCGCACAGCTATAGTCCATGAGTATAATAGTGCCCGCGTACTAGAGAGAAAAACCATGCGTAACGCATTTAACACCTTCCGGAATGAGGTATTAAATACAAAATTGAAGGAGGATCCAAAAGCGTTCTGGTCCTACGTAAGAGAAGTCAAGGGAGTGGGTCCTTCAATACCCTCCCTGCGATGTGATTCCGGAGACATCCTTCACGATGGGGAGGATAAAGCTAATCTACTAAACGTTTACTTCGCGAAGGCGTTCACGGCAGGTGGAAATATACTTAAAGACAATCTTATTCCCGATGGATGTACTCGGATGGATAATATTAAAATCTCTGAGGCAGGAATAGCGAAACAACTGAGTGCGATAAAGCCCAACAAAAATCCTGGACCAGAAGGAATTCCCGCGCGTGTATTAAAAGAACTAGCAGAAGATATAGCTCCCTTCCTTCGGATAGTTTTCGAGAAATCTCTTACCCTCTGTGAGGTTCCTGATGATTGGAAACTAGCACACGTCACACCCATTCATAAGGGAGGTGACAAAGAAAACCCCGAAAATTATAGGACGATTTCTCTAACATCATTATCATGTAAGATTTTGGAGCACATTATTGTTAGCAACACAATGCGTTATCTTGAGAGTAGATCGCTCTTAGTCAGCTGTCAACATGGCTTCAGAAAAGGTAGATCCTGTGACACCCAACTCGGTCTGTTTGTGAATGATGTTTTATCATGCGGCGAAAATAATAAGCAGGTCGATGCAGTGTTCCTTGATTTTAGAAAAGCTTTTGACAAGGTTCCCCACCGTAAGTTGTTATTAAAATTGGGAAATCTTGGCGTTAATGTTAAAGTCATTAACTGGGTTCGCGCTTTCCTTAAGAATAGAAAACAAAAAGTAGTCATCGATGGTAAGTCCTCGAGTGTGGCAGATGTAGTCTCTGGAGTGCCGCAGGGTAGTGTGATCGGACCTATGCTTTTCTTGCTTTATATAAACGACATCAGCTCAGTTGTAAAAAGTAATATCAGGCTTTTTGCGGATGACACCGTAGTCTATAGAGAAATTAGTGGTCCTAGCGACCATCGTCAGCTTCAGGATGATCTGGATGCGTTATCTGTTTGGTGCAAGGAATGGCAGCTAGAAATCAATCAGAAAAAGAGTAACGTTCTAAACTTTTGGAAATCTAGAAGCCCATCGTCCGTGTTTACCTACTCGATAGATGGTGAGATCATTCCTGTTTCGGAATCCGTGAAATACCTCGGGGTAACCTTGAATCGTGACCTGTCTTGGGACACCCACACAAGACGAGTGATAGGTGCGGCAAATAAGAAGTTGGCTTTTGTGCGTAGGATAGTCAGGAAAAGCACGGAAAAGGTGAGAGAATCCTTTTATTTATCGTTGGTTAGACCTCAAATGGAATACGCAGCAGCGGTTTGGGATCCATATCAGAGGGGACTCATAAAGGATTTAGAAAAAATACAGCGGCGAGCAGCTAGATTCGTGAAAAAGAATTACGATAAAAAACAGAGCGTTACGTTACTCATTGATGAGTTGAGTTGGCCATCGTTGAAAGATCGTAGATTACAGGCGAGACTTAAACTTCTAGATAAATATAGGTCGGAGATATTCGTAAATGAAATGAAGGATATTATTCGACAACCAACATATATCGGACGGAGGGATAATGACGACAAGATTCGCGAAATAGATAGTAGGACGGAGAGGTATAAGGAGTCCTTTTTCCCTAGGACAATACGTGACCACAATAGATAACTGTGAATAATAATTAGTTAGGAACTTGGTGCGCGGCACCCCCTGCCATCCTCCGTCAAGGTGACTTGCAGGGTAATATGTAGATGTAGATGTAGATAGTGCATGTAAATTTCTCCCTTTCTGAAAGCAAAGACAATTTCTGCAGCTGTCATTACTTATATACCGGCCTGATGGTTGAATAATGCAGTTAAACTGTAGTGACTGTCAAACTCTCAAATTTTTCTACAAGATACTGATAGTAGTTAATTTTAGCCTCTTAAACAGGTATAATTTAGCTTACGTATAAACCGTACGCGCCGAATCACAATTTACATAGGTTTATTTATAATTTAAATATAAAAATAAAATTATTCAGATTATTTAAAAATTATTTACATTTAAAACATATTTATAATAGATACATTTGAAAAATATTGCTGTAAAGTAATGGAGGCGTTGTTGCGTGTTTATAACCTCTTCAAAGTATCGATAGTCTAGTTACGTACTAATTTTTAAAGTCTAGCAGTTCTAATTAATTCATTAAAAATTTTTAAACTCAATGTGTGAGTGAAAAATTGAATATTTACTCTACTTCAAATTCAAATCAGTGAGAGCCGTTCCGTTGTTCATGCAAAATAATATAAGTACACAAGTTGATAATATCGCTTACATAGGTTGGAACCTGTTTGGTGGTTGGCTATTTTTCACTACAGTTTTAAATATAGTGCATTTTATTATGATTCTTTAATATGGAATGTCAAAGTGTTTCACGGCACTTTTACAAAATTTAACATCTTTACGAGCTAAATATGTATACTTCCTGGATGATAAACTTGCTTTACGACCTTTTTAAGTCAGATTTAAAACTATTAAGGTTAAGCTTAATTAAATAAGATATTTACAGAGCACTACAATATGTTGACGCCGTACGCAAAGGTAATTAGTACGATTAATTCATTTAATTCTTAGGCATTGCTGAGCATAGAAAAAACAGTAAAGCACATAAATCATCATTAACATAAGAACCCTTATGTAACTGGAAACTCCATGATAGCCCAAGCAAATTAAGTCTGCAAGTTAATTAACCTTTTCCTATTGCTCATGGGGAAAGGGGAAACCCCAGCTCCTGCTAGGCAAACTGGATGTCATTTTAAACCCCTCGCTTCCTCAACGAGGGAAGAATGACTACCTGGTCACTGTGCGTTCACAACATAATGGGTGCCTTTTGCCTCCTTTACCTCTCAAGCGTGTGCGGTGGAAATTTATGCAAATCGCATTCTGTCCACAGAGAGAGTTTGAGGCGCACTGCCTTTCTGACGGCGTATGCGTCATTTCTTTGACGTTGGCTGACTGTTTATTACATGTGTATAATTGGATTTATTGAATAAATGTCCTCACGTAATCGTCACCAATGAAAAATGTCAACTCTACACATAACCCAGATATTCGCCAGAACCGTCGAGCGAATGAAGTGCTGCTTCACACTTTAGTGGGAAGTACATTTCAAAACACTATGCTAAAGCATAACAATCGCCAGGATTCGAAGTCACCACCCGCAGAATGATAAGGTAACCATTTAAACCAGTGCTGGAAAACGTTACGCGTAACGTAACGAAATAACGATATTATTTTGGATTGACGTAACGAAAAACGTCAACGAAATTTTTCAAATAGCTGTAACGGAAAGCGTAACGAAAACGAAAAAATAAATTTAGTTATTTCGTTAACAGATGGTAAAGGGTTATGTTTTATTTTTAATGACATTAGTCCCAGGCGGTGTGTCTTGAGCAAGGGAAAGTGGCCTGAAATTCCTTTCCCCGGTCTTGCTTGGCCCCCGCTGGACCAGTTTTGCCGCCTTGTCGCGAAAGAAACGCTATCCTGACCATTACCGATTGTCCTTTGGGTGTTCCTTCCATTTGTGAAAAAAAAAGGATCCCTGGTGTTAATCCTTCTCCAGGAAGCACGAGATAAGGAGCGTGGAGGATGAAGAAGGAAGCTTCAATAAATGTGCCGCTTGTAATTAAGGACCTCTATCATTCCCTATCCTCCGCCACAGTGTCTCGTACTTTGCAAATCTTCTTTTAGATATTAAAAAGGAGTGGGTTTTTCCTCATTTAAAGGTCGATGCTCTGCAAGTTTCAATCTCGAATTCTATCCACTGTTCGTCAGTCTAACTTAACAAGGTATTTGAGAAAGGTCGAAGTGAATCTACAATTCGAACATGTTGCTGTCATTCGTTCGAGATCAGTACTGCTTCATATCTATTATTATTATGAGACGTTTATAGTAACAGTGGATAGCTACTGTTCCCTGGAAATGAAGACTAATCAGAGCTTAATAAAATTTCAGTATATTTCAAATTACCGAAGACGGTCACAGGGAGACTTTTCGCCAGCCGCAAGAGAAACGAAGTTAATTAAGTGTTGAAGAAGTAAGTCCCATTTTCATACATATTTCAAGTTTATATTTTGTTTAGTATTAATTAAAGTCAAGTAATTTAATGTGGCGACTTTCTTCGTCATTATATTAAAAAATGCCGTTTTATATACCATGGGGTACTGGGTTCGATACTGAAGACAGCAATGTCCACAATCTGCATAGTAAGGGAGTATCTGATATTATAATTAATTAGGATAAACTCAGCAGCGCCTAATGGAATGTTATTTTATTTTCTTATCCCTTATTTGCTAACTAGTGCCCATAAATTTTAATATATTTTTAAATTGAATTCTATTTTATGAAACCTCATGCAATGTCTAAACTTTTACGCTTCTACTCGTTCTCCATTTCTCTCTAACCCACACGTCTTCCTCCTGCAGTCTTACTTCACCCTCAGTTTACATCACACTTGTCTGCTTTCCTCCCCATGCTCTCCTTTCCCCCCCTCTCTCTCTCTCTCTCTTCGCCTATCCATTCCCTCTATCTTTCTTTCCATCCCTCCATTCCTTGTTTTTTATTTCAAACTTTTTCACATTTCTTGTTCTTGCTGTAAATAAGGACAATTTTGGTCATTGCAGTTTTCAAAGCTAGCATCAAATAATGCTCTAAAAAACATTGAATCGTGCGTTTATACCGTACTTTCCCGAATGAAAAATAGGCTTTTTGTTTCGTCATTCAGTCTTTCTCTCTCCTTATTAACTTTTGAACCGATTGACCGATTTTCATTGTATTTGGTGGATATCTTAGACCACTGGGAACGACCTGTCGAGGAATTTTTTAAAAATATTTGAAGGCGCGAGTTCGATTCCAGAAATCTTCCTCTCATTCAGTTTACATATAAAATGCGAAATCCACCATGGAGTGCCTTTTCCTTTAAGTGTTAAAAGAAGGGAATCGTACTATTGGCGAGGGATTTCTACCATTTTCTGCGAAAAGAAATAAAGATTTTAATTTTTATCATAGAATTTTACTTTTCGAACGTATTTATTCAAATTCCATATAAGCAAGCGCAAGTCGAAGCTAGCTATTTTAGAAGAAAATGTTTCAATTTTAATATGTATTTCTATTCAAATGTAAAATAAAAGATGTATTAAAAATTAATATATAAAGTATATTACACGTGACGTTGAGATATTGCGTTCGCGTCCTAATATTAATAGGTAATGGATTTTTCGGGTTTAAAATAATTTCATTCAGAGGTTAAATATCGGGTTTTATTATTTTTTCTTTACATTCGGGTTAAAATCGGGTATAAATAAGTTAGAGATTTTTCGAGGTTTTAAAAAAAGTTCAAACTCGGGTAATTTTCGGGTTTTATTATTTTGTAATCGGATAAAATTATTTTAAAATGAAAATCTTGTTTAAAAATTGAAAAGTTTGATCAACAATCAAAACTTTTTACTATACCTTAAGTAAGCTTGAGAGTTGATATCTTGTGTTAAACGCCTCCAGGTGGAGAGGAACACCTCGCAGGATGCATAAATATCTTGTTTCCCTTTCAACGACTTTTGAAAACACACCAGATATTAGTGTCAATTTTTCTTTCGTAGTGTTTTCAACTAACAGACACTTGGACTCTTTTTTCCTTATCCCATCGAATATCTAGCAGCGACTAGCTAAGGCGACGTCCTTGACTATTAGTTGCGCGAGGAAACCAAGGAGATTAAGATTCTGTTATAAAGTAAGCTTACGAATAAATTGTTTACAAAGAGAATAAACAGACTGATCACAAACATCTTGGACTGCACTCATGTGCTGAGGTGCCTACAAGCGCCAGAATAGAAATTCTGTGACCAAATATAAAAAATGTGTTTAAAGAATAATAATAATTTCGGGTATTTTTCGGGTTTTACCCGAACTTTAAAAAAGGCAATTGGAGGGTAAAAATCTGGTAATAATCAGGTAAAACCCGAAAAATCCGTACCCTAAATATTAAACGTCTTTTAGTTATAGCGGGAGCGAGAGAGAGTGTCCCGATGCTTAAACGCGGTGAGTGATCAAGAGATCACGAGCGCGCTGGTGAAAGAGAAGAGAGATCGCGTTGGGATTCGCGATTTACGGCGAGGTTGCGGCGGTACGCGACAATATCCTTTATCCTAAAAATTTTTATTCATAATCTTCGAGCATAAGTCTTATCAGAATGATAAACCCTCCAATCAACTGAAATTAAAGAATTTTTAAAATCGGTTCTTCATTTTTATCAACTGCGTTGGAAATAGACTACAAACTAAAAAATTCATATGAACGTAGTCAGATACCGCTGAAAGCATTAAATTTAAGATTTCACAATAGTTTTGCGTCACGACAGTAACTGATTATCCGCATTCTTAAAGAGTCCATTTTTTTCAATTTTATCCGAAAAATTACCTACATACATGGTAATTTGGAGTGATTTCCAATTTCGTCTTACAAATAATTTACTTTATTCTTTCATATACAAAATAGAGCTATTCCCGGGTTAGTATCCCAAATCTAACTAATATTGAAATGTAATATTGTAAACCCATGCATGATTTCCATGTATTTCTTATGGGAGATATGAAAAGAAATAAAGACATCAAAAATGAACACCAAAGAGGACAAATATTGGAATTTGGATAATTCTCTTTAGTTTTATCTGATGAGCGTTCATTATACCAAATTTTAGGTCTGTAGCAGGAGCATGTTCTCCGAGTTACAATCGATGCAACCGACCGAGGGGTTCCTTTTATTATCTTTAATTACGGGTCACTGGGTTCTCAGTGTACTTGTTGTGTTACCTATAAAAATTTCAAATATAGGGCATAACCGTTACAACACTAATATTTTAGTCTTAAATGTGTGTTAATTTTATTAACTTGAATACAAAATTTTGAATATGAAAATCCGAATTTTCATACATGATAATCAAAAACGAAAAATGACCCGAATACTTCGAAATCTTAAAAACTTTCCTGATCTGCAGCATATATTTAGAAGTGCCTATAAATTAGTATTCCAAATGAGAAGCACATATTTAAGGTGGATACATAACCTCTGAACAAAAAAAAACAAAAATAAAACACTTGTTTTTTACCGAATTATTTCGTTATAACGTTAAACGTAACGGAAAACGAAACGTAGATTTTAGCGTAACGAAAAACGAAATCACTTTTTTTGCCGGTAACGAAAAAAAGTAACGAATCGTTTTTTTTTTCGTTTACCAGCACTGATTTAAACCGATTCCTATTTTTTTTAAACTCGAGACGATATTTTCGTGATCAATTCGAATATTAATCTTTTTAATTGTCGCTTTATACCGTACCTTCATGTACTTATTTCCCGAGATTCTCTAATTTATACGGAAAATGTAATGATCGACATACTTAATGTTTCCGTCTTTCATGGAATCTCAGTTTTGATCAAAGTTTAGCTTTTTCCCAATTCCCAATGTTTGCTTACCCTGAAAGATTACTTTGCTACTCTATTGTGCACGTATCCATTCCCACTTTTGACACCTCTTTGATCCCTTTTTTTGTTGCTCCCTCAACACCACGGATTCTGTTTCTCCCTTGTATTTTCCCTTGAATACACGTATCCCTTTCCCTTACTTTCTCTTTTGAGATCCCTTTGATGCCACCGATCTTGGGGCCGTATGAAATATTCACTCCACCTCGAGAGCATGTGGTTCGAATCCCGTGTGTGATAGCCATAAGAATCTTTTTTTGCGCGATTAACTACGAATCAACAACAGTTTGTTTGCCTTTGTAACCGTAATAAATACCTGGCGCCCTACTTAGAATACCGTGGCATGTGGAGCCATTTGCCCTCTTTTATTGACTCTTTTGAATTAATTTATCTTTTCTTTCTCTTCACATGCACTCCTTACTTCGTTTTTATATGTGATGCCCTTTTTTGCTTTCCTTATCATAAATCAACCGTATAATACTGTTCAATATTTACTACGGTATCTACAGGACGACAAGCTTCCGCAGCTGACGCGACATTTTAGTTTAACAACCTTGTACGGACTACCAGCTCTGCATTCGTGGCTTCAATCTCCATATTTTTTGCGATCCATACTGTTTCATACGTTTAAAATTCTAAAGATACAACTTCCTCCATTATCAAATAATTTATATTTATATTAATTCTATAATGAATGAGCGATGTTTGATTCTTCTTTAATCATTTTGCCCTAAATTTCTCTTACTGCCCAATATATTTATTTATAATTTATTTATATCAGTTTCAAAATTGTTTTTAATTTTGAGAGCCTGTTAAAAATGTTAATTTTATATTAATTCATAATGCAGCAGGTGTTTTATTCAGTGTCATTTCCTCATTTATGACAAAGAAAATAGACTCCTTCCTTCGTCCATGATGAATTGGATTAATTATATTTGTTCCCTCGGAACAAATACGGAGAGAATTGAGTCATTAACCGAGGAGACAAACACCTTGAAACATTTTTCGCCGGAATTAATTAGATGGAAAACAGGAAAAATAGATCGGACGAGGAGAATTTCCCCTTTAAATCTAACCCAAAACCAACAGACTTGGCTAATCCCCACACACACCCACGCCTTTACGCTCGAAAAAAATTAGTCTCCTTTTTAATTCGTGCAGTAATTAAATCCCCGGATACAGAATGATTTGCCCCTTTCGCTCCATCCGAACCTCCCTTTTTCCTCTCGTGTTCCGTCCCATCGTCAAAGAGGTGCGAGAGAGAGAGGTCCCCGCCGACGGTATTGATTTTGGAGGATGAAGACAGGCACCCGGTCCAGCCCCCTCCTCCTCGCATCCACCCTCCCTCTCACCTCTCCTCCTATAAAACTTTTCCATCCTGCTTCCGCTCCACCCTATCCCTCCCCCACACACGCGCGCGCTATAAAACGCACTTCCTCCCACACACTCCCCTCCCAACTACCCTCCTCCCTTTCCACACCTCTCGTCCCACAACCCTATCCTCCGCTACCATCTCCCGCGAAACCCTACCAAGACACAAAACTCATTTTTTTGCCCCTTTCTAGTTTTTTTATTCCTCCCTTCCTTCCGACCTTCCTCCTCCACCCTCTCACGCGCGCACGGCACATGCGCCGTCCACGCCCACCTGCTCTCCGGACACGCCCATCATCGCGCCGCGGCGCCAGTAGTAAGCTGGAAGGAGGAGGAGGAAGACGCGAGGAGGGAGTTTCCTCGCACATAAAACCACACATCTCTCTTCCCCTCTCCGTCCGCTTTCTCACCTCCATCCCTTTATTCTTGTGAACACGCTCCGAACGAAAACGCGCATGCGTTCGCGGGGTTTCCATGGTTACTCGTAGAGAGAGAGAGGGAGAAGGGAAGGGGGAACACAGGTGCCGGCGGTGACGAGGATGGGAGAGGTGTGGCGGTAATGTCGTGATTCCGGGTTTGCGTACGGAGTAGAAGAGAGAGAGAGAGAGGGAGGGAGAGAGGGAAGGAGGAGCGAAGAGACAGGTAAACCGGAAAAAATACATGGGCGGAGAGCATGAAAAAGCTTAAGAGCGACGGGAGAGGAGAGAAGAAAGAGAGAGGCCGATGCGAGTAAGAGGATAGAGAGAGAGAGAGTTGGGATGTGTTACGAGGGCTTGACGTTGAACGGTTAGGACAGAGGAGCGGGAGAAAAGATGGGGGAAGCGTGTGAGAATGGAGGAATGAGAGATTAAGCTGTGAAAAGAGGAGGAAGATTTGTGGAAGGAAGAAAACGTCAAAGCAAATTATAAGAAAGGAGAACGGAGAGAGGGAGGGAAGAAAGAGGAGAGAGAGAGAGAGGTAGGGAGGAGGAGATAGTACGAGAGAGAGAAAAGAGCGATGTCGTGGCGTTAAAAATGTAGTCGCTGAGAAGAAAGGCTGTAAAGATTGCGTCGTGAGATTCGATGCAGGATTGACTCTGATAAAGGCATGGAGGATGGTGCAGGGAAGTGAATAAAGGCTGAAAAGCGCAGATGAAAGGCGCGGATGAAGAGATAGGGGTGGATGAAGAAGGGAAAGAGGGAATTGAGAGAGTAATTACAGCAGAGAATTATGAGGGATGATGGAAAGAGATTATCAACATTGAAGAACGCAAAGAGATGAAGAGAAGATGAGACGGGAGAGATGATGCCTTCCATTGTGGACTTGAATTAATATGCGCGCCACCAGAGAGAACGTTCTCAGAATAATATTTTGAGAAAAATAACAATAATGCAAACAGGTTAAGGACTTCGGTGAATTTATATATTTGATAAGGAACAACCCTATGTTATTGGTACTTTCATAATTCTGGCCAATCAATGAATATTCTCTCCCAACAAATAGTTTTTCATAAAAACTGTGGAATAATATATCTATCAAATAGTTTATCTTCAAATATCATTCAATATCAAATTGATCGGCGGAAATATCAAAGTCGACATGCAGCTACAATTAATAACAATAGAAAAATTAAATGCATCTGTTAATCCTTTTTGAGGTGATAATTTTGATTTCAGGTACATTTTCAATATCATATTTTCAAGCGAGTAAGTATTTTTAAAATTTCAACTGAACAATTATGGCATAAACGCCAATTTCAGAAATCTGGCGATAAAGGATGGCCGAGTTATTGATTAAATCCGTGAATAAATGAAGAGTGGATAGGAGAAAGCTGGGCGAGGAAACATTTTTATTAGGATTAAATAGCAATTTCCCCGGCGATCAATCTCAAGTCTCTGTAGTGTAGGCGTTGCTAATGAGCCACGAATTTTACGAAGAAAGATAAATGGACGATTCTAAAATACAAAAAAACCTTTTGGTTTTAGTGCCGGAGATTGTGGGTTAATGGAAGTTCCGAAGTGGGCGAGCGATAAAATTTGAGGTACTTACTGCATAAATGAAATCGTTCAAAATTGTATCTCTAAACGTTTTCCGTTTTTAATCAAAAAAGTTCGAGGTAGTCAAATGATGTCATGAAAAGTCTGCCCAGCCCTGGTCTAATCGACTTCAAAGAATGGGTAAAAAAATTCGTAGAACGAGTAGAAATCTAAAAGTTTTAAAAATTTGGATTAATTCCGCGGTAACCGTGCTGAATTTTTCTGGGAATTTTTTGGTTTAATATGGTGAGATATAATGCAAGGAAACTTTTTAAATTTTTAATTCATTTTTCCAAATCGCTGGATGTCGAGAGATAAAAGATCAACTCCGGAATCGGGAAAGTAATACATTTAGACGAATAAAAAAATTATCCAGAATGGGTTGAGCAATTGTGTAGTCTCTGGAAGAGGAAGCTGAATTTTTTCCATCAATTCTTAATTTTTGCTACGGGAGAAATAACAGCATTCTCTAGAAGAGTGGCGAATGGTAACAAATATAAAATAAGTGGAAAATAATCCAGGAATATAAAAAATATAGATAATGGCGAAAAACTTAAATTGAGTTTATTTTCAAATTCTATTAAGTTTGATTTATTAGCTCTAAATTATGGGAAAAATTAATTTATGCTTAATAAAAACGAATGCCTTTTAAAAAATACGATGATTCAATAAATTTTGAATTTCGTCCTCATTGGTATGATTCAATGGACATGCTAATATTGCTACAAATTATTGCCGTTAATATTTCCGTGCACGATGGAATAAATTCAAGCAGAGACGATGTTATTCTAACTTAAACGTATCGCACATCTAACAACCTTACATCAGACATTGAACTAAAATATTATCTCCTGTTTCTTTCGTAGTATTCACCTGGTTGAAATATAGAGAAAAATAAAAACAACTCTCAACAATAACACAGGTTCTGCCATTGTTTCGAAAAAGAAGGCGTGGATAGAAATTCACTGCGGAAGGACAAAGATAAATTCTCCAGTTTGGCACATTACAGACGTCGATAAACATCGCAGGATTCCCGTTGAAGTTTTGGTGTTTCTCTTGCCGCGACGGGGATTTAAGTGAAAAAAGAGAGGAGAAAGGGAGATAAATAGTCCGCTTTTTTTCTTTCCCAAAAATCCCATTCATCTCAGAAAGGGATTTTTTGTCTTAAACATTCCAGCGGTTGCGATATAAAAAGTCCGAAAGGCTTCGAAGAAATGAACGAATGGATGCCGATAAAATAAAAAATTCTCGATATTAATTGAAGTTTTTTATTCGCAGCAGTATCATTTCGTTTCGAAATGAATCTACCAATCATAACGAGATCGTATGTAAATTTCAACCTGAAAAAATGAAAATTCTCTCGGTTTAATTTCGTCTTACTGTTAGATTTGTTCATTAACATTTTGTAATCGACATGTAATCAAACGAAAAACAACTATGTATGTGCAAAAAAGGAATTCAAACGAATTTCAAATTTTTTTTCTTCAAAAGGCGTTTTGTGTAGTTCCTTAGAACAAAATACATTAAATTGTTTGCGAAGATATGGAGAAACATTTACTCGAAAAGTAATTTCTAATTTCTCAATTTCTTTCTTAAAATAACGCATTTGTTTCGTAAGATATTAGCAATTCACTCCTATTAAATTCGATTTCGGGTCAACTAAATTACTTTTGCGTTTCTCTGTCATGGAATAAATTTAAATGCACAAAAATTATTCTTCAAATGTCTAAAATATTCTACAATAAAATAGCGGAAAAAATAAATAGCAACTACAAAACCTCGAATATTTTTACAATATTTCGAACCCGAAAAATAAACCAACTAATCATAGTACGATTAAAAAATATCCCTCGTTCGCTTTTTTATCGAACGAATTCCGATGAATGTGCACCAACTACCGAGGCTTACACATGCCTATATTCGCACATTGTTCGATAGCACCAGCAAAAAAGAAACACGAGATACATCCTCCATTGAGTCCTCCACTAGGCTACGACGACTTCGGCCGTTAAATTTCTTTTTTCGATCTAGATATGCACCATGTTCAAGAGAGGAGGTTTTTAGGTGCTCGTGGTATGGTTAGAGAGAATTGATAGAGGGGAGAAAAGGGCGTCAGAGTGAGGAGGGAAGTGGGGGAGGTCTTGGCTATGACGTGGGTTCTCTGACGTCAGTCGGAAGAGGCGGTGGCGTCGGCTCTCGACAGCGGGAGTTGGGAGGTTGGAACCCTCAGCCGCCCACCACTTGCTAGCGGGTGATGTGTCCGGTGGTATGTATGAAGGGAGGGAGGATGAGAGCGTGTGCGGAAGAGGTATAAAAGAGGACGAGCAGGATAGAGTGAGGAAAAGAGAGATGAGAGGGAGTTGGAAACACAGGCAACGACAGAAAGAATGAGGGCTAGAGAGTGGAAACGTGAAAGAAGAGGGGCGAGATGGTAAAAGGAGAGGTGTAGAAGGTGAAGAGGAGAAGTAGTAAGATAGAAAAAAGGAGAGACAATGTCATAGTGGCGGGATGTTTTTAGCGTAATGGGAGAACCGTATATTTTTTCCTCCTCCAGCCATCTAGATCTTCGCTGTCACATCGCGAGACGCCATCCCCTCCCCGCCTTTTTCTTTCAGCATTCGAAATGCACTTAACAGTAATTGTCGGGAAACAGTGGCGGAGTGCGACGCACGAACTAAGGTCTCGTCTAGGAAATTACGAGATTTTTAAGTTCCAGAGCGAAAAAAGAGGAATATTTTTTATGCTGTTATTTTCATTCGAAAGAGAAAAGTTTCCAGAGAGATAAAAGAGTTGGTTAAATACTCAGTCCGCTGCTTTCTTCTTTCGAAAATGAAGTTTTTAAGGACTTTCATTAGCATCCACTAGAGCTGTTTCAGTGCGTTTAAGGAAATAAACGCGGAACGTTAGTTTTTTAGGAAAAAACATTAAAGCGTCTTTTCTTTGGGTAAAAATGTGATTAAAAACTGTCGTAAGGATATAATCCGATTGGAATTTCCGCTATTAAATTAATCCTTGCAAGAATGGGTTGAAAATTCCGTTATTCCTTCACTTATTTAAACTCGTCCATTGCAAATGACTTAGGCACTCGAGACAAAGTGGCGTTAACTAAAAATGTTTGTTTTATAGATGCCTTCAGAATATATTCTTAATGCAAAATTATGCTCTCTGAGCTCGGTAAATGTTTATTCTATTTAAAAGCTCATCAATTGACACCAAATTTTGTCTTCTTTTACTTTTATAATAATATATGTTGTTTTTTTACATTGTGTTACATAGGCGAAATATTTTTCCAGTGACAAGTAAAGGCGCAAGAAACTACAAATGCTTGTCCTAATTTAAAGGCAAATTTGCGAAACAAATTTCATCACCGCAGAAAATAAATGTTGTGTATTAATCCCCAGCTTTGTTTATAGCCTGGACGGCCGCAAAGTATGCGCCAGAGAGCATCACCAGAGCACCCCCACCTGTAGCTAATGTAACCTAGGATAACAGCAAATGGAACAAATCAAAATGCGTGAAAGAAAACCGCTCTTATATTTTCTATTTCGTTTTTGTGGATCTGTTATTTAACTTCATTTGGGTAACCTAAATACTTGTACTGGAATATATTTTGGGCGGAGATTATTTTGAGTATATAAATAACAGTCTAGAACTAAACAACACAAATCCGACCAGATTAAAAATAGACGACTCAGCACATTTAAAACTTAAAAAACGAATTCAGACCTGAAAGGCGGATTGTTTAATTTTCCCTGGTTTTTCGTGAGCCAGCAACATCAACCGTGCAACTTTGCTGCCAACAAGTGTTTCTCACCTAGTGATGCAGATTACTTATTACCAATATTCGCACGAATCGCAAATGTCCGGCAAATTACATACGTATCGCTAAACTTTATTTAAAATCTTAAAAAATTTCCTTAAGAGTATTACGTGATATATCCATTTTATTTGGATTAAGCTTATTTTTTTCTTCTCGACATGATTCATAAAGGTTTCGATGATAAGCAATATATATCATAGATACTCAACGGCCGTTATTTCAGATAAATTACGATATAGGACTTAATAAGATTTCCAAAGAACATAAATATTTAATACGTAATGAGAATACGTGCCTCCACACGACCAATTAGAAAAACACGCGTCGAGTGAGGTTAAGCAAAAACTTCCCTAATAACGAAGGGGGTGAAGAGCGAAAATTCCAAGCGGACGATCAGCTACGTCTAATAAACCCTGGACGCAATCTCGTTGCCCGCAGAAGCGAAAGAACTACCGAATAAGCAGCTCGCTATCGTTTTTGTGCAAGCAAGCGTAAGCTAGGAGCTGGCCTTTTATTCGCGACAAAAAACGATGACGAGGATTAAACGATCCCTTTACATTGCCGGCGGACCTAAAATCTTCCTCCAGTGTCCATTTGTGGTGGCACGATAACACATACCTCTTCGAGGACGTTATATGAATCAGATACTATAAGAGAGGGTGGTCGAGGAAGGAAAGGAGTAGGAAAGAGGACAAGAGAGAGAGGAGGGGAATGTGCGTTATGGAGGGAGGGAGGGATGGAGGGAGGGAGAGAGAGAGGATCATAGAAAGGAGAGAATGGGGAAAAGTTTCATAGTTGCGGAGATGAGTGTTGGAAACTGTGGATGGAAAAACGCCGGCTGGATTCACTGTTTGTGTAGCGTAGAACGAGAGTTACAGGGAACATTCAGGGAAGCGAGAAGAGCTGTAAAGGGTGAGAGGAAGAGGAAGGAGAGAAGAGAGGTGTGGAAGAGAGACAGAGCGAGAGAGGAGGAGGAATGTAAAGCGAGGAGTTATGAGTTGAAGGAACGGGAGGTGGTACGAGCTGTACGGGTTGAGCGGTGGTAGGGTGTTTTTTTATTGCCTACGAGATACGACCAAAGGTCTCGGGATCGATACTCTCTCTACTTGGATGTGTGTTTGTTCCCTCTAACCTTAACGCCCTACCTCAGTTCCCTTCCTCATCCCACCGGCGCGCAACGCTACTATCTCATTGGCCATCGAAATGTCGCCTCCGCCAACCGGCTGATTTTATCCTTCCTGCTTGTTTTTTTTCAAACGTTTATGGATCGAGTTAGTCGTCAAAATCAAAAGAGAAGAGAGTGGGAAAATGGGGGGGGGGCGATAAGCCCGAAATAGTTGTCGTTATTGCTGTCCTACGTACTATTTCAATAAATCTAAAGTACAACCTACAAAAAAACGACTTAGTTTTTTATATAGTTGTCAATCCCCTGAAATGACAGAGTGTTGACTATAATTCAAAAATACAGTACAAACATAAGAAAACAGGCAAGAAAAACGAAAGAGACATCATGGAGGTATTATTTTGGGTGAGATCTGATTCCTCTATTTTCTGACTAACTTTTATGTAATTTACAATTAGTCATAACAGTCTCCGACTGTAAACTTTGGAACCCCCTTCCCAATACAATCTACTCTATCAAACATTTAAATAACTCCAAATATAATCTAATTTCAGAATAAAAGTTGCCAAATCTAACCCATATTTGACGTTTCTGGTTCTATCCCAATTTCCAATTCTACTTTTCATCGTTTTCTTTTGTAACTATGTATAACTGTTTTGTTTTTATTCTACATCCCTCATTTCTTCTCTGTAAAACCAACAACAATTATATACTATACTTTGCCATTAAGGTAACAATGTTTGGTGTGCCTCTATGATTTAATGTCTTTATCCAATTTTATTACTGCTATATCTCCTTGTATTTATATTGATTATGGTTTGGTGGAAGAGGAGGCTGCATAGCTTCAACATCTCCGATTAATAAATAAATAATATTAATGAATAAATAATCTTCGGTTTGGGCAAAATCAGCTATTATTTAAAATATATTTAGGCTACGCCACCTTTCTGTAGCGATTGCCAAAAATGCGAGTGGACACAATCTTCCGACTAAAACGTCAGAAATCACCGGAGTCAAAAATTTAATTGTGGTTTTGAAATGAGACACAAAATATCCTACTATTAACGCAAAAAAATTATCGGACCCACAAAAGAAACAATTTTTATTGTCTTGAATGAATACGTAAACGTATAAAATAAACTTATGAAAAACCTTCAACGGGAAATTGTCAAGATTGTCTTATGGCTGAAAAAATTCAAGAACAATCACTTAAGAAAATACTTTTCTCAGTTATCTACAATAGTCACAACAAGGTTATAAAAAGTATATGCACATTTCGGCTACAAACCAGCCATCTTCAGTGGTAATTCACCAAAAATATATCTCAGAAGATTTTTATAACCTTGTTGTGGCTATTGGAGATACCTGAGACAAGTATTTCTTTAAGTGCTTGGTCTTGAATGATAAAACTTGGATGATTTTTACACACTTTTATTTAACTTACTCTGTTATATATTTATATATCTTATTAAATATTTTAGTGTGTGTGTGTATATGTATGTTCTTTATACGTTTTTACACCGTTGAAGCTATCGGATTCAAAAGTTTCAAGGGCCATCCTATGGACCAAAGGAAGAACTTGGTCTAGATTTGCAAAACGTGGGGTTTCTTACACCCCATGGGGTCAACAAATACTATTCCCATAAGAATGCATGGGAAATGGTGCGGAGAAACCCCAAAATTCCATGCAGCCCTTCACTGATGTGGATATAAATATACCTAAATATTAACTTACGATCACGAGAAACGGCTTATTTTACGCACGAAAGACTGAATATTTTAATTCTGTTCATGTTTTGATGCATTACATGCTAAATCGCTCGAAATTTTTCTTTAAGCGCAAAATTTATCGGTTTAAATTACCATTTTCCAGGCAGCAACAAAGATAAATTTCTTAATTGTTTTCCTTTTCAAAGGGAGATAGCCACGTTAAAATCAATGCAAGGAAAATCCACGACGTGGCGCGCCGTAGATGAAGAATAGCTAACACCATGATAAAGGGTACAAATGGATTCATGCCTAAATATAGTCTATGAATACTTTTAAAGTGAGTCAAATGGTTTTTAAGGAATATTAGAACATTGTTATCATTTATCATTAACATTGAAAGATTTATCGCAACATAAATCGATACATCTACTTACATTTTTTCGGTAACCAAGATGTTTATTGTTTACGTTTTGGATATATGTAGTGTTGACATAAACTACACAATTTTATTGCTGCTTTATAAAGGCTTCGGTGCATCTATCCATGTGAATATTAAGTAAGACGTTAATGCGTAATTATATTTATGGTAAAACTTTACAATACAATACATAAACTAGTAAATGTTAATGTAAACAACGCTTGCGTAATTAAGGAATGGGGAACGTTTGGTAAACTTGGTATACCCAACAGAAAAAGTAACTAAATTTCAAAATTTATTGTATTCTTTTTATTATAATATGACATCAAACGTGATATATCAATAAAAATAATAAAAATCGTTAGCTACTTAAAAGAAAACTAACTTTCCCGATCGAAGCTGGGCGTTTCAGCTAGTATGTATATGTTTCTTTCAAATCTGTCTCGCTTTATATGTCTGCCCCTATAATTGCTACAAGGTTGCAATTTCGGGTATATTCTTATTTCAGATGACAACCAACGAGAAAAATCAAAAATCACATAAAAGTTATATTTAAGGGGTCTTTTTAACCCCAATGTTCCATTTCAGTACCCCATAAGAAAAGCATGGGATTCAATGCAAGGCTTTCTAAAAATGCATTTTAAAATTACTTAAAATTGGGATACAAATTCGAGAAAAGAATAGTTATTTAGCTAAAAAAACGGAGTTGTAATTTTTAAGGCAGAAATACGCACAGAATTACCGTAAATACGTATATGCTTTAAATCAGAAAAAAGTGTGAATTTTTCCTCTATTCAACAATGGAAATGTATAAAAACCATGGTAACGACATTATTGCTTTTAAAGGGACCTTTAATGCTCTTAATGAAAATTAAAGACGTTTTAATGCTTTTAAGGGAAATTAATGCCGTCATAATGATTAATTCTGCACAGTAAATGTAATTCAAGTTGAGGGCAAAAAATTTTATTTTCTACTTATTAGTACACATAAAAGTGTGTATACTGAAAAAAATTCTATTTTATTTTATCTGGTCTTCCGACAAATCTCCTCCGACAAATCTCTTCTCCTGTCTTCAAACCTAGAGCAATAAAAATAACTTATGTATCATTTCTCTGAGAGGAAAAACTTCCCCAAACCTGGAACTGGAGGAAAAACGTGATGCTTAAAAAGACGCATCCGATGTATTCGACTGTATCCCCACGTTCGCCGAAAAAAAACTGAAGTCGCGTCGGAATTAAACGTTTTCTTATTCCGTGACGGAAAAAACCCCTTGGAAATCCGATTCTCGTATTGATCAGGACCTAGCCCACGAGGAGGTAGCTGTCCCCATTTCGGTATCCATTCCTGCCAGTAATATATCCTCCTCTCTCACTCACTGTTCCTCTTCATTCCCCTTCTACAACTCCGGAAATCCATTTTCCGCCCCCTCTCCCTCTCTCGCCATCCTCTCCGAAATGCAGCCACAGCATCCCCCTCACTCCATCTCCGCCCCCGCGGAACCCATCTCCACACACTCACTCTCTCTCTCTCTCTCCACTCCGTTTCCCGAACGTAGGCAGGCTGGCTGCATCCCTTCCCCACTCTCCTCGAGCGCGAAATTTCACGGTTGGCCATACTGTGGCCATTGATCCAATTAAAGCTTTCTAATGACGTTTTAATCTTTAGCCATCAATAAATGGCGTGGAGTGGACAACGCTTTCGAAAAAGCGGGTCTTTGAGTGCGTTTCGGATACAATCGCAGCTCCCGACTCGTCTACGTGCAAAAATTGTTTTTATTTCGAGACAAAAATTCTGCTTTTAAAGGTTGCTTTTTTAATATCACAGCACTAAAATGAGATTATTAGAATGACAGATGGTGATCTATTTTCAGTTACGGAAATCACACAAAATAACTTTAAACGATCTTCTATACTTTGCATTACTTATTAATTAATTAGGCTACGGTTCAGCACCGTTACAGAATATTTTTCTTGGGTTATGTTTCCAACTGGCTCGAAAACTCCATTAACCTTTCTTATTAATGTGAAAAATTTCCACAAATTATTGCCAGAAAATATAAATTTTAATCGATATTTCTTAAATTCTTCTGCGATGGATATTTACTCAAAAACAACATTTATATTTAAATCAAGAGAGGATAACTTAATTTTATATTATCATATGACTTCACTTACTTAAAATTATAAATTACGCCAATATTTCGGCTATTCGAAAAATCAACTTAAATGGAGAGAAATATTATTTTATCCATTTCGTGTAAGTAACCGAGTTTTCGTTGCATCGGATGATGTACAGACCACTCGCAAGAGAGACGTGATGCTAACGTATTTTTAGGCGGCGTAGTATACAGCGGGCCATTAGGCACTTCGAATTTGATCGCTTTTCCTATGTCGCAATATTGGATCATAAATTCCGAATGCGTGACCTTTACCGATTCGGTGTCGAGCACGCAGAAAAGGATTTTTGGTATTGCTCCTTCGAAAGGTCGGGGTTGAGCTTTTTGTGGTGTATTGGGCGAATCAAATGGGCTCAGGGAACGCTATTTCTCAAGCACTCTCTATTATGTTTTCACCTCTCCCTCTCCTTCCTCACATTTCCTTTTCACCCTCCTACACGCCTCCCTATTCTTCTTCCAACTTCTTTCTTCGTTTATTAGCAATATTCCTCGAACATTTCTCTAACAGTCGAATTTTTTATCCATTCTTTCCTCCTGGGTTCCCCGAGCGACATCGGCATGAATGTTACATTGACGATGTTAATTTTATTTCTTTGGTGTTCAGATTGATACCAGCTATATGTTAGGTGAAAAAGAGACAATTTTGATGATATAAATAAATTCGGCAGATTATTTTCAAGCATCTCTTGGTAGTATATCTAGAGAACTCTGAATAAAATTGCTGTGTCAGACTTCAAATAAAGCAATTTATCGCTAGGCTATATTGAATAATTTTCCTATAAAAGGATGTTTTTTAGAAACAATGTCGACATTTTACGAACAACTAACAAAACTTAAATTTAAACTTGTACCTTCTAATTATCAAATAAACTGATTTCTCCGAATAGTTTTTTATGTTTTTCTTCGATTAAAATCCAAATATTTAAGTAAATAATATAACTCTTAGCTACATTACCATCATAGATTATTCAAGGTAAATAAACAAAATCGGGTGTTATAAATGTGAGTTTGCTAAAATGAGTTCGCTTTAACAAACATTCTTAAGTCATAGTCTATTTTTATAATGTAAAATTTAGTACACTCGGATACAACAAATAAACTATATTCACATTAGAGACAAAAACAAAAATGTACCATTTCTTCATAAGAGATATTAAAAAACTCATGCAATGGCTCCAGAGCACAAAGGATGATAAAATTCGTAGTGCCTCGAGAATATATAGCCGAATTATGCGCCGGGAAAGTTCTAGGCTTGTAGATGGCAGATAAATAAAGTTCACTGAACGTGTAATCTTTTTCAAGTTGTTGTTATAGACTCTAAAATGACGGAAAAGGCAACAAAAAAATCAGATAATATTCACTCAACGTCGTTTTTTTATAACTTACATACTGAACGTGATCTTCAATAATTCTTCACTACTTCCTTTAGATATAAGTAAATGAGTAATATTTCACCCTAGAATATCTTCTTCAAAGGTTAGGCTTTCGCATCATCCAGTAAGTCAAAATACATGACCTTACATACTAATGGATACCTCTAGTTAATCCCTTGATACATGTATATTAGAGGAAGATTGGATGAATCTTAAATGATAGTCTGTAGAAAACCAAGCTCGTGACTACTCACGCGACGAAGGAGACGACTGTAGCGAACAGATTCCATGGCAGCAGACTCGTCCAAAATGACCCAAAAACAACTCCGTACTTTAATTAAAACTTGAGATGGAAGAGAAAGATCTTTTCCTGGAGGATGGTTATTGCAGAAGTTGGGTTCGAAACCTCAAATTTAGTCTCTTACCGGCACTCTCAATTTTATTTCCTCACCGCCTTCCTCTGCTGTCTTACTACGGAAGTCGCAAATCTCTCACGTGGCGCAGCATTCCACGAATTCATCGTCAAATTGTCTTCCCCGTAGCTCTCTGTGAAAGGTGATCGTGTGAACGCAATCTCTACACAGTTGCTTTTCGTAGATACCTCGGATTTGCTCGCCAAATTTAAAATAAACAAAATTAAAATAAATAGATAAAAAATATACATCCATCGATGTGAGTGCACTCGAATACTTTTAAGTTAAACCATTTAAAGTCTCAAATTTAATTTTGTTATTTTTCTCTTTCCCGATGTTTCGTCGAAAAAATTACATTTTTTTTATTTTTAAGTTACAAAAATTTGCTATTAATCAATTAAAAAACGACGTTTTAGTGTTAAACTTATATAAACATTATCATGCCAGTTCAGACCAGCACTAAACTATTTATATTGATTGGTGTTATCCGGAAAAATACTTGAATGAAGGAGATTTAACTGACATTAATGACATACGTATAATAAACTTGATAAAACAATCTCTGTGACAGTTTCATTTCGATAATGCGCGAGACGAGCTTATTTAAACAAATCCGAAAAACGTAAAAGCTTTCTAGTAATTATGTTAGTTTACGCATAGTCAAAGCTCCAAAATCGGGAAATCCATTTTCCGGGACCACCCATTTTCCGGCTATTTTTGGAAAATGGCTGAATCTGGCAAATCACCCGAAATTCGGCAAATAACGAAATAACGGACAGTCCCACGTCACACACTACTATGTACAATAAATTCCAGTAGATAAATTCAGCATTTTCCGCATTGTTTTCATTTATTAAAACTGTGAAATTTATATCATGATATCTAATAATTACGTATAAATAAATTAGCGCACCGGATATTTATTATAAAAGATATTTACTGGTACACATGTTGTGTGAGCCGATACGCGAACCGGTAGTACCGGCGAAAAAAAGCTGTGTAAATACATATGACTATTATATGACCACCCGAGATCCGGTAAACTCCAAGATCCGGCAAGGCTCAAGTCCCAAAGTTGCCTGATTTGGAAGGTTCGACTGTATAAATTTAATTCGATCTCATTTGTTATCTTCTGGGTAAATACATCCGCATATGCTGAAAATATGAACGTATGTCATAATCCAACGTATTACCCTCTGAAGAATAAATATATTCATTTCCTGTTCACGATAACAAAATTTTAGCCATCTATCATCATTTAATTTATTTATTTCACGTTGCTGCTCAAGAAACATGCCAAAGGCTACCGAGCGCGTCCACAGGCTGCAGGTTACGGAGAGCTGAAAATATGAAGATTATCTATAAAATAATTGCGCAAACGTGACAAAACCAATCACAGACATAGGGCACGGTCATCCCACTTCATAAACAGTCACAAGAGTTCAGTAAATTGGCAAATACATAATTTCATCAATTAGGTAATACAGCCAACCACTGCAGCATAGGGATGACCCAAGATTAGGCGGCCTACTGTTTTTATTCTTTAGTTCTGTAGCTGATTTAATGCTTATTTTGAACGGAATAAAAAAAACTTGAACTAGAAGATTTACTACGTACCAGATATGTTACGATTGGGAACAATATCTGAAAAATACGTTACATCTGCAACACAAAGAGAATGGAAGGTAAGGAAATAATTTGAGTCCGTGCACTTTGGACGACTGTCAGAAAAACTGATCGAGTTTATACGATATATAGATACTAAAGCGCAAAAATAATTATGAAAGAAATGATCTGAAACTAATAAGAGAGCATATTGAGCAATTATTTAACTGTCAACAATGTCCAGGGATATCATCATCATCATAGGTAGTCTGTCCGTAGACAGGTCCGTGATTATTCATGGTTAAACCTGGTTCTCCATATACTCCTATTTTCCGCTGTCCTCTTCATATCTTGATAACTCTCTTTCCCTTTCAAATCGTCTATTAGCTGATACCTTTTCCTACCTCTTTCCCTTTTCCCATCTAGTTTTCCTTCTAACACATCTTTAATCATACTCTCTCTCCTCATGTAATGTCCAACCCAGTTAGCCTTCCTCTTTCTGATAGTCTGTATAATCATTCGCTTCTCTCCTATTCTTCGTAGCACTTCATCGTTTATCCGTCCATTTTATCTTCAGCATTCTCCTCCAAGTCCACATTTCAAAGCTTTCCAAGTATTTGATGTCATTTTTCCTTAGCGTCCATGTTTCTGCCCCATACAATGCTATACTCCATACGTAGCATTTTATCAACTTCTTGCGGATATCTTCCCTTATATTCCCTGTAAGTAGTTGTTTCTTTCTCCTGAAAGCCGCTTTTGCTTTTCCTATTCTAGTTTTGATCTCATCCGTACATTTTGCCTCTCGTGTTATGATACTTCCAAGGTATTTATATTCTGAAACTTGTTCTAATGGCTTTCCCCCAATAGTTATATTCAGATTCTCTTCTTTACCCGATATTCGAATGACCTTGGATTTTTCTGTATTTATTTCCATACCGTATTTTCTACCTGTTATCACTAGTCTATTTATCATTTTTTGTAGTTCCTCTTCCTTTCTTGCTAGAAGTACTTGATCATCTGCGTATTTTACTGTTCTTATAATCCTTCCTCCAATTTTGAAATCCCCTGTGCCATCTAAAGCTTCTTGCATTAGACTTTCTCCATATATATTGAATAGGGTTGGCGATAGGCAGCAGCCTTGTCTTACTCCTCTACCGATATTTATTCCGCAGGTGTCCACATTCTCAAACCTGACCTTTACAACTTGATTCTCATATAGATTCCTAATCAGTCTCCTATCTTTCCAGTCTACACCTATATCCTTTAATATCTTCATCAACTTTACCCAATTTACTCTATCAAAGGCCTTCTGCCAGTCTACGAAACATGCGCAGATATCTTGACTGTATTCTATTGCCCTTTCTGATATGATTCTAACTACTCCTATAGCATCTCTAGTTCCTCGTCCTTTTCTGAAACCGAATTGATCTTCCCCTATTATTTCTTCTGCCTTTTTCTCCAGCCTTTTATTAAGAATCCTCGAGATGATCTTCGATGTGTGTGACAGAAGGCTTATAGTTCTGTAATCTTTACACTGCATTGCCTTTGGCTTCTTCTTTAGAGGGATCATTGTTACTTCTAGGAAATCCTGAGGCCACTCTCCCGTATCGTAAATCTTATTAATTAATTTCGTGATCGCTTTTAGCCCTTCTGATCCTATGACTTTAAGTATCTCAGCCGGTATTCCATCGCTGCCCGTGGCTTTCCCCTTCTTTAGTTCCACTATCGATTTTTCTACTTCGCTCTCCATAATACTTGGTCCTAAGTTGTCTTCTTCAATGTTTTCCTCATTTTCCAGTTCTATTTTTGCCGCTCCTGCCTGTTTGCCGTATAATTCCTTAATGTATTCTTCCCATACCTGTGCTACATCCTTTGTTTCTGAGACTATCTTCCCATCCGTATTCATAATTCCTTTACCACAAATTCCATTAGACTTCTTATCTTCTAATTCCAGTGCCCTAGCGTACATCATATCGTACCGTCCTAACTTCTCCATTTGTTCTATTTCATCACATTTTCCTTTTATCCAATTTTCTCTAGCTTTATCTGTTACCCTTCTCAACTCATTGTTTATGCGCCTATAGTTGGCTCTACCTTCTTCACTGTTAACGTTTTTCCATTTTCGTCTCTCATCCATTTTCTCCAGCATTTCCTTCGTGATCCATGGTTTTCTGATTTTCTTCTCTTGTTTTCCAATCTCTTTATCCAAGGTATCCTTGATACTGGTTTTAATTTCATCCCATTCTATATCAACGGTCTTCGGTTTGTTTTCCAACTTTCTTAGGTTATCTTCCAACTTCATGCTGACTACATCCTGCCTTTCTTTCAGTTTTTCTAGGTCCCAGGTCTGTCTTTCTCTTCTCGTTTTTCTTATTTGTTTGAGCTTTGTACTCACGTCAACTATTAGAAGGCTGTGATCTGAATCAATGTCCGCTCCTTGAAATGCCTTGGCGTTCTTTATGCTGTTCCTGAATCTTTGTTTTACAAGGATGTAATCTATTTGGCATCTCATTCTATCTCCTGGGCTTTTCCATGTGTATAACCTTCGTTTATGGTTTTTGAACCATGTATTAGTCACTACAAGGTCATTATTGATGCAGAATTCTACGAGTTTCTCCCCTCCTCGATTTCTCTTCCCAAGTCCGTATTGCCCGACAACATTTTCTTCCTGTCCTTCTCCGACTATGCTGTTCCAATCTCCCATTATTATGCAGTTTACCTTTCCTCTTCCGTCTTCTTCGTAAATTTCATTAATTTGCTCATAGATCTCATCTATTTCTTCATCGTCATGAGCTGACGTTGGCATATATACCTGGATTATCAGCATGTCCACTGCGACTGCTTTTAGCTTTATTGCCATCAGTCTATCGTTTGTTGCTATTATCTTTGTCACGCTTTTCATCATATCTTTCCTAAGTACCAGAGCTACTCCCCTTTCCCCACTATTTCCTCCAGAATAAACTACCGTGAATTCTTCCGAGTCGAACTGTCCTTCTCCCTCCCATCTAGTTTCGCTTAGCCCTATAATGTCAACTCTATTTCTTCTCATTTATTCTTTCAAGTTCTCTAGCTTTCCTGCCTTTCTCATAGTTCTTACGTTCCAAGTCCCTATTCGTAATTTACTTTCGACAAATGTTTTCCTCAAGGCAGTCCCCGCCCGGAGATCCGATTGGGGGACTATTTTACCTCCGGATTGTTTTACCTCGAGAGAACTCATATTGTCCAACCATATAATCTTTAGGGATATATCAATGTTCAAATAGGAAGGAAATTTATCCCATTGAACGATATTGTACTTGCTCTAGGAGGTAGAAACACAGAAGTGATCACGGCGGAAATTATAAACAACAGTGTTGTGCTTGTTGATGAGTGGCTTAGAAAGTAAAAAGATAAAACATTCGGGTAGTCTTCATTCGGACACATAAAAGTAAATTACCGAATGAGGGGCAAAAAAGATGACGTAGTGATAAACTTCTAAAAAGTGAAGTAACTTAATATGAAAAAAAATCTACATCACATTAGTTCCACCGAGTCTCGCAGAACATCATCTCAAATCCAACTTCCATCCAATCGTTCACTCCCTTTCGACAACTCCTGTCCGACAAGTCTTTGCGGTTTAAACTCCATCGTCCTCTTCTTCCTTTCTCCTCGACCCACGTTCAACAACTCGTGACATTTCCAAACTTTACTTGTGACAGACACCCGGAAAGTTCTAGGGTTCTGTAGCCGACTGCTCGTCTCTTCATGAAGTGGATCCGCTTCTCGGTATTTAGACGGCGAGGGAGCAGATGTGGCCGAGCACTAAATGCAGTGAAAGATCCACCTATGGAGCAATTATGGGAGGGTCGGATATTTCGGAAATAATTAAGTGAAATATAAACCTGGGGAGGCAGAAATTTTCAGCGGAGGACGATGCGATAGCTGCGTTTAATAACTAGTTTTTTATTAGTTTCTAAAAATCACATACATATCACGATGCAATGCTTTATTTCGTCTGGTTATGATTCATACTTTAACAAGGCAGAACTCTGATGATATATTTTTCTGCCTCTTGAGAATACCATTAGTGATCGGCATCGTTTAACATGGCGTCCTATGCACGGAGAGTTCTACTTTGCGTTCTCCAAACAAAACTCAATTGTGATCATGGAACGGTCAATGATCCTTCTCTTCTATAATGCCTTTATTGGATTGGGGCCTTCATAAAAAATGAAGTACGCCACTCACGGAGGATCTAATTCTGATTTTTTCTCACGACAAAGTAATCGAAGTTTAAATTAGGCCTAATGAGTTCAAATCAAAGTTTCTTTAGCCGATAGTCACGAAATCTAACAACTATAGTAGGGCAGCATGATATAATGTTATTTTTCATCATTATATAATATTATATCAGTTTACGAAAATTTCCCGCCAAATTGTAGAAACACATCAATGATTTAGCGCCCGTTTTCAGATACCCGTTGCGGCCCATATTCATGACGTGTTATTGGGTAAAATGACTATTTTAGCCATCTATTTTCGTCATGCATATTTTAAACATTCTTTAGCTCGTGGAAGTTTTTGTTTTAGGTTGTTAGAAGCATCTGCTGTTACTGAAATTTAAAAAGCTCTGATATTATCCAGTTTTTTTACTATTAGTCAATCAAAGGTAATCGTTTTTGATAGAATAAAATTGAAAACTTTCTCAGGATTTATCGGCATGCATAATTCAGTTTTTCTTATTCAGCAATATTTCAACCCTTTGAGAAAATGTTCGATGAAAATGAGAGTAAGTGATGTAGGTAATTGATCATAAATATGTATTTTTTATTATTCACAATTACTTCATTCATTGCTTTCTGATAATATTTTGGACCTATTAAAAAAAATCTAAATCCTTAAAAATTCTTCTTTGACGTTATTAATAGTAAGCTACTGCGCATCTTGTATTGCATTACATAAAATTACAAATAAATAATATATAGCCTCCCATTGTCTTAGATTATGATATTAGCTCCTAGTATGTGAAAAAGTGCATCACCAAAATAACCAAAATTTTATCCGGATCGTAATAAGTTGCGATGAAATGGAAGTCTTACAGAAATTTAGCACGTGTAAAATAAAATTTTCTATAGACATTTATGAGAGCAAGTTCTAAATTTAGATTCAGGCTTGCCATAATAAGTTAGTACATGGAGGAAAAGAAAAGATTTTTTCACTTTTAATAATAAAATTCCGGATGAAAGTTTTGGTTTCGTTTCAGAAAAATTTTCCCTCTCGATGTAAACCATCCATCATTCTGTCCTTCGCATTACCCCTGCGTCATTTGTCAGGACCTACACTAAAACAAAGAGAGCAATCAATTCGGTCTTGTGCCGCGCCAGTGGTTCAAGGATCTCTCGATCTTTAGGGACGAGGAGTCAATCTCAATCCCCTTCTTATCCTTCATCCATTATTCATTTCTTAATTTTTACATCCCTCCGAGTGTTTCGCCCACCAATCCTTCCCATTCAACCACAACCGTTTGTCCTGACTATTTACCCCTTTACATCACTTCCACCCCCAATCCCTTCTCTCACTCTTCCCACGATCCTCCACTCCCATACTATTTTCTTTTACAGTTTCACTGGAACTTTTTATCCGTATTGACTATCAAAAGCGTTTTCCCCCACATTTTTATATCTTTATTTTTCACCTTATGAGGTAGAACGCGCAGAAAACCTGCTTTTTATTTGCCATATGAATTTATCTCCAAATCGAAAAAAAAATACTTCGGGCGAGAATGGGCATAACCTTATCTAAGATTGGTGGTAATATACTATATCCAATGCTTTTCCACGAGCTCTATGTTTTCTTTGCTTGCATATCTCCATCTTCTATTTTACCCCTTCTCTCCTTAACTTCTCTGCGATTCTTCCATTTCACGCTCCGTTCTCTGATCCTACTTTCCCCTCCTCTCTCACTTTTTATCTCCTCTCTCCTGCGATTCTTCTCTGCCTCCTACTCTCTCCTCCCCCTCCTACAACTGCTTCGATTCTCCTCCCACTTGGCACATGACCTGAATCTTTCCCTCCCGAAAGAATCTTATCCCTTTCATCTCCCCAAAATTCTCCATTATTCCCAGGAAGAGAAAAATCCTTTTTTCCTCTCCCACTCTCTCTCTCTCTCTCTCTCTCTCTCAACTCGCCCTCTTCTCGCCACCCTCTGACCCCGTTTTCGCTCCATTCTCTTCTATCTTCTCTTCTCTTTCTCTCGCCTCCATATATCTCTCGACCTCTATTCCTTCCCTTTAATATATTGCCAGCTCCCTATCCTTATTTCTCTCCTTAATCTCCCGCACCTTATCCCTCTTCTCTTAGATTCTTAATTGCCTCGACCCACTAGAATCTCCTCCTCTCCCGTAACTCCCCTCTTCTCCAGGAACACCTTTCCCTACTGATCCTTTTATACCTCTTTGCGACGAAATTTCGCAAATTCTTTGGCGTTGCTCCTTTTCTTAAAGCAAGCGCCTTCATACGACGGTCGTGTTACTAATACTTCTACTCCACACGTGTCGGTACAACTCCATAAGAAACTTTCTTATTGTCGATTATGAGGAAATAACTATGAATATTACATCGTAGCGTGCCATAAAAAACGAAAACATTTCATGTTTCCGGGGTTTATTTAAACGTTTCAAGTCATATCAAAATGTCGAAAGCGCTGTTAAAAAAAAACTGTTTCCAAAATGTTTATCTTCCATAAATGGGAATGATTCGTCGCCAGCAATATAATCGTAAACCAATTATAACACACTAATAAGATTCGTAATTTAGGCGTTATTTTGTGGAATTTATCCATCATGGAGAGCAAACAATTTAAATATTTACAACTTTTTCACAATTTTAATTTCTCAATAATTCACGACCATGGTTTCGCTACACAACAGCATTATCAGGTGACAAGACTAAGAATATATCATAAATGTCTCCACGGTGCCCAAGGCACCGGCCAACCTCACTCAGCACTCTGAACCCCCCCATCCCGTTGGGTTTACCCGACACTAACTTCCACCTCCTTCTCAATCCTCCCCCCATTTTTTGTCCCTCCACATTTCTACCACCCCTAATTCTCCTTCTATATATATTTACGATGTAATCTTAGTTTTTTCCCTAATAATGCTACTATGTAGCGAAACAATGGTCGTGAATTATTAACAAATTAAAATTGTGGAAAAAGTATCAAATATTCAAGTAGTTTATTCTCAAAATGACACACTGTTACCACATACTTTGAAACATCGCACGATAACTTGAACAGGGTATTTCTCTATGTATTTTTTTCAAAGAAAACATTTTAAGTAGATAAACCATCGGTAATGGATGGAAATTGACTGAATGTTAACCTATCCTCAAGTGGATTCGTACGAAAGAAATTATATTTACTTTGGCCCCTCTCTCTTTTTCTCGATCCATACTTATCTGTTATTCTCCCTTCCTCAAACAATCTCTCTCGCTAACGGATCCGATCTTTCTCCCTCTATCTTCTCCAGAACCGTCTCCTCTTACTTCTCTCTTCCTCTGCCCACTGGACCATAATATCAAACGTATCGCGAGTATTGGATCCGTCCCCGAGATAGAGAAGGAACTATTCGTCGTTTATATCCGCCAACTTTTCTTCTCCCGTCTCAAATCTCCCCTCTCCTTCTCCACTCTCCCTCCAACTCCCTGATATGTCCGCACCGAACCCGCATCTTTCCGATCTTCCTCCCCCGATCGATCTGAAGGGTCGAAGGACGTCGGAAGGAAAGTTAGCTCCTCCTCTACTTCGAGGATGCGACCGCGCCGATTAAAATAAAGGTCGAAGTTCAGACACCCGTGTTAACGAACTTTCGTTGAATTAAAGCAAACGTTTTAAGGAAAATGTTGAAAAAATAATACACGATAACATTTCGTCGTCAGCCTACAATGATTTAGGATGGATTTCCAAAAAAGATCAAGCCCATTGGGCGAACTCTATGGAAATATTTGTAAATCGTTTTCAAGACAACACGGTAGTTATATAGTAGCGTAAAACGTCTTATTTGTTTACAGCGCTATTAAGGAGCTACGATATTGGTGGTGAAATTTAAACAAACATATCTTGAATTTTTTATAGTTAAGTGATTATTCTGTAATATACTTTCAGACATACGATGAACTCTTCCCTTGTGAATTAATCGCTTGTTTATCAGAAACTGTGAGAGACTTTCTAAATCTGTTAAAATTGGAAAGTTACGTAAATTTCGGATAAGTTAAACCTAAAAAAATTCTACGTATATGCATTTATTTACTGCGGTAGATTAAATCTGATTACAAGACAAATTTTACATCGCACAAAAAAGTCATCGAAGTTTTAGGAAATAGAGACGGAGCGATAATAGGCTTCTGTTTAACAGACCACCCACATTTATGTATATTTTTAGAACTTTTTATACATTGCGAAGAGCTAAATTGTTTTAGACGTTTCCAGTGGGAGACGGCGAGTTAGGAGAGGAAAGAGGATTACTCGAGATAAGCCTGCTGGAATTAGATGGAGAAGCGTAGATAGATAGGGAACGGAGTGGAGGACAGAATGGGTAATGTTAGAGGAGATAGAATGGGGGCAGAGGGCGGGGCTACGAGAGTGAAGGAGAAGATAGCCGCTGAGAAACGCCACGCCTCCATATACCTCTTCATCCCCTCCCGGCTCCCACGCCACCCACACATTTCCCCTCCCACTCTCTTTCTCACCTCCTCTCTCGTCTCTTCCACTTTCGCCTCACACCCTTTCCTCCGGCTTCCCATGGAACTCTTCGCTTTTTGCTTCAATTTTATCCTACGCTATCCTAGATAATTTATTCGGGTGTAAATTCGTTCAGTATTTTATATACTTATTTTCCATTACGTTCACGAGCTATCGTCCCCCCTCCCAATTATCTCGAATTTTCTCTTATTATAACCTATCTAGAATCTCAGAGACTTTCAAGTCTTCCTCTTCTTCATTTTCTCTTTACCCTGGTATTTTAATCTCTCTATTGTTTGTTCCTTTCTTGATAACCTTTCATCTCTTTCGCTTCTTTCTCTTAGTTCGTAATCCTTTTCTTCTGATATTCCCTTTCCCTGGCTTCCATTTTTGTCCCAGCTTTTCTCTAATTTCCTATCTCTCCGTTTATTTCTTTTATTCTTCAATCTTTTGAACTTTCTAATTCCTCGTCCTTTCCTTCCTGTTTCTCTCTCTCTATTTCTTTCTCTTACTACTGTGTTAGTGTACTCTTCATTATTTTATGGCTTTATTATCCACTGTTATTATCTTCATTTATAACGGTTTTATGCATTCATACCAAATTTTCACTACATAGGTATATAATCAAAGTATGGGAGCCACTCTCAACTCTTTCCTCTTTTCCAAAATAAACCATTTTTTTGTCTTCATAATATTTTAATTTAATCTGAAAATTACTTTTTGAAAATGTTCTTCTATATATTTTTTTTGTAATCATGCCTGCGAACATCCATTGAGCATATCTCCATTCCTTTCGCACATCTCGATCCATTTTTAACATCAACTCTGGGTGGGCGAAGTTTCTCTCTCTCCCATAACGTGGTGTTAATGCTTGTGACGATCCTTTAATCTTCCCTCTTGCATTCTAATAACGGTATAAATCCAAACAAATAACATGTTTAGAAATCTATTAAATCCTTTTCATGTATCTTCCAACTTTATCTTTTATCTATCACATTTCATTTCACATCTGAGTCATCACAACGTTTTATATGCATCTCTCTTTCTCAGAAGCCTTTTCTCCTAATATTAAGCACTTTTTGAAGTGTTTTTCATTCTGTGAATAACTTTTCATATCTCTTTGGATAAAATAATAAAAATAATTTTTTATTAGATTCATTCGAATGGAATTAAAAATGTTTACTTTTAATAAGATTAATATTCCACGGCTGATATCTTTCATTTTTCTTTCCGCTATCTTTCTGTATAACTGCCGTCCGCCGACTTCTTACTTTTTCAATTTCTAGATCAATAATTCTTTGCTTTTCCATCTATATTCTTCATTTTCTTTCGCCTCTCTCTTTCCGCGTGATTTCTTTCACGTAATTGATCCGTCTCATGTTTCTCCTGCTCTTTTCCCTCTCTGCCTCAAATCCGATAGTGTTCGCTCTGCCGCTTTCTCATCTCACAACCTCTCCGTCATCTTTCTCGACTCTTCCTCCCTAAACCATTAAACTTTTAGAAACCAATTACAACTCGCGTAAACTTCAAATCAAACTTCTTAAAACCCGACTCCGCCTCCACTCTTCCGTTTCACTAACGAAATCAATCTCATTCATTTTTTGCTTTTAAAAATATCAGTTCCTAAGCTTTTAGGTTTTTTAAAAACTATATTATTTTAAAACAGATTTTATTGTTCATTTAATTTTCAAAATACAAAGGAGATATCCATAATAATTTAAGGACATTAGCTTTTTAAGCGATCGAGTGACTGGAAATAAGTATTAATTATTAATTAGTATTAATTAAGTATTAATTACTGGCTAAAAGTAATTTCTGCAACCATAAATCAATTTATTAAATATGTTGCGCTTGTGCACCATCCAACTACAAGATAAGAATTGATTTCTTTTCAATAAGAATTTTTGCTGCTATGGGCTATTATTAAAGTGATGTGCTCGTGGATTGTTCGACATTTTTATGTTTAAATACTTAACTTGCATTATTTGTTTTGTTGGCAACTGTACATCAAAAATACCGAAATCACTTTATCCTCCTTTTAAAAGGACATCCATTTCAATAATTCATATCTCCCTCCCAAATAAAAGAAGGACGAATTAAAAGGGCATGCCATATAGGCGTAAGTACGTGAGACAGCATTTTTTATGTATTTTTTCCTCATTTACTATGAAATACTCGTAAAAATACCGTAGGTTTAACAATATTTAAGAAAAAATTCTTGGGACTCAGGAGGTTATGGGAATCAACAGTCAATTTGGCATCTTCATTAGGGACATTATTTATCTTGAAAAAGGATTCAAATATATTTTCCTCTCAAGAAGAAAATATTGCATAAAATCTTTCTACTCGCGCACGAGAAGAGAGAGAGAGAGATCGAGGGAAAAAGGGGGTAATGCGAGACAAAAGACGATCAATGCGAATCCTACCCCACCAGCTCTCATTTGAGTAGCCAGTGCGGAGAGGATGAAAAATTTCGCCGTCATGTTATTATGAAATGCGAAATAATTTCCATACCACACACAAGCAAAGCACCGAAAAATACGAATAAAAAAAATTTCGCAGTCAACTTGACGCTGCTTCATTGTTATTTCCCGGAAATCTAGATTCCTGGATCAAGACAAAAAAAATATCTAATTTTGATCAACGTTCTCCAAATATTGCGAGAAGGGGATATCTCTCGGTAGATATTCCCCTAATTCCCAATCGCCTCACGTATCTTTTAATTCGATTTTCGTCCAACAAGCGAAAAACATCTGATTAAAATTCAGTCCACACTCCCACCGTGAGCAGTATATTTTTCTAATTCACGGGCAGATATCGTCTCCCTCATTCTCTTTTCTTTTATTTTCTCTTCCGAATCCTCATATTTCATCCTTTCTTCCTATCCGAAACCATAAATGGACGGGGAAAAAACGCCCGCTCTCATACCCGAATTCATTTGTTTCCATTTCTGAAACTCCCACGCGTTCCCTCTGACCTTTCGCGCGCGCGAAGGAATGAGTTCGGAGGAGACCGCAGGGGGGCTCTGCGCTTACGCAAGCACGACCAGCCGCACCACCAATCCACAACCTCAAACTCCCTCCCTCCCCCTTCCGGCTCCTCCTTTCCTCTTCCCCTCAGTTCGCCCTCTCCTGGACCCTCGTCCTTCCCTCCTCCAGCTCCCCTTTCCCTCCCTCCCTCACCCTTTTCACGCTCCTGGAAACCCCACCTACATTCGCCCGCCCACGCTATGTAGGGCACACTCTCTACGCCCTGAACGTTCTCCACATCCTACTCCTCTAACTACTCGCTCCCTTTCCAAACCCTTACTCAACCGATTCTCTCCCCCTAGGTCCCGATTCCTCGACCCACAATCCGCGACGTCGCTTCCTCCCTCATCCCTTCGCCCTTTTCTTCCCTCTCCACCGCCCTCTCCCCCTGCTGACACCCCAACTCCCTCGGCCAAAGTATCCTCCCACACGGCTTTAACCTCCCTCAACCATACCCTCGCCATCCCATCTCTCTTCCTTTATCCTTCTCTCAGAGTTTCTTCCTCTTCTGTTTCTCCCTCCTCTGATTCTCCTTTTCTCTCTCTCTTCCTCTGTCTTTAGACTCTCCGCTCCTTCTTACCCTCCAATTATACTCACAGTCCTTTTTTCTCACTCACTGCCGCATCTTCTTCCCCATGTAGCCATTTTCTTCATTCCGTACTTTAATCCATCCATCTTCTCTTAACCCTATTTCATATAAGCTCATTCTTTGCCTTAATTTTACTCCGGTTAACCATCTCTGCCTTAATTTTAATCTTTCTCTTATTCATTGCTTCAACTATCAAATTAATTCATTTTCTAAAATTTCCTATTTTTAACGACACATCTCTCGTATTTTTTATTATCAGATTTTTAACAACTCGCCTTTTTCTACCCTATGTCATCAGCCTATTATTCCACTCTATTCTGTATAAAAGTCGTCCATCTCCGTTTCCTTCAACATTTTAACACTTAAAATCATTCTTCCTGCAGCCACCAAGCCACTCCACTTCTCCAGTTGTCAAATCAACGTGCCTTCACTTCTTTCTTTCATCTCCATCTCTCGTTTCGACCTTTATCCCCACTCTCCTTTCTTTTTTTGACCTGCCCTTTCCCATCCTTGTTTTTCCTTCTCATTCGCATTTTCCCTCTCCATCTTTTTTTTAATTTCCTCTTCCAATACCCTCCTTCTCCTGCCCACCCGACTCCCACCGACCCTCTCGTTCACAAAAATCTCCCTCCACAATTCCCACCATTTCTGCCCTCTACGTGCACCTCCACCTCCACTCAACCTCCTCCTCTTCTTCCTCCACCGTCCCTCCAAAAATGTCCCCCTCGTTGCACCCCCTTCCGCCCCCTCTCCTCCCTCTTCCTCTCCTCACCTCCCTCCGCTCCTCCACTCCCCTAGACCTCGCTCACTGGCAGCCTCACTCATCGCTCGGGAGTCGCCGGAGACTCCTCCTGCCCTTTCTCTTACAACACACTCGCACAAATCCAGCGAGGGGGTTTACCTCTTGAAATTTCCCTCTCTATCATCTGTCCTTCCGATTCTCTCGTAGGAACCAACCGAAAACTCCCGGATTCTTACCCTCCCGCCAACTCACTCTCTCGCTCCACCCTATTCGTCCTGCGTTCATTACGAACATTCCCGCCAACGCAATTCCAGGAACCTTTTCTGCACGCAACAAGAGAGGGAACCGCTGACGAGAGGTAATCTATAAGAGAAGGAGGAGGAGTCTTTGGAAAAGAGGAGGAGAAGTGAGCGTCCGAGATGAGTCGCTGCGCCAAAGAAGATTCGGCAAAGAAACCGCCGGCCAAGGACGATGGAAGGGGATTCGGAGACGTCGACAAGGAACTCAGCGCGGCCGTCGCCAAACTCACGTACAGAGGTGAGAAATTTTCAAACGTCTTCTCTTTTAGAGTGATTATTCAGCAGGTCAATTCGTTCCTCTAGTCCGTTATTTCGCACGCTAAGGGGTATGTGGCGCCAAATGGAGGAACGCGCCGAGGACGGAGACACGAGGATCCTCATCCTAGACCGTTTGTAGATAATGAAATAATTTTCTAAGCAAAACTAGGCGTTAAGCTTTTGCGAGAGGGTGGAGTTTTGCATTTTCTCGGGGTTAACGTTAGAGAAAATTCGTCTCCATCGGAAATCGATTGGTGCCGCGCAGGGCGCGGAGGCTCCGCGAACTAAAGGATGGGGTGCAAAGGCAGATATCAAAGATGTCCTCTGTTCAAATCTCCGGAGTAAGGAGAGAATTCCGTCATATGGAAATATTCTTATTCTGATCGAAGCCTCTCTAATATGATTTTCCATCCTTTTTTCAAATTTTTTCTGCCTAGGAGATATTTTATTCGTAGTTAATTAGATATTTTCTTTTGCAAAAACTGTAATGAGCTAAATTAACTATTTCATAGCATTGCATGCAATAATTTTTAAATAAGATTAATATAATTGGATAGATCCAGAAGTGTCAGTTATCATGCTGCTGTATGTTTTCAGAAAATTCTATACGGTTGAGCCAAAAAAAGATTAGCTACACATGTTTCCTTCATTAAATGAAATACATGCTTGGAAAAATTCAACTGCTTCATTTCTATTGAATGGCTCCTTCATTTTTCTAGGATATCCGAAATTAATTAATCCAATTAATAAAAGTTATGTTTAATTGAGTATAAAGCAACACTGTGTGATTAAGTTTGACGAATACTGAATTTCTACACACAGAAGAAAGTGAATTGAGCGATGAGTATCTATTATGAAATAAACTGAAATGTTAACTATACGAATAAGATTGTGAAATGTTGATCCACATGATTAACAACTTTCACAATTTCATTTCGAATTCCTTGTTTAAACTTAAAATGTAATCGGATCAAGAGATTTACCTTAGCAATATATAAATTTTATTTAAAAAATTTCAGAAATGTATATAATTTTTCATTCAAAGTAATATAACTATTAAAATAAATACTTGCAAGCAAGATTATTTCGAAAAATTAAACGGTTTCAAAGCAGAAATTAAATAATAATGCTATTTTAACTGTCCTATATGAGTAAAAAGTCATATTTTTAATATTAAATGTAATTCATATAAGTAGCGTATTTTAATTTATAAACTTTAATAAATACGTACGTAATATTACTTCCACATAGACATAAATGGTCCAGGGTTATTTAGATATAATAAAATTGGAAATGAGGAATCTTGACTTCTGAGTATAATTACCCAGAATACGATATATTAAATACACCATATTAATCAATTCTACCATGTTCTTAATGAGTCCAAGTATTACAAATGTTATCAACCCAGCAAATTAACACATAACTGTAGTAAATGTAAGTATTTATAATACCATAAAAATTACCTTATTCTTCCAATAAAAGATAATAATTTAATATTATAAACTGTCAATTATCAATATCCAATTATTTTAAAATGTTTAGTTACACTTTTAAAAAAATATAATGCTGTTTTTATTTAATGGACAAATTCACTTTTTTGCAATATCCTGATTGTAAGTAAAGATATAAAGGATGCAAGATTGCTTTATATTCTATTATGAGCCGCCATTTACTGCACCTCAAATGTGAACAAAATGGCTACCAACCTATTCCAGGAAGAACGTTTATAACAGTTCAGATAAATAATTCTTTCTCTATTTAATATAACATTCTGCGCGGCAACTAAAGAATACTTCAACTCAAAACGTCCATCCACATACTATAGAAGTTAATCTGGCTTGTGTTTAACAAGAGCACGACTGCAAATCGATGAGGGGGTTGCAATTACACAGCGGATCAATGAGATTCCAACGCTCGCTTTGCGGCGGCGCAGCGATCGCGCTACTACTGGCTCGCTTTGCAAAGGTCATCTGCCAAAGTCACCAGGAGCAATAGGAGCCACCCTAAAAGTATGTAAGGGATGTACATAAAATGAGAGTGAAATTTACGAATGGCATTATAAAAACAGGAGACGTTCGTCAATACGCCTTAACTGATGGAATTTACACCGATCACCGAATTCTATTAGATTTCTGACTTTCGTACTTCATTTTGGGCAAAATCGAATCGTCAAGATTGTAGGAAATCAATTCTGAAAAATCTCCGCAATATTCAGTATTGATTTGTTATTTTCCCGATATTTTACCTACTATATTTGTCACTTATAATGAGATATATTCTCGTATTTTATTGTGCTCATTTATATTTAGAGATGTTAAGAGCACTATTGAAAATAACTGAATTGAAATTTGGGACTTCTTAACGCCATAAAACTTTTTTACAGCATTAAGGAGTCTCTAATTTCAATATCATTTCTTTATTTATTCCTAATTTAAATCAGACTGTGCTCGAAAAATTCTGTGAACAATATTTGATTGTAATTTATTTTTTCATTTTCTTTAAAGATACGTATTCAAAGCTATTTGCTATTTCACTTAAGTCCTCATTTGTAAATTAAATTACTTTTTATCAATTTTTACAAAAACATAACATTTTTCTATGAATGTGTATACAAGAAAGTAATTGAATGTGAGGTATCGTAGTTACTGTATTCATATTACTAACGGTAATTATTTATTTGCTTATATTAATAGAGTCTAATTATTAATGTAGAGACAGGCCACCTTAATTACGCCAGTAATACCATTTATAATCTATCTAAAGGCTTCTTTTTCTTGACATTAAAGGAACATAGTTTTAAATCATTTACAACGTTCAGACAGCAATACCTTAGATTCGCTCTACATAATTAAAATTAATACATTTCATGTACCTTTGTAGCGATTAAATTGTGAAATGTTCCTAAGAAATTAGACGGCGGGCGCGAAATTTCTTTTATAGGTATGTACTATAAATGTATTTCCTCAATATCAACCGATTTCCTTGAGCACCTTAAATTTTTCGTTGGATCGCTAAGAAAACTTTAAACTCACAGCATATTCCTCATTATAATTACATTCCATCTCCTTAAATACAATTATGAGCAATGGCTTCTCCAGGTTTACCGTTGAAGTATGTACTACATACATACTTCAATTCCTCTCTCCTCCGTAGGCGTTACGCATACTAAACATTTTCCAATTATCTCAGATTTGGATCAGATCGCAAAAATCGAACGGAATCCTTAATCTAAATGACATATTATTAATAATAATTTTTAAAGACCCATATCGAGTCGATAATCATGTTTTCACGCAACTTGGAAGTTAGCCAACTCTCCACGACAGAAATATTGCTTTGCCCCTTAAAAGTATGCCATCCACACAGATTTGAAGTCGTGTAACATTGTATACTTTACAGGGACAAATGCCATGGTTCATCTTCTTATTGTTAGTTTACCTTCGACCAACTGGCTAGCCAATAGCCATAAAAGGTTCTATTGGAGGGACATATCATGTTCATTTGATAACAGCTCAATAACTCTTTTGGATTTTCCTTCAACTGTTCGAACAAGGGTTACTATTAAATACATTGTTTTTCGAGACAATTTACTTCGCAGCGTAGTCAATTTGACATTTATTACCGAATCAACGAGGATATAGCTTTATCGCAAAAATAAATATTTTACACAAAACATGGAATCGATATTTTCTTACAGCGGAGCCCATATTAGAAGTTATATGTGACAACAGATTTATGGCCTTTTTTAAGATGACATTCGCACTTGCCCACTGTCTTTCGTCCTATGTTTTGTAAAACAAATAGTTGACAACATATTGGCTCAACAATGATAACAAGAATAAATTAAGAATCGTGTTAATTTAATTTTGACTGGTGTAATTGCCCGTCAATAATTACGGGTATGCACGACTTAGACATTATATTAAAATTAATTAAGCCAAACTTTACATGCAATAAAAAGTAAACAATAAATATAAAATTCAAATAATTGAATGTTCCAGAAAGTAAAAAGAGAAAAAAGAACCATTAAGGAATTATCTTTTAACATTTTGCTAGGCAAGTTTCATATACCCAAAACGATTTTAACTTTCTAGAACAGGGTCACCAAAAATTTTACTGAAAGGGCCACATGAAGCTTCATGCATCACTGTGCGGGCCACATACGACCTTTAAATGGCTAATCGGGCCGCCTGAAAATTTTAAAGACCAAGTTTGAGAATTTTTTCGATTCTGTAACACGTCATTCGTTTATATGAAAAGAATATTGCATCCAAGTACTCGGAAAATATCGTTTAGATATCTTAAATGATATCTAATGAAAACCCCTGCTGGTAAATACAAAAAACTTATGACGTAAGGTGGGACAGAGGAAATCACTACTCGAACCGTAGTTTGGGGACCCCTGTCTAGAACATACGATTATGAAAATTTTATATTTCTACTTTTTAGCTTACCTGTATAAAACTGTTTCCTTAAAATAAATTTATAAATTTAATTTTTCGATTTTTAGTCAAAGATTAATAACTTATTCAGCTTTCGCAAAAAATGTACCCAACATCCTCAAAAAATTCAGCAATTTTAATCTCTATATCTATACAGTGCGGTCACGAAGTTTCGAATACACGAAGTTGCCCAAAATAGCCCACATCCTTTGTCAGACACCATAATCATCACACCCCAAAACATCTCATTTTCAACACATCCCAAAACATCTTACATTTTCTGAGCCAGAGAGGTGTTAATGAAGGAAGAATTTCAGTTGTGTACTGACCAATCATGCAGTTTTAATTTCCAAGGAAATACAACGAAACTATCACTCTAATAAATAAAAAAGTAGACCGTGCTGCCCACTTACGTTTTCGGTCATTCTTTTCGCGGCCACCGACGAATTGTTGATAGCGCAGTTGTTGACCTCATTGAACGCCGGAGCGAGCGGAGGCCGGGGTTTGGCGAGCGGTAGCGAGCAGGTGGCAGAGCCCCTTAGTATGTACATATGAAAATAGTACATAATTTAAAATTTTTAATGTAATTTATTGCACTCAAGTTATTAACCATAAAAATCAAACAAAATTAAAGTTGCCAAAAACAGCTCACATTTGTTATCAGAAACCAAAATCACCAAAAACTAAATGATTTAAAATGTGAAGCCCCGAAGTCCAGTAAGGCTCATGTACTCTATATGCCCGCTTTTTCCGGCCTCATATTGAGAAACCACGTTTAGGATGAAATCCCCAAAATCACTCTAAAACTTCCTTTTCACCACTATTCCTCCTTTCTTGCGCTCTCTGATTTTTAATTCCGTCACAATATGTACTTTTTTTCAGCACATTGATTGTATTAAATACACACGGATTAGGCACGTAGTATTCGGAGGAAATCCGTCCATGGAAATTTTGGCGCCATTATTTGTACTATAATTTGATGTAGGGCTTTATGCCTATATGGAAGGAGAGAAAACTTCACTTTCTACGCAGTTCTTCAGATTGTAGTCGGAAAACTCAGTGTATTCAGTTTGTGACGTCGAAATACTAAATAATTTGACAAATGCGATTCCAAAAAAAATATTTCAATCATTTTCCGTCGGAATTCTTGTCGTTGTAAGCAGAAAGCAGTTTGGAGACTGCATGGATCTTTCGCCACCATTACTGGTCAAGGTAAAAACTACAGCTGTTGATTTTGATATCGGGGAACACATCGCAGTGAGCTGCCACTTCGAAATAAAGCATCAATGTTATATTGCATAGATTAAATCCAGTTTCTTGTGAACATATACAATAGAGCCTCGCTAATCCGAACTAATTGGGACTCGGGTATGTTCGAATTAACCGGGTTTTACAAAATACAGAGCGGGGGGAGGGGGTCAGAGATTCCCACACTCTTGAATGAAGGTCACAGCAAACTACTGTATCCATTGCTTAGTGCTGTTTCTACCGTCTTAGCGTACAGCTGTGTAATGTAGTGCAGGGCTTTTCTCAGTGTTTTAAATTACTGTTACCGTTTTGCCCATCTTCTAGAAATGTCCAAAAAGCGTAAGCACAGTTCGTGTTTGTTAAAAGATAAGTTGGAATTGCTCAAACGCATTGACAAAGGCGAAAGTGCAACCAAACCATCCTCAGAGTTTGGTGTCGGAAAAGCAAACATCAATGACTGGAAAAAGAATCGTACCAAAATTGAACAATTTTGTGCCACTATCATTGTTGAGTCTCTCGGAAATCGTCACACATCGAAAGTGTCATCATTCAAAAAAGTTGATGAGGAGTTGTTTTGACTGGATGAATGTGATTCAGACGAAGCTACAACGGAAGTAATCTCACACACTGAGGGATTGAAAGCTTTGGAAGGCGCTCTGCTGTACGTAGAGCAGCACAGTCAAGCCACGTCAACAGATGTGATTTTTATAAAGCGCTGGCCGGACATTGCAGACTCTTCTCGTCGTTCAACACTATCAGAAGAAAATAACTGATTTTGTAAAAAAGGTCTAATTTATAAATGTGTAATTCTGTCAATTTTTTTCCGAATAAATAAAACTTTTTCTTATGAATAGTTTTTTACATCCTGTTCGGATTAACCAAAATTTCGGATTATTGACGTTCGGATTAACGGGGTCTTACTGTACTTGAAAGAAATTTCCACATTCTAATATAGCAATCTTTGCTTTTCAAAGTTAGTCAACACGTCACAAGAGGAAAATAATAAACTCTACTATGGCCATGAGTGGTGTATTGCTGGTAGAATTTCTTTGGTCGGTGAGTAAATGTCCCATCGGCCAAATGTTCCTCACAGTTTTGTATTTAAAAAGAAAAGTTTGATTTGCAAATGATCATGAATATTTGAGATTTCACATCTAAGAAGGTAAAATATTCACCACCGTTCATTTTAGTTTCGAGTTCAATCACCGAAGTTCTAGCTTTCTCAAGATTTTTTGGAATAGAAGGAAGAATTTTTTGCCGCTCTATGTGGATTTTCTTACAGAGGAAATATCTGTCATAACAAACTTATTGATTTCCATAGATGATAACTCCTTTCTAATTATTTTTAAAGGTTGAAGCCTACCTTTTCGGCAGCTTTTCTCTTAAAAATTCCTCCAAGTTTCTGTCTCTCCAACACTCTGGTCATCCCACTGTCGTGACCATGACTGGCCATTTTTACACCGGGCATCGTAGTAACTATGACCGCATTGTATCTTAGGATCACTCATTAACACAGTATCAATAAATAATGGAATATTTATTTATTTTGTTACCGTCCTAATGTTTATCGTTACCAAGGTATTGTTTAAACTTCAAAGTATCGCCAAAATTTTGTGAATATGTGGATAGATGCGACGCGCATTTATAATCAGTCAATACGTGATTACACGTAACCGGCAACAATGCAAATCACTTAGACCAGGGTTTTTCGACCTGTGAGTCGCGACCCACTAGTGGGTCGCAAAGGAACTTGAGGTGGGTCGGGGAAAGATTTCTAAATAGTTTATTTTCATAAATTTTTCCATTTTTTAATGAGTTCGCGATGAAATAGTCAAAGAACTCATGATAGCACAGTGTGCGCCCTCCGTGGACACATATGTATTATCTACTGCTTGAAAAAATTAGTATATATATAATAGGTGGATCCCAGGTAAACTCGATAAGCCTAGGAGGACCGTGACATTAAAAAGGTTGAGAAACGCTGACCTAGACGTCGAAAGATTTTCAATCAACAATTGGTCAATTTTTCGCGATGAAAACTAATTTTTGGACCGATTCCACGTGTATTCGAAAATTAACGAGAGAGAAATTCAATTTCGTTTTTTTAGGCGTTCGTTGTTTGAAATCCCAAATTCCTCGATTGATTTAAATCGTTTTAAAATGCAAATGATTAATACGCTGTACTCATACCCGTGTTAATCAAATGGAGAAAATGTACGCTCTTGGAATCAAACCCATGACCTTATGGTAGACGACAGCATGTTTAAAATGTTTGAGAGGTAGATCTCAATATATTGCTAAAAAATCGTCGAAATCGTACTTTCCGTTCTCCAGTTACTAGCCTTAACCCCTCAAGCGTGCTGGACGACATAAGTCGTCCAATTAGGCAGTCTGACGCAGCATCTTCTTTATTGGCTTCTATCTCCCTTGGTGTATAAGTCATCTGTATCATCACAAACCCTAATGAGTCACGGAACTGTAATCACTTTCTTATCTGTATCTCTTGCTCTTTGTAAATATTTTTCTCAAAGTGTTTTCCCCTTCAGTCTGTGACCATGGCATCAACAAGTAGGTCCTTAGTGGATGATGAAGTGCTAAAGCTCGTCCTTGATGAGTCTGACAATAAAATTATTGCTTCTTTTGGGAGTGAGATTTCAGAAGGGTATTTGATAACTTCAGAAAGTGAAACTGAAGATGAGGATGAGATTTGTGAGAGGTTAGAAAATCAAAATGAACCGATTAGCAGTGTTTTTCAGTGGAATGATGGCTGTATTGAATGCATATATTCTTCACTATAAAAACGACAATCCGAAAAACCACCTTTTTTCCGAACAAGACTAATCAAGGACATATTCACAAAGTATTCAAAGGGCGGAGTAGGAAAGAAAAGGGGAAAGCCAGCAAGGCCTATTGAATCATCGGCAACACGGCTAGCAGGGAGTCACTTCCCAGAAGAGTAAGAGAAGGCAAAAGAAGAGTCGCTTAGAGGAAGTGGGTTGTTTGCAAATTAAAGGGAATAACCCTATCCAAAATATCAGAATAAGATTGTAAGTACTGTAGAAATTTAAAATTACAAGATATACTTCAAAAAAACATTACAGAACAGCAAGGCATTAAAAATTAATATTCCTGATTTTTTTAGATTTTTAATTGCATTATTTTACGAGATATAAATTAAAATAACAAATATGTCATAATGGAGCATTTAAATATCTTGGTTTTTTTAATTTTTAAATTACGCTTGAGGGGTTAAACCATAGTTTGCCACCAGAGGCGCCACAGTCGAAAGTCACATTCAAAGACACAACTGCCTTTTATTATAGTTAGATAGATAGAAAGAGATTAATCGGATGTACAATAACCTGCTACATACAATTTTGAAGTTATCCACAGGAAACACATTTTGATAGAGTGATTAATAACATTAATCGAGAATACATTACTGATTCCTCACGAATTAATTCAAACGAAAACATCGCTTACAATATTGTAATTTTGAATTTCGAGACAAAGTTTATGCAATCAAAATAGATGATTTTACCTCCATAAAAGATATTATAGGACATTTCAGCTAAGGTAAGAAATTTTTTTACGAACATCTATAGAGGATGGTTACTTCAGCGGTGGTCATTACGAAATCCAAGAATTGAAGCAGGGGTTAACAAACGTTGTTCCGAGGGTGTATATGATTCCGCTAAGACTTGATGTGGTTCTGTGAGAAACTGATAACTATTTGCCCTGAATCCTCGAGCCACCACCTCTTCCTTAGGGTCCTTGGAAAAAATAAATATAAGTGTTCCGCGGCTTATGAAAGTTAGTTAGCCCTGGAATAGGAAATCATCTTTTTGAGGTAGGTAGGGAATTTTCGACAATTCCAGTACGCCACTGTGAAAATACCAACTCTGTCATATACGTGAACAATGTATTTCATAAAACTTCAAGTCTCCTTCTAGAGTAGATTGGAAGTCATGTTGATTATGCCGGCCTGCCTAAAACTACCAGTTAACATACAAAGTTACCACACAGACTATACGTGAATAAGGGCAGATTTAATGCAAATTTTAGATGATGTAGAATATTATCATGTATCTCTCCAAAAAAATCCTATGATCCTGAGCTCGTAAACACGCAAAAATTACACTTTTTGTTTATGCTCCATAACAAGGATTCCAACTTTTATTTCGCACCGAATTCCTCTCGCAAGCCAGCTGCAAAATACCGCAATCCTGAGCATCTCCCAACTCTAGCATTGCTTTGAGGGAAGATAACGAAATATTTTCCCGAACGATCAATCAAAACCGAAGCAGTACTCCAATTACGTCCCCTTCTCTCTCTCTCTACGACGGACCTCATGAAATGCAGCTCTCTCTCTCTCTCTTGCACCCCTTCTCCTCTTCCCGTACCCCCGCATCCATCCGTCCTTCCACCCCAACGTCCCTCTTACGCCCACGCGCGCATACTCATTCGCTTCGCCCCTCCCCGCTACCCTTCTGCGCTCTCCCCTCTCTCACGCCGTCCCCCTTCCCGCAGATGGAAGGGTCCGAGAGCAGCCGTGTTCCGGATATCCCATTGTTGGTGCGACCCTGATCACGCCTCGTCGCTCATATTGTTTTCTGAGGGGATTGGCAGAGTGGGATTGAGGAGAGGGGAGAGTGGCATAGTGGAAGAGAGAAAGAGAGAGAGAGAGAAGGATGGGAAACCTAAAGGGCATGAGAAGTACGGGGGGATGGAGAGCTAAGAGTTATTTCAGGAGGAAGCGTGCATTTGAGGGGGTTTACTGTCAGAGGATTTATTAAAAGAGAGGGGAAGAGGGAGTGGGAGGGGGGTGTTCGACTTTTCCGCGCGGGGTAGGAAGTCGCAGACGAGGAATCAATCTCGGGCTTTTATGTCGGATAAGAAAGGGAAGGGAAAAAGAGGCGAATGAGAAGGGTTGATGAATCTGGCGGGAGGAGGGAGGTGAAAAAGGAAAGGTTCGGGGGAAAGAAAGTTCGTGAAAGCAAAAGAAACGATGGAATTCTAAAGAAGTTTCCGCGAGAGAAGTAGCGTGAATAGGTGATTTTTTTTTAAATCGCATTCCGAACTTAATTAGACGGAGTGAGGGTTACAGAAAAAACTTGGAAAACTTTCATAGGGGTTTGGGTTGCTCAATATTTTTTAAAAAGAAAATGAGCTATAAAAAAATAGAAGGGAAATAAGGACAGCGCATAAATGCCTGAGAAATTGCATTTGTTAAGTGAAAAAGTAATAACTCTCACATCTCCAAAATTTTTAACATGAAGAACGAGAATAAATGAATTTTCACGTAAAACGATCTAGCGATACAATCGGAAGTATTTTGAGATTCTGAAGAAATAAACATCTTAATTAACAACCAAACGCTAGCAGAATCTAAACAGCAATTATCTCCGAAACCCAAAAAATTGCATGTAAATGATATTTTCACGCATTATTAGATACCAAATATTACTAGTTTGCTTTCAGGATTGAATAATATTTTTAGCATAAGAAAGATAATAATAAAACCCGTAAAAAGTACGGGTTAAATCAGAGCATCCAAAGGTTTTTTGTTTTATACTTTCTGCTGCAAAAGCATTTCAACGCGAAAGGGAAAAGGAAATACGGGAAAAGAGATGGATAAGCGACGAGAGGGATGAAAGGGATTTGGAAAACAAAGGAAAGTCAACGGGCGCTCTCGAGGCCAATTTTTGCTCTGACAATGGTTCTTCCCCCTATGAAATGCCATCCTCTCAGCTTCAATCTCGAGCAGGCGTAAATCACACCATCATTTTTCAGCCCCGAACATCACATTTTAGAGGATCGTAAGTTAAAACCGTCGCATAAGTACGAAAAAATAATTACTACGAACTGCGTCTATTTTTATTTGCCTATAATATTTTTGCGAAATGTTAATCACGTTCCAATCGATTTCTCATATTTCTGACCAGTTTCGAATCCTTTTTATCTCCTAAAATTTCCACTTATTCTCTATTAATATTAATTTATTGTTGATGATATTCATATTAAATCAGCATTGTAACTTGAATATGAAGAAAACGAATGCTAATTAAAAATGTCCTGCACTCGTGCCTGCATTAATCAATAGGTGAAAAGAATTACTTGTTCATTTTTTCGGGTCCTGGTTTACGGTTGTCTATACATGAGCGATAATTCTAGTCCCATTAAATGTCCATTTGTAAGGGCCCGAAAAAAGCGAAAAGGGCGGACACTTTGTAATTGCTAAGTTGATTTCAAGATTTGATGAATCATACGTCATTTGGGTGTAGCACAATAATTAGTCAGGTTTCACTTCAATCGCTATGAACGCAATAAATTATCACTTTTTCGTCGTTCTCCCTTTATTCGACAGAATAGTACATTTTAAAAATCGTTCAAATTTAGATGCATTTTAATTAAATCCATCCAATGAAATAGATTTTGCTCAATGAATTTAATCATTCTGAACCGAGCAGACCCGTTGAGAACCATAGGAGGAGTTCTGCGGACAACGCTCGCATGTCGGCGTTTAAATATATAGATGCAATATGATACATATTTAATTTCTTCGCTTAAGTAAAGAAAATGAAGTTTTTATTTTTTCGAAAACAATGAAAATTTTAATTTCTGTTATGTGTTTTTGGTTAAGAAATTTAATTAAAATTTTCTGTTAAACCAAAATTCTTGCTTTGAGATAAAATTGTTAATCCAAAGTTTAACTTATTCTTACTCTCATGCAAAATAAAATATCAATTCAAATATAATTTTCGAAAATCGTTGAAAATTACTTTGCGGCGAAGACTAATTCTTCAATTTAACCACATATTATATTTGATTCACTTTATTTGCGTTGCTTCATCCACTTGTGGCCCACGAGGCTTTAAAAGTGGTCTGCCGTGACTTTCTCCTCTATCATAGAAATGTGGCCCGCGAAGACTTTTACCAAGCGTGCGTGCCAAAACCATTGTCCGCGAGAGAAGGGGTGCAGCCGGTGCAAATAACCGGGGACCGTATATCATATATCATTATATTTAACATTAAATATAAAATATTTTTAATACTATAAAAAGCATTTTTTTTTGTTGGGGAGGGGGTGTTATTGGCCCTCGGATCGGTTATGAAGTTTAAATGTGGCCCTCTGGCAAACATGGTTCCCCACCTATGACGTAGGCGATTAGGACTTTTTCCGCATTATAACGTCTTTTCTGATGAATTACTTTAGGAAAGAGGCCATGCTGAACTGTTCTACTAGAATTTCATCTCGCTGCCATAAAACATATTTTCATCGCAATCCTACAAATTATATTCTTGTGTTACATCACGTGAGGGCTTCTGTCATCCAACGCTCAACCTCTTTATCAACTTCATTTGTCAACTCATCCCCATTCACGTTACGTATTTCATTAATTACTGTGAAGGATTTTTTCTAACAGATTCGCATTTTGACGTAATAAAATCTGCATATGCATTCCCGCTTCCATCGTCTATTCGAAAGTATTTTTACTCTCTCTGCGGAAATATTTCCCCGGGAAAATCTCTCCAGGACTTAACCCCGTCCCACGAGACGTAATACAGGCATCGAAGTGACGGAGCACGGAAAGAATAGAGTGGAAGGAGGCGGAGGGTGAGGAGGAGGATGGGGTGAGGGTGCTCGGATGAGACGGTGCGAATGGGAATCGGGACTGCAATCTGTGCCACACGCCCCCTCTACCTCACTACCTCCCTCTTTTACCCAAGGGGCCCGTCACTGTGCGCGCGAGAAAGGAGGAGAATGCAAGATTCCCAAAACATACGCCAGTGTCCAAGACAAGAAATTGTTGCACGTAGACACTTGTTATCTAATTTCATCATTCCTTAAAGCGACACTTTAAAACGAATTATGGAATTACAACAGCATTATCAAACGAAACTTCGATTTGACGTCGAAACTTTCGTAGGCATTAAATTCCATGGTAACGTTATCTTCTATTCATATAAATCTCCTTCGCCTACTTTTATTCTATAACAGGAGTGGCCAAACCTACTTTCTCTCGAAGTCGAATACGAGAATCTTCATAACTTCGAAATCCGCAAGTCAGAAATTCTGTGCGCATAAATTTGTAGAAAGTAGAAATAACCTACACTCGGAGCAGTAAAGAGAGAATGAGCGTCCCTTAGGCCAGTGGTTCCTAAACCGGGTGTCGCGGCATACTGGGGTGCCGTAGCTGAATTACAGGAGTGACGCGCAAAACCTTTCATAGCAAATAAATCAACAATTTGGATGAGTTGATAGATAATTGGATCACTAATTTTTATCTGATGAATTGATTAAGGTGCAATACCAACAAATGGATGCGTATAATGGTTGTAATACCCGGGTGTAAAAATATACAAAACTTTGTTTTAATGCTGGAATGACACGAAATCCTGTATATTTTTGAAAGGGCGCCACGCCTGCATTAAGTTTGGAAACCGCTGCCTTAGGCATCCCCAAAACTGCTCAATTCACACTGCGTTATTGTGTTCTTTAGTGCAAAGCTTTGACACGCCGTTGAATAGAAATGCAAAAGTGACTCTTGAGTCTCGAGAGTCACGGTTTGGCCACCCTTGTTCTATAAGCTCTACAAATATTATTTCCGAGCTTCCATTCGAAACCGAAAGACAAACTAATCAATAAAATTCTTAGCATAGGATAAAGTAATTGTAAAAAACAAACTGATGGAATGGAAAAAGTGAACGTATAATGAATTTCACACGAAAGCAATGTTAAGGTATGGATAGCATGGGTGATATTATTTACATGTTTGTAATATATGAATGTTATAAATTCAGCATTAAGAGAAAGTTTCAAACGTTATCAGTATCTTAAGTTACCATCTTACAAGAAAGGATGCGTGCTTGATATCAATGGAGGCTAGAAGAATCTTGAGATTTCAAGTGATTCCGCGCCACATTACAAACTGCGTAAACAAATAAAAAACTCATACGCCTTATCAACTCGAGCTTAATAATGGAGGGCTACGAAATATCCATTTTTAATGGCTTTATCGTAAACTTGCGCCCGAAACGTTGAGCCCTTGACAAAACACAAAACCATGAGAGTGAGGCCAAGATGGGTTTTGAGAGGGAGGATTTTAGTTTAAGAGCTCTTTTCGAGAGAAGGCCGCAAAGCGGATCATGCGGTTCATTTGTTTATCGAAGCTTTGCGGGGATTCTTCCTGGAGCGACGCTATGGGGAGTGAAGGGTTTGGTGCGGTAAAGCCGTCGGATTATAGAGCGGGAGGGACTAATTTCCGTATTAGTGAAGAGGAGGGAGTGCGAGTAATGTTGATGGTGGAAAGAGAGAGAGAGCTAGAGATGGGGGAGATGAGATTAATGGAATAGAGGGAAGGAAGTATGTCTGACTCGTGAAGGAGAAGACGGCGATTATTGTTCTGCTAGCTTAAAATCCCGTCATACGATGGGTACTTTAAATTTTTGTAAAGAGAAAAATAAATGGTTTAAAAAAATTAATTTCAAAATTTGTATTAATCAAAAATTTCCTTATAAACTATATTCAAGATGAATACTATATCGTCTTATCTTCTTATTATAGTGCGTCTCCATTTCTTATTCTTATCAATGGAATTATAAAGTTGTCCATTTTCGATCATTGGCTCGTTTAAATACAACATAACATGAGAGAACACCTGCCTTCCACTTTTATTGATAGTGACGTCGATCGCTCAATTACGAGGAGATGACGTCATCTGAGGATAAAATCATGTTGAAAATCGCTAGGAGCCAATTTCTTCGAGCTTCAATTTATCTTCTTTTTTTTGTCCGTTCACAAGTTCTCTGAGATCTTCATTGTACAATCCATCGAGCTGCAACTCGTCTTCTTTTCTCTGTCCGTTCCTCCGATCTTGATTGTGCAATACTTTCAGCCTCATATTTTCTTCTTACTTGCGTTTCGTTAGACGTTTCCTGCAACCCTGACTGCGCAATTCTTTGAGAATGAACTTCTAAAATACTTACCAAACTTGACTGACTGTATCATCGCCAACCGTCTTGGCTTTCTTTATCTTGCCTACGCTTTATTTCGTTATGAGTTTTGTAATTCATTGCTGAACCAATCCACGCAGTCCAAATTAATTAATAAATGAAATAGATGTTTTCAGCGCATTTCATTCTATAAACGCCCTAATGTTGTCGCTCTGTGTCCGTATGACCGACTGTGGGAACAGTTAAACTAAAATACCAAGTAAACGGCAGGAGATTGAAGATTGAAATTTGCAGGGTGTATGTGGTTTATAATGCCAAAAATGTTTTGGAAAATCGGTGGGCGGCAGGGGGTGCCTTCAAAATTATCAAATTAAGATTCTGAGCAAATGGTTAAAAAAAGAAAGGAAATAATTAATCCGCTTATCCGAACTCCAACAGCCAACGTGTCCAATCAAAATTTGAAGTCTGAGAAAGCAGATCATTCATTTTGATCTCGAATAAATCGTCTCAAATTATCTGTCTTCAATTACAATGCATTATTATTCAGCAGTTACAGTTGTTTTACTGACTATAACTCGAATATGTTTCAGTGAAAAACTACAGAGGCCCGATTATTCAACAACTGAAATACAACCCGCAATTATTATCCAAACCACTCTAGGTCCCAATAAATTCAGGCAATCGGACATCCACTATGTTTTTTTGTTTCTTAACCCTCGTCAAGAGCGTTCAGGACGTCGTGACATTCTGAATGTCTCGGGGCCGATTCAAATAGCACTAAAAAGCGAAAAATATTTTAAGGTTGAACAGACGCGGATCAGTACAGCAGAACACGCTTCATTATGAGAAATGAAGCGTAAAGCATAGAACAAGCACGAATGTTTTTAGGCGTTCATTATCAGCAAAGCTGTAGTAGCGGAACGCCTCAAGGGCACGTCTCGTCCGTCGTAACTTTCATCTCCTAAACTGCTGGATGAATTTCAGTTATATTAGATACGATTGATCTCATTAAAATTTATCGCCCAATTGTGATTTTGAACTGCATCCGTGAGGTAGAACTTCCACTTTATATAATTACTTTAATAAACTTATACTTGTATCTCGTTATCCGTCAAGCAACAATTGAATACCACATTTTTCTTTCCCTAGCTTTTATATTTATTTTATTTTTATTTATTTAATATTAGCTCATAAACAGCCGTTAACGGCCTTTTACAATGAGAGTAATAACATTAACAAAGACGAACACATACAACCATGCCCTCGGCAGGATTCGAACCCGTGACCCTAGCATTGGGAGCCAGACACGCTAACCACCCCTCTACCAAGGCCGGCATATGATCTGAGAGGTATAGATTAAAACATTTATTCGGATAGAGGACAACATTGGCAACAAGAATTAAAAATTCTTATTTTTCTCTCCCAAGGTATTTCCTATATGTTATGTGACGCATAAATTAAAAATGTATTCGAATAGAGGGCAACATATATGCACCACAAAAAATTACGCGGGACCACATAATTACGACTAATGGTTTCGAGATAATAAAAATTCAAGGACCGACCGATCTTTCGATACCGTTTTATAATTATTTCCCACAAAGAACGTCTTTGAAATCTCTGTTTACTCCGTTTATGGAGTAAGTATACTTTTCCATCTTGTTTTGAAGATCACTAGAACATCGCGATTGTTTAAAGTGTCGGCAGAAGTTTAATTAAGGGTAACGCGCGCGCAAAAATTATGATTCAATAAGCCTCGGGAATGAGAAGGGGCAAAAGCGTTCCTCCTCGTCCCCGCCTCACTCCTTCGCATTCTTCTCTCTCTACCCCTCTCTTTTGACGCGACCCTTTGCAGCCGCCATCATCTCTTTTTCATTCACCCCCTCCCCGCCATCCTCTCCCCAGCCCTCCTCTCTCCCCTCGTATCTGCCACGCGCACCGACCCCCCTCCCCTCTCTCATATTGAAACCTGCGTTGGAATGCAATAACATGGCGACGCGTCGTTTTGGTTTCCACCCCCTCGCGCTATGCCGAGGCTTGCCCTTTCTTTTCGACGGGGAGCGGCGTTGGGGAGAGTGTGTGTTTGTGTGTGTGTGTGTGTCACACACAGTTTACTTCCATGCTATGCATAGTGTGATAGGCTTCTTTAACAAGCAAATACTAAAAATTTAATATTCTAAAAATTGCATAATAGAAGTTATGAGTTACTTGCAAGAGACAATCGATATGCTGAAATTGAAGAAAAATTTGTTCCCTTAAGTGCCTACAAAATTTTAACTGATAAGGGGGAAGAAATAAAACCATTTAAAGATGAAATATTTATTATGTATAAAACAACTTTGTGACTATGTATCTAGAAAATTGGGCTGAACCCTTGAAGAAATTCAAATAGGTATGCACACGTTTGGGAAGAAGTAAAAATTATCTGTAAAAATGTTATTGACATGGAATTTCAAATTGACGACAACTTATTATTAAATCAGTTTTCTTTGCTTAAAATGTAATTTTAAATGAAATGAAAGAAAGGAATGATGACTAGATTAGTAGATCTTGTTACGGTCGACGGTAATTGTTTCATTCGAAATTTGAATTTCAAGAGCAGACCTCGGAAAATGAAAATCTATGTAGTTTTTTGTTTGGCATTCCGGCATATAATGGAAATGTGGGAAGAATATTTCCACAAATAAATGTTCAATGGTCTGATGAACGAAATCGTGAAGTATAGGTCGCGGGTGCAGAAAAAAACGTAATAGAGAGCGCTATTTTTTTAACTTTGATATTTTACTCGCTAAAAAGACTTCCGCAATGTCGAACCCTAAAATAATCGTTCCGTATGTTTCATTCTACATTTTTCGTAACAATTAAATTATCCAGTAATTAAAGCAATTGTATTAATATTTAACGTAAAAGTTGGGAAAATAATTACAACCCTAATTTTGCAGACAATTTATTATTCATATTTTTGGCGTTTTGAAATGTGTACTCGACGCCTAATAAATTATACTTGTGGGTTCTTCGTGAGCAACCATAAATTAGAAATTAAACTTTCTAGAAGGCAAACTTAAAATTGGAGGTATATTCTTATTAAGCGAATTCGTCCAATAATATAACTCTTCTAATTATTATATCAATCCATGTCGCCAAATCTACCCCATGCCATAACGTAAACTAGACTATATGAGATGCGCTGAAGATACCATGATGCACCTTTAATTAAAAAGCTCCGCAGTTTACAAAATCACAATGGTCTCAGAGGGGATTATGGTTACTGGGCTAATTGATAGCGGGGAGAGAAATGCGTCTAAGCAATAAGAGACGAGGACCAATGGGAGTCTGGATAGCTAAAAATAGAGGAAGGCCACAGAGCGTTTAAGGGCGAAGGATCCAGCTGATGAATGGGCTCTTGGAGCAGATGGGACTGGGGCGGCAAAACGACCCTTTTCCCCTCCCCTCCACCGTTCGCCAATAACATTCCCTTCTCCTCTCTCTCTCTCTCTCTCTCTCTCACTCTTTTTCTCCGCATCTTCTCCCTTGGGCCACGCTATGCCTAAAGCTTTTCTCTTATTTTTCTTGGTCTCTCGGTCACGTAGAAGCCCAAAGTCTGTCCCGCTTTTTCCACTTTTTCTTCCCTCCTCATTTTTTTATTTCCCCCCTCACATTCATACTGATATTCTCATTCTGGAGTGTTTCTCTCTCTTCTTACAATGTACATTCTTTCATCATCCTATCTTCCTTTTTGCGCAATCAATAATTTATGATTTTTTCGTTTACTTTATACTCCGGCATAAGGGAAACCGGCGGATATTCATGGCATTACTTACGATCCATTATTTACGATCCCGTAAAGACTGAATGGAATATTATTCCTATCACGTGGCTATATTGATTATATCAATATAGGCATAATTTAGATAATCTCACAAAAACTACGCAACTTTTTCATTCTCATTCTATACAGCTCATGTCTCCCGTTTTTCCTCCTGATATTTTTATGTCCCTCGTGAGTTCTGACGAGACTTTTTAATATAGTAGGTAGTAAATCATGGTTAAAACCGCAGGATTCTCTATCATATCCGATTATAAAAAATTCTGTCTTGGTAATCGGGAAATAAATCGGAATGAGGAATAGAGATGTCGAGAGTGCGTGATTGTTTTAGAAGCCTTCCAATTCACTGCAGTAATCCATCTGTCTTGGAAGATAAATGGATATACGCGATGGATGGTATATTTAGTAGCCTCCTTTCAGAATTTCATCAAGCGTGGAGTAGTGTGCGCATTATACTCGAAATGCAACCCGTGTTTTATCAATCGGTTTAAGGAAATCGATTTACGCGTTTTTTCGCCAAATCTTAAAAAAGCGAGGTTCGTCACTTTAATCAGTTGAAATTAAATTCTTCTTTATTTAGTAATTTTCGAATTACCTAGTTATCTTACAATGAATGCTAAAAATATATAAAAATTTTATAGCGCGCTGCTGGAGCTCTCCAAAAAAAAGAAGTCCAATCGTCTGCATCTAGAGAAAACCATCGCGCTCTCAGCCAAGTGTGGCCGCGAGACTTTGTAGGAACCTGTCACGAAGAGGCGTGCCCCATACCTACGCGACCTCATTTATTCCTCCTAGACGGGTCAATATCTCTCCGCGTCACGTTTGACGCAACTAGCAAAAGAAAGACGAGTTATTTTTTTCTGCTTCCCATTCCCCGTCCTTACGATGACGTAGGGCGAAGGAGATATACGGTGCAGGGTGCAGGCACGAGTGTAAAGGAGGACAAGGGAGCGGAGAAGAGGGGGAGGAGGCAGAGGCGAATTCTTCCCATATTACCCTCCGACTCCCTCGGGAGGGTTTAGGGTAGGCGCGCTTCGGCGGCTGTGGCAAGAGTAATAGCATAGTGGGCGAAGGGTGTGTGGATAATGGGTTGGCAGGGGGAGGAGTGAAGAGAGGGAGGGAGTGAAGAGGGGGAGGGAGTGAATAGGGAAGGGAGTGAAGAGAGAGGGGAGGAAGGAAAGGAATAGAGGGGAGAGATATAGAGAGAGAATGAAAGGAGAACTTGCAGACTCACGTCAAGCATGTAGATGTGCCATATTTTTTTCATTTAAAGGAACTAACCTTCCGACATGTACTTCTCTCTACTCGCTTAAACAGAAAGCGCCAGAATGTTCCTAAGTTTTCGTTATTTTTGGCGTACAAAGGAGACGTGGCGATGGTTGGAAATTTTACAAGGGAGACGGTTTCGAAGAGGAAGAAAGGGATGGAGGGGGAAGCAAGGGAGATCAGGGTGTCCGTCGAACCGCCAGACATTCGATTTGTGCATCCTCTTGTTTTTCCAACACATTACACTTTCGATTTCCGCCGGGTCAGGGTCTTTCACTATTTTCACCGTCATTATGCGTCTTATGCTCCATCGCAGAGCAAGAGATTTTCCGCGTTCTTCTCTCGTTTCCTTTCGATGTAGTAAGAATTTTCCTTGGTCGCATATTCGCTGCATCCGTTCAATCTTCTAAACGACTAAAGATTTTTCTTCATATTTTCCACCGCTTTCTTCAAACGATTCTATTTTGTTTTCATGCGTGCACATTTTCTTTGTATTCCACACTATACCACGTCCATTTCCATACCTCCTTTTCGATTAGTTAGGAATCGTATTTGGTCACTTTAATCTACGCATATTCCGTCCAAATGAATTTAACCACATTATTCATTACATACTCATTTGCGTAATTCTAGTCCTCCTTTTCATGAAAATAAAAGTAAACGAAAATGGTAAATACAAAAGAATGGGAGATGTCATAATACAGTAATGAAGAGCATATTCAATATATAGGATAATTATTTGTTAAACTATTGTGATATATTCATTATCATAAACATAATAGTAGGGATTTTTCATGCACATCCTTCGTTCTAATGAGTCTCTTACGTGTTACTAGTGATACCCGCAAAAACTTTTACGAAGTCAGTCAGAAATCTGCATGTTTAAAATCATCATCGTTAAAAATGCCCACAGCACACACGCAGTTTACTGAATAATAATAAGCTTCAATTATTAACGTTGCAACGTTAAGTTTGACATTGATACAACTATAACTGCGATGCTTCATAAAAAGCGCGAAGCGAATAACGCAATTCTTTTGTCTATTTGATGGCTTAATAGACGCTAATTCAATCGGAGGCAACAATGCTGATCACCTTGGCAACACCCGAAAAGTACGAAAAAGTCATAAAATTTCGAAAAGAAACGCGTTTCTGACAAATTCTTCTGTGTAACGTCTAAACATCGCAAGAATAAGATATTTTATAGTTTTAGCCGTCGAATAAAGTAAACACGGAGAAATTCGGTCACAATTTACGTATTTTAATGAATGAAGGATATAAACCTTGCACCTTGAAAAATCGAAACTCCTGCGTAAACATATAGGAAAATGTAATCGTCTCCCGTAGTCAAATCCGGGAAACTTATGTATACAAAAATAGTTTTCCTGGGGTCTCCTAGTTGGCAGAAACAAAATGGCGTTTACAGCATTTCTCTATGACAAACTGTTCAAGAGATAAAAGGGAGACATCGAGTATTAGTACATAAATATTGTCTCATTAAACTATTTCTTGTGTTTATTGATTGCTGTTTAGGATCCTGTTCTGAACTTATCAATGATATCCATATCTTCGTAAAACAGTTGATGTAAATCTGCCGCCAGAGGCAAAAAGACAAAATTCCGCTCCAGGTAAAGAGATATAGCTGCAGATGGGCAGCGACACTGCTGTAATGCCGCCCCTGGTATAGTGCCGCCTGAGGTGGTCGCCTCCCAAACACACCTCACACGACGGCCCTTGTAGAACTCCAAGGAAATTCTCTCTGTCGGATGAATTCGAGCGAAACGTTGATTCGTAAATTTGGGCCCGATCACTTTGTAAGTTTTGCATTAAGTTTTTACGGAAGAAGATCGCATTCAAGCCTTGTCTCAGCCGTGATCGTCTAGTGGTTAGGACATTGCGTTGTGGCCGCAATAACCCAGGTTCGAATCCTGGTCACGGCACGAAGCATTTTTTTTCAAGAAGTTCACGAATACATCTTTTTTAAATTATATTTTTATGTAGATTACAACTGTCGCTAATGCTTTTTTTAAGTAAACTTTGCCATGTCGGTGCAAACCTTTTTGCAGCCCGAAGTCACATTTTAATAGATTCGATTCATGGAAAACCAAATTGAAAGCTGTTTAATTCTTCAAACTATTAACACAGAAAATTGTAAATCTTTTTTCGCCTTTTTTGTATCGACTACTACCTTTCTGACATTAACAAAGCGATTGACAGTTTTTTATATCTTTTCAGGTTCTTACCGATTGTTTAACTTCGTCATCTTACTGATTTTACTCTCATAATCTATTGGTGTGATTTTACGGATATCTACATATTTATATTCTCATTCTGTTTTGTTTTGACGAGACCCATCTCCTTTGCACTCGTCTAAGAATGAAAGTATTACAAAATAAATTTAAATAATTAAACAACTAGGTCAGTGTATCCATTAGGATTTTTTACAGCTCCTCTTTTGCGTGTTCGTGTATCACCGCTGACATACGTCCTATAAAATCTCTCTATGATCTATGCTCGACATACGACCATTCATTTTATATACAATTACGGGAAACTCTCGTTCAAGGAACGACATGCGTTCCTGAAAAGTGGTCGTAAAACGGAAATTCATTGAACGATGGTGATTTTTTCGTTGTCTTCCCCGTTAAAACTCCAGATGCGTTCCAGACAAAAGATGTTTTATTCTTGAATTTATAATTCTTAGCTAATAAAATGTCTGTCAAAGCAACTATAATATTGAATCAACTAGAAAACCGAAGCAAAAACAATGTATGTACAGTGTCATCTATTGTATGATACGAGAAAATTCAACTTTTGAATGAAAAAGAGAACCTCCCAACACCGTCAATAAAGAATTAAAAATTCCTCGTGATATAAACATCTCCAGGAAAATAATTTTCAAAAAGTTGAACAGTTATGAGAAAAGTACGAGCAAGTACAATAAATGTGACCACGGCAATGGCTTGAAAACAAATCCTCGTGACGTAACGATTACGTATGAACCGCGAGAAAACGAATGCGACCGTATGTAGTCAATCCAAAAGCAGGCGATAGGGAAAATGCGTGGTTAAGTGGACACGTGAAGAATCCAAAGGTAAACAAGACGGTCTTTGTGACCCCAAGAGCTTTTGTAAATATCCGAGTTTCTTCGATCTGAGTGGATACATGTTATTTAGTTCGTTAAAGTGAACGGAATTATCGGCGAAAAGTAAAGCTATAAAATTCCATTCATTCGTTAGAGCGTTCAACGAACGTTGTTGAACGAGAGTTACCTGTATTTACAATTAATTATTGTAATTAGTTTCTAGTTTTCTCGGGACTTGAAATGATCCGTTTTCCTCCGCCTATCGCTATCTCTATTTCCTCGGGCTCACGAGAGTTTCACGCATGTTATAATTTCAACTGTTATAGAAAACTACTGTCTTATTATAAAACAAGAGAGGAGAGATGCACACATCATGCGTGCATACACGCAAGGCAGAGGCGTTCTTTACGATTCATGCAATAATTTCAAAAAAGATAAATAATAATGGCTTAGAATAATGTCTAAGAACGGATAAATGTCGAATTTTTGATTCACCGATTTATTTCCTAATCGGTTGTAATTAATAAAAATCGAAAATTATTTAAAACTTAACTCACTCGAATAGTAGTAGTATTATCTTTACGTTCTCGTTTATTCCTTCACCGTAAATTACCCATTTCTTTTCTTTTACAAACGCTGTGTAAACGTAAAGAAAATAGACGTATTTACGTTCATTTCTTCGCCGTAGATTATCCATTTCCCTTCATTTACCAAATGTTTCGTGCGCACAAAAGAAAATTAAATTAATTAGGTATATACAGCAGATATTGTTTACTTCCGTCGCCACAAAGATTGTTTTCGCTGACAACAATAAAAAAACACGAAAACTTTTCCAAATTCCAAATGATTTACGACTTTCTCGTTTCATTTTCTTGAAATCGGCTGCTCCTTCGATACAAATGTACTGAACAAAACCTATGCTATTTAATTAGTTCTACAAATTAAGTATAAATATTTTTTATTATAAGTGATATTTTACGAGATATAAAGAAAAGTTCATTTTTTGTCACCAATAAAGTGACACTCCCGATTAGGCTACGTAAACCATTTATATAATTTTCTTAGTTTTTTTTTGTCATTATGTCCTAAATACCAAATTCCATGAATATCCGTCCAATAGTTTTGGAGATGAAACATGCGGAAGGACGGACGGACACAGACGGACGGACATGACCTGACCATAAGACGTTCTTGTTTTTACTTTTTGTAAAGAACGGCTAAAAATTAATAAAAAATAAAATACCCATTTCAGCAAAAAATGCATACGCTTGTATAGCCACAAATCTGTCTCAAATAGTCAACGTTCATTAAGTTTCTGCAGTGTTTCGATATACTAGACAAAAACTATATACTATACTATATATATACTATATAAGGGACAATAACATTATTACGGAAAATCTTATTTGCTGAACCTAGTCACGCTTCTGAACGTTACAAACCGTCGAATTCGAGCCGCAGTGACGTCGCGAGTAAAACTTTCACGGGAAGATACTGCATTTGTTCTCACCTTTTTGTCACGATTTCCTTTCATTCTCAACGGAACAATACACCAAGCAAAAGATCACGTAAACTCTGATGGAAAGTAAAGGCGGTTATGGTCCAGGGAATACAACGTGAAAAGTTTTCACTTTCATCTCGGTATGTGCCCAGGAAAATTACACAATAAACCAAAGAAAGAGGCAGTAAATCGTGCAAAATTTTCATATTCTAAGTCATACATTTACTTCCCTTTAAAAACTAATTCAAGAGATTTTTCAGTGTATTAAATTGTTATAAATGAAACTAAAACTCTTAAGAGTGAAAAACCAATGGGGTTCATTATGGGACAATAGTGACAAATCAATAATTTTTTGCGCATCATCAAACGGCCAGAAAAACTGATTTGAAGACGTTAATATTTCTAAAAGCTCACTTTAAATTTTAATTGATTATAATGTTCTTAAACGCATTTGTCCCCCGTGAATATTTTGCTCCATATATTCTTGGATCAAAAACATTTTTGTTTTATTTCAATAAAAGATAATAAATTATAAAAATATGAATATTTCCTGTTTCATTTTCACACCCCTTATTTTTAGCGCTTTTCCTCATTTCTGAAAAGCACTCTATTATCTTCGTGGTGTCCGTCCGTCCGTACGCATATATCAGGGAAGAATTGGCTTAACCGATTTCAACCAAATTTGATACATAAAATATTAACATAAATTAATGACCAAAGTGACATATTTTAACCGAATCGACTGTGCAGGGGTTCCACAATTACGAAGTTTAACTTTTCGGTAATTATGAATTTGGAAGGAATTCACAAAACCGATTTCAACGAAGTTTTGTAGAAAGGAGGCGTGTAACATAAAAAAACAAAATCAAGATGTATAGTATAGATATAGAAATCAGGGCTGCCAAAACACAAGAAATAAAATACATTCTTTTTACACATATTTGCGTTGAAATGTCTCCATCAATTTGAACCAAATTATAATATTTATAATGTACACTTATATAGAAAACCATAATAGCATATTTAAACTGAATCAGCCAAACAGGGATGCCACAATTACAAAAAAATTCTTTCAGTAATTAAGGATTTGGAAGGAATTGGCAGAGCGGATTTAAATTAAATTTTGTACGTAAGATTTATACAACATACCATAATAAAATCAATATGTTTATAGCTGAGCTAAAGAGCAGGGCTACCACAGTAAAAATTAAAATAATATTTCTTTTACACGTATGTCTAGAGAACTGACGGCATGGATTTTAACCAAATACGTTGTATAGAATCTTTATATAAATAAATAACAAAAGCATTATATTCAAACCGGGTCGACTAAACAGGGCTGCCACAATATCAAAATTAGAATTTGTCTGTAACTATTAATTTCGAAGGTATTGGCTGAACGGATTTCAAAGAAATTTCGTTTGTAGGGAGAGTATAAAATGACAAAACGAAATTACCATGTTTAAAACGGATCTTAAAAGCAAGGTGGCCACAATATAAGGAAAAATAATTTTCTGATTTCAAAGAAAATATATTAGTGGGCGATTATAGATACTACCGCAAATTTGACGAAAATCATTTCTGTACCACGGGAAAACCGTGCACATCCCTATTTGTTAGTACTTTTCGTAACTGCTGAAAAGACCAATATCATGGTTAGAATTTTCTGTAAATATGAATTTGGAAGGTATTGGGTGAATGGATTTCAAAGAAATTTCGTTTGTAGGGCGAGTATAGAATGGGAAAAACGAGATGAATATGTTAAGAGAGGATCAAAAGAGCAGGGCTACCACAATATAAGGAAAAATAATTTTCTGATTTCAACGCAAATACATTAGTATACGATTATAGTACGGTGATTTTGACGAAAAGCACTTCTGTGCCACGGGACACCTGTGCACACCCCTACTTGTTTCTAAAGAAACTCGCTTATGTATTCGGTTCGTCCGTCCGTGTACAAGATAGCTCAGAAATGACGTAAGTCACGAACACATAAATTCCATTAGGGCTACATGTGTTATTAATTCGGTGTATCTAGAATCAGCTGCTGGGGAGTAATCGTAAAATATCGCTATAGAGCGCATGCTAATACTATTGTAGGCAACCGACAATACATCGCATCTGCGATTATTTACTCAGACGGAAATGTAGTGATCAGTGAAAAAACGGCTTGTGTAATTTTCTCTGCAATTCTTTCCTCACAATGTTTCGTCATAAAATAGCCGGCATGTTGAAAAAACTTAATCACTGCGCTAGCGTATTTATTGCTAAACTAACCGTGCGAACACAAGTTCACACGGCTGAATGGAATCGACGGCACACAAATTTTGCTAGTGTGAACTAGCTCTTTTTCACATCCTTATATTTTACGTGATACATAAAGCCTGCAAACTACATTTTAACATCACATTTGGCCCATTTCAAGTAGAGTAAGAGCGAAGGCAAAGGTCTAAATAGTCGAAATATGATAATAGATCATTGCGACGGACAAACGTCACCCATTAAATATAATTATGGTGACTGCAGTAATGATGTCCTTTATGCTTTTGTAAATGCACTAACATTAATCTGAAATCCTAAACGAAAGTTTTAGTTGAATACAACCGCAAGAGAACGGTGATATGATTTCTATTTAAAATCCTTTGAACATATAAGAATTAAAATAAAGTACCCCTCTTCTTGTAGAGTACTTCTGAGTGCAACAATTTATTCAAAAAGATAAAAATTCATCTTATTTCATCTCGAGCACTGGTGACGAAAAACAGCTTCACGAAACGTAAGACCGTTGAATGTAATTCCACATCTCAAAAGTCTCTTTCTATGCATTTTTGGCAATTATAAAAGTACGTGAGCCTATAAACACCATGAAGCTCACGCCCATAAAAACAATAACGGACAAGAAGAAACCTCTTTTCCTCTTTATTCTTCGTTCGTTCGTCTCTGCAAAAAACTAGTCTTCTCTGCCACTCAAACCTCTCTCTGTTTTCCCCCTCTAACTCCCCTCTCTCCTCCTCCATCGCTCCTCCATCGCTCCTCCCTCCCTCCCCCTCTCTCTCTCTCCTCTCCCGTCTCGTCCCAACGGAAGCGCAGATTAAAAACGCCTCCGGGACAGCTTTTTCCCTTTTCGTCCTTCAACTGTCTCATCGCGGCATGGAAGGGGAAAAAACAAAAGCCGAGAAAAAAGAAGAGGCAAAGGGGATGGGAAGCGGGAGGAGGTGATCAGTAAGGTGGGGAAAGGGGAGGTGAGGAGAGAGTATAGAGAGAGAGAAAGAGGGGAAGGAGTGAGCGAGACTTTACGTTAAAACCATCACCCCCCATTGTTCGTTCTCATTTGATACGGAGGTGCGGGGCGAAAGAAAGGTCTCTCCAGAAAAACACACGCTCGAACAAGCTCTCTCTATTTTCCCATGCCCATTCATTTGTCCATTCAGCCTCTCTCCGACCTCCTTTTTTTATCGATTAAATGAAAAACGTGCTTCGGAACGGAGCGAATCGACTACCTAACAGAGAACCGCCCTTCAAAATCCTTTACCTGGAGATTTAGGAGAGAAAAAGATCGAAAGAGCTCATCCGCGTTTTTTCTTTCGAAACAACATTCCGGAACGTCGGAGCTAGAGGGAAAGAGAGGATGAGAAGGACAAAAAATGGAGAGATCTAAGTCATTTTTTTCGATGAAAATTCTCTCTATGGTGCGGAAAAGAGGGCACCATCTTCAGGGTGATGCGTGCAAAAAGGAAATCTGCCGATTTAGGAGAATGCTGATCGAAACTATATTTTCAAACCTTTTCAAGTTTTTACTAAATTTCGACATTTATACACTCGAGTCTGAGCTCGTATATGTGTTTTCATAAAGGCTAGAAAGGGAAGCAAGATTTGTGAATTAATTATATGACCTTACGCATAGCGTTACTTGATTATTAAGGAATTTGAATAAGGTATCTTTATAGGAACGCCTTTTGAAAAACAGATCAGAAACCTTAGCTGAGGATGAAATCGTAATAAATGAAGCATCCACTTATATAGAAATGCAAGACCACAGAGTAAAACACGTGAGACGTAGCGATATCGAGGATCGTTTTTCCTGGAACAATTAAAGATCATAAGAGGATATTCAAGTTTGCAAGTGGAAAACTTGGGCGCTGCACTCCCTGCCATCCACCTTTCAGGTGAATGTTTGGCCATACCTTTCTACAACCCTTTATAATTTCTTGGATAACAATGGCAAAAAGTTTTTTATATAATTTTTAGGCTAGTAATCAAATTGTGCATATCTTTTGACCTTTATTCTACTGCATAAGCACTACGGAAGGTTCTTCACAAGCCATCGGAAACACACGATAACATAGTTAAATTTGCGATAAAAATAGTAATTCGACTAAAATGTTTCATAGTGGAAAATTGACAAAAACACTATTCCTGCTTAAAATCAGAAAACTCCTGTTTTTCCAAATTCAGGAACGCTAGAATCTTAACTCGGATTTTGATTCATGTTTATAAATGGAATTTGCGCAACATATTCTGAATGGTGTTTTCCCGTACAGAAAAAATCCGTTCTGATTGAATTCATTCGCTAAAACAGCGTTCCTCTCGCCAGGCGCGTACTCTCCATCTAACTCAACCCTCGTCTGTCAGATATAAAATCTCTTTTAAAAGGAGGAGATAGTGAGAAAGAGATGACGAGTTTGCGTGGGGTAGTCGTTGCGTAAATGAAATCTTAATCCCTTAACGAGGATGAGAGGGAAAGAAGGAGCGACATCCGAAGGACGCCGACTGGTTTAGGGAAAAGTAAGGAGAGACAGACAGAAAGAGAGTGGATCGATATGGGAATGGGAGAAAAAAGAGAAATAGGAAGGACGGAATGGGAGGGAGAGAGAGGAAAGAGGAAAAAAGATGCAGCGGTGTATAGAGAGAGGAGAGGACGGGGATAGGCCGGGAAGGGAGACGTGAGGGATATTTAGAAGGGGAATGAGAGAGAGCGGGAAGGGAAGATGAGAGGGATGGCGGCTGTGGGATCAGGTGCGCGAGAGCGATTGAAAGAGAAAATGTTCCCAGTCTATTCCGAGCACGGCTTTATTTTGATAGACTGTCAGGAATGAAATAGAAGGTTAGGGAGGAGAAAATGGAGAGAAAGGATTTTTCCGCAGCTCGTTCTGCTCGATCGTACGCATTCACAACGAAAACCATATTTTAGTAGTTTATTTAGTAGTAGTTTATTTATCAAACGCAGGAAATTACAATTACATGAGATTTAATAAATAAATAAATTATGTAAAAAATAGAGAGAAAAGTGTTATATTTAAAACATTATTTTAAAAAATCTGATGTGGCCACCACATCACTTTCTCCATACCTGTAATAGTTCTAAAAATTCCAAATAGTTTAATGATAATAAATATTTTAAGGAACAGAAAAATTTTAAAATTTTACAAATAACAGAAATAAACTCAAACCATAGCCTTCTGGTATTGGATATAGCCCCGAAGCTCCAACAATTAGGAAAATAAAAAGGAGCGTAAAGCGTTTACAATAGTCGGCAGTAAATGGTGGTAGTGGCAGCTAAAATATTTAGTTTTTAAAATATCTTTTCAACAATTCATTATATGGGAAAATTTTTCAAACGAAGTTTGTATAAAATTAAATTTTCTACAACTTTTATTCCAAAAAGTTTTTACATTTATCATATATTAAAGCAAATATTTCAAAAAACGGATGTGACAAGAGTAAACACCCACTTCCGGTTGACAGATTTTTGCCAAAAACTAATCAGTTCTTTTACCTTTAACAAAAATATCAAATATAACATTTTGTGTGGATCTGATTAATAGTTTTGAGTTAGACCACCCACAAAATTCTGGTCACAGAGACACCCACAGACATCATCGAGAAAATAGACAAAATGCGTTCAGGGGACCTTAAAATATGTATTTCCGTTGAAATCTCAAATTCGATTTTTTTTTCATGAAAACAATACTTTGTATATGGAGATAGTAAAAACGTTATGCGGAAATGTTATTCAGTGTATTGGTCTTGGGTTTTAAATTTATACTTGCGAAAAAATTGTAACCTTAAAACAGTTATCGCAGGTCTGTTAAAAGGATAAAAATGCATTCTAGAAAAAAATCAACTATCCACGCTCATTAGTTAGCAACTAATAAAGAGCACCTTAAGAATTAAAAATTGACCTCTCCGTTGCTAAACTTCATTTTTTGACTAAGGACTACGTGCGCTCAACTTATCGATTATTGTAAGCGTAATAAGGCTAATACGATATTGTGCGAGAAAGGTAATTGATGTTTAAATATTTTCAGAAGTTATGATTGATCACTATGAATAAGAGCATTCATTTTCGATAACATTTAATCAAACGTAAACGCTTAGACTAAACAAAATTAAAAATTTATTGTAACCGAAAATTAAGGTAACCTTTGCAATTCTTAAAGAATATTCTGTTTATTAGAATAAATCGTATTAATAATAAATAATAATCGCATTCTTCACATACTGTAGAAAACTATCAAATAATGAGTATCCACACCAGAACGTTATGCGAGAAACCAATTAACACCAAAAATGCTTCACAAATTCTTTTTGAAGAAGATAATACATACTACAAAACTTCTCGTAATGATTAGCCCTGACGTTCTAATAGGCAGCCATAAAAATAGTACCCTTCTTTCCTAAGTAAGACATTTGAATGGAATTGGAAATGGATAAGAGGAAAGAGGAAGATTAAGAGCTATTTGAGAATGTGGAGGCTCTTTTTTTCTTGGCTCGAAGATGGATGGCTTGGATTTAGACCATTGTCCGATGCGAGGGGTTGGTTTGGGAAGTAGAGGGTAAGAGGAGATTATGGGTAATCCTCTGCAGGCCGTAGAAAAGAATGAAGATGTGTGTGTGAGTATAGTGCGTTTAAAATACCATATATATATATATATATATATATATATATATATATGAGAGGATACTAGAGAAGAGAGAGTTCTCTGAAAGTGGGCGGGTCTCTTAATAGGTCGCGCATAAGTTTGATGATCGAAATTCTGCTGGAAAACTAAGTTACATAATTAATCATGATTATTTTTTATAATATTTTAATCGATTATTTTAGTTACCATATGAACATTAATGTGGGCTAATTTGCAACAAAACTGTGCTTCCAGCAATAAACGGATTTGAAAATTTGCTAGCAGTTTACGGCCTAATTCCCAGATAAAGCATGAAAAGGATGCCATCAACACAAGTAATGATGTCGAAAAATTTCAGACAAGGTTGAAATGAGTTGGTTAAATGTATACATTGATGATGTGATAACTACAAAGAAATAACAAGTGTGATGTGTATGAAAAACATTTTCGCCTAGTGTCTGAATTGAAGATTTTATACGCAAAAGGTTCAATGTATAATCTTTATTTTTAATGTATAGTATTAATGATTGTTTGGTAATATTTTTGTCGTATTTTTCTCTTGTTATGGATTGTTTATTAAAAGTATTACTTAAGTTTTCAGATAAAGCCGTCGTATATTTATATATCAATTTCCATTTTTAATGTAAGTAGTTTTTCTCTAGATGCGAATTACAAAGCAAGAGTGAATTATAGCTGTAATGTATTGTTATTAGGTTGAAAACGCTCTTGAAACAGCAAGAAGAATCGATTCTGCACTCTCAAATTATAAGATATTTGCAAAATATTGGATGCATTTATGATGAAGCGCGATCGGGACATAATTTCTTAAAAGCGAGAGGCTCCAAAATTCGTGACTGATTAAACAAGAAGTTTCGCGAGGTTTTCAATCAGTTAGTTGCTTGTGGTGAGTTTAAGCATGAAGTTAGTAACCAAATTCCATTTAAATTGAAATGAAAACTGCTGCGCTACTTCACACCACATAAAATTTTGTAGTAATCGATAAAACCCCCTTTTTACATACATCTTTCTAACTCTTCGGATAATTGAATAAAGATGATGCAGCTCCATTCAAAAATTGATTCCGCGTTTCAAAAAATTGTTACAAATAATATTTCCAAACGTCACAGAGTATGCGAAATATGCACATTGATCTTTAACTTTACCTCAAATGTGAGCTGCCTCTGACTCAGCAGTATATTTTAAGTAATAATTAAGTTAAATTCAAACTAAGCGCGATCAAATTTAGTGATTAATGAACGAAACAATAATAATTACTAGCTTTATATGTACTATTTCTGCTTTATCGCAACTATTTTCATTTAATTATCACATTATTTTTATAATTGTTAACGCAACATAGAGTGCCGCGGACAGAATACGAAGTAGTTTCCATACGCATTACAATTTATATTAATTAAATAATCTGACAGAATTTAAACAAATGACCCACAAAAACATCTTATTCACGCAAACGCCTCTTTCCAAAGTGAGTGAAGTTCGTCTCGAAGGTCTCGGAGCAACAAAACCTGTTTATACGCATCCCATATTTCTCGGCGAGTCAACAAAACTTTGATTCATCGACCGCCTTTCATCCTTTGCCTCAAATTTACATTTTTATTTGAAATTACGACGAGGGCGCTATCTAAACTTGTCAGGTATCGAACAATGCCCTTCTTCTCGATCATTCTCATACTATAAGCTCTCATTTCCAAGCAAACCCCATGAGCCTCCATCCTTTTCGCCTCTCCGTGCCCATCTCTCTCCTCTTCCCTTCCTCTCCCTTGCTCCATCCCCAACCCATACTGTCTCTCTCCTCTCCCAGCATCCGGCCGCAGATAAGGCCAAAGAATCTATTACCGGACCCCTACAAAAACCCACAAACCCCCCTGTCATCCCTGCCCCCAGTGCATCCTCCGCCCTCCCCCCTCCCACCGCGTCTCTTCCCCTCCCACATCCCCATTATTACCCCATCCCCTCCCTCTTCCTTCCCCTTTATTTATCGCAGCCATCTTCCTGCAGGGAGAGCATATTCTCGACTCCTCTATCCTCCTCCTCTTCCTCTCCGCAACACCTCCCTTCCTCCCCCTCCCTTCTGGCTTATCGGGACGAGCTCTCTCCCATCCTCCCACTTTTATATCTATTTACTCTCCCACCAACCCTCTCCCCCTCCCCTCGAAGCCTCTCCTCCACCCGCTTCCTCACTCTCCTTATCACACCTACGCTCCCTTCTCCCGCCCCGACCCCTCGGGGTCGACAACAAACCCGTCCCCTCTCTCTCTGTCTGCTTTATTCCTCTCCTCTTCCCCTTCCCGCTCCCTCTCTCCGATTCACGCTGCCCCGTGGCACGCATTTCCTTCGCTATCTCAACGCGTAATTCATATTCCTGGCTCTTAAACGATATCGCGATGTGATTTTTTTACTCGTTCAGTTTACTGCCACGCCAACGTGAAAAAACGTTGTCGTTGTTATTTATAGGATCGAAATCTTTCGACGCGTCGCCTGCTGTTTGTCTCGATTTACTCGCTATGTATATTCCTTTATCTCATTCATATTTAGAAGCTTAGAAAATATTAAGTTTTTCGCGTACGATTTAAAAGCGAAACTCGATTTTTTTTCCAAATATCTTTCTCAATATGGCGTCGATTTTTACGTTTTGAGATGGAAATTTTCATAGCGGTTTTCAGAGCATTTTTTTATTTGTGCCGGCGAAAAAATTTACGAGATATATCACGAAACAAATCAAAATCGCCAAATTCTAAATGATAATGTTTCGCCGGAAATAAAAAACGTGACAAATCGGAACCACATGGTAAATTTTCGGGTTTTGTGTGCCGAAAGAACCAAGAATTTCAGTAAAAAATTAAAATGTTACAAAACCATTAAAGCGTTCTGGGATAGGCTATTCTAAGACGTTGTTCCTATTTTTAATATTCTCGTTAGGCTCGCCCGAATAAATTTTCTATTCCACTTGGGCATTACGCGATTATGATAGATAGAGAGTGTGGGGAGGAGGGCAAAGGGTGAGGGGCGCTTGGCCAAAGGGAGCAACGGCAGCAGTGTGCTGTCTTGATCATTGTCGACAGATAAGATGAGCTGGTGATACATTGATACCGCTGCACTCTCTTTTTTTATAAAAGACTTCTTGTCAACAATAGTCTCCGTTCTTTCAGCCTTATCATTGCTACAACCCCAGAATCCTTAATTGATAACCAGAACTAACTAGATTTAATTCATTCGGCTAGGATGCTGGGTATAAAAACGCGTCCTATTTTCTGTCGGATGGTTTGTAAAAATGTCAAAACTTTAAAGATAAGTACAGCAGCATTATTTTTGGATCAGACGCTTATTTCATGGAATAATGTGGCATGTTTTACTCGGAAAAGATAATGAAAATCGTTTTCTAGCGTCAAAATTATAGCGTCAAAAGAAAAGATTAACGATAAATATTTATAAATATTCGTATTTACAGATGTTTATAAAGATCATAAAAATCAAAATCACTGAAGCATAAGTTAATATAGCAGTTACTATTTAGTTAACTTCAATTCTTATATTGAAAATGCGAAAGGAATTTCTATCGGCAAATCAAAAATAGGATAGTAAAAGGAGGATTAAGCTTCCAGTTATATCGCGGTGAAACAGCGGTTGTCATTTGTTTGCGCAATGCAAATTTCTTCGTGGCTTCACATACGCTCCTGTTCTTTTCAGCATTCTCCTCATCACACAGATTTATGCGCGCTTTTACCCTCTGTGTAAACATAGACGCAGATAATACATTGCATTTTAAAACAATTTCTTTTCAATTTTCCTCAATTTCTACATTCAGTCATTCTTACATTAACCGTACAAAATCACATTTGCTAGTATTTCATATTTTTTAATCCTAAGTTCGAATAACGTTTAACAAACCTTTGAAATTAACTTGCCTGAAATGCATCTTTACACGGAATAAATAGTAATTTAGCTTTAATAAACTGTTGTTCAATGAGCAACAAATGTGCTACTAATGACGAAATATTTGCCTTCATCAATCAAGCTTCATTATTGTGAATACAAATTAGCATATAATAGCTGGTAGACTGTTGTATATCTTCAGGGAATAGAAACGAAAAGTAATGCTCACTTAGTGGTGATGTGTTAAGAAATATTTAATTACCCATCTCATAAAACGAATATGAAGATTAAAGGAAAATTATCTCTATTTTTCAGCAGCAAAATTAAATAAATTTCGCATAATATCAGAAAGTTTGAAGTATAATTTAAATACTTCAAACTTTATTGTTAAATAAATATATATATATATATATATATATATATATATATATATATATATATATATATATATATATATATATATAAACGACTTGAAAGGAAACGAAAGCTGTCAATACATGAAGAATACTTTGGAAAATAGAAATACCAGGTTTAACCATGAATATTCACGGGCCTGTCTACGGACAGACTATGTATGGTGATGATATATAAATTTATGTACAAAATAATTACACATAATATGAGCGCTAAGATTAAGAAAAATGAGGTTCTCCGTCACCAAACTGGTCGCGACAAGCTTACGTGACCAATCCTTCCTATTCTCACATTTCTGGAGCTAATGAGCCCTGAACAGACCCCAGATAGGGAAAGGCTCGAAAACAGCATAACCGCGAACCTTCCTCACTTTCATTTTCTTCTTTTCTCATAGATATGCTTCCCCTCAAGGAAAGAGGATACGAGGAGACCAGGGAGTTCCTCCTCAAAGTGGTCGACCTCTTGATGGAGTTCATCCAGGAGACGAATGACAGAGGAGACGGCGTCGGCGCCAAGAGTGAGAGGAAGGGCAAGGTGAACCCGAGGAGGGGAAAGGTCTTAGAATTTCTTCACCCGGAGGAAATGAAAACTCTCCTGGACCTGGACGTCCCGGAAAAGCCACGCAACCTACAGCAGCTAATAGACGACTGCGCAGTCACGTTGAAGCATTCGGTTAAGACTGGTGAGTTTGATTTGGAGGGAAAGGAAAACAAAATAAAACATTGGCCACTGCAAATTTCCACTTTGTTTTGCAATGCAAGGGAAATTCCAGAGTCTCGACGCTTTGTGGGATTTTCTCGGGTTTGATTATTTTTTCTTTAGCGGAATTTCCCTACATGGTAATCTTATCAGCAAAGTTGTTAAGGCTGAAGTGAGAAAAATTTTCGTTTGAAAATAAAATAAATCCATTTTTAATCTTACATTGTTTCGTGTTTTATCGAAGGATTGACAATATGAATGAATTTGTTGTTTTAGATTTCGTTTATCTCGCAGATTAGCAATCTTTCAAGCATAAAAATCGTACAATTCGATATCTAGTATCATTCATGGCTATTGTATTATCAATTTACTTCTTTATCACGAGGAATATATGTTTTAAAAATACAGATTTAGTAACGCAATAAATAGGAAAATAAATCTGATCTTTTATATTCTTCTTATCTCTCAGATCAGCAATCTCTAACGAGTAAAAATCCTACAGTGTGATATCTTGTTCTCTTTAGCGTCATGTGATTATCGATTTATTAATTTACTAAAAACAGTCTTTTTAAAATGCAGCAATAAGTACGATAATGAATTTCACCTTTTATTGCGTTTGTCTCGCAGATTAGCAATCTTTCACACGTTAAAATCGAGTGATTCGAGATTTTCTTTCATTCAAGGTAATAAGATCAATTTATTTCTTAACTTTGTTGTACACCACAGGCTTAGTAACATAGTAAATACAATAAACTCGTAAAAATCTCTTGTGAACGTAACATTCACTCACACTACCTAAGCAACTTGAAGTATCGACTTATGTTAAATCCTTTAACTAGCATTTCTTCCTTTTAAAAATTGCCTCTATTTACCCTTTCTATGCGTTTTTGGATTAATCTATGGCATGAGTACCTTTGTATCTAAATCTGTATCTTCTCCGCAATTCCAAACGGCACCGTCTTATTTTTCAACTTCAAGGTTTGAAAAAGACGTTTAGCAATCAAGAATCTTCTCTTCCTTTTCTATACCATGCTGATCCCGTTAAACCTCATTTGACTTGGCCACAAAATGCTAAGGGTGACCAGGACATGACTCCCCGACGAGATCGGAACTCGTCAATATTGGATCGTTGGAGAATCGTGTCGCGTTTACTCTCCTGGCACTTTACTCCACATTCCCTCACCTTTTTCTGTCTTCCCGATACTCCAATCACACCCGAATCTCCCTCATTTTCCATCGCCTCTCAGCTTCTTTTACCACTCCTGCTAATTTTTCCATTCTGAACCACTCCTAGGGAAGGGCAGCACCTCTTTCCTTGCCATCTCGTCCCTTCTTACCACGCCTTAGCAACCGCCTCCCCTCTCCCCTCCCAACGCATTCTCTTCTCATCCTTCGGGGGTGTTTTTAAAGGCGCTCTTAAGTACGACTCCATAATCCCACACTAATGAAGGGGAGATGAGGATCCGAGAAAATGGTGCCAGGATAAGACATCCATCAGCCAGGGCATGGGATTTTGCCCTCGGAAGGGAGTTTTGGGAAAATGAGCGGGAGAAGGGGGCGGGGGAGAGCGTAGTAGGATTGTTTGAGGGAAGGCGGGGAGAGGGCTGCGTTAGGGAAGAAGTAAACCCTGTAAAGGGGAGGGTTGGGATTGAGGTTGATTGCTTAAATATCCGAGAGAACGAATGATTGGACGAAACTAACGTAAATGCTGACGCGAAAAAGTGACTGACGGAAGAATTTATTCTTAAAAACCTATTTAGCCGTCAGAGGAGAGACTGTTAAAACAATTAAGTAACGCGAGACAATTCCTCGCCGGAATTTCCATGATTTAATAGGGCATCCGTCTTTAGGTTCAGAAATAAATGCTAAAGGAGAGTTCCTAACGTTTTAAAGAATATTTCAAAGCGAAAATTTTGATATCGTGACCTTTTATTCTATTTGAGTATCACAATCAGCGGTTTTTTGTTTAGCGGTGGAATGGATGAGAAGACATATCTCTGCGAGGTCTTAATTAAATTTTGGTAGTAAAGAAGTGTGAATCACTTCAAAGAGTTTAATTTACATTCAAATAACGAAGCGGTTCCACCATTTATAGTTGCCTTCGGATACACGACGAGAATGATTCACCGCAGAAAGATCGAAGGTAAATACATCTGCTTCTTCCTTTTTTTGCCTTTGCATCAAACGACAAGCGCCGGAAGGTTATGATGAACGCTCGACCGACGTAACGTCGTTACCGAGATAAGCAACCATCCCCTTAGCGACGCTCCGCAATCCGCGCGTGCATAGCGGGAAACGGGAGGGCGGCTAGGAAATGGAGCAACAATCGGCGTGATCAGGAAAAGAATGGGGAGAGGGATAAGGAAGGAAAGTGCGGAAGAGCCAGGAGTTGGAATAGGGTGAAAGAGGAGGAAGTAAGAGAAGGCAAAATGAAGGGAAAAGAGAGGAAGGTAGAGAATGAAGAGATAGGAATGGGGAATAGGGATGGAGGGGAAAGCGGTCCAGGTAAAAATACCATATCCGGTGAATGATAAGGAAATATGTAGACGTTGAACGGCGGTGAAGTAAATTTAGTATAAAGAAGGTGAAAGTGAGAAAATGGTATCTACCTAATTCGCGAAGAAGTGATGCAAGACTGTGTAGGAGGGCACTGCGAGCAGAGACAGGCTATATGAATTAAGTTGGCAGACAATGAAGTGAAAAAGAAAGGAGTACTGATGAAACCTCTTAAAAAAATTAATAGCCACAATTATATTCAGGATGTGGATGTTACAGTTAATCCTACTGATTCTAATGAGCTTAAGAGTAGACCACAGTACCTAATAAAATACGTAGAAATTATTGCTAGAACCGAAAGATGCTGCTGGTTATTTTCCCAAATGTGACAACAGGGATTTTATGTAATGGCTTAACGACACCCACTGCCATACACTTATGGCGGCTTGCAGAATAATAATGTGAATGTAAGAAGGTCAAAATTAAAAGGACAAAGAAGGATAAAATGAAAGAGAAACGAAGATTTACTTTTATATCGAGGAATACTTGGAGTGAAAATGAATGAAGGAGAAAGGAAAAAGAAAAGTAATTCGAGGTTGATTAGTAAGGTTGGGCAAAAATAAAACCTTATGTGAATGGAAACAGGCGAGCAAAGATAAACTTTGAGCAGCTATTTTCAGGGACAAGGAAAAAGTTAGGACTAATAGCATTACGGCAGTGACGGCGGGTCGTATAGAATGAGAGCTTCCACGAAATGATTACGCGCCTTTGTGATTATGAATAGGGGTGATCAACCACACACCCTCAATCGTAATCCAATATGAGGAGTTTCTTTCTTTACAAAAGAAACCGGACCTGCGTGAAGTGGATGAGAGAATCAGAGATACATGTTGCCATAACTATACAGCCCTATGGTTCCATACGAAACAACCATTTCAGCTCGAATAAAACATTTAAACTGTTTCTGTTTTCGTAAACATTTAATCATAATACTGATAAATTTAATTTTATTATTTGTTATTGTTAAGGATGAGGGAGCCATTAAGTATTTAGAAAAGTGTGGCTACACATATATAACAAACTCAGACAAAATTGGTGTATAAAAATTTAAAGTTACATGCTAATGAATTCAGTATTAATATTTTAACAGGGAATATTAAAGTGACCTAATCATCTCAGTTGGGAGTCACAAGCTTTTGTATTTAATTTTCCATCCGAGAGATTCTGTAAGCGAAAATTAATTCTTCGTTTAACTAAAAAAGCACACACTGGAGTGCCCTTTTTAAACGAGACCCAAATTAGCTCAAATTCCGGTACGTATTTCTCCTCTCGAGCGAAATCGTTTCACTACCAAACGGCGGCTCCCTTACAGCCTCTTCAGGGGCGTTTCTCTTCGAGTGCCCTCCTGCCGGGAGCATTTCGCAGGATCCAAGTGTGTAAAAAGGTATCGCTGGGATGGGGATGGCGGGAAAATGTTTGGCGGCAAGTGGGTGCGGGTGAGGGAATGGAGCGAGGGGGAATTGTTGAACGGGGGAGGAAGAAGGAAAATGGAAGGGAGGGAGCGGAGTGCGCCCGGCAGTATACAAAAGAGGGCGTCCGCGTTCACCAAAGGGAGGAGTGTGGGAGAGAGGGAGAGGAGAGCGAGCGATGCGTGCGAGGGTTCGAGAGAGAGAGTTCCCTTTGTGCGCGTGCCACGAGCCACGCCCCTGCGGCGGAGAGATATAATTCAATCGGATATATGTATGTATAGAAGAGGTCCGCAAGAGAGAGAGGTTCGGAGGATGACATGGGGAGTGTGCAGAATACGAGAGCATGTCCGAAGGGGAGGGGATTATGGTTTTAAAATTCGTATTTCGAGGCAGGAGGATGGGAAAAGTAAAGAGGGACACTGCGACGTAATGCACGAAAAAATCAAATGAAACGAAGTGGGAAAAACATTGCCGCAAAGTAAACAAGGAATATTTTAAGTTTCGCGCGTTCAGCTAAGTACCACCAATAATAAAAATACGCCCATCCTTCGCTTGGCACGGTACATGCGTTCCTGGAAGTTACCGCGTAAAATTTAAACCTTGCTGAGTGGCGTAGGTTTTAAAATACGAGAACATTTGATGCATAAAGCGGTTCCCAAGTTGAAACAAAGGAGCATTGTCAACTACTTGTAGGTCTTCACGTAAAGTGGTCGTAATTGTTATTCGATTTTAACCAGAATTGGAATCGGTCGACCAATTTTAGCAAAACTCCTCAATAGCAAATTTCATCAAAATAGGCCCAACGGTTCCCGAGTTGAAACAAAGGAACACTGCAGGTCTTCATGTAAAGTGGTCATCATTGTTTTCCGAGTTTGACCAAAATTGAAATCGGTTGATAAATTTTAGCAAAACTCCCCAATACCAAATTTCATCATAATACGTCCAGCGGTTTCCGAGTTTTAACATGCGGACTGACGGACGGACGGAAACGACCTCCCCTATATTGTGTGTTCACTTCGTGCAAAGAACGCAAAAAAATGAATAATTTTTAATGTTCTGAGACTGTTTCAATCCCGCACTAAAGCGAAATTAATGACCGTGCAATTCGAAGTTCTCCTCAAATAGTGCAAAATCGAAAACGTGTAAATCGAAACCGTGCAATTTGAGGGGCAAGTGTATTCATAATCAGCAAATTACAAACTAACCTAAATCGCAATTTCAATTTTTTTATATTCCGATAGTCGGATTAAAAACGTCGCAAAACTCGACCTAAGAGATAAATTTGTTAATCACCACTCAGTGTTCACGCTAATTAAATTTGGAACAGAAGATTCAAATGAGATTGAATTAATAAACGAGCGTAAAACGCTTTTGATGAGAGGATTTATTTTGACTTGGGTCGTGGAAGGAGAAATCACGGGGTCGGAAGTAACTAAGAGGGTTGGCGCAAGAGAAGCTTTATTAAATGCAAAGTGGGTGGGGAAAGAAGAATTTGTCGACGAAAGGGGAGCGTGGGTGTAAAACTTCATTAGTTATGAGGCTGAATCCCTTCATAAAGCAAGGCCAGCCGCTGCTGCGTCTATTTGATTCTCGGCAAAAGATAAATGAAAACATTTTAAGACAAATACGTATCACAATATTTTTTTAATCGCACATTTTTATGAACTAATAATCCAAGCAAAATTTAAAAAATAATTCACACAGTAATAATAACATTAATAATTTTTTACTATGGCAAAAAGAAACTTGCACGCTAAGTATTTCAACAGAAACCTTTCAATAACAGATAATATATTTAAATTTTACCGTTCGATAATGACTTATTCTAAATTGATCACAGAAATTTCGTACGATGGATGAATATATGATGGTGGGAGGTGTAATGTGATCCTGCACGAGCAAGCTTTGTGATTAAATAATTTAAATAAAAAAACTAACAGTAGATATTCTTTGAATATAATAATATCGTAAAATCAGCTGCACACACTGAACCATTTTAAATATGAAGAATGTTTAATTAAAAATATTTCCTGACGAAATATTAGTTAATAAAAATAGAAAAATCATTATGGAAGAGAGGAAAATGAGGACTCGGCATGACGACAGGCATTTATCTGCCAATAACAGAAGCCAAACGAGCTTTGTACTCTATCCTATATAAACAAATCTCACTTTTCCTGAATTTTCACAGAAATAGAGAGATCATGATGCTCTTTATGTCATAACTAAAACATCTTCAATTCAATTTCCTTTGGACTGAATTAAAAACCAAGTAATAATACACCAACTTTTACCTAAATTAGAAGATATGTGATTTGTAAAAGCAAGCTTCTGTCTGAATCCGACTAAATACCTTGCAAGCCACCGCAATTGGTGCGTGGCGGGTGGAGAATATCACCGACCTATCATGTTATCCTCCTATTATGCTCTCATATTGGCTTAGGGTAAAAGGATCCCTTGTATCCATCCGTCCTACAATCAATTTCTCGAATCTTGTCTGTGTGATAGCGGTGTCCCACGTAAGATGGGCTCTTAATTACCTCTGGTAGTTCATCTTTAAATTCTTCTCTCTCTGCAATAGTCGATGCCTGGACTCTTCCCGCCTTTTCTCCAGAGGCTCCTATTCAAGCTCACCTATCAGATTCGTGACGCTCACTTGCCTGCCACATCGACTTTTCACGAAACGCGCTCCCTTTTGTTGTATTTTTTCAAACTCGTGAATAAGGTTTATCTCATACGCGGGTCCCTTACTCTACACGTGTACTCAATTTGCGGTCTAAACAGAGAAAAATCACAAACCTCACGTGTCTTTTCATCATACACTACTGATATTCTATGGACAAATCCTAGCCTTTTCACGAGCTGCTCCACCGAATTCCAAGATAAATCTTTCGTTAACAGGATACCAAGATATTTCCGAGTTTTCACCGTTTTTATGAGGCCCGGGTCGAGAGAATACTCACTATTGACAACCGATTGCTGCATACTCGGCCAAGAACTAAGGAACGTATATCACAGTTTTACTCTAACTATCACTTCTTACACCATTTCGAAATGGAATGTAAATTACGCTGGAGGATCTGAACAACTTCGTTATGAGTTGTTCTGTAAACCAATGTGTCCTACACGGATAATCTAAAACTACTGCTTGCTGAGACAGTTTATATATATGACAAAAAGTAGTGGGCCCAAGATGCTTCTCTGGGGAACGTAGGAGGTGATATTCACGGGATCTGAACAATGTCCATCGGTGGCTACCATCTCCTCTCGATCACGGAGAAACGCTCAACCTTACAACTGCCTCGTTTATCCTGTACCATATCAACTTTCGAATAAGCTTATGATGAGGAACTTGGTTAAAATTATTTCTAAAATCTGAAAATACAGGGTCTACCTGCGTATTTCATATCCCAAAATTTAGTATATCCTGTGCGAAGAATGCCAATTGAGTCTTGCATGATTTACTTTTTCTATAACCATCCTGATTAATAGCTAATATACTTAGTACTCGTATATCTATCTATATGACGCATTACTGAACTAAATATAACATGCTCTAAAACCTTACACGCTATAGAGTCAGTGAGATTGGACGGTAATTCTCTGGGTCATCCTATCTCCACCCTTAAAAACCGGTGCCATGAATCCGACCTTTCAGTCTCTCAGTAAAACTCCCATAAGTGTTTTGTCTTAAAATATGGGACCGCATCGTTGGCCAATACCTTTAGGTACTACTCTTGAGGGTATGTCTTCCGGACCTGGAGATTGTTCGCTTTTAAACCGTGGAGTTGCTTTGCGACGCCCTTCACCGTAACTGAGATGCTATCATGAACAAATAAAATACAAAGTTTTATTTTATTTGCCAATCATGGAACAGTTCCACAAGGTTATGTTCGCCACCGTGAGATGCCATCCATAATATTGTCCGTATATGGCTCTAGTTCTATAGTCGACTCTTCTCTTTCGATTGTGAACGCTGTTTCGAACATTCTACATTTATCTTACATTCCCTCGATGCATTTTCCTTTGGGGATCACGCTTCCATGTATTTCCTGAGCGCTTCTTCTTTATCTGTCTGATTGACGAGTATCGTTCTCAATCTAGCATGACATCTCTGTAACTTCAGCATTCTACGGACTTGTTGGTTGAACCAACGTGGCTCTTTCCTTTCGCGGGCTACTTTAACAGGAATCTAATTATCTATACCTTTCACTACTGAATCAACCAAAGTCTTCCAAGTATTTTCGTCATCTTTGTCTTTAGTATATATCTCAAAATACGGAAAGTTTTCCCTCAAGCCACTACAAAAGCCGTCATAATTAGCATTATTCAACAAATAAATCGACCGCGCGGCTTCTATATTCTTTATCAGTGTTGCGTTTACCTGAGCATATATCGATTTATGGCCGCTTCTTCCGTTGTTAACATTGGAACACGTTCCAGAAGGTTATTCGCAAAAAGATCCAATACATTATTTATTCTTGTCTAGGTACTGTCTAACTAGCTGCTCAAAGAAGCTGTTGCAGAATCTTGAGCGCTTCTGACGCTTCTCTATCGTTGCCAGCTAGTTCGAGACATAAATTATCCCAATTAATTGACGGAAGGTTGAAGTCTCCAAAAATTATAATAATCGTTTTCTCTTAGTTATCAGAAACTTTATCTATCCATACTGTTAAATATTACGGACTTAAATCGACGTCTCGATTTTTAAGTAAATTTTTAAGTAAATTACATAAAGCTAATGGAATATATTCTATACAAAAACCTACAACTCGCGGCAATGTTGTAGATAACTTTTCTTAGGAAAAGAAGCCGAGACAAACCAGAGAACTTAAGAAAGGGTGTGTCGTGTCCGGACCATATCAACGTTAAGTCATCCGGGTCATCGACGTCGGATTCAGGCCCCGTTTTCTCCCCCGCTTTAGGCTCTGCCTGCCCCTTCTATCCTCTCCTCCTCTCTCTCTCTCTGCCATCATCCATCGTCCACATGACATCCACCTTCAACTCCACGCCAAACGTTTTATCACGCCACTACCCTACAGAGACCCACCTCCGACCATTCAATCCAAACAGACGTCGTCGGATTCGGAAGAGGACAAGATCCTCGGAATTCCTCACTGAAACCCTCTCTTGTATTTCCGTTTGGCGACATGAACAGAAAGTGTTTTGGTTGCATTTTTTGACAGCTCGTCTCAACCATCCGTCCGAAACGTTAAAAAAAAACACCGTTCCGGAAAAGAGATGTCCTCTTTTCGTTCCCTTAGGATATTATCCAGGTCATAACACAATGTCAAAAATTACTTAATATTCGGTTCAGATTTATAAAGGAGAATATTTAAGTATTTTTTGAAAGAAACAATCGGGAAGAAATATTTAATGCCATGGAGCTACTTTCCGTAATAATATCCTATCCTGAAATTCGTCAAAGTGGTGTGCGGCAGGGCGATAACACTTGATTATCTTTAGGCATCTCTAATTTATATTTTTAGGATTTGTAGTCAGTTATTAATAAAGTATAGAGACGTCGAATCTTATAAGAAATGAGAAAAAAATTATCTATTTGAAATAAAATTTATACCAAATTTTCTGGACTTCTAAAACCAGAAGAACAAAATTCGCTATGAATCCATTCGAAAATAGCTTCACCGTAAATAATGTAAGCATAACTTTTCATTCACTTTGTCCTAACATAATTATATGGCATTTGGAAATAACGACAATAATTTCTCACTTTCAAGGTTATTTCAGCCATTATGCTCTACTTCCAGCTCTTTTTATAGATTATATTTTGTTGTAGTTCCAACAAAAATATTGTTCTAGAGTCAATATTGGGTTTTTATGAACTGTTTAAACAAAACGGCATTAACATTTATATCTTGTCACACACTGTATTTGGTGCTAACAAGAACAAAACGCTCAAAATACGTTTGAACACGAGTGGGCGATAACAAAATACGCCACTCGGTTTAATTCTATAGAGTAACGCCACGAGAAAGTAGAATTTTTTTAAATACGCACTAAAAAAAATGAGACACTGAATTTAGGGCAAAGACATATTAAACAAAAAGGGTCTCTTGTACATTCGAAAAAAAGCATTCGCATCTTTTCCTTCTTTATATATATTTTTCGCGCATCCGCGCCGGTACGACCGAAGCATCAGCCAAGCGAAAAGACCAACTCCTCTAAAACCTCTCCGCGATAGAGAGAGAGGAGTCATCCGCCAAGGCTTTCTCATCCGATGCACTTTCCTCCGAACAACCTCCCTCCCCCCCTTCTCTCTCTCCCTCCGCCTCACCATCCAAAACTCCCACTCGCTCTGCTCCGCAGAAAACAGCTGTGAGGGACAGGGCTGTGCAGATGACTGGGTCCGAGAGAGGGATGGAAGGGAGTAAGAGGGGAGAAAGGGAGTGCAGAACGCCCGGGCGTCGTACCAGGGCGTGCAAAAAGGGGTGGGGGAGAGATAAAAGGACGCGAGGGGGAGGGGAGGGAGGAAGGATTGGGCGAGAGTGGTGCTTGGACGGGGGGTGGCGATGCTTTAAGGGTGTCCTGATCCCGGATTACGCCAGGATCGGAAGTTGTTCTCCCCTCCCTCTCCTACCTCCCCCCTTATCACACCCCTCCCTCCTCTATACTCTTCGCCTCCACACTCCCTCCTGCCCTCACCCTCCGACACACGACTACTTTTCCGAGGGGATGAGTCGGGGAGAGAGATGGAAAATTCTCGCCTTAGGGTTGTAAGGACGGATGGAGGAAGGATAGTTTGAATGGAAGAGAGTTGTACGACAATGCTTTCTGCCTCCCGACTCGCCTTGCAGCGCTCTCACACTCTTTGGGAAGGGGAGGGAAGAGTGAGGGAATGAGAAATTGGCGCACGAAGCTTCTTGCCGCCGCTGTTCGATTCCCTTCCGTCCTTTCTTCGCCTTACCCTTCTCTTCGTCGCAAAAAAGACTACCTGTCTACGCCACTTTATAATCGTTGAAAGAGGTTTATACTTTTACAGCAAAGCTGCTCTCGAGTTAACCTCAGTATTGTGATTTGCAGCGATGATAAATCTATATGCTGTCTTAGTGGAAAATACGAAACCTACAGACATTACGATATCCATTATATAGTTTATAAACAATCCGTCTAAAAATTTTTTTCTTGTTTTATACTTTATTAGAATTTATCTTTTTATAACCACAGCACCGCTCTTATTTTATAAACTCGCTTGCTTTAGTGTCCAATATTAAAACCAAGATTTATATATAAAATTAAATCAACTTGTCGGACACTACGCACGGGAATGACCCACGCTAGGACTATTGACCGCCCAAATTTGCCTTGCTTGCTTGGACTGTGCAATATCTAATATAATCTATAATACAATATAATATAATATAATATAATATAATATAATATAATATAATATAATCTGATCAATCACTCTCTGGTACATTTAGAAGTGGTAATGAAATGAGCAATACTAGTAATAAAATATCCAATTCGTTTATGTAAACGTAAATAATCAAACAAGCAAGAGGTAGAAGTACGTTTCCTCAAAATTCTTCGGGGTTCTGGTTAGCCTCCACCTTTGGGGAGAGGGCAACCTGCTTTATACGGCTCGAAAAGCCATGATATAAAAATTTGATGTGGCCACCACATTAATTTCTCCATATCTGTAATATTTCTAAAAATTCCAAATAGGTAAGATAATAATAAATATTTTCAGAAACCGAGAATATTTTAGACTTTACAAAGAACAGAAATAAACTCAAACCATAGTCTTCTAATATTGAATATAGCCACAAAGCTCCAACAATTAAGAAAAGAAAAAGGAGCGTTACTAAGACGTAACTAAGCGGCAATTGTTAACAATATTCTTCGGTAGGTAGGTAGGTAGGTGGTGGCAGCTAAAAATATAAGATATCTCTTAAACAATGCGTTATATGGAAAAATATTTCAAAAGAAGATTGTAGAAAATAAAATTTACTACAACTTGTATTCCAATAAATATATCTTTACATTAATCAAATATTAAAGCAAATATGTCAAAATAACGGATGTGACAAAAGTAAACACCCACTTCCGACTGACCGATTTTTACTAAAAACTAATCAATTCTTTTGGCTTTTATAAAAATGTTAAATATAAAATTTCGCGTTGACCTGATTAATAGTTTTTGAGTTAGAGCACACACAAAAAGCTATCACATACACAAACACACACACTAACATCATCGAGAAAATGGTCAAAACGTGTTCAGGGGACCTCAAAACGTGTATCTCCGTTGAAATCTCGAAATCGATTTTTTTCATGAATACAATACTTTCCCCTATACTACGTATATGGAGCAAGTAAAAATAGTTGGTAAAATTTAACATAGATAATTTCTTATCTTTTCAGTAAAATTATGGTCTCAAAACCCTTTTTGGTTACGTTTTCAAGATTTGAGGTCAAGGCAAATATATCTACGACGGAGGCTAAAAAAAATATATCCATACTTCGAAATATTCTATTATTGAATTCCAAGTTGTGCAGTTATTAAATGTAGTAATATTACTCCAAAGAGAATACATATTATCTCATTGGATTTTAGAGTGTATTTACTATTTCCCCAGCTATAATTTTATCTTAAAACAATGGTCAAGAAGATTCAAAGGAAGATCAAGAAAGAGAGTGACGGACATGACGCAAAGGAGCTTAAAAAAGAAACAAAGAGATAACAGAGAAATGAATTCGTGTGGTGAAGTGGGCTTCAAATGAAGAGATCCGTACATAAGAGACGACAAAAGATGTAGGCCAGGCTAAATTACAAAGGAAGAATTGGAGCGAAGTGGAAGATAATAGAATAGAAATTAGGAAAGAGAGAGATTAAACTAAAAGTAAACTCGAAGAATTAATAAATGCAAACGGAAGTGAACAAACTGAACGCGGAGAATAATTCTTCATCATTCTTGCATAAAAAATTATCCAACGTTTGCTAATGATTAATGAAGGCTCAACTTCATTGAATTCGATTCATTATCAAAGTCATTTTTAAAATCAGAAGTGAAGGAATTATGTAATGACGCAACTGATATTAGATGAAGTTGCTGCTTGTTAAGAACAAAATATTTTTTAAAATATGGTATGAGATTAAACAGAGTAGTTTTTAATACGATAGGTAAGCTTAGAATAAATAATCTTCCCTAAATATATAATTCAGAGAATATGACGCGGCAGCGAATTTTCACGTCTACAAGTCTAAAGACGATATTTATAATATTTTTGTTATTCTTATCTACACACTCACCCAAGGAAGGGAGCATTAGCCTAATCCTGTGAAAAGTAACAAGGCTTGATATCCTTTCCGAAGGATCGAGTGCTCTTCTTGCCTGTCCTCATCACGACATACCAGTAGAGTCAAACTCAGGTTGAAAAATCAGCCTCCGCTAGGATTTAAAGCCAGACCCGCTGCGTGAAAGGCCAAATATATCATATAATTCAGTAAATCAGGACGGCGTAACCCTGTCTGAATTGTTTATTTAGTTAAAATGTACACAAACTCAGAGCGAAACAAAGCAGATTTTTCTCAATTAAGTCCACAAAAATATTTTTAAGTACTTATGCATAATAACTAACAAATCAAATAAAAGTCATCTAACAACGGTAAACTTTTAAATAAGACCTTTTTTTCTATTTACTGCCGAAAATTCTCAAATGACAAAAAAAAAACATTCCATCAAATTATTTCCACTCGGGTAGAATCGATCACCACATAAGTCAAGATTACCGTTAGCGCATCGATTAGTGAAACAGAGAAAGAACTCGCGTACTATCTAGACCAAATGAAGAGCGAAAAAAGAATTGATGAGAGGAGGGAGAATAGAAAGGAGTGAGGGAGAAGATGGGAGAATAGGGAAGATGGGAGAATAGGGAAGACGGGATAGAAGTGGCCATTTCAGACGGATGAATGAGGGTGGAGTGGAGAAGGGGCGGATTGCTGCGATTTCCGATAATTAGTCTCGCCTCGCTGCATAGATTCGAAGCAAGTTGGGTTTTTGCTGGGGAGAAGTAGATTAGAATTTCCAGAGTCTGAGGCATACGCAGATAGGGAGGATGAGAGGGCGACCACGGTACGAGAAAAACTAATCGATTCTCGAAGCAGATTGAAAATCGAAAGGAGATGCTCACACAATCGGATGGACGGTTGATGATGGATTTTATAAAATCATCAAATGTAGTCAACTCCAGATTACATAGGAAACTACAAGAGATCGGATGGGAATCAAATAATTTAAGAGCTTTCGTTTTGTTTTATGTATAATATAAGGCTCCCTGGTTCAATCATGGGTTTCGGCATAAGATTTTTGCCGGTTTTGATAGAGGTGTGATTAGGGTGCATGGCTCTCAAAACTAGGTCGCGTGTTCAAATCCTGCCAAAAACTGGACGAATTGATTCATCGAGCAGTAATTTAAGAATAATTTTTATAACTGTGATAAATAATTGCAGACTTTACTTAATTTATAAAATTCAGGAATATTTTACACTCCTTCTAGAACACTTCAAAATGGACGAACTGATACGCCAGACATTAATTTTAAATAATTCACAACTACAATAAATAAAAAACGATATTTGCGTTATTTTAGACATGGACCCTCTTATCGAATAATTTTAAAGTTCGTATTTTATCTCTATCGTATATATGTATTCAAACCAAGGCCAATGACCTAAACGTTTGAGTGCCTATTAAGGCACGATCGAATGGAATTAATAGACAAACAGAAGAAAATAATAACAAATGGCAAATTTCAATCACAAAAATTCCTGATAACATCATTGAGATAATGTTACGACTTACTGAAAACTAGGAAAAGGAAATAAAATTTAAGTTGAATACACGAATTTAATTTTATCACGTTCTAGAACTACGCTTGAGACCATCGATTTCAACATGTAAAATATCACATCAGTTTTAGGTAAAAATTACTATTTCGCTATAAGTTTTCGTCATTGCAATACCAGAAAAAACGATCATCGAAACCAACAACTGTCTTCCACTCAGTCGTCGGCTAACGGTGGCGATACCATCGCATTTTTAATAAGGACTGTATTTGAAAATAAATACATTTTCCGTGATTTCGAAAACAGAACGTTAGAGATCCATTTCATGCGCTATGGGCCAGAACGTAACAGCGGGAACGAAGCAACAAATGTTTTCGATTTCCTCGAAAAACCTACATCCTTAAAACCCTTCGATTTTTTCCATCGGAGAAACAGCGATCGCGGACCAACCAGACGAAACGGAAGAACGTAAGAGAAAGGAGTGAGTGGAGCGATAATGGAGGGAAAGGGAGGAAACGAAACGGCCTTTTTCGAAAGGGATATATAGATATATAAAGAGTGAAGGAGAGAAGGGGAGGCGAGCAGCCAACCCCATCCCCCGTGCGGGACGACTCGTACACGCATGGCCGCACCCCTAATTCCCCTCTTCGTGTGCACCATCCCCTTCCTCCTGTTGTCCTCCCTCTACCCCAAACCTAGTCTTTATTTCTTCCGCCCTCCTCCCCACCCACTCCCCTTCCCCGACCCACATCCACCCTCGCACCACGTTCTCTCCCGCATGCCTGGCAGTCTCCCTTCCGAGCACCACTGAGCCCGCATTACAGGACAATCTTCCGACGCATTAGGCCGTGGCGAAGGGTCGCGAGAGGGTAAGGGAGATGATGGAGGCGGGCAACAGCAGGACGGAGGAATGGTTTTGCGTCGGGGCGGAGAGCATTGTTGCAGAGTGTCCTGGTGCCGTTCCTAGGGTTCCGTGAAGGAGGGGAGGATAGGAAGGGGGCGTCTTTTTTAGCTTTAAATAGGCCGGGTCCGTTTAATTAATCTCGATCGTTTTTATAAATGCCGTCCGTCGATTCGGTATGAATCATCGGATCCGAATTGGATTCCAGGTCGGTGTTATTTGTATTTGAGGACACGCATGGCTAGGCCGGGGAATCCAACGATCCAATTTTTTTACTCGACTCCTACTGCCGTGATTCTAAGGCTGTAGATGCTGCAAGAGCCGAATTTGAAAAATATGGCGGTTATCTGTTCGATTAAACTGGCCCAACAAAACAACGTACGGTTTTCACGCCTTCTGCCAAGCTATACGTAGGTAGACTGCACTGACAAAAAGTCTGAGTTATATTATCTTGAAAAATGATAATTAACTTTTTAGTATTTTATTGACTTTTGTACGACAGCATTCCTCATTATTTTCGTTTATAGGTCTTCAACTTAAAAGAAGCAATGATATGAAAAAATAAATTCCACGCAAATATGTCGATTAGATAATATAAGCTTTCTCGCCGAAAAATGAATTATGAAGCAGATAGGATGGTAAGAGCGCGTTTAATGTATATATCAACAATTTCATTCTTCCTACAAATAATCTTTTGCCATTTTTTTAAATATTCAACTAAAATTACTTTATTACCTCCCTCCAGCTATCTTGTCGACCAAAATGAAGAAAAAGTATAAAGGCACCCTTTACCGAAATCGTTACAGCTCGGGAAATTTAAAGACGCCATGAATTTAAAACAGCCTTTTGTACCGACTCGAGTCGGGATTCTGACGCGTTTCTCAGATCCAACAATGAGAGGAACGTCACGGTGGCGTTTTCGTTTTTTCTGGGTCGCTTAGCATTGGAGAACTGAGGCTCTCCCTTAAGAGGGGTTTTAATTGCTCCTCCCGTAACTATTCTCTTCAAAACGCCCACGCTGGTTGCCACCGTTTCAACCGGGATCCCCAAATTATCCTCCCCTTTTCGCCTACGCGTGACCTTTTAATCCGCAACTGCGATTCCTTTAAGAATAAATTTAAAGGGAAAATAAATGATTCGTTCCTTTACAACTGGCTTTAAGTTTACTTTGTAATTTGTGGGGCAGAGAGAATGATTCGCCCATTTATAAGTGGCATTCAGTTTTACGGGAATCGTTCCTTTACGATGTATTTTTTTACTATTGGACGATAGCGATTCTTAAATTAGAGGCGATATGGTTGTTAAATATTGACGAACCCATTCGAAAAAACATTTAAATATTTCGTGACGATTTGTTAGGAAAGAATTTTTCTTCTAAAGAAATCATGCAATTAGGAAAAGTTCCCCCGTAGTAAAATTGATTTTTTGCGTTCAATTTTTCTTAGATTTCGTGGCATGAAAGTCTTATTTTCTAAATCTTTCTGATACTGAAAAGCGATCAGTTGCATTGTGAAATGGATGTTTTTGTTGGATAATTAGGAATCGTAATTTTTCTGGCAAATCAAGCTGATAAATCATAAATAAATTATAAAATTATAAATCATAAAATTAGCCATGAGACAACCTTCATAATTCTTTGAGCGGGATTTCTGTTTATTTCTAGTTATTGCATTTCGTCGCGTTTTAACTTTCACTTAAAATGAATTTCAGATTCCTTTAAAAGCTTATAAACTTGTATTCCGACGCGAGCGAAGACAATTTTAGAAAAATCACGCTTGCAAACCCTCATTTTTTTAACTTCCAAAACTGTAGACTTGGATGCGAGATGACTGGACTGATTTTTTATATCTGGGCATAGAAGGACGAAGATGAGAAAAAGGGATGGATCCGAGCCGGTATTGAGGGCGTCAGGGATGCGAAAAAAGGGGAGTTCACGCACCAGTGGATTGCAAAGAGAAGACTAGGGAGTGAGAGACGATGCGGGATTAGGGCGAAAGACGATTGTACAAGGGTTGTCAGTATCACCGACGTGCCGAAAGTTCCATTGTTGGGTTCGTCTTACCCCCCTCAAACCAGATCCATCCCATAACCCCACTAAAGTCTGACACTATGCAACTCTCACCTCTCCTCTATCAACCTTTTTTTCTTTCATTCCGCCTTCCTTTCCAAGTCCCTCTTTTGATAATATGAACTCTTTCAGACGACTCACGACTCTCATTTTCATTTTTCTCGCTCAAAAAATGCTCCCCGACAAAGAAATACGATGACGAGGGTGTGGGCGCACGGAAAATGGCTATCTATGAGAGAAATGTATGACTTTACTTCCGAAGAAAAATCATTCGGTGTCGTCGTAATTAAATACTTCATAGAAATTTACTGTCATCATTAATTTCCGGAAAATGAACTTTTTTTTAAATCGCCCGTCGTAACATTAAAGTACGTTCAAAGAGTAATAGCCAAAAGGCGAAATAATTTTGTAAAGTGTTTTTCGCTCCATAATTTAATTATTTTTCCAATTAGCGGCAGGCAAGCCATTTCTTTCGTTCAACTCGATCGAGAATCAAAAGCCAGAAAAGTTGCGACTAGCCACACACCATGCACAAAAATAATTTTTGCATGACCAAATGCGTATTACCACTTTTACCAATCCGCATTATTTCATTTATTCGCCGAAGCACTGGATTGATAGAAAGGAAAGCGTTTTCCATTCCGCAAATTTTTAATAACCGATTCTCTCCCCATTCTACCAGGGTGAAAGAACGAACAAATCATTCACCTCGAACCCACAAATTCCAATTTTTCCCTCTCGAACGAAGATGAGTCTGAAAAATGCGAAGAGGACTGATAATGCGAAGGGTTTTCCGACTGAGTAACGACGTGACATGAAGGAGGTGATGGCATGGGAAAGATTGATGCCCTCGGGAGTGTCGAACATTCTGGAGCACGCCTATTTCTCTATATAACAATCCTCTCGCCCACTTTCCATCACTTTCGACCTTGCAATCATCTTTCCATTCCCTTTCATTGCTTTTTCAACTATCCAATTTTACAAAAGAAAATTCTTGCAAGTTTCTATTCGGTATTATACGTATGATTGTCTTCATGCCGCAAAACGAAGGGAATTCGTCTTACTGACGCTCAAAAGGAAAGCATTTTTGATAAGGTTTTACGAATGGAAGAACATTAAAGGAAAAGATAATATTCTATCCCATCAGCAGACTTCATACATTAATTTAGTTCTAAGATTCTATAGAAAAAGGTTTTATCTCAATTTTTTTAAATAACGTAGTTTTTCAGTTTAAAGCAGAACTAATTCATGCGTCAAAAGTGCTTAGAAATTCACTCGGAATAAATTTAATTAACAGTAACTGAAATGTAATAGTAAAAAAAATAAATTGACGAAATGCACACATTGCTTCCATCCTTGGAAAGATCGGAGTTTGGCCATTGGAGGATAATGTAAATACTAAATGGGCAAGTTGATGAAGAAACTCTAAGTATAATTTATATTAACCACTGTACCAGTTAGTCATAACTGTAAGAGAGAGGGATATTGTTCTTTTGCAGTATTTTGCTTCCAAATCTCCTTTTTTTAAACACATACAAAAACGCTGAAAACATCGCTTCTCCAAGTAAAAAGATAAACGTGGCAAGCCACACTTTTAGGTCGAAAATGTCCAACGTACCTGTCGAAAAATCAATGGGTTGAAAACTGCTACGGAACTAGTCACCCATCATTTAATGTGGTTCACGCTAGTAAAAGTCTTTTGGTACGTTACGTAAGTTTGAAAGTGCCTCTCTCCACAGTACCAACCTGCCCTGCCACGTGTAATTGAACAGGGCTTAGATGTTTTCATATTTTTCTGACTTTTACTACGTCATCCAATAATAACAGCACACGCTTAAAAATTCTCAATATAATATCTGAAAATAAATAAACATCAATTTCCGGTCTTAAAATTGCTATAAAACAAACGTTGCTAATTGGTCAAAAGTTTAGGTGACAACGATTCGCAGAAAAGCAATGCACTTATTTAATAAAATTTTAGGAACAAAAATCCAAGGTTAAGCATAATTTTTTACATTTATTCTAATATTTTATCCAATTTGAAAATTTGACAATTATCAGTTGAAAAGCCTGCCCAATAGGAAAAGGCCTAAAAGAAACTATTATAGAAAATCTGTTCCTACTTTCAACCCCCAACACCAACAATACCTTAGGAACGAAATCTCTGGGCGTACATTAGTGTAAAATGTTTTCCTCCGTGTTAATCGTGAATTCTCCCGGATTGTCGAGCATTTTAAGCATAAATGGCATGCAAAAGCAAGATTGTCCTTCCTTAATTAGTTAGGACACTAACGTTTGATCATACGGAATTAAAAGTACTACATGTATTTAAAAATTGTAAACTCAAATCCGGAGAACCCAGAGACAAAGGTCGTCATGTTATATTAAATTTGAACCAAGCGAGAGGTAAAGAAAGCAGTACGAAAGCAAGAATGAAACGGTCGCCGAAATTCTAAACGGGTCGTTTGATTCCACCCGCGGCTCACAACACAAACGTAGCGAGAGAATAATTTCACGCGAGTTTAGGTCGAAATTCACCGTCGATTTGTGCATTCCAGCCACTTGAAACTATCCATTCTTCTCTCTCCGCCCTCCATCCCGTCCCCCGTTTTCTCTCTCTCTCACTAATCTGCATCTTTCCCGACCTAAACTCCCCCGAAACACTGTAATTTCCTCCCATTTCCCCCTTGTCCCCCGCCATAACCTCCCGAAAAAAATGACGCTCCCCGGTGATGCCACGGGCTTGGAACCAGGCTCGGTTGCGAAATTGAACATAGATAAGTTACGGCCGACCGCGCGAATATGTTCCATGCCATCCAGCCAACAGGGTCATTCCAGCGTCTCTACCCTTATCCTATCCCCCTCTCTATTTCTGTCGGATTCCAGAGATTCCTCCGCGCTCCCAAGGCCCGAGGGAAAGGGACTGAGTATGGTGCAGGAAGGGACATTCATTCCCCTTCTTCCTCCCTTCCCCTATTCTCCTTCCGAAACATACCTTCGTCTCTCCGCCTCTTCTCCGTCCCTTTCTTTAATTTCCGGAGGAGAAATGAGAAGTAGCCATCTCGTGCAATCCGTCTTCCCGGACATCGTCCCATTCCAACCGCCCTCATGTTTCAAAATGTTTCAGTCATGCCCACAAAGTCTTCTTTTGTCCCCATCTACGCTACTCATAAAAAAACAGTAAAATTTGAATTCTGAGGAGAGAATAATTTGAATGCTATTAAATTAAACGTTCCTGGAAGTTTTTAAAAATAGGACTAATGTGTAAATACTTGGATATTTTTTTCGATTACTTTTACGAAAATCTTCTTCGCTAACGTTGTTTAGTTCTTTTCATCGGAACTGAAACAGGAAATAATTTTTGTAAATTTTTTTGCGCATTACATTCTCATAATAATCTTTTAAAATATATATTACAACAATAACGAGCAAAGTTCTGATTTAAGTTGTTCACGAATCGCATGAATAATTAGGTCGAACGTTCAAACCATACAGGCTCCTAATTATTTCGCGCCACGCTAATCGTAAACTAAACATATTTCACCGAAAAACACAGGAATTAGGTTCCCTTGACATAAATTCTGGTGGAACAATTTTTACGAATGAAATTAATATGGAAGCGATTAATGAAAAGGGACCTTCGCGAGACGAAAAAGAAAACGGTCGAAGACGGCGTCCTAGAGCACCACTCCGCAGAGGTGAAAAGGGCGGAGGGCGAAGGATAACGGAATGCAGTAAATGTGAGGAGGGGCGAGGAGGAGTTTCAGGGGCGACGGAAACAAATGGTATGGACTTTGAAGAAGGGGAGGTGGCTTTGGCGAAGGGAGTTTGGGACATAGGGCTTATGACCAAAGATTCCCTCTCTCTAAATTCCCATTCGTATCGCTGTGTTTAGTAATGGGCGGGATGTGAAAGAGAGAGAGAGAGGCAAAGCACTGGGAGGGGTTGGGGAAATCGACTGTTTCATAAGGTTCCGTAGGGTGGGGAAGACCATAAAAGGGCGGCAGGCTTCAGAAGCATGGGGGGAGGAGGAAATGGGCGAGAAAGTTGGTAGGTGGAGGAGAGAAGGAAAATCTGCCGGGATAGAGAAAAAAGAACGCGGCTTATTGAATGAAATACGCCATTGTTTCGCGCAACTGACGTCAAATTACCTCTGTCTCCCTCTTCTCCCCTTACTCTCTTAAACCTACCCATCCACACGAGTCAAATTGGTTTGCGGAAATCTGTGGCCTTTTTATGGTCGACGGAGGGGTGAGATGGATATGAAGGGGACTGAGGAGAGAGAGAGAGAGAGGAGAGAAGAGACAAGGAAGAATAATGGCGCTGGAGATGAGGGGAGTGTAGGACTGAAAGCAGAGAATAAAACCGAAGAAGCGAATTCGAAAGGAAGAATTGCAAGAAAGACCGGGTGATATCGAGAGAATTGATTTTCTTAAATATATCAGAGAGAGAGAAAGAGGTGATTGATAAATGATAAGGCAAGTACTAAAATTATTTAGTGAAATGATATGGGTAAGCCAGAAAATAGACCCGAGTTAATTCTTTCTGAAAAATAAAAGAAGAAAGAGCGAAATCACCTCAAATGAAATGAAATCGCAAATAGTCGGTGGAAAATGGTGAAAGGGAAAGAAAGAGAGAAAACATCCTAAGGTAATCGGGCGACGGAATGAGTGAACCCGGGGAAGTCCGAATAACAATGACATAATTGGGGTAAAAACGACAGAAGATAGATAGATAGATAGATAGATAATCGTCTTTATTCGGGCGAAATTTAGACCAGAAGGTCCATTCTTACATTTAACCCTTCGTCATTATAATAAATACAAGAAAAAGAATAAAATAAGGTATAACAAAATATACTATATAAACATTATGTACCTAAATCATACAAATTAAAAAGATAAAATTGAATACAGATTTGTGTTTGTGGGGAAAATCTAGGTAAAAACAGACATGTCCTCCCTAGCAAAACCCACGCAGGAAAACACCCACTAAGAAGGGGGGTGTGAAAAACCTGCGAAAACCCTAGATAGTGTACATTTGGTAATACAAAACTACAACATTAAATAGGAAGGAGTATGTACAGTGGGAGAGTTCGTATATACAGCGTAATTATATACCGTCATAAAAAAGTACACGTAAAGGTAATAGCGTAATGTAAACAAGAAATATACAAGTATGCAGAATGAGATGAAATATACATGAAATATATACAATGAATGAATATAAAGAATGTTGTTGGGGCATGCATATTATAAGAAAGCAGGAAAAGATATAAAATACATAAATAATATAATACAATATAAAATAATATAAAACAATAGCAAAAAAAATAAAAACAACAAAAAAAAATACAAACAATAGAAGAAAGAATATATATATACACATATAAGAAAGAAATTATTAAACTGAGATATTAAGTTGTGCACGAGAAAATATGAAAAATAAATAAAGATTGAAAAATAGCTGACGCATATGAGGAATTCGTATCTCTGAGGTTTATAAAACTTAAGGAAGAATTTTCAGTTTTACAATTAAATAGCAAAACAACAATAACCCACATGGCAATACAAATTCGATTTACAATTTGCTATAGGTATATAGACAGATTCATGCTTCGCAGTGAGGACAGGAGATATTGCGGATGAGAGCTCAACTCAAAAGAATGAGATGGAAGCAGATTTGAAGCTTATTTGGAGCTCCTGCACGGGTGAGGAAAACGTGACTCGCGTAAGCTTGCAAAGACATTACAAGTAACTGTAGCTGGGATGTCATGGGCGACGTCATTTTCTGACGAAAATGTTATGGAATTTTACACTCGATAAGGAACCCATATAACACTGGGGGCCTTTCGAGGAGGGCCAAACTATGAGCCTCAGAACGGTCCAGCGTGGAGCGGCTCGATTTGTAACTTGCAAGCGTATAAGAGCGTTTGAGATACATTAGATGGCATAAAATAAAGTGTAGAAGAATGGAATAGAAGCGAGCGAAAATTCTTTGAAAAGTTTAATAGCCTCGAATTCACCGGGGAGGTACGCGGCATAGTTGTACCCACTGATCCTAGTGAGCGTAAGGCTAGATCAGAGAGTACCAGAAGAAACGTCGAAAAAGTCGCTAGAATCGAGAGATAATACAGATTATTTTACCCAGACGAGCAGGCCTGGATTAAACCTTCCATGTGCCCTAGGCAAACATAAATTTATGGGTCCCTTCCCTAGAACGTGTTTTAAGCAAATATATTTTTCAAAAAGTAGTTTCAAAATTTTTCGGTATCTAGTATTTTATAACTATTGTTACTTGTATAAATCTTCATAATTTTATAGTTTACCTAAATTTCATTAAAATATCCATCTAATGAAATTTTACAAAATGAATGTTTAAAGTGAACGATCAAATAAACAATAAAAATAATTATCGGTAATTGGTTATATGTCCCTAATTTTACAGTACATAGATAATGAAACGGTGCAAAGAACAGGTACAAATCGAACAAACATGGAAAGAATTTTATAGAGGTACTTTTCTTGACTTCTTCTCAGAAAATGTATTGATAATATCTTCATAATTAATATTACTCAATATTTCTTGCTCAATGCATAAAAGTGCTAAAGAATTTAATTTATCCTGTGGCAAAGTGCTGTTAAGATAGTTCTTTACCCGTTTAAAGAACAGAAAAACTACGTTCACCAGTTGCATTACTTACTGGAAGTGTAAGTAAACTCTAAAATTAATTTCAACAATTGGAAAAGTCGATGAAATAGATTGGTTAGCTATAAATTTGTTAAAATATAGGTGTTATCATGTCATTTTTATATGCTAAACTCATAAACTGATAAACTTCTTCATCAAAACCAACAGCATCAATATAATTTTTATGAAATTCTTTCAAATATTTAGTAATTTCAGCGACACTTTTAATATCTAAACAAGTAATATTGACAAAAATATTTTAAATCTGCTACTAATTGAACGATAGCTTTCCCCTCTGGATAACAATTCCGAAATTATATTACCGCAAATTGGATAAAAAACAATTTTTAAATTTTCCTGTTGCTGGAAAGAATTTTCGTTCTACTCCATAACAAGTAGAGATCAACACGGGTTTCCCTAGGCACAGAAGTGCTTTTCGTCAAATTCGACTTAGTATAATCATACACTAAGGTATTTGCTTTGAAATCATAAAAATATTTTTCCTTATATAGTGGTAGTGTAGTAGTGATACAGAAATACAATTTTATAATTCCCTGCACTGATTTCCATGCTTTACTTATGGAGATAGAAATGAAACAATGAGGTCGAAAAAATTCTAAAAATGAAAACTTTTTGGAAATTCGGCTTTTCTCTTAGGTTGTGCCAAATCATCATGCCAAATTTAAGATCTGTAGCACTTCTAGAAGTACCTTGGGTTTATATCATCCTATATCTTCCTCTTATGTTAAGACTCAACTGATTATACGTAATAAAGACTAGCTGATTATAATCAAGACAAACTAGCAGTGGCGGCTCGTGTATAGGCACTGCGGAACTGCAGCACCCCCTATTTCCACTTGATATTATCGATAACATTTAATATAATGAGTCCTTTTTTCTTTAATTCTTTCTTTATTTTTGTAGTACAATATATATTCCTTAAGCTTAATGTCAGTACTTCAGTAGCCATCCCCCAGTTTATGAAAAAGATACAAAAATCTTTGTATGGAACTGTGCGCTTCACAGTGCCAGCGACGTGGTGTTTGACTGTTGTGCGCATGCGCACATAGGAGGGGGGGTGGGGAGGAAGGCGGGACTGCCAGGTAGAGAGAGCACTGTTGCTCTCGCAGTGCCGGCTCTGGCGTGATGGTGGAAGTAAGTTTTTTTTACTCAGCGTGTGTTGTGCTTAAAAACCGTGTACCATATTCTTGAATGTGATAAAGTGTAGAAGAGTGTAAAATTAGATTATTATTCTGCTTCCAGCTATTCTATTTGATTCATTTTTTTTCGGTTCTTTTATTTAACAGAAAACTTTAACCATGGCCTTGCATCCCCAAGAAATAAGTTCTGTGACTGTAAGTGAACTTCAACAGCTTAAGTTTTCACAGCTATCTCTCCATGAGAAAGTTACAGTTAAGAAAAGAGGTCGTTCAACACCTGATATTCTAATATCTCGGCCAGGCAAAAGCAACAACAAGAAATATATTCGTAGCTTTAATTCTGAATGGTACCAACGGAAAAGTTGGCTTTGAGGCTGTGAAGTAAAAAATGCACTGTTTTGCTTCCCGTGTTTTCTGTTTGGAGGTGATGTACCGTGGACAAAAGATGGTTTTAGAAATATAAACAAAATGAAAAAAAAAACTGAAAAGCATGAGAAGTCAAAGAAGCACGTTTCACTGTCACTTTTAGGAACCGTAAGTATTAAGGAGAAACTTAGTGAGGCATACAGACTTTCAATCAATGAGCATAATATAAAAGTTAAAAAGAACCGTGAAATTTTGTCCAAAATAATAGACTGCATTTACTTTTGTGGAAACTTTGAAACTCCCTTACGTGGACATGATGAAAAAGACGATTCAGTAAATCCAGGGGTATTTAGAGGATTAGTAAATTTTGCATCTAAATTAGATTCAGATTTGAAGAATCACTTAGAACCCAGTCTTCAAAGGTGTTTCTAAGACCATTCAGAATGAGATACTTGACTGCCTGCTACAAATATACCATGAGGAGATAAGGACGGAAATTAGAAAAGCTTCCTTTGTAGCTGTCATGGCTGATGACACAACAGATGATTCGGAACACACTCAAATGGTCCTTGTTCTACCGTACGTATTGAATGAAGAAATATTTGAGCGTTTTTGGGGATTCTTTATTCCAGAAAATCAAACTGCATATGGCATATCAAAACGTATTTTAGAACAATTGGACATAACCCTTCAAGGAAATGGACAAAAACTGATAGCTCAGACATTTGATGGTGCAAATGTCATGAAAGGCAAAAGAGCAGGAGTTCAAACAAAAATAAAAGCAGTTTATAGTAATGCACATTTCATTCACTGTTATGCACATCAACTTAATTTAATAATGAGAAATGCAGCAAGTATTACACGAAACGCAAGAATATTTTTCTCTAACATTCTGGCTATTCCAACATTCTTCTCAAGATCACCACAACGTGTGTCCATTCTCAAGAAACATATGGACGTCAGCATTCCACGTCCATCCTCTACATGGTGGAATTTCAACATTCGGACCATAAGCAGAGTTCATGAAAATTTGCAACCTTTAAAAAACTGCCTTACTGAAATTCAGTCAACATCAAATGCAGATCAAACCATTGCAGAAGCAACAGGAATTTTAAAATACCTGAATGATGATAATTTCAAGTTTTGGTTAGAGCTTTTTCATCAGATTATGCCTTATGTTGAAATAATTTACAACCAAATGCAATCTCGAGAAATTAGTGTGTTTAAAGTTAAAGAATATATAACAAATTTCAAAACTGCTATTTTAGAATTGAGAAACTCAAAGTACTGTGAGAATCCTTCAAAGACACTCATGGCAGAAGCTAAGGAAGTGTGTGACTATATATGTGTTGATATAATGGACAGATATTCTTCCACTAAACACTTAGTAGCTGCTAAATTGTTCAACAAGAAATGCTTCACTAGATTTAAGAATGAATATCCCACAAAAGAGATAGTACTGACCACTGAAGCTTATCCCATGATTGACAAAGAAAAGCTTGAAACTGAACTAAAAGTATTCTATTGTAGGACTGATATTCATGAATATTGCAAATTAATTGAGCTGCTGAAATTTATCTTGGAAAATAATCTAGATGATGTTTTTAGTGAAATTACGAAACTGATAAAAATCCTCTTGACAATTCTCATGACTACATCAAAGGCAGAGCGCTGCTTTTCAACATTGAAAAGAATAAAACTTTTTTAAGAAGCACTATGAATTCAGAAAGACTAAATGCGCTTGCAGTACTTTCAATGGAGAAAAATTTCCTCAATTGTCATCCAGAGATCAAGGAGAAAATTATTGAACTTTTTGCGCAAATTAAAACAAGAAGAATGGATTTCATTTTTAAATGAATAGATCAAGCTCGAACTGTAACAATTTAAGTTAAAGTAAGTAAAAAATATTTGGTTTTTTTTGTTAAGATTTTATCAAGTTCCTGAATAAATTTTCTTTTTATACATGTTTTTTTCCTTTTACACAATTTTAAAACAAAGGCTAAAAATTTTCTGGAGCAGCACCCCCACTAATTTTAGCTACGAGCCGCCACTGCAAACTAGTACAAAAGCCCGTCAATATTACGGGTATGCGTGGATTCAATATTAAATTTAAGGCACTTCCCATTCTTCCTCATTTTCTCTCTTCCATTCTCCTCCCTCATAGTATTTTAAGTTTCTATTCGATTTTTTCCGAATTCTCGACATTTCATTAAGGTAGCTATGGTAGCTGGCATTGTTGATCTCGGATTTTTGCATTACTGGACTCAGCCTTTCAAGTGCATTTACACAGTTTACAATGAAACAAAATCATGAAGGACAAAAACCGATTGAAAATTTATGTGAAAAGTTTCATGTAAATTTAAAACAAACACTTAGCGTAAAAACTATAAGTCAGAAACGATTCCAATGCATTGTAATGATGGGCAACTCAACATTTCAAATAGGAAAATACTTGACGAGTACAATGAAAATATCTTTTCGTTTGCAAATTTTATTGGGCAGTTTAAAGCAAACTACTATATTGACAATGATTATGATTAATTTCTTTCGATTATTAAGCAAGATATTTGACGCATGGCCGGTGCATTTATAGTTATTACAAAAATGTGTGAATTAAAAAAGCTACTTATTAAGTTCTTTCGTCGTCAAGGTAAACAAAACAAAAAGCTAATTAAAATATTAGCGGTCTTATGTTCGTTCGCATTTCTTCCACGCCTTAGAAATGGCACTGCGGTAAACAAACCTATCGTTCAAATTAAGCCATCATTACTTCCCTTTCGATTAAAATGCATTCAAAATATATAAGAAGAGTTTTCACAATTGATTTCAAATACAATATCAAAGTTCATGTCATTGCTTTTAGATACAGACCAAATTTTGCTAGATCAGTAAAAATGCCGTCGCCCTTGACGAAATTTTTTCGACTAAAATTTAGCCGAATTTTCGTGATAATAACTAATTTGTAGAACGATTCGACTTCGATGGCTGGAAAATGAATATCCGTTCTTTTAGATGTCGTTTGGTGCAAGTCCCATATTCATATCGCAATTCTAAGTAATTTTGAAATGCAAATGAAAAATGTGCTGCAACTGTGCAAACGTGCAAACCGTGCAAACACACAGAAAGAAGGGCAGAATTCTCTTTAACATATGTATTAGATATGACGGATATGTGAATGAATTATTAAACTTAAATAAATGCTTAATGAAACCAACTTTTATATGCACAAAAAGTGAACAAATAAAATTCACATAATTGAACGTTCCAGAAAATAAAAATAGTTTTGGGCAAATAAAAGTTGCGTGGTAAAAAAATATTAATTAAGATTTATTTATTAAACACTAGCTGAAACGCCCGGCTTCGCTCGGGAAAGAGTTTTCTTTTAAGTAGCAAGCGATTTTTATTTCTTGAGTCCTCGCACTGTCCCTACCGAACTACAATCACAATTCAAAACTAATTAATACCTGGAACATTAATTCTCCTTATTTTTCTTTAAATATCATTTCTATTTTACAATTATTCAACTCTTTCGTTTACGCTTCTTTTTTAAATATATCAAATCAAGATTACTCGTCATAGCATAGGTTATTATAAAATAGTATGCTTCAAGTTATGATTAGGCTAAGCGAAACTGATTCAAGTTTGTCCCGTGAAAATCCGTTCAGTCAATCCAGAGAAAAGGGCTTCAGAATAATGTTTTATGGTCATCATTTTGTTTCAAGATTGCGGTCGATAACCATAGTCTATGTTTATTCGACGTCTATGTGGTGGTAGAAATCGATTAAAGTCTGTCCCATGAAAATCCGTTGACCCAATCCAGTGAAAAAGCTTTAGAACAGTGTTTTATGGTCGCCATTTTCTTTCAAGATGGCCGATAAAATGATCTATGTCTATTCGACATTTATATAGTGCTAGAAGTGATTTAAAGTTTGTTCCATGAAAAACCGTTGAGTTTATCGAGAGAAAAGGGTGTTTTATGACCGCCATTTTGTTTAAAGATAGCAAACAAAATTTTTAATAGATCGGTGTAAACTTCCAGACCATAATGTAAACACTATGTAAATTTCGTGCTGATCTGTTAGGCTGTTTTCAAGTGATGCCCGAACAAACAGAATCACAGGCAGACAGACAGAATTAGTTTAATTTATATAGATTACACTAAGAAACGTTTATGTGCTAAAAACTATTTTTACTTTATGGAACATTCGATTATGTGAATTTTAGATTTACTAGTGATACCCGCAAAAACTTTTGTGAAGTCAGATAGAAATCTGCATGTTTAAAAGTAATGATAGTCCATTTCTCCTTATAAAATTAAACAACTGACATTTTGAATTTCACATTTTTTTAAATTTTAATGTGCAATTTTAATCGTTTCTCCCTTACGAAAAAGGTAATATTCCAGTATTGAAATAAAGAAAGAAAATTTTTTTCTTTTGGTCAATCGTTAAAAATGCCCATATTCAACATGCAGTTTACTAAATAATAATAATCTTCAATTATTGCCACAACTACGATCTATTTTCGATGCTTCATTAAAAGCGTGAAGCAAATAACGTCTATTTTAAGGCTTAATAGGCGCTAATCCAATCGGAGTCAACAATTCGGGTCGCCTTGGCAACACCTGAAAAGAGTACGAAAAAGCCAAAAAATTTCGAAAAGAAATTCGTATTTCTGACAAATTCTCCCGTGTAACGTCTAAAAATTGCAAGACTAAGATATGTTATAGTTTTAGCCGTCGAATAAAGAAACACGGAGAAATTCGGTCTATATTTACGTATTGTAATGAATAAAGGAAAAAAAGGAAAATTCGAAACTCCTGTGTAAACATATGGGAAAATATAATCATTTCCTGATGTCGAACATGGGACACTTATGTAAACGAAAATAGTTTTCTCGAGGTCTCCTAGTTGGCAGAAACAAAATAGCGTTCAGAGCATTTCTCTATGACAAACTGTTCAAGAGATAAAAAGGGGGACGAACATACTAACAGTTAGTCAGACGGACGGACAAACGGTCTGACATTGAGTAATTATATATAAAAGATTTTTTACTGCATACAAAACGTAATTTCATTTTTTTTAATTTATATAAATACATATATTTTTTTCTGGTTTAGTTTCGCAGAAAATATATTTTAAATCTTTTTTTTAATTCATAAATTTTAATCTCTATATCTGACTCCGTAAACTCAATAACAATGAATAGTTGAATATTTGTCTATTTTCGTAACCGTTTTATCATTTGTCGCAACTAAGGTATTGTTTAAACTTCAAAACAGCGTCGAATTGTCTTGAAGATGTGGACAGATGCGACGCAAATTTACAATTACACGAAACTGCCAAATCACCTTAACAACGGATGATTTTCACGTAAAAACTAATATCTGGACCGATTTGAGGAGCATTAAAAATCGACGGTAGGAAAATTAAATTTCGTTCTTTTAGGCATATTTTGTTTCAAGTCCCGAATTAATAAGATGATTCTATGCCATTTTAACATGCAAATGACTAGTATGCTACGCTCTTCGCCGTGTTAATCAAATTAAAGCTTCTAGAGTGCATCGCGAATAAATCGTCGAAATCGTACTAATCGTTCTCGAGTTATTACACTACAGGTCCCACAAAATCCTTTCCAGACAGGGGAGCATTCTAGTCAAACACACAAGCAAATAGGTCTATACTATTATATTAATTTAGATACGACTTCAACGCTTCCAAAGTCCGGAAATTCTAAATTCCGGCACCGGTCCGGTCTCTAAGGGTGTCCGAATGTATAACGAAATCGTTTTGCCGCTTTATTGTATAACAGGGAGAATTAAATCAAACTCGACCAACACTGTTGCGCGATTTTGTTTAAATGAAAACGAATTACCTATCTTTGATTTTTCATCAAAAACTCGAATCCATAGAGAATCCGAGACGTAATTTGGTTTTTCTCTCGCATTTACCAGGCCACCCGTGGTTCTTCAACCAGCTATCGTGCGGATTGGACATCGTGTCTATGGCTGGGGAGTGGCTCACGGCCACCGCTAACACCAACATGTTCACCTACGAGATTGCTCCTGTCTTCATCCTGATGGAGAATGTGGTGATGAGACGCATGCGCGAGATAATTGGATTTCCTAACGGGGACTCCATCCTTGCACCCGGTGAGTTGAACTACTGTGCATGGCCACGCTACGGACTAATGATCTGTTTCTGTCTCACTCCTATAATAAGTCAACTTCTCTGCAACGCACGAAAACAATATTTTTTTTACTTCCATTAAATAATTTTTCTTAAGTCACTCTCCTAAACGAAACCTATTGTAGTGTAATTTTTTATATTTAACATAGACAAATTATTGTCCAAATTTGGCATTATTCCAAAGATTTTTTATCGACATTTTCATTTTCCTGACGACTCAAGTTGTGTTCTATTTTATGTAAGTTAAAATTTCGTCATTAAATCATTCGCCCGCTTCATCACGGGTTAGGCATTAAATACGTTCGTTAGTAATAACCTAAAATTAATTTATTATTTGACCCGACTTGGTCTTGCAATATGGTTTAATCGATGTATCTGTGAATCTTATATTTCGTTTCATTTCTTCAGATTAAGTATTGGATGAAATGAATGATATTAAATCCTGATTCCAGGCGGCTCCATATCAAATCTTTATGCCTTCCTTGCTGCCCGACACAGAATGTTCCCAGGCTACAAAGAGAAGGGCCTTCACTCTATCAAGGGACAGCTAGTCATGTATACGTCAGACCAGGTGAGGAAGTCCATGCCTAACATGAAAGTAACTCTGATCACAACCAATAACGTAGCGGAAAAGATATGTCCCCGCAAAAAAATACGGAAAATTACGGCAAATACCATTCAGAGAAGTTTCGGGCCCAATCTCCCCCCTCCCCCGCATTGCGCGGACTGCAGAGTTTTATACGATAATTCAAATTTTAAAGAAGCTGGTTAAAATATTTCATCACTACTTAATTAACCCAAGTTTAACGATTAAAAAAATTAGATTACGCATACGAAAATGTACAATATGTCCTAGGATGTCTTGTAAATTCCTTATATAGCCGCAGATGCATTGAAAATTAACTTTTTCTTGTGCAGTGTCTACATTGACGTGTGATTTCTCTTTTAGTGCCATTATTCAGTAAAGAGCTGTGCAGCAGTATGCGGTCTAGGGACGGACCACTGTGTTGAAGTACCGTCAGATTCAAAGTGAGTTATAAATAGCATTAATTTACATGTCATTCATACTCTAACCAAGAAACTGCAATGAAAAATTTTATATGTTAACAATATGAAGTAAACAAAGGCTTAATAAAAATATTAGGAATTATTAGTGATATTTGAATTTGAAAATGGACGATTTTTGTTTTCTAGTAACTTTGCCTACCGGATCCATTCTTATATTTATGAAATCTCATCCTGAAAACTTAACATAAGTTATACGAATGAATTTCATTTTTTTATTTTCCAACAGAGGGCGTATGATCCCGTCAGAATTAGAAAGGCTCATTGTGGAACGGCGCAAACGCGGAGACATTCCGTTTTTCGTCAACGCCACATCTGGCACCACTGTGCTCGGTGCCTTCGACCCCCTTCCCGAAATTGCCGACATCTGCAAGAAATACAAACTATGGATGCACGTTGATGTGAGTAGGCATGAGAGAGCGTTTTTAATAAAACTTGCTTGTTGCAAAAATTTTGATTAAATATTTTATTCTCTTTGACCAACAGGCCGCATGGGGCGGAGGTCTGCTACTATCTAAGAAGTACAGACATCCGAGAATGACGGGAATAGAGAGGTGAATATCAATCGAATCTGAAAATAACCACCTAGATCGGAGGACAAAAAACTTCCGAATGCCCTTTTATATTTCCCGATATTAGAAAACGACGCAACTGTCGTGAAATCATCACATGCACTTCTCCTGAGAGTAATGTTCATGTCCCATATTTAATCACCATGCAATGCTGTTTTTTGATTGACACAAGCAGCGGGAAATTTTGTTAATATAAATATAAACCATTTTCAAATCAAATCCATCTTTCACAAGCATCTTTAAGGTTGATTCACACTTGATGACACGGCAAAGACACGAGGCGGCAACGACACGACAACAGGAAGGTAGGATATTCACACATAACGGCACGGCAAAGACACAGGCCGGCAACGACACGGCAATTACCCCAGTCTCTGTTCGTCTGTTAGCGAGAAAAACAAAGCACCCGTCCACACTAGGATGGCAACGACACGGCAAAGACACGACAAGGCCGAACAATCCGAAGCTGTCGTGTCGTTGTCGTCCCGTGTCTTTGCCGTGTCGTTAAGTGTGAATCAACCTTCATGAACAAGATATGCTTTCCAGAGGAAAGAGTTTTTACAAAAAACGTAATATAATAATGGCTGGGAAAATCAATTTTCTTGAAAATATTTCTTTATAAGGAAAAAGCTCTAAATAGCTCCTGAAGCAGACAGTAAATGGCGTTTTCTAAATAATTTAAGCATTAAATCAGACAAACCGAGAAAACGTGAGCAACGAGACAAAATATTGTATCTATTGGTGAAAAACGAAGTCTCTTCTTGCTTTCGTTTAGGAGTCAGCGCGTCAGACATACAGACTGACAAACCGAACGCATAAGCGGATTTATTTGAATAAAAACGGCTAAAAATCTTTTTGTGAGATAGTGTTAGCTGCGAGAAAATTCAACAATCGCGAGCCCTAAAATTTGAGCGAGTTTTATTCCGGAACAAATTAGAAAATAAAAAAAATCACGTTAGTGACACAACCACAAGCTCTCATAAACACTAAACCATAGGTGGGCAACTTTTATACGTGGCGGGCAGCATTGTTGGTTGCGAATACTTCGGCGGGTCGCATTGGAAGTTGGAAATGCTTCGGTGTGCCGGAATACAATTTAAATCGAAAGTTACCAAGGGATTCTGATATATCATAAAAGTGAACATAAAGTTTGAATAAGGTTTTTTGAGTTAACAATTCAATATTAAGCCTTATTAGCATAATTTGAATTTTTTAAATATGAACTTGCGTTTAAAATTTTACGAAAATCTTTTTCGTCGCTGCTTCGCGGGTCGCATTAAACTATACCGGAGGCTAAATTTGGCCCGCGTGACGGGGGTTGTCCATGCCTTCAATAAACTTTTCGGCGAAAAAATTGCTACTAACTGAAACGGTTTGGAAAAAAGAGAAATTTTCCGATCCGAACGATTCAGATGCATTGGTTGCAGAGATCGCGCACTTTTTATTATCCTCTCAGACTAAAATTATTTTTTTACACTCTATACCAGGTGTCCCCAAACTACGGCCCGCGAAAGGGTTTTATCCGGCCCGAGGAAATTTTATTAAACATCATAAACATGAAATTGATGGAATAAAGCGATCTAAAGATCCTATGCAGACAGGCATAAGCTGAAATGTTGGGAATAATTTTGAAACGAGAAAAAGTCTGCTATGACCGGGAATCGAACTCGGGTCTTCCACTTGCCGGGCGGATATTCTACCACTGAACTATCGTAGCAGATCAATTTTCTCGTTACTTAACGCGGATGTTTTCTTGGTTGGGACGGAACTATTTTTCTCGTTTCAAAATTATTCCCATCATAAAATCAGTGTTTCCAATTTAAAAACAGGCGCATTGTTCGCATTAGAATTTTTTCTTGCATTTATCCACGTTTACTTATAGTTATATATGCATGTATGCTTAGGTAATCATTATAGAATAAAATATTTTAGATTTGAAACTGTTTTTTTTTCGATCCGGCCCGCCTAGCACTTTCAATATTCTAATGTGGCCCTCCTATCCCGCTCTGGCGCTCCTAACGTAGAGAGGATGAGAACAAGAGAGGGAAGTGAGAGAGAAGTTAGGGCGTCAGAAGAGATGGAACGAGGGAAAGAGCGGGAGAAGAGAGAGACAGAAAGCAAAGGAAATGAGAGAGAGAGAGAGAGCGCGAAGGATTGAACTGATGAATTGGAGTGAATAAAATGAGCTCTCGCTCACTTTCCCTATCTCTCTGCCTCTAGTTGGGCACATACCCGTCGGGTTTGCTGGAGCTTCGCTTAATGTGGCACCGAGTCCCTTGATTGCGCTGAGAAAAGGAACATCTGTGTCTGACTGTTAGGGATAGGGGTTACGAAAAATAAAGCGAGATGGACTGAGAGGGGAGTAAGGTGGGGGGGGGGGAGAGAGAAGCGAAAAAGCGGAAAGAAAATGGCAAGAAAGTAGGATGAAAGGGTAGAAGCGAGTTTTAAAACCATTTCTCATCCGTGCAAAAAACTAGAAGTGGCGATTTTGTTTGTGTGTGTGCGAGAGAGATTATAAAATTTGATAGACATAACAGCTAACTGATTTACGAAAGTTTATTACCTAATAATTTTTTCTGTTAAAATGGTGCATGAATTATACCTATAAGATAGTAGAGAAGAAGTACATTTATTGGCGTTTCACAATAACCGAAACGTAAGTTTTCCGATAAAATAGCCACTTTGAAAAAAAGAAATATTACCATTCCCAGATTTTTTCGTATTTTTCTAAAAAATAAATTAACAAAATGTCAACAGTTTAGAATTAAAATGCAAATAGCATCCGTTATAATGATTGCAAGCGTCATAATTTTAAAAATCTTCATGCCCTAAGCAATCGGAGAAAAAGGGAAACCAATCTATAAAAAATGAATGGGCATAAAAATTTCTCCTTCTCAATTCATCGAAATATCACATGTATTTCGCGCATCAAATATATCATGTTTTCCAAAATAAAAGCAAAATGCACGCGACCATAAAAATATTATTATTGAGGATAAAGAGTACAAAAATTTTCTAAGATGCCGGTTTACTTCGAAGGACTTTAAAATAGCTCATTGGTGAAAATAGATGAGGAATGGAAAGAATATGATAAAAGTTCAAATCAATTAAATTTCTGCATGGTAAACTTATTTCCTACCTCGACGAAAATGTTTTAGCCCGTCAAGAGAGTGAGTAAGAAGTATACGACTTAAGACTAATACGTTAAGAAATTATGAAACGACTGAACATTCCCGTTGCGAATGGGTGTTTGCGTTTACGGAAAGGAGAAATCGTTTGCAAGAAGCGAGGAAGATTTCGAGTTGAGAGCGGTAGCGACAGAGCGAGAGTCACCAAGTGGTGCGAACGCCACCCCCTTTGCCCTTATTGAGAAACGACGGCGACAGCGCCCTCTCTCTTGCCCCTCTATCCTTCCCCCTTCCACGCCCCCTCCTAAAACCTCCTCTCCCCTCCCAACTCCTCTCCCTCCTTTCCCGCTCCTCGCACAGCTCCCGTACCTCCTCACACCATGCCACTCAGAGCTGACAAGTGCCGAAAGCATATTGGCCGGCGTGGGATTTATGAAGACGGCGACGGGTGCAGGGTGAAGGGATTTAGGGATGGAGGGCGTGGAGTGGGGGGAGAGGAGGAGGAGGGAGGAAACGAGGGAGAAAGAGGGCGGCGAGCACTTTGAAAAGAGAGAGAGAGAGGAAAGCGGCGGTTTCTCGAGCGAAGAGCTCGGAAGAAGAGGTTATCAATTAAGTGCTTTTAAAAGCGGGTTAGAAGGGAAAATGGCGTGAATGCTCTCCGATAAACAAAATGAAAAAATTCCTTACGTCAGCCCGTTGTTTGGAGATGATTTATTTGTGTGGGTCTCGTCCGAACTAGCTCATTACGTATCGTAATTGTTCGCTGTTCACCCCATTATCTTAGGCGTTTTGCAGTTCAGTTTTCATAGTACGGATGTGTTGTGAGATACTACTATATTGAGGGGTGAGCTACATGGAAGTGATATACGATCAAAAAGAAGAGAAAAAAATCTGATGTGGCCACCACATGACTTTCTCCATATCTGTAATATTTCTAAAAATTCCAAATAGGTTACATAATAATAAATATTTTAAGAAACTGCGAGAAAATTGTAAACTTTACAAAGAATACAAATAAACTCAAACCATAACCTTCTAATATTGGATATAGCCACAAAGCTCCAATAATTAAGAAAAGAAAAAGAGCGTTACTAAGACGAAACTAAGCGTCAATTGTTAACAATAGTCGTCGGTAGGTGGCATGGTGGTGGCAGCTAAAAATATAAGATATCTCTTAAATAATGCATTATATGGAAAAATGTTTCAAGAAAAGGTTGTAGAAAATTAAATTTCCTACAACGTTTATTCCAGTACATTTTTACATTTATCAAATATTAAAGCAAATATTTCAAAATAAAGGATAAGTGACAAGAGTAAAACCCCACTTCTAGTTGATCGAGTTTTACCAAAAATTACTCAGTTCTTCTGGCTTTTATAAAAATGTTAAATATAAAATTTCGCGTTGATCTGATTAATATTTTTTGAGTTCGAGCACCCACAAAAAAGCTATCACATACACACACACAGATATCATCGAGAAAATGATCAAAACGTTTTCAGGGGACCTCAAAATGTGTATTTCCGTTAAAATCTCGAAGTCGATTTTTTCATGAATACAATACTTTCTCCCATACTACGTATATGGAGAAAGTAAAAAAACTAAACTTGCTTAAATTCTTATATTTTATTCAAATGGTTCACTGGCTAATAGGGAAATGTTGAGGATACGAAGAGGTAGGACAAATTCCTGGATAAGAGCAATAGGAGAAGAGAGGCTAATAGTAGGATATTGGTAGCGAAAAATTAGATATTACTGAAAATTTTAAGATGAATTCAAATGAACATAAATCGACAGAAACTCCTATTTATTATAGGCTTCATTAAAAACGCCATCAAATGGATACATTTCTGCAACTTTAAGTTATATCTCGTAATTTCATCGTTCTGCAACCTCTCGATCCCTGAAAAAAAAGTAAAAATTAAATTCAAGGATGCTCGAATTTTCATGTGGTAATCTCAACACAATGCTTAAATTTTTGCTCTTTTCCATTCATTTCATCTTCCTCCGACATCTCACTCCTCTTCGATGTTATCACTCTTCTTCATCCATTTCTTCCGCCTTTCATGTTCCTCTACATCCTTCCCTATCCCTTCCTCGCCTCCCTCTCGTCCGCCTCTCGCCTCCCTCTTTTCTCCGCTTCCCCCAGAAGCCTTCACCGATCGGACCAGATCGCTATGATTAATGACCGGCATTAAAATTCAATTACCCTCTTTGGACGTGGGTGTGGGAAAGGGGGAGGGATTTTGGCTCCTGCGTCAAAGGAGATCGTCTCGGGCAGATTATGTATCTGCGGAGTGCACTTCAGCCATGGAAGTAGGAAGGAAAAGTGAAAGGAGGCAAATTTGAGAGCTAAGCAATAAAGAAATAAACAGACATGTTTCTATTATAATTTTTAAAGCCTGTCTCAGATGTTACAAATATATCTTCGCTATAATTAACGATAATGAGATGTCCAGACGATGACAGCATTACGTCCGATAAATATAGTGGGGAAAGGGCATATTTCAAGAAACGTACATATTTCATTTTAATACTTCTGTGTGATCACACATCGATGTGCATTTCTTAGAGAAACTTAATTTTATATTTATCCGATCATTATTGAGGAGAGCAATATTAAGAGAAGCAAAAACTCCGTACACAGCTAGAGATAGAGGTTGATTAGCCATAAAACATACAAAATATACAACGTTCTAGGAGAAATGCACAAAAAGTCGAGCAAACTTTTAGCATGACCAGCCATTTCTTTCCACACGATTCTAATTTATCCAGTTACAATAATAATAACCTGAATTCTGTATTAACGTAAATATAGATTACGTTAAATCACAGGCTGATTCTCACTATTATTTCGGGGGCTGTTGCCAATTTTCCGAGTAATTTCGAACGACTAAAACACATGAATCAATTGAATGAGCACTAAATCTCACAAGCGAAGCCATCTGTTAAATCTCGCAATATTATCACATGTTGCTTTTAATAACGATTGTCCTTTAAACCGATTTAATTTTAATTGCTTGTTTAATAGTATAGTCGCTGCGGACTCCAAACTATAATTTGATCACTAACTCTAAATCTCAGTTTATACTTCAGACACCTACCTAGAATAGATGAAAGTTCTTGAAAGAATCCTACATGGTCTGCAACTTCTCCTCAGGCTCTTTGCGACCAATATCTTATCAGTCGACAGCAAGAGTGCACTGGTTTTAATTTTTCAAGTCGCCCTTATTTCCCGAGTGTCTCGCCTCGTGCGATTCACTCCTCTTCCCCTCCCCCTATCGCCATCCTACCCTCTTCTAACTTCAAGAGCGAGAGAAGTTCCACATTTTCAAGCTATGGGAATTTCGTAGGAGGATTGGAAAGTGTTTCGGAATGAGGCTGGGGGAGAAAAATAAGGAAAAATGCGCGGGGCAAAGGAGGCAATCCCGATGGATCGAATTGAGAAGGGATATTCTATTTTTTTTTACTTTCCCGGGGTTAAGTGCGGGAGCTAAGTAAAGAGGAGGGAAGATGGAGTGGGATGAGAAGTTGGAAGAGGGTGTGGGAAATGCAGGATAAGGCGAGGAACGGTGGGAGGAGAAGATACGTGAGGGGGGATCGGAAAGAGGGTTTTTCACTTTAAAGCCCTTTGTCCCGGGGTGTGTGTGTGTGGTGTTACTTCCCCCCTCTCTCCAACTCCCACCTAACACGAGAGAAACTCGACCCCCCCCCCCCCCTCGTCTGCCTACGCACTTCATCCCATCCGCTATACACTGCTTACCCTCGAAAAGCCATCAAGGATAAGAGAGAGAAGGATCCAAATCCTTAATCCATCGTCACTCACTCTCTCGACGTTTCATTTCCTTAAAATTTCATTCCTCGTATAATCCTCAAGGTGTGTGTATTTTGCATACTTTTTTAGCTCTAGTCGTCAATTTTTTTAAGCTCGATCTCTTCGCGGCATTATGTCGAGATATTTATGACTAACGTTTTCAAATATTTTTCTGAGGCGTAATGCAAGATGAAATTCGATATTTTTTCGGCTATTACACTCATTTATGTTAGTTTCATTGCGTTCATAAATACGATAGATAAAGCTAAGTTCATTTCAGGTGACTGCTTTCCTCAAAAAACAAACTGGCACACATGTGAATAAGCGTGTTGGATTAGCTTGATTCTCAGGATACTACATACATATTTTTGAAGGGGCCTTCTTCCAGTTATAAGGTTGATACAATTAACTAGAGCAGCCGTGAACAATAATCAACGTCGATAAATTGCTCATTTCAATATAAAAATTTCAACAATTGCAGAAAATGTTTAGAATCGAAATATTTTAGCGCATAAAATAGCTCACTCTAAATAGTCGGCGCTTAAATGAAATAAAAACGAAGAAAATAATAATCTATATGCACCATGCCGTCATCCGTTCACTTCGGTTTCCGTCATTTAAATCTAATCTCTCATCTCTATCAATGATTCATATTCGACATTCTCCAACAATTCATTATAAATATTATACGATGCTCCCCGGTATTTTGAAATATTTCAAATTTTACTTTAAACGCAAATTATTAGTAACGCCAGATTATATTCAGTAGTGTGGAATTTCTTCGATGTCAATGTAGAATGTATGAGTAGAGTAAGCAGGGCCCACGATACATCTAAATACGAAGCGGCTGCGTTCTTAACGGACAGCACTCTAGTTACACAACTATTGATTTACACTATCTAGGACGGGTCGCAAACTCGCGGCACGCGCGTCACACGCGGCCCCCGTGGTAAATTTCTGCGGCCCGCGAAGTAAGCTAGTTTACAGTAGGCGGACAAAACTCAAATATATTTCTTATAAAATATTTCATCTTAAACTAAGAAATTTAAGAAGCATGTTAAATCAGCCCTTCAAAAATATAGTTTATTTCTCAATCCGATTTATAAAAATTCTGCACAGGTGGGGTATTAAGTATGTTCTTCCCGCTGCAAGTGTGTTTCTTGCATGTTCGAATAACCTAAGCCTTGACACCGAATCTACTATTGGGTTTAAGGCCAAATCAAAGGGTTGGGGCGATTTATTTCTTATGGAAGGGGAGAGTGAATGTCCATAGAATATAAAACGGTATGAATACTGGGAAAGTATACGGCCCGCGGAATTGGTACGATGTCTTAATGCAGCCCGCGTACCGACGTGTGTTTGAGACCCGTGGTCTAGGATCTAAATGAAGGAAAAGGAAGAATTTGTAACTTTCTAATAAACTTGCCTGTCTCAAACTCTTCGCATTCAGGGAACTCCACCAGTCGTATTTCGATAGTTGGAATTTGCTATCGGTTTCCTGCTATCAATCCACTATGTCAAACTTCATTATAACAGCTTCTAGCTTAAAATTATGTTTAGTAATAACTAACTCAGACCAATTACAGCAGTAGCAACTACTACCAGTTGTTCACAAGTTGGGAACTCATGTAACAGAAGGTTGAAATATTTTACCTATAACGGTGTACTTCAGTTTAAAAGCGAACTTTTAAGCGTTCGTTCGAAATAAGAAAATTTGCAACTGTATACGGTTTAATCGCCCGCAAAATTCGCATCAATCCACGATTTTAATAAAACCTCCCTATTTTTCATCCCAAGCATACGACCGCGTCCATATTTTAAGTTAAACAAAACAGACGCCATGAGCGATGCGTCCCCTCATCCGCAAACACTTTAAGACACTTTGTTTGCCTCCTTCATTCACCCCGGAATATTTATATCCCTCTCTTCTGGAAGTGACTGCATTGTGGTTTATCGCGGCTTTTTTTTAAAGCAGTGCACACCATAGGGAGGTTTTGCCGTAAGGGGAGGCGATAGGGAGGGAGGAGAGGTGGAGAGGAGAGAGCGTAAAGAGAAGCGGAGGAGGGAGGAGAGTAAAAGGGGGAGGGTTAGGAGAGGGATGAGGAAAGGGAGAGCGCGGGGGAGGAGATTATGGTAGACCCGTAGGGTTGGGTGGTCGGGGTAGCACCCAACCCCTCTATTCAATCCGAGAGAGCCAAATTAGCGCCGCGTGCGAGACAGTCTGCTATTAATTACGGGTCAATTTATCATCCTTTCTCCGCCAACCTCTGTGGCTCACTCTTCCTGGGGAAGAGGAGGATGCTGGCCTCATACACACCCTCTCTTTCTCTCTCTCTCTCTCTTTCTCTCCTCCCCTTCGCTATTTTCATTGCCTGAATGCAAAATTTCCCGCCAGATGAAACTACTGACGGGGAGAGTTTGAAAGATTGGTAACCGTGGTGTGTGTGCGGAACAGGCAATATCCATTAACGAGACAGAATAGGACTATTAAAAACCTAGAAACGAGATTATTCCAAGCTGCCTATATCATTTCTGGTCGCGTAAATCTTCAGAAGACTGGTGAGAAAGCCTAAGACAATTTCCTCCTGATCAGTTTTAACTTGTGTGCGCGATTCATTAGTTTTTCTTCATTTTTCAATGATACATGAAATATGAAAAATAGATAATAACAACCTCAAGAAATGTGACATCCGTTTTCTTTAGGAATAAAATTATCGAATTTGAGGATACAACCTTCCAGAAATCACAAAATTAGAATTGGGACTAGAGAAAAGGAAACATGCAGTTATTTTGGGATTTAGACTAGTGATGTACATCGAATGGAAACATCAATGTTGACATCAAATGATACATCGAAAAACTAACATCGATGTCAAGGAAACATCGATGTTTTAGGGAAAAATAGCTATTACTGTTTTTTAGCATTTTATCAACCAATTACATCGTTAATCCTCGAAATCCTATTGTTATCTCAACCCTTATAGGTTTAAGCGTGCTTTAAAGGCTTTTAATATGAGAAGAAGATGATGATTTTTATAGCAGTCGATGTGAACAACATTCGTTGCATTATTTACGAGACGGAATATGTAAAAAGCTGAAATACTATTAAAAAAGATTAAAAATCGTAATAATGAGATAAATTCAATATTAATGAAATAGAAACGTTTTAAAACCTGAGGAACCTGCTGAATTTTAATAAACAAACCTAGAATGAAAAATCGTATAGAGTGAAGGATTGGGTGACAAGTTACTGGAGTTAGGTAGAAGAATGGAGAACTTGAGGATGTTTTGGGGTAATAGGGAGAGAAATAGAGGTTTAAAAGATTAATAAAAATAAAAGGCTACGTTGTCTGTCCGTTGGTCTGAGTGTAAATTTATTAAAACGCAAATAACTCGATCAAGGATGTAGATAGAAAATTGAAATTTGGCAGAAATTTATTTGAGATAATCAGAATTTGTTAATTTAGGGTTGAAATGGCAATTTAAGAAATAAATGTCCGTTTGTGGCGCTATTTTAGGGGAAATATATTGCATTTCCTCCGAATAAAATTTAAACATTTAAATTTAATGAAACAACATTTTATGTAGACTGAAAAATAAAAAATATATAACTCACATTTTAGTATGTTCTAGAGAGATTAAATAATTTTGGCCAGCTAAAGTTGCATAGCATAATGTTTAACAAATAAATATTCTATTTGTATGTAAGATTTTTAACCACATATATCACGCTGAGAGAGATAGCTACATTTTTGTGGGGAGAATGGGAAGAAAAATATAAGGGTGGAGAAAGGGGAAGGATGGGAAGAAGTGACGGTGAAGAATAGGAGGGATAGGGAAGGAAAATGGGAAGAAGGAAGAGAGGAAAAATAGGAGGGAGAGAGAATTAGGGGAGAGGGAAGGAAGAAAGAAAGAGGAAGAATGGGAATTACCTTAATTTAATACATAATCTGCACATACCCATCATATTTGATGGGCAATTACGCTAGTACTATACTCTCAAGATATCCATTGATGGTATAATGTTTTTTCTATATTATTTTCACCCAAATCTCAGTTTTATTTATTTATATTATTGATATTCTGAAAGACTAAGTAAACAATTATACATTTTTATAATATTAAATTTAGGGCTATTTTCATAAAATACTTTTGTCGGGAGAAGACTTTCTCAGTTCGTTATTTTTTCCCATTGTATTGGATATGTTTTTACAAACATAAGGCACTCCAATATGCACATGCAAAGTACATTTAAAACTTTGTTCTTTGAATATATTTTTACAACTACTCAACTGAATAACTCTTAAAATAGTTCTAATTACTCTTTTTGGTTCTATGAATACCTTTTGAATATGTAAAAAGCGGCAAAATTAATGTTATACACAATAATAGCCTCTGTTGCGAAAAACTGCCTCATCCTAGCCATAAATCCTATTCTATTACCTAATTTCTTGATAATATACGTCACTGAATTATCTCTACTTTCCCTTCTATTTTAAATTTATCCCCTATTTCTAGATATTTATGTCACGCATTCATTAATGGTAAAACTTTTTGGTATACAATTTACACTGATTATATCACATCCACTTACTAATTTATCATTGAATAAATAAAACACCATCTTTATTTTTCGCGAAAAACTAACACAAATTGTTTTTTGGGGGAGGTACGATATTCAACGATATAATTATATTTTCATAAACATCGAAACAAAAACATCGTTGTAAAAAAATCGAAACACTGACATCGATTTCAAAACATCTATGTATCGAAAGGTAAACATCGATGTTTCATAAACATCGATGTTTTTTGTGCATCACTAATTTAGACATATCTTTAACCAATAAGATCACAATAGCTTGCAAAAACTTCATCAAAAAACTTTCTATAGATGCCAAATAAATTTATCGCAGACGTAAATAGTACAATGATACCTCCACCTTTGTAAACATGAATAGAATACGTAAAAAAAATCAAATGCAAAAAATTATTTTCAAATTCGACCACGCATTTCAATTTCTCTTTGAAAAATTCGCTCCTAACTATATTCGCTGAAGAATCAATTTCGCCAATGTCCATTAATTTATTCGAAAATAAACGCCATTCTTTTATCTTTCTCAGGGCGGACTCAGTGACGTGGAATCCCCATAAGCTGATGGGATCCCTCTTGCAGTGTTCAACAGTACATTTCAAGGAAGACGTGAGTGGCCACTCAAAATTGAAATCCCTTTGTTTCCTTTTTCCACCTTCACGTTCAGAATTACATCTTACCTAGGCGTAAACGAAAAAACTTCTGCAAAAATACAATATGGCACCCAAAGAATGTCATAATTTTCTCTATTTAAATATTTAATTATGCTAACTTCAATCCCACCGCTTGATCATCAGTATAAATTGCGTTCGAAATTACGTATTATTTGCTTTCAGGATTGTTCTCTCGTGCTTACCTCAAAAAATATGTATATAGATTCACATAAATGAATGGCTTCCACTACGAATTCTTCGTTTTATATAGCGATTTCTTCTTCTTCCCCGATCATTCGAGAAAATAAATTCCTTGCATACCTCGATAACTTCAGATTATCATAAATTGAAAATAGCGATGTAAGATCTTTGAAGTCACCTTATTATTCCTCAATCAAAATGCGTCGGACGTATTTTTTTCAGGGTCTCCTCATCAGTTGCAACCAGATGAGTGCGGAGTATCTATTCATGCAGGACAAACTGTATGACGTTCAATACGATACCGGTGACAAGGTCATCCAATGCGGACGTCACAACGACATCTTCAAGCTGTGGCTTATGTGGAGATCAAAGGTATGATACGGTCGTCGAAAGAAAGAAAAATTTGTCATAGTTGGATAAATGGGAGACCTATGGCAAGCTTCATAAATTTTTTGGTGTACGTAAAAATTGGACCTTAGGCGCCGCACATTTAGGCTTAAAATTGCAGTCCAAGGAATTAAGCGTCGACCTTCGGAACATTTAAAGGCGTTAGTTTCGACAACGTAACTTCTATTTCGAAAATGTTTCGGAGCTCGTAATTCGCCGATTAAAAAGGACCCAGCAAAGTGACGCAATAACCTCAAGTTTGAATAAATTCTAAAGATAAAAACATTAATTGTTAAACTAATATATCACTTTCACAGAATGTTTGTGTATGGTTCTCTATGCGGTTAATATTACAAATAATAATCTCAAAGCGTAATTTTAAGATCAATTTAACGTGTACGTGAAAGACAAAAAAGAGCTGATTGAAGGAAGATGCGCATTTCGCGCCTCTCTGAGAACACGCGACATCATCCGATTTAACAGATCCCGATAGGCAGCAGCACCGTAACAATTTAATTAAGCACCCTGGGCAAACTACTAAATAAGCGCCCCCTCTCCTTAAAAAATATTATCTCTAGTTCATTTAGTCACTGTTTGGATTTTTTGCACTCCTTGGTTATTCGGGCCCGGGACAGATGTACCGCTCGCCCCGCGCTAGTTACGGTACTGCCGGTACGCACAATACATAACATCTGAACATATAATTTTATAAACTAGGTTACAAAATTAACATCTCCCTCGTAGTAACGAAAACTTTTTGACATTATAATTATCCATAGCAATCGAGACGGATATCCTTCCGCGGGAAACGCAGACCGAACTGACGAATGCGACGCCAACACGCCAATCGAAAGAAATTAACGGAAACAGGAGGCGGACGAGGGCAAGGTTTAAAAAGCTTCGGATTTTCGAGGTCGAGGCTTTGAGCGGGTAAGGGCAAGTGCCGTAAAAACCCCTCGAGTTATGTGGGCTCTTGGCGGCGGAGTCAGTGGAGGATGGGCGTATGTAGGAGGGGAGGAAGCGTTTAGGGTGACCGAGAGGGAGGGAGATGCGGAGAGGGCGGAAAGGGATGTGGAAAAAGGAGGAGGGAGCCTTGGAAGAGGGCGGGATGAAGGAAGGGGGCGGAGGCGGGATTTTCAGGGTCGGCTGTGGGGGAGGAGGGGTTAGGAAAGACGGGGAGGGGAGATGCGAGGGAAAAGGGCGGGAAATGGAGGGGTTAGAGTGAGAGGATGGGACGGAGGAATGACGAGATGCGTGTTTGTCGCACGCAGGGAACGGAGGGCTTCGAGAAGCAGATGGACCGGCTCATGGAACTGAGCGAGTACATGGTCAAGCGCATGAAGGAATCACCGGACAAGTTCCACCTCCTGCTGCCCGAACCGGAGTTGGTCAACGTGAGCTTCTGGTATGTGCCGAAGAGATTGCGCAGCATGCCGCACGGGCCGGAGAAGGAGAAAATTCTCGGCAAGGTAAGAGAATCCCTTGCCTTCCCTTCACGATAAAAAAAATCTAAAATACAGTCTTAGCAGATGAACCATTCGTCAAACGTATAAGCGTTTTAACAACTCCGCTCTGGTACTGAATCGTGGAATAGTGGTAGTTTACATGCATGCTTTTTTATCGTGAAAATGTGGCTAGGGCCATTTTAAGGAACGCTTAAATTTTAAAAATTTCCACATTATTCGTAGCTGATATTGCGCTGAGATTAACACAATTATCTCTTATTTCATTCCCACCAAGGCGCATAACGCAGTGATCTACCATGTAATCTTCGCACTTAAGACAATCGGCATTGGCCTTAAATCTTTCCATAGTAACGTTTTAGCACTTATGCACTTGCCACTTTTGCTAATACATGTATGGAGGTTAAAGACGATCTAAGAACGTGACATCAAATACGGAAATTCATTTTGTTTTTCTAGTTATGTGGTCTCATTGTTGGCAATTCTTCCCAGTTGACTTTCTTTTTAAAGGAGGCAAAGTGTTGTGAACTGTTGAGTGTTTGTTCGTTTGTTTATTTGAAGTGATGAGCGCTGGAGGCATATGTGTTGCGTCTGTTGGTTTGCGCTATTTTAACGATTCTTCCCCGGGAGAATGGATGTCAATACATACTGGAATTCCTCCTTTTTCTACGCGCTGGCATTTAGTGAATTAAAATCAAGTTATAATGAAAATACATAGTCATTAATTCTAATTTGTTTTTTATCTTCTTAACTTAGTCATGCATGGCATTGCATATAACTCGTCATCATTTTTGATGCAGTGCGTTAAGACGGAATTCATTCCCGGATTTCAGTGAAGCGTTGTTTTCCTATTACTATGGTTCATTTTACAGTCATATTTTCTTTTCCCAACCTTTTTGTGATAATTTACTACTTTATCCTATAATAGTAAAAGAGGATGATTATCAAGAAAAACAAACAAGCAAATTATTGTTTTATCATATCCATTGTATGAATATCACACCGTTTTGGGAGGAAGTTTGACATTCTGCCGCTGACACAGTCAATTAAATGTATGAGTTTTGGTATACTAGCAGTTTTTTTGCCACGGATGAAGTTCGATCACTATTAATTTAATTACACGAAGAAACGTTTAGGTTATTTCTTTTATATGTTAAATTAAAACCGGTAATTTAAAAATCGAGAATAAGGTAATTTACGACGCGCATCTTTCATCCTCTTGGACGTAAGTCGTTGCCCAGGAAAAAACCCTTGATTTCCCAAGGTTGCAGATGCCCCTATTTCCCTTCATCCAGAGAGTAGAAAGGGGGGGGGGCAAGTAGGAAAAATGGTCCTCTCCACCCTCTCAATCTTCCTCATTTCCACAATGACCGTTAAACTCCGAGGCAGGCAATTTGGCGAGTTGAGCGCGAGATGAGAAAAGCGACACGGAACCCGCATCGCAGAACACACCACTTGAGGAGATTTTTAATCACAAATTTTGTTGTTTTAATCGACGACATGTTGCATTCGCTATTTTCTAATCCCATTAAAGCTCCATCTGCACAAGTAAATGAGAACGTCCTAGATCATATTCGTCCGCCTCATTCTACATACGATTTCATGTTTTGCTTTTTTTTGGTTCGTTTTTTGAATAATCACTGTAAATTGTTGTGTCACATAATAATTTTATAATTGAAAAGATAACCTGAAGCAATATGTGTGGATGTAAAACGTAAACGAGAACTTTCTACCGTAAATTATATCACACGAAAATGTTGCACATAATAAATGCAGAATGTGAAATTTTAACATAAGCCGGTTTGATCTCGCGATACGAACTAAAAGATTATATATTATTGTGGTGCTGAGTCCGAATTAAAAAAAGGGCTATCGCCGATTCTTCTATATAAACTGCAATCGCATTCACACCATGACAAAAACCTAAATAAAATGTAGCTCTTCAATACAAATCAAAACCGCAATTAAGAGAGTTTTTTAAGATTTAGGAAAGCCCTAAAATTCATAATAGAAATGCTTGGAGTTGATGCAAGCGGTTCTGAACATCATGCTTAACTAATATCAATATTAAAATCCACCCATTGCCACAGTAAAAAGGAAAAAAAAACTTTTCATTATCACGAGAGGTTTTTGGGAATTCTATCTTTTTTTAATTTAGCTGTACAGTAATAAGGATTACGACTCTCGCGCGCTATAACTCGTCCCGCTATTCCACAAATATACACGCCTCCCACAATTAGATTTATCCACATTTTATGACGACTACTAACTCAATTTCGATTTATTCCATCCCAACTGCCCAGGTCACCCCCATACTCAAAGGACGGATGATGCAGGCCGGGACGCTGATGGTGGGTTACCAACCACTCGACGAGAACCCAAACTTCTTCCGAAACATCATATCCAACCCGGGCGTCAAGGAGTCGGACGTGGACCACCTCATGGCGGAATTGGACCGCTTGGGCCACGACCTCTAAACACCTCTCTCCGAAGGGATTGCAAGGCGGGGGCGGGAGGGGTGGGTGCGGGCAAGGAAGGGAGTGCGAGGAAGAGGGAGGAAGTGAAGACGAGAGGGGGGAGGAAAGAGAAAGGGACGAGATGAAGGGAAAGGGAGGAAGACAAAAAAGACGACCGAATTGGTGGTGAGGAAGATCCCGCCGAAAACTTGTCTTCAGAGCCGACCATCCATCTTGAGGGCGAAACGGTCGACGCCGTCAGCGAGTTTATCTAGAATTTTGAGCGATGAGGATTTTTATTTGCGGCGGTCCGAAGTTTTTCAACGCCTTTTGGCGAGGGAAACCGCACTCGCATGGAGGGCGACGTTTAAAAAAATTCTCTCTCGGTCGGTCGGAAGGAATTTGGGATGGTTAGCCTCTTGGAATACCGAACGCTTTTTCAAAAATAAATGTTGCTACGTTGGGTTTATCGGTCGCGGTTAGTTTTTCTGTGAAGTTTGGAGTGAATAATTGCTGTGGGATAAAAAGAGTAAAGATATATATGTTGAATATTATCGTGAATAAATAATGCTGCAGTGCAGGCAATAATAAGATTATAGGATTGCGTATTGACGAATATTATAAAAGAATACGGACTGTTAGGCGCTACTAAAATAAACTGCCGTTCAGAGTAAGGAATTATCTTAACGCTTGATAAAAGAGGCAAACAAAACGTAATTTGACTAGGTGACATAAAACTGAAGGTCCGAAATTCCTTGGTCCATTTTTTCAAACGCCAAAAGTAAAAGAAATTATTCGGTTTTGTTTGCCTCCGGAACTAAAATGCGTAGAAGATTGGAGATTGTAACTGTTGCTCGATTAGCTTTAAAGCTGTTAAGTGTCATAGAAGCATTTGTCGGTTGGAGTATTTTATACGTGATTTGAGACGCATATTTCTATGGAACGTAAGAATTGGATGGCAGGCATCTGCTACCAAAGTGTTGGAATCGGAAAGCGTATAGATTTTTTTAAATTAAAGATTGGAACTTGGATTGAAACGCGGGTACCGAAGCAAAAATTACACAAAAGAAGTCGGAATCAAAGAAATGCGCGAAAGAACAGGTTCATAACGCCGGATATATGTGTGTGGATGAAACTGATAATTTTAACACCTTAAATGGTTGTAAATAAATTAATATCTATAAATACATATATATACATAGCATATATATATATATTTAAGAAAAAATTTTCGTTTGATAAAATGCCACTCTACGAGTCATGATGTGAGGGAGGCGGGCAAAAAAATAGTGTAGCATCGCAATAATGTTCAATAGGCAGGCCGTCGGACTGCGTTAAGGGTCCTCGTTGATGAGGACGTGCGCGGGTACCGCCGGACTAGGCATCGGGGAAGTTAAGAACCGACCCGTAGCCGGCCTGATAGAGGAAGTGACGTCGATACTAAAGAGACTTCGCTTCCGTTATCTACAAATATAATCTTTTTACAAACTTTCACATTCAGCGTTTCGTTTTGTTTATCACAATCCCCGCACTCGAGGAGCAATGTTACGAGCGGCTGAGGAAAAAATAAGTATATTCGACGGAATTCATCGTTAAGTCTTTGACGAGTGCGCCCACTAAAGGACATTGTTTTTCATTTGTTAATCCATAAAAAAGGTCAATAACACGCGTTTTGTGGGTTCAACGCGAACATTCGGGAACAAAAAGGATCATTTTGGCACATTTTCACGCTTTATTCATTCCACACAGATCTCGAATTTTTTTATTCTTGAATTCGGTTAATAAGAAGAAGAAATCGGTGACTTTTTTTAAAACTGTCATTTCCATTTTCACTCATTCGCAACGCAGTCATTAAAGCGCGGGGTTCATCGGGGGCGGAAATTGCCGAGCGACGAACCCTCGGAGCGAAATATTTCGCGATTTAGTTCAGCGAGGGTCGAGAGCGAGGCAAACCGCACGTCCTCTGTGGATCCTTCCGCCGAAGCGGACTAAAGTGGACGCTGAATAACGCGCGGTCCTTTGATGTAATCGTTTGAATATATACTTATATCCGCACTGCCTGGTGTGTGTCGTAAAGTCGCTGTGATCCTAGGTTACATAGAGGAATATAATGTGTTATGTAAATAATATAGATACAAATGGGATGTCATTTTTCTATTAGATAGCCTATTCGTGTACAGTGTTAAAGAATACCAATCTCCAGATGTCAAGTCCCAAGGCTAAGAACTTATAGCGTAGGGAAAACTATATGCTGTTGCAGATTTATTTTACTCAAAGAAGGGGGAATGGGGTTATATTTTATAAAGTGGACTATAATTGATACATCGAGGATGAAATTAGCATTATAACGTTTCAATAATTTGCTAATAATAAAGTTGCCGCTTATTTTTGCTGTAAAATAAATTTATCAGGCGTGAATATGAAATGGAGCAAATGAATATAGCGAAAAGAGCATTTATAAATGCTTAAAATAACTACTTTGACTAAGGAGAAACGTTAGGTTTATAAAGTTCTTTATCCAGGGTTTTTCGTAAGAACTGGTCAAGCGGAATCCTCAACGTATAAGAGACGTATATTTTATTGTTCCACCTCTTCCGGTGATATATACATATATACTGAGATATCTATTTTCCTATTTATTTGAATCATTGTAAATATTACTAGTTATCCTATTTTTCTCTTAGTTATAACTTAGAGAAAAAGATAAATATTCTACTGTACATTTTATCTTTATTTGTTAATGATTACATTAATTTTGCCATTCCTCTCGCCATGAGAAACAACATTCCAAGTCTTCCAAATCAAGGTTCAGGGTAGATAGTTTGGTGCAGCGCGCCATTTGTGTCTCCCTGGAAACCTTATACGCCACAATAGGCGTTCGAATGAGTGTAGACGAATGAGTGTGATAAAGAAAATGAGTGTGTGTGTGTCCCTTCTACAGTTATAGTGATTGTTGAGAGCATTATTTATAAGGAGACAACCAAATGTAAGTCTTATAAAAATATCCTTTTTGAACTTGAAGTCAATGTATAGTGTCATCGTGATAATCAAATTACCTAAATACTGTTTCAATGTAGTGGAAGCTATTTGTGGACACATTTGAGTTCGTGGAAACAATGTTCCCAATAATAAGGGATCGGCCTAGGTTAATGAAAAAAGAAAAGAAAACAAGCATGTATCAGTTGAAGAATCACCCTCGCCTCTAACAATAAGCTGGAATAACGCTCTCGTGTCCATATGACAGGTGTAGATGTTTCATTTAAAAAGATGTTGTGTTGCTGTCTGTTACAAGTGTACTCCATAAAATTTGGTATGAATCCAATCCGAAAGATTAACTTATGGTGTACATGAAATAAAGCATATAGTAAAATGTTTCTTGTGGTTTTATTCAAACTTCCCCCTCTTCATTGAAAGAAGCTTCTACAGTAGGACAGCAAGAGACATCTTACATCGTCAGAGTGAACTACCAAAAAACAAGAGTATAGAAATTCGTTACAATATGCCGGGCCTTTAAAATTGCTTGCTTTATTAATTTTATAAGAGGCAAAATATATGATTATATCATTTAAATTATAATTGAACGAAGAATTTTAAATTCTTTCTTTTCTGTAAAAAGAAAATATTAATAGATGAAACTTGGCGACAACTCCGTAGTAATGCCCTCAGGCACAAGGTCAAACCTGATCTTCCATATTTTCTACGACGAATAGACCTATTCTCTGTTTGAGTTCATATAAAATGCAATCTTTCATTCGGTATTCATCCAGTTGCGAGTTTCCCCTAGAAAATCTACCTTACGGTGTGTTTTCTTCGACCAATAATGTAAGTAGCTTCTTTGAATTGAAACTATTTAAGTTATCTTCCATCCAAGGTCATAAATTTTTCATCTACAAGTACCCTGATGAGTTTTATGTGTTACAGTCCTAATAATGAAGTTTTGTTTACAGATAGGCATTGAATGCCATTATTCGTGTACTTTATATTCTTGTTATAAAAGAGTTAATACTTCATTTTAATGCGATATTCTACCAGATAAAGGTGTAAATACTGTTTCTTAATAATTTCCTCCAGGCCAAGCCTAGAATTGGTGTCGCCATTGGTGATCAAGTCTTAGACTTGAGCGCTGCATCTCATCTTTTTGATGGACCTTTTCTAAGGAATAAGCAGCATGTCTTCAAAGAGGTTTGTTCAAATTTAGGATGATTAAGTACATTTTATTAGAGTTATGAATAGAAGAATTTATGCGGTAAAGCTTTCTTTCTCGTACATTATGCTAATCAAAATTATTTTTCGCGTGATAAACCACTATACTCAAGATGTTTTAAAACTTTAAAATATTTAGTATACATACTATCTCAAATGTAAAATAGGTACAGCTTCCCCAACTTACTCAGAAATCGAAGTTAGCATCGTAATTTTGGTAAAGTACTCATTATTACATTGATATACATATTGGTGCTTCAAATTTGTTGATAAAGCAAAGTTGACCTAGCTATATTAACCCTAGAATGGTAACGTGAGTCACTCTGACTCACATTTCTGCAAGATGTCTAACGCTGTTCGTGTTCAAACATGCTCCCCCCTCTCTTAGCAGTGCTTCCTCTAGTTAGTTGTCTATGGGCTGTCGAAGGAGCAACACGTAACTTTTCTCTGGTCACTGTTATCGGCTACAATTTATGCAAGTTTTGCATAAGGGGCCAATGGCAAAAAAGCACTCAGTTTGACAAACTTAAGTAATGATCTGAAAGCTATGATTTGCAAAGCCGTAGTAGAGGAGAAAAGGTTCCTGAAACATATCAAGCAATAGAGCAATAAATATCAAGAAAGTATTGAGGTTAACGGTAAACCTATTAATCAGGTAAATCATACTAAATTTTTGGGAATCCATTTGGATTCTCGTATTTCATTTATGTACCTAAATTGTCAAGTAACCTAAGTTGTGTTTGTTTTCTCATAAGATGTATACGATCTACTGTAACGCTTTATGTCCTCCTTACTTTGTATTATGGTGTATTTTATTCACGTGTAATTTACAGTATTTTATTTTGGGGTTCAAAAAAGAGCTGTTCACTTAATTGCAAATGAACCATATGATGCACCTTGTCGCCCTATTTTTTTAAAATTGAAAATTCTTCTGTCACCACGTGTATATATTCTTGCGGTATTAGTATTTATGAAGAGAAATTCATCTGATTTTAATAAAAATTGTGGTATACACAGTCATAGTACCAGAGGCAGTAATAACCTCCATATTCCATTTTTTGTACAAGATCAGCTGCTCTTACTCCTAGACTAATGGGATTACAAGTATATAATAAACCTCTAAAAGATCTGAAAACTGTAAAAAGTATTTCAACTTTTAACAATAAGATAAAGGAATTCTTGTTGAACAGAATGTATTATAGGTGATTCTATGGATACTTGTAATGATGTCAATGTTTGGCATATACTTATTATTCTAAATTTAATGTTTGTTTAATTTCTTTGTTTTACTAATTTCTCCTGTTTAACTTGACCTATATCTATGTATATCTGGATCTCTGTACTAAATAAACTACTACTACTGGCATTTGTGCCATAAAGTGATCTTACGTTAGTCTTCCTAACTTCATTGTCCATACCAGTGGCATGCGGTGATATTTTGTTTTGGGTAAGCGAATTGTGCAGTTTTGTTTTAGCACAGTTTTAAAATGGTATCCAAGCATTAAAAAACAAAAAGTTACAATTCATCCCATAATTGATAAGAAAGAACAATATTACTACCTAAGTAGTTGAATGTTGAGTATAAAACTCAAGTGTAACCTCAAAACCACACTTAACTACACATTCCATACATTCCACTACATACTGATATCTTATTCTCCACCTCTTCTTGCATTTCACTAATGGTGATTCAACTTATCTTATTTCCTTCTTTGTCACTTAAAATCTATACTTATTAATTTAATAATTATAAATATTTGTTTCTTCATTCATTGCGAAGGCATGCCGCACCTGCTTACCCAGATTGCAGTAAATAGCATCTAATTTTTCATCTGAATCACTACAACTTTTAAAAAATACTGGCCTAGTTATTTTTAATGCTCACATATCATTGCAGTCTCAAATATTTCAAGGAATAAACCTCATATGATCAAATGATCTCATGAGACACATCACAGAAGCATAATGATTGCCACATGAAATTATGCTAAGACATTCTCAATACAGTGGAACCTCGGTTTACGAACGACTCTGTTTACGAACAATTCGGTTTATGAACAAAAATCCCGACGAAAAAATGCTTCGGTTTGCGAACAGAATTTCGGCTTACGAACAGGCAGTCACGTGCTCCACGGACTGAGATCTCGGTGCGCCGCTGCGCAAAACCCCGGACAGACTCGCTGGCGCCGTTGAGTCTGAGAAAGGAGAGGGTATTAGTTTCGCGGTAGCGTTCACTCAGGATAGACTGCTGTTCGAGTGCGTGGTATTTATTGGACTGCTGCTCGAGTGAGTCTTATATTGTTTTTGTATACGTGTTGCTATTGTTTCAAAGTTTAATTTACACTTAATTAAATTATCTTTTTAGACCACCATGAAGCCAAAGAATGAGAAAAGTAAATTGAAAAGGAATAAAAAAACGATAGAGGTGAAAAAAGAAATTATATCTAAATATGAAAATGATGTTCGTGTCTCGGATCTTGCTACGCAATTCGGTACGGCGAAATCATTGATCTGTACTATACTAAAAAAAGAGAGACGATCAAGAAAGCTGATGTCGCGAAAGGAGTAAAAGTTATTAGTAAACAAAGACCACAATTGATTGACGAAGTGGAGAAATTGCTGTTGATTTGGATAAATGAGAAACAGTTAGCCGGTGATAGTGTTTCTGAAGCTCTAATTTGTGCAAACCCTCGTACAAGTACTTATACTGAACTGTTCAAAGCTAGCCGAGGATGATTTGAGAAGTTTAAGAAGAGAACTGGAATACATAATGTAATTAGGCATGGAGAGGCTGCAAGCTCAGACCAAGAAGCTGCTAAGAAATATGTACAAGAATTTAATGACTATGTAAAAGCTGAGAGTTTTCTTCCCCAGCAAGTATTCAACTGTGATGAAACTGGCCTATTTTGGAAAAAATTACCAAATAGGACCTACATCACTCAGGAAGAAAAGACTTTGCCTGGACATAAGCTAATGAAGGACCGGCTGACTCTTTTACTATGTGGAAATGCAAGTGGGGACTTCAAAGTCAAGCCATTGCTTGTCTACCACTCTGAGAATCCGAGGGTGTTTAAGAAAAATAATGTAATGAAAAGTAAACTGTCTGTTATGTGGAGGGCTAATAGTAAGGCTTGGGTAGCCAGGCAACTGTTCATTGAGTGGATCCATGAAGCCTTTGCCCCAAGCGTGAGAAAATACCTCCAAGAAAACGAATTGCCACTAAAATGCCTTCTTGTGATGGACAGTGTTATGTTATGGACAATGTCATCCTCCAGGCTTGCAAGACGAGTTGGTTGAGGAGTTTGGTTTTATCACAGTGAAGTTTCTGCCCCCTAACACGACTCCTCTAATCCAGCCTATGGACCAGCAGATAATTTCAAACTTTAAGAAACTGTACATCAAGGAATTATTTCAAAGGTGTTTCGAAGTAACCTCTGACACAGAATTAACACTCAGAGAATTCTGGAAAAAATATTTGAATATCCTCCATTGTTTAAATTTCATTGACAAAGCCTGGGGGCTAGTGACTCACAGAACTATGAAATCAGCCTGGAGGAAATTGTGGCCAGACTGTATATCTGGCATTGAGGGCTATGAGACTGAGTCTGTTGATATTGTCGATGATATTGTGTCTATAGGCAATAGGATTGGATTAGAAGTTGATAATGTTGATGTGGAGGAGCTAGTGGAGGACCACAGCAATGAACTCACTACGGAAGAACTGGAACAGATTCTTAATGAGCAGCAAAAGACGGTGGCAGAGGAAATATTATTTTCAGAGACTGATGAACGAATAGAAGATGTTCCTAGGTCCTCGATCCACGAAATGTGTGCGAAATGGAGTGAGGTGCAAAGTTTTGTGGAAAGATATCACCCCGATAAAACTTTATCAAATCGCGTTATAAATCTGTTCAATGATAATGTCATGTCTCATTTCCGCAACATTATAAAAAGCAAGAAGAAACAAATCTCATTGGATAGGTTTTTAGTGTGACAGAAACCTGATGAACTTCAAGCACCCGATGTTTTCATGGTAGGGGACTCCCCTTCCAAACAATAACACTTTACTATTTTGTAAGATAAGTTGAAATAAAGTTTGTTTTTACGTTTATTCTTTTTGTTTTATTACTTCCAATTCCTTTTCAGTTAAAACTATGAATTTTCATTGTTTTGTATAGGATTTCAAGCATGAAGTAGAAAATAAAGATAATAAAGGGCCATTTTCTAGTGGTCTTGAACGGATTAATCCATTTTACATTGATTCTTATGGGAATAATTGTTTCGGTTTACGAACAACTCGGTTTACGAACAGTTTTACAGAATGAATTAAGTTCGTAAACCGAGGTTCCACTGTACTGGGAACTCTCATACCTTATTGTCACTCAGCTTTTGCTTTGAATTTGAAAAAGTTAAACATTAACTTTATTCAAATATTAATCAATATAATTTCATACCTGTCAAAGTTTGACCAGAAAGCAGAAGAATGCAGTTATTGTAAAATTTAAAATGTAATATCTCTACAAAGAAATACTATATTTCTAAGATGCAAAAACTCCTTTTCTATGAGAAGAATATAATGAGTTTTTTAATGGAAGGTGATAAGTTTAAGCTATCCCAATTACAGCGTATTTTCTTTGGTGTAAGTATTCATAAGTGTGATTTATTCAGATACCTGGTTAATATTAGAAAATTCTTCATCCTATAATAATATTTTGTCCCACAGACAACCCTCAATGCATTTATGTCTCTGGGTCGACCTTCCTGGTTAGAGGCAAGAGGAACACTTCAAAGAATTCTCTCTGCTGATTGCCCCACTCTACGAGATGACTCAAATCTAAGGGCAGCGTAAGTGATTCCCAAATTAATAAGGTCCATGTACTCATGATGATTTAATTTTCTGCACTTTGTATTCTATGTTACCTAAGCATTTCAAGTTTGGATTTTAAATACATTAATACTATCTGTTTGGCATCTTTCCTCTGATAGTGTAATAAAAATTTAAAATTTAGGTGACAAGTAGTTACATCCATGTAAATCTATCTGTTGCTTAGTCTGATATAGTCTATGTTCAATTTACTATATTAAATACAGGGTGTCCCTAACAAATTTAGACACTTTATTTGCCAATATATTTAGTTATATGTAAGGTTGGCCAACTGGTCAATTGACCAATCAAAATTTGGCCAACTGATTTTTTGACCATATTTTTTGATCGGTTAAAAATACATTCAGGCTTTATGTTGCCATTCTCTTCCTTTTAACCTGACAGAGCTGGTGCAGGGCTATAAGACCCACTCGATTTTTGTTTCTTTGATGAACATTAGATGTCAACATTTGCATTGGTACCACATTCAGTACCTTCCCTCTCCGCTACTGTACTTCAGTTAAGGGTACGTGTACAGTGAACGCTTCCAGGAGCGACCTTGAGCGTTGCGACCTCACGCGTCCAAAACAAATGCTATATATTAGACGTGCACTTGTCTAGTGTGCGCTTCTAACGGTGATCTAGGACAGCGCGAACTGCAGCGTTTTCGAGCGTCTGTTTGGTCGGTCAAGCACGTTTGGTTTTGGTCGCTCAGTCGCCATGAATCCTGAATTTCTTATTACGGCAATAAGAAACCGTGTTCCACTATGGGACCAAAGGCACAAGAATTACCACAACTGAGATGAGACGCAGAAGTTATGGAATGAAATTGCCAAAGAAATGGGAGTCAATGGTGAGTACTATGAAATTATTGTTTGGTTTTACTGGGTGTATATATTAACTAATTGAGCCTATAGCGTATATTTCCTCTTTCAATCAGGTAGCATACCTCTATGGTAATAAGCTAACATTAATCTCTTGAGTTTAATTGTAAATCACGAATTCGTCCGTTTCTTGAAATATTTCAAAACATGTGGTTCAATTATTATTCAAGCAATGTATTCCCTTAAAATGTTATTCAATACAAATTAGATTATTCTCTTTATTTATTTTACTAGTGTTATTTAGCATATTTGAACAGCTTAAATTATTATTTTAGGATCCGCATGGTGTATCATATATGATACAAAGTGAAAATGTGCATATCTCACTATCCAGATACATTGTAACTTATTTGACATTGTATTTTTTTCAATGTGTTACATTTCGTGAGTCAATTTATGTTCACTTTTTCCTTCTCATCTAATAATATTAGTCTGCAGACATCATTGGCGTGGAAGAGTCACACTACTCAGACTTATTGAAAATCGGCTAATATTTTTGTTTAACAAAAGTTGCTATCTTAAACATATCACCAAAGGTAAATATATACTAGATAGATAATATTATAGTAAATCATTAAAAAATTATTAGAAAATAAATTGAACATAGCAGCTTTTATAAATAATATTTGGTTTGTAACATATATGATGCATCATGCAGTTAGAGTATTATATCTTATACAACTTTTTATTCAGCTATGGATCCATCACTATTTTATGGGAGGAATAGCAAGTTTGTAGTGGAAATACCTTACAATGAAAGTGAAGGTGAATCATCTGATGAAAGTATTTGTGAAGATAACTTTAGTAGTTACCATTATTTTTACTGGTTAATTCATAATAGTCATCTAAAAATAATTCATAAAATATCATTGAAATAAATTATATTTCTTTAGTATAAAATCATGCTGTTGTAATTTTTCTTTATTCCCCTATCTTCTAAGAGATATTTCTTAATTAATGCTCTTAATTTTGATATAAATAAACTTCACTCCAGAGAAAGTTTTTTCCCACTGACTTGAATAGATAAACTAGAATGTAAACAGTTTGAACCAATATTCATTTTTTAATGTAAAACTTTCCTAGGCTGCATCGTGTATCATATATGGTACGGACTGCCTTCAAAATAAAAATGTAAAATTTTAATTTGAATATTAAAATATACAAAAACTTTTATTGCACACCACAATTACAAATGGAAGTGTAACATCTGCCCCTGGAATTTGTTTTGGAGCAGGAACATTGAATGTTCCATTTTCCAAGTGCTTGTATAGCTCCGAAACTTGGAATATCCCCCATCACTTTGTTTTCCATAAGCTCCAACTTCAATGCTAATAAATTTATATCTAGCATCGACTAAAGCTTGTAAAACAATAGGGAAATATTGTTTATAATTGTAGAATAAGCTTCCAGATGCAGGAGGGCACTTGCAGCGAATATGCTTCCCATCAAGTGCACCAAAACAATTTGGGAAGTTCCACATTTCGAAAAAAATCATAAGAAATTCTTATTAAGTCTTCTTCTTTGGGTTTTCCCATATGCTTAAGGATCAAGCTATTCCATATGGCTTCACATACATCTCTAACAATTCTTGCAACAGTACAGTAACCCATCCTGAAGCTGAATGCTAGGGACCTATAAGAGGATCCTGTTGACAAGAACCTGTAATGCAAAACAAAATTAATAAATTCATTGTTTTCTCATCATCATATGTGGCCAAGATATTAATGATGGTGATGCAGATTGTGATGTTAGTTCAATTGTAGACAGTGCAAGGAGAGGAATGAATCTTAGTACCAGGAGGAAATCTGCATGAGGCTCAATGCAATCAAAACTATTCTTACTTTTGAATAGTGCTTTTCTTGGTACCATGACCTAGTTGTACAAACTTATTAATGTGGTAATGTAATCATCTTTATTCTTTTTTTCAGTTGATACCGTCAGAAAAAGGTGAAAGGGGCTGAAGGATGTATTTCGTAAGGAAATGAAGAAACTTGCCCCAGGGAAATCTGGATCTGCAGCTAGTACGTCCACATCTAGGTGGACCTTTTATGAATCAATGCTCTTCTTAGCAGATCAGTTGAAACCCAGGGAAATGAGTGGGAATCTTCCCCTCACTCAGGATCCTGCACAGAATCCTGAGTGTGTGGTTCCCTCTCCAAGTACCTTGGCAGAATCTACTGCTTGGGTGGTACAAGAGGAGGATGGACTGGGCAAAGTGAGCATCTGCTCAGTGGCTTCTCCAGGGGATGCATCTCTGAATTTACAAGGAATAACACCACCAAAAAGAAAGCATAAAAGCACGAAACGTCCAAATGAGGACACCGAAAAACTAATCAAGATTGAGGAGAAGAAGATATCAATTTTAGAAGAAAGTTTGTGTTTACAAAAAGATGATTTTAATTTTTTAATTAGTTTCCTTCCACTTATGAAGAGCATGCCTCTTAAGAAGAAGATGCTCTTCAGAATAAAGATGCAAGAGTTGTTTTACAAAACTATGTTCGATGATGACAATGAGTAAATGAATAAAGATTAGAATTCCTAATAAAGCATTCTCAATTTTTTGTTCAAATTTCCTTCCTTCCTATCTGCTTTGTTGATATTAATGAGGAGATAGTAACTGTAACGAAAATAACCTTTTAGATCCTTTAAGATTCTGGTGATGTATTACTAGATGAACTTTAAAGGCATTGTGACTAAAGATTTAAAAGAAGTTACCTGTCAGTATATCTGCCCAAGTTATTTCCTACCATATAAACTTATTTGGAAATTTGCTGTGTTAGTACAATTACAAAATTCCTGAAATGAAAGTGATTTTGATTGCCAAAATTTAAGAGAAATGCCTGCAATAATTAAAATCATTGTTAAAAAGTTAGACAAATCTATCGTGTTTGGAATATTTATATTAACTAGCATACTTGTCCGTTGAACCTCAATGGGAAAGTGTAAGAAAATACATCAAATTTAGGACAGAGGACAGGATTGGATTTTGAAACATACCAGCCATTTAATATATATTATCTCTTTCCAATTTCTTAAGCCTTTCAAACAATTCTCCAGGGAGTAGTGGGGTTAAAAATATCCCAGTGAAATGTTATAATTTTTTAGTTTAGTTTTACCTAATGAACCATCATAATGGCATACTTTCGATCTTAAGCCTTTCAGGGAGGAGTGTGGTGAGAAATACCCCAGTGAAATGTTATAATAAAGTTTTACAATTTAGCAACAAATATCAGATCCATTTCCCACCAGGAAGTGCACCATACCAATTATATAATATATAATCAATTTCAAAATCAACTGCGAAAAACCAATAGTCTATTAAAATAATTCAGTATTCATAGTCTTACCTTAAGGTTACTGTTAGCTTCTCTTCGGGTTGTATCGATTTTCGGAAATTGGTTGATGGTTTTCTTATAACGGGCGTTATTGCCGCAAGAATGTAGTCAAAGGTTGCCATGCTCATTCGAAAAAAACCGTCCTCGTCTTCCCTCAAATCACGGTATAGGTGGTGAAACTCTCCATTTTTCATCCTTGATTTGTTCACGGAATGTATTCCATCCCTCTGGTGCTTTCGCTTTAAAAGTTTTAATTTAAGCGACGTACTTTCAAGAAGCAGAAATCTCTCTACAACTGAGACCGCCATCTCTATGCGCTTAGTCGATGTCAACGCTATTGCTACTGGTAGTGCTTACAGGACACACAACGTCGCTAGTAATCGCACTACAGCTGGTCGCTTTCACTTGGTCGCAGTAGCAATAGATAGCATCGCTGTAGGTCGCAGGCACTGTACACGCTGCCTTAGTCTAGCAGCCTAAGCTCAACCGTTGCATGTATAGAATTGCTATGCAGTTTTTTGTCACTTCCAGTGCATCAGACCCTGTGCATCCATTCACGTGGTAGCTTTGGACTACCAAAAATGTTGCTATTTTATGTAATACAACTATCCAAGTATAAACGTGTACTTCACAATTATTATGAAAATATATATTTGGCTACTTATAATTTGTTAAGTACAAGAAAAATCAGGTAAGATTTAGAAATCTATCCACATAAAAATTTCCAAAACTTGTGTGAAAGTTATCAATTAATTTTCATTGAATTGTAGTATTAAATTCAATTTTAAAAGCAACTGGGTCCTACAGACCCAGTCTCAGCAGTGGTGTTCAAATTCTGCCGGGTTAAGGCAAAATTTTATGTAGCGCTTAACATATGTGGACTTGGGGTTTTTTCTAGTTGGACTTCAAAACTAATTATGAACACCATTAATTAAAACTTAACTGAAAAGTTGGTAAGAGATAAGTCTGAGATTTAGATTATGAAAAAATGTAACAAAATTTTCAGACTGCCCATGCTCAAGCAGCAATATTATCAAGTTTCAACTTTCGAGTATTACCCATCAATCACAACTGTTTGAAATTACGAACTTGTTTCCTATTGTTTGTTAATGTACTAAAAAAATAATATAATCCAAAGTATTTGATCTCACATTTTCTCATGTAAGAATATTTGAAGAGACATCATTGCAATAGGGTTGAGTCTTAAGATTCTACTCAAGTTTGCATGAGATTTTAAATAAATTTCTTTAAGAAATTCTACAAGAGTTTGTGCAGTATGTTCAGTAAAATAATATTATAGTTTCCATTTTCCTACATTGTGCTGCTGTATTATGTAAGAACTATCTTTGCCTGTGCGAATAATTTGCACAAAAAGACAAACCAAGTATTTTAATAAACAAAACTTTATTTAGATTTTTTTCATTATATTTACAATTTTACAATATTTCTTTGAGTACAATATTTGACGTTATTATTTTATCATTGTCCATAAGCTGTCAAGGTCCTTCAATGATGATAACAGCAATGTCCTTAAATGATGAAGCTCAGGAAAAGGCCACGTACAGCTGGCCATGGGAGAAAAATAACTTCCGCTACTATATAGTGTTCGTGCAAGCCTTTTACGATCATTCGTGTTCCGTTAACTAATCCTTTACTTTAGTTTAAATTTCTGATCAACATCACAATAATGTTTAGTTTCAATGTAGTCTTTGCAGTGGTAAACCAGATGGTGATAAACTGTTCAAAAACTATAGGGTATTAACATGCCTCCTTGTGGGTGTATACACAACAGGGATGAACTTAAAATGTTAAAAACTACCCTTTGGTAAGGGTTAAATTAAAAAAAAGGACATTTGCATTAATGCCAAGGCCTAAGCTTTCTAAATATGTCAATTTTTTTTTAATCGGTTCGGTCGTTCACCAGATCATAATGACACAAACAGACATTACTGTAATATATGATTAAAAATTATTCTAATTTGCATCATTCCACAGCAACTTTCATGCAATGGTGTTGTTAGGCAAGTCAATGGTACAAAAATTAATTCGATGCTTTTTGGTTATAGGGACTATTTTTTAACCAAAAATTTTAAAGTACCTTATATACTCATGTATAGTTAGTTTGAGTTTTTAAGACAAAATTTTTGTGCAAAAAATTGGGGGTGAACTATACACGAGTAATACTTTTGAGGGTTTAAAATCTCTGATCTAAAAAATTATCTTTTTAAAATATCATAATAAAAATCAAGATATTTTTTGGTCACCCACCTCGCTGCCTTAACTTCTATGATATAGCTCCAAAACTTCCTATTTACCTTTAATTTTATCGATTTTCATTAGACCTATGTTGTGTTTTTCATTTTTTTCTTTTTCGAAGACTTATATACCTGTCCTGTATTATCTCGAAATTCTGATTTGATTGTGACCCAGTAGTATTTTTCATTATTTTTTTATACGTTCTGTTCTTGCATCTTATAACAACAGATGAGTTGGAATGAATTATATTAAAATGAGTTTATTTCATCTTGTTCAACTATCATTCATAACTTTTATTAAAGGTTGTACGAGTAATATGCGTCTATTAATTTTTGTTATATAAGCTTAATTTTCATCTATTTGCTAGAAATTCTGCCACCATTTGTATATCACATCTTGTAGTTAAAAAGTAATAAATATTTTACTTCTCAAGATCGTGCAATAGGTTTACGGTGTTTACAGTTTATTATTAGTATAGTATTATTATGATACTAAAAGCTGTTGGAAACCAATATCGTTCTAATACCTCGATTGTGAGCTTCGAGATATCAAAACGAAAAATGTCGGTCATGACGGAAATCTAGGGTAAAAGAGTAAGTAGAAAGCTAGGGTCGAATTATGCACGAGATATATGAAAAAATCTAATTTTTCGCTGAGAAATCGGAGGTCGAACTATACACGAGTATATACGGTATATATTTTCATAATAAATTTAATTTATTTTAAGCAATAAAAAATCATTACATTTCAGGAGACTAATATTCAGCAATTTTTTCATGATCCCTTTAAATGAATCCTATTCTTTCAGTGCCAAGTGTCACATGTATTCTGATAAATACAAGTCCAGAAACTAATGCTCCCTTCTTTTGTAGTCAAAATTCTTATTTAAAAATAGCCCCTATAACCGAAAAGTACTGTTAATTCTTTAAGTGGGATTAAAATTTTGAAGCAATGTTGAATAGGAGAAGAAAAGGAATTGTGGAAATATTTTCAGAGAGTAAAAGAAGGAAAAATTGTTAACAGCAGATGCATGTTCTGCAGCTGGAAGTACATTACTCATAAAGACTGAATGATTCAACATACCTTAAAATCTTGTGTAATGTGTCCTGCTGTAATGAAAGATTTTTATTGAATAAACATCCCCAAGAAAATGTTTTCTTTTGATAGTACTTCATCCTGTTAGTCTGATACTACTCAGATGAAAAATAGAAGATAATAGCTTAAGTCATACTGTAGATATTCTTCTACTTATACTCACAAATTCATCTTTGGCAAGTGATATGGACCTCAAAGCATCTAAACAGCATTCAGTTTCCAGCTTTTTTTTTCTTTATAAGAGTTATACTTAAAGAAAACCAGGGTTATTAGGATTTTGGACAGAATGAATCACCAAGAAAAAGCTGAACTTGTCAGGATGCCTACTAAAGCTATGTATGCAAGTAGTTTGCCTTATTCCATTGTATAAACCTCCTATTTTGTAGAATGTTTTGGTAAATAGCACTCAATTTATACTTGACCAGAAATAAAGCTCTTGACTGGACATCTTGATAATATATGATGAAATACAATGAAAAATTGATAGTGTTATTGAAGAGGCATCTCATAATGTAAAATAAAGAGATGTTGTAATTCCACATAAATTTATTTAAAACGACCTAGGTTTCATTGCAATGCAACATCGTCAGGTCTGACATCGTCAATGAAACCTAGGTCGTTTTAAATAAATTTATGTGGAATTACAAGAAATCTCTTTATTTTACATTATGAAGAAATTCCACCAAGTGACACCTGAAACCATTAACTAGGCATCTCATATATCTATTGTATCAGATGATTAGAACAGTATCCAAAATGAAGACACAATTAATTTCATGATAGCCGCTTGCCAACTGTTATCCTACAAATTCTTAAGCATAACAGAACATCACCACATAGCAGAGTATATAACGTCACCATTTAAAACGTTTATTGAAGAAGTAGGCTCCAAAGGAGTATTTTCCTTTGTGAATGGTAATGCAGCAAACATGAAATGTGCATGGAAAATTGTGAGAAAAAAATATTCACATATACTTCTAAGCAGCTGCTTGGCTCACACAATGCCAGTCTTTATTCATGATCTAGAAAGTATTCAGTCATTTCACTCCCACAATTCAAATGTTAAGAATTGTGGGAGTGAATTGTCAAATTTTTCAAAAACAAAAATGTTCTGGCTGCTGTATTTATTCAATGCCATAAACAGCATAATATATATTCAGCATTTAGCACAACTCGTTTTACACATTGGTGATACAGTCCTTGCAGAAACTTAAGCTTTATAAAAAGGCTTTGCAATCAGCTATAGCGGAAGATTGTTCTAGTATTTGTTTGTGAAACATAAGAAGTGACATATTAGCTGAAGATATCTTTTGGCTAAGAAATGTGAAATTTTTAGTTTTTTGCTATCTGTTTCTATAGCAATACAGAAAGTTGAAGATAACAAATGCACACTTGCAGATGTGAAATGTGAGTAGATGAAAATTCAGGACTACATAAATGATTAATGCAAATAATTATAACTCCCTTGAATGCATGCATGGGATGATTGTAAGTTACAGTTAAGTACTTAGTGTTTGTTTAACAATCTATAAAAATACTATTTTTGTCTTATTTTGGCTTTGAGAAACCAATGTACACTGGTTTTGCAGGTACTGGTCTAATGGGCACACTTTCTTGTAGATTTTCTTGGTGGGAACCTGTAACACATTCACAGAACTTTCTAGAACTTGCCTTGCACATGTCTTGCACTACTTTCTGCCTCAAAACTTATCATGCAACTTTGAAATAGATTGAATGAAACGATCCGAAGATCCTATGCAGATAGACATAAGCTGTAAAGTTGGGAATAATTTTGAAACGAGAAAATAGTCTGCTATGACCTCTTTCACATTTTGTTTTCCCATAATTCTTCAAAATCTATTTAGGTTGCTCAAATATCAAATGAGGTTCCGACTTTTTATTCTGTACTGATTATCCAAAAAGTAATGCATGTAATCACATGATATTACACCAAAACCTTTCAGGGGTATTTTCAAATTAATGTAAATCATTACCCTTCTATCCACATTTGAAGATGTTTTATCAACCATCAAAATGTCTATACATTTTTAGGGACACTCTGTATAATAATAATTCACAGTGATATCCAAGTGTATGCCATGAAATCTTGTTTACGAGAATTTTTTGAAAATTCAATCAATTCATTTTAAGAAATTTTATGCTGGTACTCTCTTGCAAATTCTTTTTCACTGTTTTTGGTATGAATTATAGCATATTGATTTATTTTCTCATACTTAAATGAGTTGGGTATTTTAATGAATGTCCTTCTTACTTGCAGCTCATTGATACCTCAGTCTGAAGTGAAAATGCATCTCCCAGCTTCCATTGGAGATTATACCGACTTCTATTCTTCCATCTACCATGCCACCAATGTGGGAATCATGTTCCGAGGAAAAGAGAATGCCTTAATGCCCAACTGGTGTGTAAACAAACATGCATGATAAGGTTTTGCAATCTTGTTTATTTTATATTTGCTTCATTAGTTATTGTTTAATAATACTAACTGAATAAATAAACTCCATGTTGGTTTGGAGCTATTTGGATCAAATATTCAGCAGTTATGAAGCAAAAATTATTTGCTTTCTCTGTGTTGAATCAGTTTTGCAAATTCTTTTATGAGTAGTATTTTAGACATTTTTAAAGCTGATGTTTTTATCCTACATTGGTTTTTAAGCATAAAATAGAGTGATGCCATTTCAAGTTAAATTAGGCACTCTTAAACACTGTTGTCCCTAGTTTGCTATTTTCCATAAATCTGCAATCAAAATTTTATTTCAAGCTTCATTTACATCAATTCTTGAATTATTTAAATTAAATCCCTATAATAATTTTGTAATGATCCATCAATATCTCTATTCTTTTGACTTTGTCTCTGTTAATTCTTATGTACAGGAAGCACCTTCCTGTTGGTTACCATGGGCGTGCTTCCTCTGTTGTTGTGTCTGGTACAGACATCCATCGCCCTAATGGCCAAACTCGCCCCTCTGATGATGCACCTCCTGTTTTTGGCCCTTGCCGTCTTATGGACTTTGAATTGGAAGTGGCTTTCTTTATTGGGGGACCAGGAAATCCTCTAGGAACATCCATTCCAGTTGCTGAAGCTCATGAACACATTTTTGGAATGGTTCTCATGAATGACTGGAGTGGTTCGTTTTATAGTTCTCTTATTATGTAAACTTAAAATATTCTGTACTTACTCGCATATAAGGTGCACTTTTTTCCAAATTTTACACCTACAAAACTTGCTATATATAACTTCATTTTATATTGAACAATTAAAGATGGGCAAAATAGCAAAATTCAACGAATTCGAATTAAAATCTCAGGATCTATGTAAAAAATCTGATGTGGTCACTACATGACTTTCTCCATACCTGCAATATTTAAAAAAATATTACTTATTTTTTAAAATAAACTTCCTTAACCTCCAAATGAACGTATAATATAAAAAAATTTAAGATAATAAAATAAATTGCGGCCACAAGAAACTTTTGTAAGACGTGTGCACAAATATATAAAATCTGATGTGACCACCACACAACATTCCGCATACCTTTAATATTTCTAAAAATTCCAAATACGTTAAATAATAATAAATATTTTAAGGAATTGCAAGAAATATTCAAAGATCTTACAAAGAATTGAAAGAAACTCATACCATAGCCTTCTGATATTGGATATAGCCACAAAGCTCCAACAGCTAAGAATGAAAAGGAGAGTTACTAAAACATAACTAAGTGTAAACAAAATTGTTTACAAAAATCACCTCTTGGTAGTAGCTAAAAAATATGGTTTTAAAATATCTCTTCAACAATGCATTATATGGGAAAATGTTTTGAAGAAAAGTTATAGAAAATTAAACTTCCTACAAATTTTATTCCAATACTTTTTTACATTCATCAAATATTAAAGCAAATAATTGAAAGAAACGGACGTGATAAGAGTAAATACTAACTTCTGGTTGATCGATTTTAACCAAAACCTAATCACCTGTTCTCCCTCCAATAAAAATGTTAAATATAAAATTTCCCGTTGATCTGATTAATAGTTTTTGAGTTAGTGTAAAATACTAAATACTAACTTCTGGTTGATCGATTTTAACCAAAACCTAATCACCTGTTCTCCCTCCAATAAAAATGTTAAATATAAAATTTCCCGTTGATCTGATTAATAGTTTTTGAGTTAGTGTAAAATACTAAATACTAACTTCTGTTTGATCGATTTTAACCAAAACCTAATCACCTGTTCTCCCTCCAATAAAAATGTTAAATATAAAATTTCCCGTTGATCTGATTAATAGTTTTTGAGTTAGTGTGCCCACAAATTTCCTATCACGCAGACATTATCAAGAAAATGGCAAAACGTTTTTAGGATACCTTAAACTGTGTATTTCCATTGAAATCTCGAAATCTATTTTTTTCACAAAAACAGCACCTTCCCATGCCACATATGAAGTAAAAATGCACCTGATTTGAGAAAATGGTCTATCTAAAAACATAGCGAATGTTAGATTTACTACTTAATACAGTCGACACGTATATGAAAAATGCAATGAGTTAAAATGGTAAGAAAACAATAACACTATGAAAAGAAAGGCAGGTCAAAGAAATATTACACTAATTTCAAATTGGTATGTGCCATAACTTTGCAGCAATTATGGAATCCTTATATCTTATCAAGTTTTATCCTAATTTTATAACCTGATTTTTCTAAATATTATTTTTTTAGCTATCATTCATGTTGTTAATTCTTCACTGATTTTATTTCTTGTTTAGCTATTTTAGCAGTAGATTTTTTCAGCAGTTTTCTCAATTTTATATAAAATTTCTCTAGAAAAATAAAATCTGAAATTTTGCTTTATTTAATGTTAGTTACTGAAATTGAACTGAAACACATTCTTTTCTGAATTTGCTGTCTCTATAAACAATCTTCAGTAAGCACTCTGAACATCTGTGAATGAATTCTTTTATTGTTTGAAATTATTGTAATTAATGACTATGATGACCCGTGCAGGTCCATTTCACTATACCGGGGCCTCACTTGAGCATTGTCTACAGGTCCCATATTAAGAGACTACATTATAATCAGATGCATTCAAAATTAGAACTGGTAAAAACTGTTTCATAGATGATTTAAATGATGATTAAAATTATGATGTAAAAAAACAGACTTTAAATAACAAAATGAAAGCAATCCATAGCTATTAAATTTTATCTCCTCTGGATAAAATAGTGAGTACCGTATCTGCTCGAATATAAGCTGATGGTTTTTGTCAAAATCTATCATGAAAAAATCACCCCTTGCGAGTTCAAGAAAAAATTTGTGGCTAGGGTTGTTTCTTAGTAACCCATAGATGGCAGCACATCTTTCATTGCGTCACGTTCAAATAATAGTACTATATTTTTCGTAAAGTAAATATTTGACCTACGATGAATATTAATGAATAAATAATAAAGCTAGAATATTTAATTTAGCACTATCCATGTTTTGTTGCCATTGTTACCTGTTCTTTCGTTTCTAAATACTATTGGATGTTTTCTTTCATTTCTCAGGGCTATACATATGTATCATTAAGAATAGTTAGCAATTTGTATTATTTTTCATTAGCAATTAGTATTATTTTTTATTAGCCATTAAAAGAAGTTTCTATTAGTTTTACTTGGCTATTGTAGTTATTGCTATAGCCATTGTAATGTTTCTATGCATTTTAAAACCTCATTCATGGAATCTATTAAAATTGCCTACATTGACTATGCAAATGATTACGCAAAATGCGATGACAGCTTTTGATGCTGAACTGTTTGAATTACGGTAAAACCTTACATGGAACATAAAAATGCAATTTCTTAAGGCAATGTAAATACTAAATTCATTAGAAATAGACTTGGATTAAAAATTATCTTGGCAAGGTCGCTATTGTTTTATTTGACCTTTTGTGAAAATGAAGATGAATGAAATTATCGTCACTGAATGTGGAACATTATTCAGCAACGCAAAATTATTAATTGGAGTAATATTTCAAAATGTCAACAACTAAACCATTTCTCACTCTTTTCTTCGATCTCGAATAATGTATTCTAGGCCATGCATGCATGCCCGGCACACTTCAGTATAAAATCTACAAAATTCACTTTTTTCAAAAAATGCTGGAAATTTTTGGGAGCTTCTATTCGGGCAGATACGGTAATTTCTGGAAGTCATAAATTAAAATTTTTGGGATTCAAGATAAATAATACAGTGATACACACTTTCAGAGATCACATTATGGCTGTGTTCAGGTTATATGTATATAGAAGCATCGAAAACCTAATGATTACAAAAAGAAAGATATATCATGAAATTCATTGTTTTAGCTCGTGACATACAGAAATGGGAATATGTTCCTCTTGGTCCTTTCCTTGCCAAGAACATGGGCACTACAATATCTCCGTGGGTTGTTACTATGGAAGCACTGGAGCCATTCAAAGTGGAAAATTTTCCTCAGGATCCTGCACCACTTCCTTATCTAATCCACCGTGACAACTACAACTTTGACATAAACCTTGAAGTGGAAATCAGACGTAAGTTATTGTTGTTCATAATATTAGTTGTTGTTTGATTCCGATGAAATCTAAATTTTTTATCATCTCTGATTGATGTTGGATTATTAATTTAACTTACATATGTATGTAATGGGTGTATTAAAGGTGACTTATCATTAGTTGAAATTATGTTATAGCTGAAGGAGCTCCAGTGGGATCAACAGTTTGTCGATCCAATTTTCGTCACTTGTATTGGACACCAAAGCAGCAGTTAGCACATCACACTATCACAGGATGCAACTTACGGCCTGGTGATCTTCTTGCTTCTGGGACAATCAGTGGAGAGGTAATACACATTTGCATCATACGTAATTCTTTTCTAGTTAAAGACACTTTCTTGAATTATTTCCTGACAAGTTTTCAGTTTGTAAAATTCCATCAGAAAATAACAAAAAATTGCATTCTATGAGATTTCTTTGACTAAAAAATTCCATCTTTGAAGCTTTAATACATTCACTACTTGTATGACATGTTCAGGACCATGTCGATAGGGTAGCGAGGTGACCGCCTCAGGCACCTTTTGGAAGGAGCACCAAAGTTTGACTACAGTAAAAATTCTTTCATTAAATAGGGTGATCATATTCTAACAAGATGAAAATGAGACATTTCCTATCATTTATAATTAAAAAATGGGACAAATTTTTTGTGTGATTTTTATTACAAGGGTGGTTTTTATCACTTTAATAAATGCATCATTTGAAAGAGTTTGAACAACTCTATAGATAGGAAAATCGTGTGTATCTGGTTATCTATACAGGTTTCCCTCTCTTTATGCAGGTTCGCTTTATGCGAATTCGCTATTATGCGACAAACTTATTGCTACCAGAATTTCTTTTTATGCATCTATGATTCACTCTTATGCAGTTATGTGGCCAGTGCAATACAAATGAAAGAAAGTTCTCGACTATACCACAAGGCGACCATTCAGTCTCTCATTGTCTCTTATGCTGTGGATATTAGTACTACAGTAAAAGAGATGAGAGTGGAGTGGATATTGTAGAGTGGAAATGAGACGGAATATCGTGTGATACTGTTTGAGCACACTTGAGAAGTTTTGTCTCCTTGCCTGGGGAACTTGCGTTGGACCAAGATAACCCTCCAGCACTTTAAACCTCCACTATTATGTCAGTCACAACAGCCACCACTTGTGCTCGTCTGCTTCCTTTTATTGGCAAGTAAATTGCTTTAAGTTTGTATTTAGCGCATAAGAAGTCATTATGGAGCAAAAGAAGAGTGTCTTGGAGGGGAGTTAGGATTGCTTAGGGAACCTGTCCCTATCTTTTACATGTAAATATTGGTTCTGTTTATGCGAATTCGTCTTATGCATCACTTTCTTGGAAAGGGAAACCTGTATAAAAAAGAAATGAATAATACTTCATGTGTATATAAAGTCAGTAGAAGTGTTCAATATGAATTTTATTATCAAGTCGAGAACAAGTGAATACCTTTTTAATGCCAAAAAGTAATTTTTTCAAAGGAAAAATCGTTCGCCATTATGTTAACCCTCATTGTTGTATTTTACATGAAAAAACTTAATCCTTATGGAAATGGAATTTAGCATGGATTTTTTAATAATCTTTATGGCACTTGATTTTAATACAGTAATAAACTAGGCATGTGATAGTAGGGAGAAAGGAAGAGTTTCAGCGCAGTTGCCATTTTGAAAAAAGACGATCAAAATTCGGTCACATGACCAAACAAATGATGATCGTAATCTCTGATTGGTTCGTTCATATTGGCGGTAAATTGTGATTGGTCAAAAAATTTTGGCAGGAAAGCGACGTTGCCAAATTTATGGTGGGAAAATGGTTTTTCTCTCTCTAAAAAGATGATTGAAAATGGGCACGACGTTGTCAAATTTATGGCGGGAAGCCCCATTCCACTTTTCAATCGATCGTCTTTTGTTTTCAAAATGGCGACTGCGCTGAAACTCTTACTTTCTCCCTAATTTTGATGTTAGTGATAATTGTTGCAGAATATTTTTATTTCATATATTCTATAGGTAAATGTTATTACAAAGTGCTTACAGTAAGAGGGCAATATAATCACGAAAATGCCAGGCAAAATATTACCTCGGACACAAAGCAACCATACAGACATTTCTTTGCTTGAGGCAAGATAGAATGCACCTTTAACTTTGTAACAAAGTTGCTGCCTCAGCATTGCTTAGCTTGACGAGCTCGATTAATTCCGCAACAAAGATACAACTACAGAGACCAAAGCTCATTCAGAGCAAACAATGAAAAGATATGGAGATCGCAAGACCTAATTCCGGTGAGTAAATTTGTTTCTTGCTCAATGGAGTTGTAACCATGGCCTTATTCAAACTTTCCTAGACTGAAAAATGATGAATTACAATTTAGTAATAAATAAAAAAGAGAAAAACAGCTTCATACATCAAGTTTACAATTTAGTATGATCAATATTTTCAAGAATCGTACATGTATAATAGTAATTTTAGCTGTACTATCAGAAAATCTGAATTTTTAGTGTGATAGGTTTTAAAATGGGACAAAATGGCTTTTTTGGAAAAGTCCCTAAAACGGGACTGTCTCGGCAAAAACAGGACATATGGTCACCCTATCCATAGGCATTCCTTTATTAATAGAATACCATTATTCATTGTAGATGAGCTGTGCTGCAGCATTATTGTAATGGAATTCCTTGGCTTATACATGGAGAGCAGAGCAACCAGTCCCTTCAAGAAATTTTAATTTATTTTTATTTTGAAGTTTGTCACATTTCCAACTACTTTAGAGTTCAGTAGGCAACATGCCTCTTCTTGAGCTTCATGTGGCTCTTTAACCCTTAAGTGCAGACCTCGGTGCACCATACCAACTTCAATTTCTTCAAATACCGCCGACCTTGGTGCAGGATATCGACCCATGCCGCACTTGTTTTAATTTATTCTTGTGAGATGAGTTTTTGATCAATTTTCAAATGGTTTTATTATATGTGAAAGGCAAAGGTTTTCTCTTTTATATAACTTAAAGTATTTATTTTTTGTGAATGGAACAATTATGCAACATCAAATTTATTGTGCCGCAACGATGTGTACTTGACTGATTGACGTGAGCATACATGAAGTTTTTACAAGTTTCCTATGTTTTCACCCTCACGTGCACTCTAATTTATTATTTTCTGCCCCTGAGTTTCTTCCTAAAAGCAAATCCATCATTCTTTTATCAATTTTCACAACGTTTTTAAGGAAAAATAATATGAAAATAGAAGACTTGAAAATGTTGTTAGGAAAAAATTGGCCAAGAATTAATACTCAAAACGTGAATGAAGTGGCTCAAATTTCTAAAGTAAAAGCAAAAGTTACTATTCCAAAAACTTCATTAATCTCTCTCTTTTTAAACTAGTAAGATGCTGAAAGCAAAGGGACCTAATAACTCCGAGGTTTTCAAGACTTTTATGCATGAGTCAAACTCTGACAGATATATGAGAGCATGGGCACAGGATGATATGGTGCTGGTTACGAAGAGCTGATGGACAGAACCCAAACAAACCTAGCAGGATCGCTCAGGTCTATTAGTGTTGACCTTTCTAAGTGCATCTGAAAGTGATAGGATAGTGGTTTTAGTATTGCTGATGATGTTGCAGTTGCAGATGAACTCATAAATCAGTCTGATAGCAAAGATGAAGAAATAAGGGATGAAGAATTTCATTGGGAGAGCATGGAAAATTTTGTTGGACAACAGGAGGTATTTATTGGAAACTGCAGATCTCAGAATGTTGCTAAATGTGTGGTTGACATTGTTGAATGTTTGAACTGTTTTACGACAAAAATCTGATAAAAATAATTGCAGAAGAAACTATTTGATACATGGAACAATACAAAAATGTGAGAAGCATTGTTTTCTTTTCAAGGCTTACCACACAAAATTAAACTATTAAGGTAATTAAAATAAATTTTTAATCTCTATAGTAATATGGTCATATTCATAATGTTTGTAATCGATTTATAGTATTTCCCAAATAGCAGAGACAAAGGAACGTTGACGGATTTTAAAAAATCCAATTCATGCTAATTCAGCAAAAAGATTGTGGGAGAGGAAAGAAAATATGGACTAGTTTTTGAGAGGTTCGACACTTTTGTTCATGCTATAGGTCCATGTGGTGTTCTTTGTAAACACTTCTTGAGAGCGATGAATTGTGTGCAAGAGAATGTGGGGCAGAGCCACAGAGATGGAAGAGCAGTTCGGAGACTGGACTGCACAGTCATGGGAACAAATAAGAAGAAACTATAAACCATCTGAAGTCTGTTTATGAACATCTTGACCATGGTATTAGAATGGAGTTGAAGGCCAGACAAAAAATCTCGCACGCCTAAAAGCAATATTATTACACTAATCATTCGTGTTTTATGAAATGATATTCTATTCGCCGAGCGATATTGTAATACTTTATAAGAACATTGCAACGAAAAAATTCTGTGAATAATGAGAGTAGTTTTACTGTAACCTCCGAAATTCTCATGCAAATCCATTGGATACGAAAAAAGATAAAAATAATTGTCTCCATACTTCAAAATCCCCACTTGTCTAAATGTCCTCTGTCTGTGGGGTAGACTAGAATTTAAACTACTGCTGAAGGGTTAAGGGCTTAATAGTAACTCCTCAAAACATTATTTCTTTCTGGCTCAAGTGCACATTTATTACCTTCCTCGGGCCATAGCCTAGTAAGCAGTCAAATCAAAGGACTGACATGTTTTCTTCCGATTAGTTGCACACACCAGTCCATTTCTAGGTGACGAGAGAGAGCAAGAAGTCTCAGAAAATTTAAGCCACAAGTTTATTACATGCATTGGTGCAACTCTAGACATAATTACTCCAGTTTAGGGTCAGTGCATGTCATCTTGGGAGATCCTTTTACCCCTTGATCGAAGCTGCTAAGGGACACGTGGTCAATGAGTATTTTTGTTTAAATGAGCAGATAGATGTTTTCAATATCATCCCCCAGTTAGTTAGTTCCCCATTTATCATTGTTGGTTTTCATAAACCGTGTTGGTGCACCACTGCACCTATTCAATCCACAATATGTAGAATCGTGGATTTTAAAAGCAAGAAGGTATTTCACGAGTTCCCTAGCCGTTTAACAAGATACAGTAATTTTCCATCGATAATGGAGAATTTCAGTAATTTTTTTGCTCATGCTGATTTCAGAGAACTATGCACAACTATTTACCTAGTAATCAGTATGTAAAAATTTGTCCCGCTTTGGAAAATTTTGTCAATAGATGGATGGATTTATTTCAAGCAATGCGAGGGTATGAATGACCAGTTGGTTTTTATGTCAATATTATGGAACTGTTTAGTTTATATTAGCTTAAGGTTTGTGTTCACTCTAATCTCCTTCAACCCATATCTAATTATGACATATCCTGATCGAAAATTTTAGGCACAACAACATTAGTTTCGATCGAATGCCTTTGGCTGCGACAACCTAAAAGCAATTAAACTGAAGCTTGAAATAAAAGATGGAATTGGAGGGCTATGATCGGAAATAACAGAGGTGTGCAAGGTTAGGTTTTGAAAAGGGAAGAAATAAAAAAAGCACTTTGAGGTTCACGAAGGAAATAAAAGCTAAAGATTTGATATTGGAAATGGAGGAGGAAAAGGGAGGGATTCACTGGACCTGGAATGGGAAAAAGAAATAAAATTCACTGGTTGTGTTTTAATGCAATAAAAGAAGTGGCATTTTAAATAAAGTTAGCACAAGCGAATTCATTCAAAAAGCTTCCTTTGTGATTCATTCTTGTCCCCACCTAATGATTTAATTCTAACAACAATTTATGACAAACAATTTTGCTAACGGTACAACGTTTTCTACCTCTTTAAAAATGTAATGAAACGTTAACAGACAGGAACATTTATACACTCAAATCTCTTAATTTCTACATATATGAATAAATTGCTAATTAATCACTGCTGCTCTGGAAAATACTCACTATCTTGAGGGACTGCATTGCCTTTTCTTCGAACACAATCACGTCTCAAATAAAACTGAGGTAGGATAGCCAAAATATCCCTCCAAATCATAATACGTACGTCATGTCCATGTCGTTTTGGAGGTAAATTGATCAATAACTAATTGTAAATCCTGGGAGGAGGGGGAGTCTCATACAAATTTGAGTGCGCATTATTCATCACTGATCATTTTACATTGAATTATATAGTCTCTTTAATAAAATAAAACTATTATTATTACAGGACATTGATATAAGATAAATGGCAAGCATTCGCGTTATCGTAAATTAAGACGGTAGTTGTGCGCCCAGTGAACATAAATGCCATGTTCAATCACACGTAAATTGATAGAAGAATAAAGTAGGAGAATAATCCATCCTTACTGGAATACATGGACATCCTAATGAAATAAATTAAGCACCATAAAAGCCATTGAAGAGGCCGTCAATATGTGGAACTCCATAATAAGTATAATTGTATGTCAGTTAAATTAAGCGCACATTCAAGATTGATAAGTTGGTACTATTTCCACAAAACAAAATTTTAATAATAATGAAGAAAGCTTTTGCTTATTATATAATTTTCCCTAGTAATTAATGTGACTTAAGTCTCTACGAAAAGAATTCACAGAAGAAAGAAAACAGCCATTTTAACCATGCTCCAGCTGAGTCATGAGGGTAGACGAGGAAGTGAAGCGAGGAGCTAGAAATCTCGTATAGCAAATTGCCACAGTGATGCGTGCATCATTAGGGGTGGATAGTGTCGGACACGTTCCAGATAGAGCACTTGTGGACAAAAGAAGCAACACATTCGGCCACCTGTTCGTCAAATAATGACTACCAGTCAAGGAAAATATGTTTGAGGGAATAATGAGCGATAGGGGGAAGATGAATTAATTCGAGTTAATAGACACATTAAAATCCTTAATGATGTAACAAATATCTAAGATTGCTCTCTTAGGCTTCTTAATTTACCCTTAAAAACAATGAAATCCTGTAGCTCTGTTAATGAAGTAAGCAATTATTTCTGAAACATTGTTTCTTCGCAGCCCATCTTGCTTTCCCTTGACTTCGCGAGACTAATTCTGGCCTTTGCCAGCATTTATAAGCCAGAGTCTTGTCATTCATTTAACAATAATCTAAACAAAAAACAAACTACGTTGTGGCGATTCCGAGTTTTTAGAACCCATATTTTAGGAAGGCCAGATAAAATTGATATACATTTTATATTTCAGATATTTATTAAATTCATGTTAAATTAGTTTGAAAATAATAGGCAAACGAAGCGAGCCATCAAACGGGGTTGTACCCCATAAGGGGCCAGTGGCAGAGCCTCTAATATATAGCTGAAGTTATTTAACCGATGTTGCCCAGGTAAATTCAGTACAGAGACCCTCAAAATTCGCGGGAGATACATTCCTGGAAATCTCCGTGAATCTTAAGATGGCTTAATGAAAATAAGTGGATAGGTGGGTCGTTCATATGGAAACCAAGGTGAATGTTCATGATCCTAAGGTTTTTACGGAGGTGTGCGAAGGAAAATTTGGCCGCCCTTACTTCTAGCTTAACCAAACACAGATATCTCTCGATTTACGCATGTGCAGTTTGTGCGTAATCCCATACACGTCTGATAGAGTTTATGAAACATTATTTAATTTTACAACTCAAAATTAAATACATTTATAAGTGAAATACATCTAATAGCGGTCCGAAGGCCACCCCTCGGAAGCCTATGTCCAAGTGCTGTGGCACATGTCACACATGCCTAGAACCGGCCCTGTAGATGTAAATGGAATTCACAGAGATTTCAAAGGCATTCATTATGGGATTTATGTACAAATCGAAATCGAAAGATTCAGTTGTTCTCAAATTATTATCTCCTAAACTATAAATCGTAATTATGTATTCTCGCGGACTTTTCTTTGTCAAATGTTGTACTTGATCCGAATAAATTTTTTCATCTATGAGATCATATGAGATCTTTGGAGAGAGAAATATGGAGTTTTAATTGTTGTTTTTTGATAGAATCGCCGTAGCAATCGATATAAACAAAATCTATTATGTCATGCTTGGGATTTTCTCGAATGTTGATCTCTGAAACCATAAGTTGTAATTATGTGGACTTGTGTGACAAATGTTGTACTCTATCCGAATAAAATTTTTAATCGATACCTTACAAATCATAAGAGCTAGGGAGAGAAAAATAACCAGTAAAATATCTGGACACAGCCCTGAACATATTAATGCTTCACAGTTTATGTCTTTGTGCACTAATATGGCATGTTTTCACATCATAGATTCCATTAATTTATTGCGGATGTCAGCACATGCATTTTTGCTCAAAATATTTAAAACATTATTTTTGCCATTTTCATCTAGTACATAGTATCACAGACTCTACAGGGGAATCTGTTAAAGGATTAACATGTCAAATTATCATAAAAGCTTAATTCTAAAAAATTATTTAGGAGGAGAAACAGCGTGTTGATAGATGCCCATTCTTGATTAGGATTGTAGTGCTTTTCCATCAACAACAATCATTATTTTTGCCACTCTATCTAAAGATTGGCAGGACCGATTTCATTGGCATTGGTCTTATATTGGTACTCGAATGGTCTACCTATATATGGCACAAAAATTATCAAAAGTTTAATAGAAGCTCTGCAATCTTATATAAATGAATTACAGTGGCTATACGGGAGTTGAGGGGTAGGGTTGGGGACAGGGATGGTGGGGAAGGGACAGAGGTTAAGGAAATGTGCATGCACATAACCTTTTCTCAAGTGATTTGCGAGAGGGGAGGATATGAAGGTCTGTCGCCACTCTGATTCACCTCTGCTGAGTTGAACTGATCCTACAGTTCTTCCATTCTCTGATTAACTTCATAATGGCTAGGTTTGGCTTCAGTTGCTTTTCTGCTGATGTCAGATATAGTTCTCTGTTAGTTTATTTTGAAAACTACTTGAACAGTTTTATTGCATTTTCAATGGAGCTAGAAACAGTTAGATCATGTGGCCGACCAGTCCATAGGTTTAGGCATCCTACATTAACAGGAAATAGAGAAAGAATAAATCAGCAAAATTTATGACAGCGAGACGTGATGGAACTAACCGACAATTTCCAATTGATTTCAAGTTTGTTGTGTTCATCCAAAACTTGATAACACAACATCGTTAATTTGTGGGCTAATTGTACTTAATGTTTTGCTATGTTTTTCATATGAGAAAACACACGGTCATTTTATGTAATGTTGTCAGAATGGTTGCTTTACCATCCACATGATTTCCCGGCGCTCAAAAAAATTTATTCACTTGTAACAATGAGATGTCTCACAATTTTGGGGAGAACATTTACCAATACAATAACACCATATCTTTTGTTTCAGACATAGCTGATGTTAAACTGCCTCCGGTTATGCATTTTAGATTTGGCTAAAGCTAATGAGACTAAATGCTTCTTTGAAATTTTGAGCCATATGTTGCATGATGTTAATCCATAGGCACATTCTTACAAGCAGATGTAGGAAAAGGTCTCTGAAAAAGTCACCATTGCTAGAGGCAAAAATTGCCAACTCATTAGTTTAATAATGCGATTCCTTCATGAACCGAATGAGGGCTCTCAATGGTTCAACGACCCTATTGTATCTGAGGTGGCAGCGATATTTGGGTCCACTGATGGTGCTCCTCCATCTCATAGGCATTTAGCAGTTTAAGGAGAAATTCGTAGAATCAACTATGACAGTATGCATTGTGACCCTATGACACATATGCTAATTTGGCAGTATGATGAACACGGCACATTTTTAAAAACATTTCAATCGATCTCATGAATGATACAAGTTGTAGAATAGTCATTATGTTTGAGAACTCCTTGGCAATTTAAAAATAAAAATTATACACAACAGTAATTCCACTGCTAACATGGTATACAAGAAGGTATTATAAAAGATTCATTGTCTTGCATTTTATACTAAATCCTCAATTTACTTGGAAGACACTGCTGTGCAGAACCTGCTGGTCCTAAAAATACTTTGATTTCAATGGATTATAGAGGTTTCAGAGCAAGATGACCATTTATTCCTAATTTTCTACACCCAGAGGAGATAAGTTTTTTATCTATTGTGTAAACATAATCAGAAATTTCTAGCCTTTGATGCAACAGGAGGTATATTGAGATACTATATATAAATTTGGTACTGAGATTTAACTATCTGTATCTATGGCCATCACTTCCCATGTGAATTAAAACATTACTGTAAAGCACACTATCAGTAGGCCAGACTGACTGACATGCTTGGGCCCACCAGTGAGTTGAACTTGTGTGAAATTGTTAATTTACTGGACCTAAAACGATCAAGTATTACATCATGTAAATGTTATTTAATTGATGTTATCCTAAACAAACATGAACCATTTATGTGTGCAATTAGAATGGTATAGCGTCACATTTGGCAGATTTTCATTGTTCTTCAAAGGTTGTTTGTCATAAATTGCAACAATATATTTGAATTTTCATTGAAAAATTATGGAAAATATATATTAAACTAAGTAATAATACCTTGATGTATCATTGGTGTTTATTTGTGTTGGCACAAGTCAAATTTTTATTCTGCGGCAAGCTTAATTCTTAAGGGGTTCAATTTAAATTTATAACTTGATCTCATCTAAATCAGTGTATTGGAAAATGTATTGTAGTTGTAATTTGAGTTTATCACTTTGTATGCTACTATTTTATTCTTTATTTTTTATGCTAGACCTCTGATTCCTTTGGCTCTATGCTTGAGTTGTGCTGGAAAGGAACTAAGACTGTTTCACTTAGTGGTGGCGTTACAAGAAAGTTTCTCCAAGATGGAGATGAAGTCACAATGAAAGGTAAGAAAACATTCTATGTTTTTATGACTATATTATTTATGTTATGGCATAAAGTTTGAATTTGATCCTTTACTCGGCTGAAAACAAAAAATAAAAATCTCTGTTACTGCATCTGCACAAATCTATGACAAACCCTAACTTATGAAAGTGAAGGAAAAAGAAAAAAGGATAAAAATCTGTACAAATACTGACTTTGAAGATTGTAGATAGTCACTTAGTTCATTTTCTAAATCAAATGCTGTCATTATGTCCTTTGAAAGCATTCCACATTGCTGAACAATGGAAAAAATTTACATTATTGCTGTTATCTTCTAAGGTGACAGTCATACATATTAACTCTGCTTATCTAATTAATTGTTTTCCTCTCCAAATAAAATAAGAAAAAAGAATCAATATAATGTGATCCCCTGTCAGTCATCACACATATCTATATCTAAGGTGACCAGACGTCCCGATTTCGGCAGGCCAGTCCCGCTTTTGATCAGCATGTCCCCCAAAATCTTTAGGGGACATAAAATTGTCCCGCTTTTGGATATATTGATGATAAATGTCCAGATTATTCAAATATTTTTACAACAAATGAAACATAGATAAAGCAATTCACAACAACGATATTAGAGGGGTCTAAAAATATATATTAAAGGATGATATAATAATTTATTATGTCTGGAGTTAGAAATTCACGAGCAAGTTGAAGAAACTTAGAAAAGACATTGTTCTTGAAATTTATTTGGTTGTATGCACTCCTCGAAGAAGAAAAATTGCTCAAGTAAAATCACACTATATTAGAAGTGTTAAAAACACTGGAAGAATAGTTCACCATTTAATTCAAATGCATAATGCTATCAATATTTTTATTTTTAGACCCCTTAATATAGAAGAATTTTCCTTAAGTAATTTATAATATAAAAGGGGGGGGCCGACTGATTACACACAACAATGTTTTCCATTGTTTGTGAATTTCAGTAGAACTCCATAAGACGTCTCAATGTATCGGAACTAACTGCTTAGTGCAATGTTGCTTGCAGCATCAATAAGATATATGCTTACTTCCACCCGGCATGGTAAATTAATGTAATGGGTGGGTTTATTTTTAGAAATGTATTCCAAAATACTACAGAGCCCCCTAGTGGAAAACTTTTCAACTATCTCCAACGGTCCCACATTTAAGGTTATACCAGTTCCATGTTCGGCCCTGAGATGGCAGTAATAGAAAGATGCACGACTTTATGTTATAGGCGATATTTGCGACCAAAAAAAGAAGTACTTCTTACAAAATTTCAATAACGTAGTTAACAGGCCATGGATCAGTCTTGTCCAATAACCATTCAGGGACAAAATATAATGGTAAATTGGGATCGATGCCCAGTAATGGGCTTAACTTCTGAAAACTTACCATAGTAAAATAGACGTCGCTTCGTGTTTGAACCACAGCTGGGAACTCGACAATGCTCCAAACCTTTTATACATGTTTATTCATGTCACTCCATTACTCAAAGATCTGTGATGAGATGATATCCTTATTTTACCCTCATATAACACTGTCATGCCCCATTACTGGACAATACAACCATTCAAAACTCACTGGGGAATCTATTTACATACACCATCTTTTTGAACTTCGTGAATAATTGGTTCCAGAAAACTGATGCGAAATACAAATTAGCGAAGTGCAAGTCCTATTTTCCCATAAGATGCAATGTTATTATGGGAGTACGGTTTCCCAGTCAACCTAAAAAATTCACTTTTTTATCATAAATAATAGTTTAATAGAAAATAAAATATAACGTTACAGCAATGTAACAGCAAATGAAAACCTAGCATCATAAAGTGAAAAAAATTCTTTTAATTAATTTCAAAACGCATAATAGCAAATGAAAATCTAACAAAACAAAATAACATTTCCCTAAATTATGTTCAAAATACAAAAATAATAGTAAATGAAAATCTTACATTCCAAAATGATGGCATTTCTACAAATTTTAAATGAATGTTTCACTTCGAAAATAGCGGAGTTGGCAATGAAGTTCAAACTGAGCTATAAAATAATTAAGTCAGAATCACAAATGCATGACGCGAAATGCAAATAATCGGCACAAAACAAGTAATGGTCATAAAAAATTTTGTTGCAGTTCAAATTTGCAAACCGTAAGCGCACGAAGTTCAAAAAGGTGGTGTAGTGTCAGCATTTCAGGATTATGGGTGCATATTCAAAATGAGGGTTTTCCTCTATAATTTGACTCCTTAAAATTTCCCTAATATTGCATAAGTTTTTTACATTAATTCCTAATTTTGATGTTGAAATTTATTATCTGTTTGAAAATCACATGGTGGACATTCTTGAAAAGCCTCATTTGTGCTGCTGGTAGTTTAGAGGGGAAGATAAGCTAGAACCCTTCTTTGGACTACATCCTTGGCTTGATAGAAAGGCTTGAATTTTCCGTAGAGCATAAGAGCTACACTGGCTGCTTCTGGTAGGGTCACCCATGCCAAAAAGTTCATTAGGTAGGGACCAGACTAAGAGTAATCCATTCAGCATCTATTCTTCAGAGAGGCAGCTGCAAAAGGTGTCTGTACCCAGTGGATCAACCTAATAAAGTGATAGTCACTTTAAAAACACCATTGAGGAAGGCAACATGAAACCACCTCATCTATTATCCCTAGTACAATGGAACAGTTCATAAATAGAAATCCAATTTATGACGTGCTGGTCCGTGCCCAATACATGATTTGATGGAAGTGTGGAGGTGAAAGCAGATTAATGCTGAATATGGAAGGAAAATGTAACAAGAACTAAACAAAATTAGGAGGGAAATCATAAAAGCAAGAGAGATGTTCTGGAAAGGACGATGTGAAAACATGGAGGAGCTACAGAAGCAAGACAGAATGGACTTTTTGTATGTTAGTATTCTGACTCTGGATGGAAGATGTAGGAAAGAGATTCGAATAAGGATTGCTAGAGCTCTTAAATACAGTAGGGAAAGAGAGTAGCTTAATTAGATTAATAAGGGAAAGATGGGAGAAATTGGTATGTAAAATTTTGGCTGAAAGATGTCATGGAAAAAAGGAGAAGAATATTAGAAGAGGAGAGGAATATTAGATGCCTTAAAAGAAAGGGATGGGTATGGTGAAGACCTTGGGTGGTATAAATTAGGCTGGGTGAGCAAAAATCTGCCCAAAGGTTGAACAAATATGAATGAATAAGCAAGAAATCTCAACAGTCTGGCTTACACCTAACTTGAAGGTTTAGTCAGATAAAAATTAGAACTAATTTCTTTTATTTATTAGCATAAATTCAGCATTTGTGTCACAGTTGTAATCAGTCATAGTTAACACATCATCAGGTGAAGTGACCAACCAGTCTGTTGACTCATGCCCTATTTACCAAAGTGACCATCCAGTTTAGGTTAGCATATCACCACTCACAATAGCTGCCTAAGACCCTGATAGCTTAATCTCTGTATCTGGGTTATAGACTGTTCAAAATACATCTTACTGCTGTTGAGAATAAAAATGTAAGACATAATTTTGATGATTATATCATGAATTATTACTGCATTCAAATAAAAAATTATGATCAAATTTTTTTAATGAATAATATCCGCATCGTAATAATTTTGCACATTATTATGTATTATCTAAGGTTATGCAGTGATAAATAGGTTCTTGATTTATAAAACTAATAATATACTTTTCAGATTTTTTAAAGAATAAGGTCCCAAAAACTTAGCCCAGGAACACATCTTCATATTTCTCCATTAATTCTGCATGACTGAACTGTTATTTTATGAACTTTTCAATTATTTATTATGTTGAATGTTAGTTAGTTAGTTGAATTTATATCTCTGTATAAATGTCGGTAATTATTGTTACTGTTAAGGAAATTCTGCAAAAAAACTTAATTTCTACTAAGGAAATGAACCAAGATAATTTTATCATGTATTTTAAGTTTTATGAAATAAATATCAAAATGTATTCATTACATAACTTGACAGTATTTATATTATGACTGATTTAATATGGTTCTATATTTTGTATCTTGCCATAATTTCTGTTATTTCAGTACAATGATTTCATTTTCAGGCTATTGTCAGGGCGATGGGTATCGTGTTGGTTTTGGCCTCTGTTCTGGTAAAATACTTCCAGCCAACCCACTGTAAATCCATGGTGCAAATTTCATCATGATGGCAAAAAATTTCCTATGATTTTCTGCTACATTCTGCTTTCTCAGGCAGTGTATTCGGTATAACGACTTGAGCAATGTTGACTGGCATACGATGAAACATTATATATCATTATGGTGGTGGTTAATTATAAGCATATGTTTTCCATTGGTTATTAAAAAGCACTCTCAAGGTTGATTATACTTATTAGAAAGTCAATAAGAAAGTGGCAAATCCATATCATGATTTGCTGAAATGTGATGGCCTAATTGTTATGCTCCATGAAGAAACTTTTTTCATTTGAGCCAGCTGAAAAGTTTACAAAGTTAAAAATTTTTAAAACAACCTTGTCATTATAGTATTATATCAATGTATTTAACTAAGATAAAATATCAAGATTTTTTAGTTATTTCTACTTGAAGTGTTGATGAATTCATGGAAGAGTTCTTAATTTTTATGCACAAATATTGATTATTAGTAGTGCTCAAGTTTTCATGATAATAATCAACAAGTTTATTGATCATAATATTCCAATAATGACTTTTAGGAAAACTTATACAGCAAAAATTTAATTTTAATAAGCTGTTATTGAATTTCTTTATTGAAAAATCTATATAATATCAAGTTAAAAAAAGAAACTTTATAAGATATTTCCAAATCAAAAAACTTGTCAAAGCATAACTTGGCAGGCTTAAGAATTGACTGAGTGTATATCTAAGTCCATTTCCAACATAACTCAAACTATTATATGGGAACAAAAACTTGCAACTATTACTATTACAGATTAATAAATTTTTTTATTGTTAGCAAACAAAAAGTTTATGAGATGGATGGTTGTGATACTAGCGCATAATAAACAACTTAATATTGAATATTTTATACAAAAAATTACAATGTGGAATCTCAGTTGCCCTATGTATGATATGGTAGAAAATTTGCTCCACACATTCCAAAAAACCTACATCCTTAACATGTTGAGACTATATCATAATGAGTTGTTATTGATATTTTTATAAATAAAATCGTCTTGTTTTGTATGAATTTTATACCATGGTATTACAAAAATATAAATATTACGAGAGATTTTTAATTTTCCTTTTTATTCCAATTTCCTTTTTTTAACTAGATATTTCATATTTGTAACTATCTAAGATATTTTTCCTAAATTCTCATAATTTTATAGCGCGGTTAGTTTATTATTATCTCAACAGATGGCCTTGCTTGCCCTGCATTGGAATATATACCGACATTGAAATTTAATATCGAATCTTATAAAACGCATAAGTTTCCCAATATTGAAAAAGCATCCACAACAACATAATTTAATAACCTATTCACATTCTTTTGAACACTCGGGTAAAAAATATAAATTTGCTATCGGGCGTCCATATGCAACGTCGCTCCACAGTTAAGGTCGATAACAATAATTTTATTGAATTACGTTGGGATTTGATTTTTCGTTGCGCATTCATAAGATCTGATTAGATTTTTATTTCTTGCAACTGCTATTACTGATTAACGTGGTACAAACTTGAGGTAATTGTATAAAATTGATTATAAATTTAAATTCTAAGATCGAGTCATCAGGAAAAGGTCATCGCAATAAATCACGCTGGAATCGATCTTTATCTTTGTTTTATCTGAAAAGTTAGTGGTTTGTGGCGATGCAATTCTATCTGTATTTAAGAACTTGCGAATCTACTAGTATTACTATTTCGGATGTTTTTTATTAAATATATATATACATATTTTAAATAAAGTGATAAAGAAAAAAGTGCTTTCGAGATATCTACGTCTGGCCATCATAATCAGTTTCTCATTCTATTAAGTAAAACAAGATGAAATGCAATTGAAGTGTGGCATCTCGAATAGGAATGACATATTTTTAACGACTGAATAACTGCGGAGGATATTATGGAGAGACAAATGATAAAGGAGAAATAAATCCCGCATCCCGGAAAAAAAGTTGGTTCGTAAAAGCCCATCTTAATTTCCGCGAGATAAAAATGAGAAAAACCTGCCTTTAGGAAAGCTTTCCTGCGGCGGACGAGCACAAAAATGCTGTTCTACTGGTTAGTGTCGTGTCTTCCGTAAGGGTGAAATATTTCGCGGATGTTTCCGAGCGTGAAAACCTATCCAGTGATGATCCCTGCCGAGGGACGTAGATCAATATTGGGGGCGCCTATATGTTCGAAATTTCCGGACGTCGCGGATAAAACACGAGTTATCAAGTAAAAAAAATAACCGCCCGGAGAGTAATTGGTTCCCACAGCGAACACATTTTTTTCTATCTCGGAAAGAGCGGAATGTCGTTTTCTCATCCACTTCTCAACGTTAGAATTCCCTTCTATTTGCTATCCGATTCGTTGCCGGATGTTGTGCCTCAGCGTTTAACGGTCTCGGTCTTCTCGTCGCCATCTGCCACTGTGCACTTGCTCGTAAAATTCTGCCACGAATTTCATCAAGTAAGGGTTACCTTAATGGGGCGATTAAAAGACTTAGCGCTTGTGACAAGGAGAGTCGTGAAAGGAACTTGATGCGCTGGGACGAAGGTGGAATGGCGTCGCCTTTGGGACTGGGACTTTAATTGCACCTGACAGTTTACATCGAAGCCAAAGGATTTGCGCAGAGACGAAATGCTATTAATTTAAGCTCTCCCGCCGGAGCGAAAAAGGTGTCAAATTGAAACGCGATGGGTTATTTTGGTGGCAGTAAATGGACGGAATTACACGTTGCATGTTTCGAGGGTGTTGTCGGTAATCACATAGGAGCGCGCACTACTCGATTTTGCGGCATGGTTGCGCGTTTTCTGTGTCGTCAGTAGAGGTCTATTATCTTCGTTTTAATTCGTCGAGCCCATCTGGAAGTAATTGCAGACTTGTCCACAAAAACGTAGAAGGAAATGAAGAAACTGCGGTGTGCGAACGAGGCTAAGTAGACGTAGCAAGAGCGATTACGTTTTATTTTTTTAATGAAGTATTTTGGGATGAGATAGTGCATATTTTACGATGCTAGCGCGTGAAAAAACAACGCGCATTTCCGTCTTCTGTCTCATGTAAGAGAAGAGACCTTTGTAATTTTTACGCATAAATTTACATTTTACTCGATTTTATTTTATAAAATATTACAGCGAGAGAATAATGCCTCTAGCACAAAAACATGCCTCCCAGCCTGATGATGATGTGCAACGTTTAATCCGGTTGCCTCTAAATATAGTCAGCGGATCCAAATAGAATTCTTTATTAATTTTCTCGTTATTACAGAAAAAATTGCCTACTCTCCTTCAGAAAGATTTATGACAGAGAAGATGTTATCTCCTCGTCACTTGTAACGATCATACATATGTCCATATGCATGTACAAGTACATACATTCATAAATATTTTAATTCCTAATTCTTTTATGGCTGACTTTTGAGTCCCAAACGTAAGATGACATTCCAATCTAGAGAGAGAGAAAATAATTCCACATGAACATGCGATGCACTCGAGTAATTTATTTTCACTTTTCTAATTACCAAAACTTTTTTCAAAAGCGTAGAAATATTTTTTCTCTGCGGAATCTCGCTTAATTCGGTCACTCCGCTAGAACCTTTAACCCTGCCTGGAGCTACGACTTGACCTTTGTCCTTATTAAATCGCCGCCAATGCTGCTCTTCTCTCCTAACACATCTTCCCTTACCTCCTTCTCCTCCTTAACTGCGGAACACCCACTCGTCCATATCGAACCATCTCTTATCTCTCTTCATGATACGAATTTTTTTACTTGTTGAATGTCTTTAGAATAAGGGTCAACGTCGAGAAGAGTTACTCGTGTCCTTAATGTGCATGTACAGTGAACCATATAAAATCCAGCATTCGTGGGAATAGGAAGATACCGGTTTTAGAAGTTTCACGGATTTCAGAAAAAACGACCTAATGGACTAGCTTTGGAAATCATAGAATTATTTACTACGCTTCAATTACAGTATGTAATTAAAAAAAAAGAATTAGTGAGCTCACCTCATAGCTAAAATCGTATTGTTCAACTGTCTCGGTTTGAATCTATTATCGGTGAATAACGAATAATAACGGTCGCTTTGTAGCCGAAATGCGCATCTGGTTTTTCCAGTCTTTTTACGTCCATTTGAGAGACACCTTGTCGATTAAATTCAGTAGTGCCAAAATTGAATAATACGTAACAAAAAATAATTGTTTAAAGTATCGAATAAAAAAATTCATTTGCTTAATTTATCCAACTATCGTCTTCTTTTCCTGTTCCAAATTGACAAGCTTTGGGAACAACGGTACATTAACTTTATATCGGCAATGATAAGGTTAGGTGGCAGGTGGGATGTTTGGTGTGGCAGAATGAAAGGCAGAGGTTTCTTTGGGATAGAAGATAGTCACAATCAGAAAACATGGTTTAGAAATGTATTATTGAAAATATCCTGTTTTCGGAAGGAGTCAATTTTTATAAAATACAGAATTTGATAACTGTAGTTTCCTTAAGCTTTTTGTGGCATTAAGGATTACCGACAAAATTTTAATGATAAGCCGCAGCTTTATGTTTGAACGAGTTTTTCTATAGTTCAGCTTCGTTTACTTTCTGGAAACTTTTATTCAGTTCTACTTCGAATAAACGATCTCAGATTTATGGATTGCATCAGTTAAGGCTCTCACTTTAACAAGCTACTGCACCTTTTCCTCGGCCGCACTTAGGTATTTTTATATATTTGTACACACGTCTTACAAAAGTTCCTTGAAGCGACAATTTAGTTTATTATCTCAAAGTACTTTATATTATACATTCATTTGGTGGTTACAGAGTTTCGTTAAAAGGAAAATGGACCACACGTAGATTAAGGAATGTGTCCTTTGGTTTGATGCGGTAACTATTTCTCATAAAGTTTGTTGCATTGAATATTTGTTCGCATATCACTTTTGGAGGGAAATCAGTCCTCGGCTGGCCTTATTTGAACACACTACTTCGTCCTTTGAAATATTTTCTTGCTATAATTTCGAGTTTTTCTTTCCCTTTCATCCTGCCACTCAGCAACAGCGCGAAAATATCAAATAAATTCATTGAAATTATCTTGGAGAGTGATGCAGAAAACAATATCTATCATAACACGGTCATTACTACATATTCAATTTGTGCATTCATGAAAGTTATCGCTCCCTGCCCTGAAATTCCCTATTGGTCGTACCGGAAAATTGCTGCATTCAGTGGCGTGTGCGCAGGTTTCGTGAATGGGAGGGGGTTCATGATCGGTGTTAAGAAGGTTTAGTTGAAACCTTGGCTTCTACCTAATTTTACTGTTTAATACCGTGCCAACAGTGCATGTTATATGCGACTAGATCTACAATTTTCTGCGGAATCTGAACCTCGATCAACAGTACATCACCTTCCATAGATAGTCCCCAATTCAAGTATTGAAGGGATGCTTCATAGAGGGAGGAGGTTATAAGCCCATAGCTGGCATAACACTGGCAGTATGACGGCACCCTTAGAGGTAAATTTCAAATGCCGTGGTTTCTGTGGCAAAAGCTTAAAAATAGTTAAGATCCACAATAATTATTTTTCGCTCTTTAAGTTCTTTCAAACGGGATAAAAATTAAATGTGATAACGAGAAATCAAGTCTTCGTGAATAAAACTTGAGGAAATTATTCGTTTGACGCATAAGTTGACATAATTATCCCTCAAAATAGTTTCATTACGCAAATTTTATTTGTAAAATATAATTTTTAGTTTTTCCCATCTAAGCAATCATGACCTGAAGGGCATGGCATTATGAGGTATCATACGAGTATTTTTTAGTGTCCAGAAATTTTCGATCCAGTCTATACTTTATTTTACTTTTCCTAGTTGCCTAGCATAGTTTTTTTAAGAAGGTATTTTAAGTAGCATTACGTATTTTTTGCTATACAAGTGGAGGTATTCAGCGGGCTTAACGTTCATGCTCAAACGTATTTCGAATAATTCTACAAGAACACAATTCTTCGTGAATTTTAAAAACGTTATTCATATACTTCATAGTTACTGGCTTGACTTTCTAATCTTCTCAGCGGACTCTAAGCTGGATTTTCGTGGAATTTTTCGCATCGCGTCCTGCGATCTTTTATCGCTAAAACCCGACTTTTTCCCCGGAATCCGTTGTTCTCACAAAAACTTTAGTATTTAGTAAATTTCTTTTCTATTATTATTTTCGTTTATTTTAATATTCAACGGAGTTTTGTCAAGGATGCGTGATATTAAGGTGGGGTAGATTAAATTGCCACTCGAATAAGTATAAATGGTTATATTTAGTCTCAAATCGCATAGGTATCGACGATGAAAAATGTTTTCAGAGTATAATTCATTTGACATCATAGTTGTTTATAATACTTGTTTCTTTTTAGAAAACCGCATTTTCAGCCATTTCTGCGAATTCGCTCGTGAATTTTTGTAAACACCGAATTAACCCGTTTCACAATTAGCCACATTTTTTAATCTTAGCAATCTATGCGCGAAAGTGTTCAATTAACTCAGATTTATGAAATAACAATTTAATTATCCTAGCGGAACCTTCATCGAGAAGTTTCACTCCTTATTTTTTCCCTATTAGACGTTAAGCTATCTGTCTTTCAGCAAGCACCATGAAAGCATTCTTAATTTAAAAGGCTTTGGTCTTGCTAATTGTTTTAATACAATTATTTTTAATGGCAATGCTTGTTTTATCCCTTCCCACTGACGAATGTAGTCACTTTAAATGGAAAAAAAATTAGGTTCTCGTACTATTGCGTGCAAGTATAGAGGTAATATTTTTGTACTAGCCGATTTGCCCGTCAAATATGACGGGAGTAAGTATAAAACAAGGTTGGAAAGGTGTACTCCATGTCGGAGTACACGGAGTTTCCAAATGCGTTCTTTGAGATTTCACAATGTTCTCAATATTTTTCTCTCAGATGAGAATTTAACGAGAAGCAAGCGAGGTACGTTGTAAAATACATGTAGATCTTCATGCAAAGTAGTCGTAATTATTGTCCGATTTAAGCAAAATTGGAATCGGTCAATTAATTTTAACAAAACTCCACAATAACAAATTTTATTAAAATATGTCAAGCGGTTCCCGAGTTGAAAGAGAGGAACATTGTAAACTACATGTAGGTCTTCATGCAAAGTCGTCGTCATTTTTGTCCGATGTTAACCAAAATTGGAATCAGTCGACCAATAATTAGCAAAACTCACCAATACCAAATTTCATCAAAATACATTAAAGCTGTTCCCGAATTAAAACAAAGGAACATTCAACTATTTGTAGGTCATGTAACGTGGTCGTAATTGTTGTCCGATTTTAACCAAAATTGGAATCGGTCGACCAATATTAGCAAAACTCCCCAATACCAAATTTCATCATAATACGTCCAGCGGTTTCCGAGTTTTAACATGCGGACGGACGCAAAGAATGCATAATAATATAATATCTCGGCTCAAAATCGCTTATAATTATTGTATTTTTCCATTAAATCAAGTTTTATGGCAAAGTAATTTCGCTTATCTTTCCTTCAATGAAATAGATAATTTTAAAGGTACCTACTTCAAATCTAATCACGTACATATATCATGTAAACAAATTTAAACAAATATAATTAATGAGGTCAGGCTCAACTTTGTGGAATTGACTCATAATGAAAGGATAACTTTGTAGTTTCCACAACTTTTAATATAACACGACCGGTTTCACTACGATCATCAGGTGAAAAAATATAAATTTTTCCATATATATAGGGTAAAATGAGGGGGAAGAGGGAGACAGTAGGGGTTACAAAGAAAACGAATGGGAGGTAATGGATGAGCGGTTGGGAAAAGAAGGGGTCGGAAAGTAAAAAGTTACCGTTACCGGTCGTGTTATATTAAAAGTTGTGGAAACTACAAAGTTATCCTTTCATTATAAATTTAAACAACAATAACAATAAATAACACCGTAAATATTCTTATTGTTTTTTTATAATTTCCTTATAAACTACTTTTTTTGTGAATGATAATAAATTATCTAATTTATTAAAGAATCCCAAGGCGCCATACCAACTCACAAAAAATCTGGCATTTATCAAATAAACAGTTCCTTTTGTAACAAAATATACATAAGACAAACAAAGAGGAAAATCGAAACTCGTTTTAAAGAACAAATTGCTCATTACAAAAACAACAGAATTGAAAAATCGAGTGTAGCTGAACATATTTACACGAACCACCACCCGATTACCAAAGAAAATCTAAAACTTCTCAAATCGGTAAACAAACATACTAAGGATGGATGGATGTCATGTCACCCCTGCCAGGGCGCGAAGAGCAGTTCCCAGCGCTGCCGCGCTGTTGTCTGCTAGGAATCCTGAAGTGTAGAATCACGGTGCTTGAGTCACGGCACAATGAAAAGGGAGGTAATTTAATTTAGGTAACGGAAATGGATAATTTTGGTTTTTTATGTGGGCCTGCTGCTGGCAATTCATAATCCCAGAGAGAGGAAAAGAGGGGGTTCGTGCATATTTGCATTTGGAGCAGATATTTATTGTTTAGGCGCCGTAGGAAGTCGGGAAGGGGAGGGATTTTTAGATCTTTATGTAGATCATCGTTTCTTTGAAACCATCTGGCGCCAGTTATTAACCGTAGCATTTTATTTTGGAAGACTGTTAATTTCTTGATTTTGGTTTTACCGCAATAAGACCATACAGGAGAAGCATAGGTCAGTATCGGGCGGATCATTGACGTGTAGAGGATGCATTTGGTCTTCATTGACATTGGGGAGCTTCTGCTGAGTATGCTATATAGGCCTTTCTTGATTCCGGTTGCTTTCTGGAGTGTTTTCTGCAAGTGGGAAATCCATGTTAATTTTTTATCCATGATGACCCCTAAAAACGTTGCTTCATTCTTGCGAGGTATAATGGAGTTGTACAGTTGGAGGAGGGCGCCTTCGCCTTTTTTGGGGTGACGGGAGAAGACAACATTTATACATTTGCTGGGGTTAACTTTCAGTTTCCATACAGTCATCCAATCCTCAATTTGGCGCAAGTGGTCCTGGAGTTGATCGCTGGCGGAGTTTGCATCCCAGTGGCGGGCAGCGATGGTGGTGTCATCCGCATACAGGTAAAGTTGGGTGTTGTTTGAGCACGGGAGGTCGTTGACAAAGACATTAAATAGATTTGGGGAGAGAACGGACCCTTGGGGTACTCTTGGGGTACTCCGGCAAGGCATGGAAAGGTGGGGGAAGAGGAGGTGTTGATATTAACAAAGAATTTACGGTTCTTGAGGAAGGATTGCAGGATTTTGAGGAGGTAAAGCGGAGGTTCATAGGCAGACAGCTTGAAGAGGAGGGCCTGTGGCCAAACTTTATCAAATGCCTTTTCTAAGTCAAGAAAGGCGGCAGTTGTCAATTGGTTAGAGTTAAACCCATCAGTGATGTATTCGACGAGTCGTAAAATCTGGTGGGAAGTGGAGGTGCGTGATTGAAACCCGGCTTGTTCATTAATAATGAGGCGATTGGAGCGAAGAAATTGTTGAAGTCGGTTGTTGATTATCTTCTCAAAGACTTTGGCGAGCGTGGAAAGGAGACTAATGGGACGGTAAGAAGAAGGGTTGGTGGGATCCTCTTGTGGTTTTGGTATCATGCGGATCATGGCGCTTTTCCAAGCTGAAGGAAAGTAGGAGCAGAGGAGGCAGGAGTTGAAAAGGTTAGATAAAAAGGATAAGAATTCATTGGGAAGGTTTTTCAGGACTTTGTTTGAGATCTTGTCCGAACCTGGTGCTGATTTTTTCTTGCTGGTTTGATGATTTCAGCCACTTCTCCAGGGTAAGTGGAGAACGGGTCAGAAGTAGGGGAATATTGCAGGTTTTCAATAAAAATATTAACGTCATCCTGATGCAGGGATGGTGAGGTGTTTTGGAAGGATTGCTGGAGATTTTCCGCAAATAGGGAGCATTTTTGTTGGTCAGTCGTGGCGGTCACTCCATTTTGATGCAGGGGGGAGGTGATGTCCGTTTTTCTTTCAGACTTCGGGCAAGTTTCCAGACAGAGTTGTCTTCGCTGGATAAGTTGCAGATGAGGTTGTTCCATGATTGTTGGAGATGGGTTTTTACCAAGGAACGGACTCGGTTTCTTAGGGCATTAAAGAAGTTCCTGTCAACTTGGTCTCTGGTCTGTTGCCATGTTTTGCGCGCTGCATTCCGTCTTCTCATAACTGAAATTATCTCAGGGGGAAGATGTTCTGGAGATTTGATGGGGACATGGTAAGAGGCGGATTTCAAGGAGGAATGGATGGCTTGGGTCAGAGTTTCTACTGCATGGTCGATTGAATCAGGTGAGGACAATGGAAGGGACACAAGAATGGGTAGGTGGGAAAGGATTGTGCGTTTGAAGTAGTCCCAGTTGATAGCAGACGATTGGATATCAGATAAGGACGGTGAGAGGTCATAGATGGAGAGGATTGGAAGGTGATCAGATGCAGAGTTATCTAGTACAGTGAAGGAGGGAGACTGGGGAAGATTAGATGTAAGGATGATGTCCAGGATATCAGTTGATAGGTCGGTGATATGCGTTGGCTGCAATGGAGAGAAGATTGAGAAGTTATATTGGTGTTGCAGTTGCTGAAGCCTAAGTCCTCTACGGTTCGATACCGAACATCCCCAGGCAGTGTGCTTTGCATTAAAGTCCCCTGTCAAAATGCTACGTTGCTTGAGAAGATGGAGCAAAGCTTTTCGATCCTTATGGGGATAGGTGGCGCCTGGTGGGTGGTAAATGGACCATACAGAAAAATGACCTCTGTTGGTTCGTATGTTAACACCCACTAGCTCAAAGGATTTGGTAGCAGGATTAGGGATTTGGAGGCATTGAAGGCCTTTTCTAACCAGAAGAAGGACTCCACCTCCACGAATGTCAGAGGCGTGGTCAACCCTGAATTGGTGAAAGTTGGGAATGTAGAGGGAGTGGTGGGGTTTGAGCCTGGTTTCCTGGAAGGCGACGATATCGGGATGGTTCGCGTCGATGATTGCCAGCAGCTCCTCACGCTTGGTTTTAATGCCGTTACAATTCCATTGCAGAATCTTCAGCTGATTGACGTTGCAATTAAGGGCCATTGAAGTACGTTAGAAGAATTTGCCAGATTTCCTCCAGGATCACCTCTAGCTTCGTTTTCCCGGGGGGAGGAGGAGTAAGGAACTTGGAAAAAACTCTTTTCAGAGCATCCATGAAAAACTTTTGGATATCACCATCGAGAGAGCAGGAAGGGACGTAGGAATGGGATTGTGTGGGTTGTGAGTAGGAAGAGGTTTGTTCGGCTGCAGGATTAGGTTGGCGGGATAGTAAGGAAGGGAAAGCAGAATGAGAAGTAATACAAGGAGCAACTGGGGTAGAAGATAATAGCCGTCTTTCTCTCAATTTCTCGGCATAGGTTTTGTAAGCCGGACAGCCTCTGAAATCAGCAGGATGGGAGCCGTTGCAGTTGGCACAGATAGCAGGTTGTGACACATCCAACGGGCAGGTAGAAGCAGCGTGGAAGTCCCCACATCGAACACAGAGCTGTTTTAGCCTGCAGATCTTGTCAGTGTGACCAAATCTTTGACATTTGGTGCATTGGGGTGGGCCTGGAGATGGTTTGTATGGGGTTATGATTGCGCGGATGGACCCGATGTACGGGTTATTGAGCAGTCGTTGGGCTTCATCGTCGTTGTCAACAATCAGTTGAAAGGTGGCAACAGGACGAAGAGGAAAAGGTTGCGGCAGAGATCCTGGATTTAGATCCTGTTCTTCCTCTCGTTTGCGGAGCATGTCAGGAGTTGGGCGGTTGGTTCGAACTTGACGGAGGCTATAAACTGTAATATTTTTAGATTCTACTGCATATTGAAGTTTGGGAAGGGGATAGTCGATTGGAAGTCCTCTTATTGCAATGACAGGCTTTTTGTCCTCCGCTAGCCGGTACGTGAAATATTCAATGCCATTAAATTTTAAGTGTTGTACAACCGCACGGAAATCATTGCTGCAGGAGCACTGAATTTTAATTTGTTTCCCTTGCAGAGAGGTAACAGGCTTCATCGTGCAGGCTTTTAGAATTCCATCTTCTTTAACATGAAAATTGATGGATTCAGGCAAAAATATTGGCGGAATATTGCCTGTATGTGGGTTTCGGAAAATCTCAGTAGCAGGGGTAGGTTTGGGACGCGATGACGGAGGTTGAACCGTAGTTGAATGTGAGGTAATTGGGTTGAGAGGGGATGAGGTATCCATAGATTCAGAGGCAGATGCAAGGGCGGCGAAGGAATTACGTAAGGGAATTGTTTCACGTACAACGACTTTTTTAGGCTGAAGGATAAGGGGGGAGGCAGCCTTTCGTTTGGGCTGTACAGTAATAAAATCATTACCCTGATCGCCAACGGATGCATTAGAACCTTGAGTCGGTTTTGAGCAAGTGACTAAGGCCAAGAATTGCGGGTTGTCAAGAAGGTGTTCCGGAATGTTAATATTAACCGTACCAGCAGCAGCAGGGGGGAGGGAATCAGGTATGGGAGGTGGAGGGGGAGGGAGTATGCCGTGACTTGCCAAATGATGACTTGGGCAAGACGATACGTCCCTCGGAGGCAGACCGGGAGAAGCTTCGGTTAAGCAAAGGGTAGTGGTTGGTCGTGGAAGCGTCCTTATCTCAGGTTCCGAGGCCGCGTTGCCATCCGGTAAAGTGGGAGAGGGGTCAGATGTAGCGGGCGGGAATTCACTTCCACTACGAATCCAAGACTCGCAGTCAACAGGGCTTCGGCTTCGGTCCGATGCCAATTCCCGTAGTGGAGGGTGGGAGGATTCCCAATCGGGGTCCATCTCAGCCGAGTCTGTAGAAGAACGGTCCGGGGATAGTGGGCGGGACATGTCCGAGGACATGCCCTAAGAGAGGTCCAGCCAGGCGTAGGTCAAGATATACACAGAAATCCACAAAACACAATCCAAAATCCCAGTCCGAAGCACTCTTAAAAGCGCAAGAAAAAGCAGAACAGGTTGCTCTGGAAGCACGTCCGCTCTCCACCGCGACTCACTCGCGACTCCCCTTATAAACTACATTGCTTATTAAATTTCTTCCATCATTTTCAATTTCATGTTTGTTTTTATAATTTACATGTGCAATTTTAATTGCTTCTCCCATAAGAAAAAGGTAATATTCCAGCATTGGCATAAAAGAAGATTTTTTCTATTGGTCGATCATTTAAAATGCCCACAGTCCACACGCAGTTTACTGAATAATTACATAATTGTTATCTGCAATTATTAACGTTGCAATCTATTAAGTTTGACGTTGCTAAAACTATAAATTCGATGCTTCATAAAAACCGCGAAGCGAATACCGTGATTCTTTTGTCTATTTGAAGGCTTAATAGATGCTAATTCAATCGGAGACAACAATGCAGGTCGCCTTGGCAACATCCGTAAAGAGTACGAAAAGGTCATAAAATTTCTAAAAGATGGGTATTTCTGTCAAATTCTTTCGTGTAACATCTAAGCATTGCAAGAATAAGATATTTTGTAGTTTTAGCCGTCGAATAAAGCAAAAACGGATAAATTCGGTCCATATTTACGTATTTTAATGAATGAAGGAAATAAACCTTGCACCCTGAAAATTTGAAGCGTCTCACACAGACGGAACAGACAAAACTGGAAAACTATATGTAAGACTAGCGTAATTGCCCGTTGAAATTCAACGGGAAAATTGGAACTTAATATATTCAATTATATTGGAAGAAAGTGAGCTAAATCTAATGCATTATTATATTTGTTAATATTAGTAGTCAGATTTTAACTAAGTTAACAACGCCTTGAACGTTTTAATCCGAAAAAAATGAGCTATTATGGACTCACCAGATATGTTGATTTTGTATAAGCAATAATTCTGTTGATTGCCAAGGAAACGTTTCAATAAAAATGCAAAATTTTGACAAATTTTCGAATATTTTAGCTAAATGTCAGCGAATTTGATTCGAAAACAAAAATCGACGATAGGAATAAGAATCTTCATTTAATTTCGTTTAAAATGGTTCTTATCCGAAGATCGTGCGTCAATTACTTCTAATTTAATTTTGGAAAACAAAATAAGTCTGCAAGTGAAAAAGAGGTATATTTAAGATCGCTCTTATGGGAAATCCCATATAGCGTTCCAACCAACAAACCAACCAACAGATTAAGGCTTTTATTAATAGTCTAATAATTCGCTCTCGCTAGCTTCCTCGAATAAAGTCGATCGTCTCCTTTTCCCTTCCCATTTCCCCGCAGTGGCTGGGATGATCTTGGGCGCACCGCAACGTCAAGTGCTGCCACATTCCCATTGGCAACCTGTCCCTCTCCCTCCTCCTCTCTCTCTCCCTCCATCTCTCCCTACTACATAGTCTCAATTTCGCCCTAATAAAGTCGTTTGTCTGTCTGTCCCTCCATCTCTCCCTCCATCTCTCTCTCTCCTCTCTCCCTCCCCCTCCTCTCTCCCTTCCCCTCCTCTCTCTTTCCCCCTCCTCTCCCGCCCCCTCCTCTCGCTCGCCCCCTCCTCCCTCTCTATCTCTCTCTCGCCCTCAACCTCTCCCGCTTTTCCTAGCTCTCCTCTCTCTTAAATGTATGAATGGACATTATGGTCTAAATTTCGCCCGAATAAAGACGCTTATCTATCTATCTATCTCCCTCCATCTCTCTCCCCCTCTCCAACGCCTCTCTCTCCCTCCTCTCTCTATCTCTCCTCTCTCCCTACACCTCTCTTCCTACACCTCTTTCCCTACACCTCTCTCCCTACACCTCCCCTCTCTCCCTACACCTCTCTCCCTACACCTCTCTCCCTACACCTCTCTCCCTACACCTCCTCTCTCCCTACACCTCCTCTCTCCCTACACCTCTCTCCCTACACCTCTCTCCCTACACCTCTCTTCCTACACCTCCTCTCTCCCTACACTTCTCTCCCTACACCTCTCTCCCTACACCTCTCTCCCTACACCTCTCTCCCTACACCTCTCTTCCTACACCTCCTCTCTCCCTACACCTCTTTCCCTACACCTCTCTCCCTACACCTCCTCTCTCCCTACACCTCTCTCCCTACACCTCTCTCCATACACCTCCTCTCTCCCTACACTTCTCTCCCTACACCTCTCTCCCTACACCTCTCTCCCTACACCTCTCTCCCTACACCTCTCTCCCTACACCTCCTCTCTCCCTACACTCCTCTCTCCCTACACCTCCTCTCTCCCTACACCTCCTCTCTCCCTACACCTCCTCTCTCCCTACACCTCCTCTCTCCCTACACCTCCTCTCTCCCTACACCTCCTCTCTCCCTACACCTCCTCTCTCCCTCCCCTCCCCATCCTCCCTCTCCCTTCCTATTTCTCTCCCTCCCTATTTCTCTTCTCTCTCTCTTCTCAATCTCTCTCGCTCTACCTACCTCTCCTCTCTCGTCCTCTATTTCTCTTTCCATCCATCTCTCTCCCGCCTCCCTCCCATGCCTCTATCCCTTTCTCTCCTCTCTCTCTCCCTCCCTCCCTCTCTCTCTCCTTCCATCTCTTCCTCTCTCCTTCATTATACTCTCTCCCCGTCAACCTCTCTCGCTCTTCCTACCTCTCCCTCTCACCTTTCACGCCTTTAAGGTCGTGGTCGGACATCATAATGGGGTCATCTTTTATCTTCTTCCCTTGAGGGGTTTTTTCACGGTCGAAAGAGATTTAATTTGACATTGCCCATCCCGCACCTTTCCCACCCCACCATACCCGACGCGATTAATAATATCTGGACACGCCGGTGGCGACTTTTGTTATTATATCCAAAGGGAAAGTTTTCAGGGGACCTGATCGACTTATGGCATTATGAAGAATGTCACCGCTATGTTTTGTGACTGAATATCACTCCCAATATGATTAAATGTTATTAGGTATTTTTGAGGGCATTTCTTCGAAATAAAAATGACGCTAGCAGTGGCGCCCACAAATAAAATGATGAGTACTAGGAAATTTCTTCCCCGTCATCCAAAGGTCGCGAATAATCTGAACAAATGCTACCGTCAACTTGAAAATTTATTTGTATTTTTATGTGGCCTTTGTTTTTGAATCTAAATGAAAACCTAACGTATATAACATATAATTAAATGAAAAATGTTTACGATTCGAAATGATGGCCTTGATTTATTTTGCTCCTCCCGAAATGTTCCTGGGAATACCAGTGGGCGTAGAAATAGGGAAAAATGCATATATCTTTAATTTTATAACCTATTATGCGTAACTCACACCTCAATCGAAACAAAAGATTTTCTTTGCTAGTTGAAAACCAATATCGCATCTCCGTTGCGTAAATAATATCTGACGGGAACATTTTTTAAATATGTACATGACCAAACTGACGCAATTTCGTTAATGAATGAGGTGAGCGAGGGATTATTTTTGGAAGATCCGTTATTTACTACCACAAAATGATTAAATTTCAGCAATTAAAACGGTTAAATTTTGAAGCTCATTTTCAGGATAAAAGTCACGTATTCCGGGCAGTATTTCCTATTTTTATTTTGGATGATCTCGTTTTAATCGTATAATTTGTTTAGCTTGCACTCAATTTTCATTAATTTTACACGTTTTAGTTTTAAATTGCACCGGAAGAAATTTTGAAATGATATTTAAAGTGCCAAAATCTCCTGGGATTTGCTGCTCTTTCAACCTATCCATTCACGTTAAAGTGTTCGCTGCACTAACCACACAAAAATTATTAAAATAGTCATATCTATCTCTTTGGTAATTAGGAAAGTAAATCAATGCAGAGGAAAACGATAACGGTATGCGTTTTTTTAAAGCTTAAAAATGTCATTGATGAAAATTTTAAAAAATTTCGTAAATATTTCAAAATCATTTAAGGTCAAATGTATTTATTGCCAAAAAATTATTCAAAACTGCACGACTTACAAAACATGACCTTGTCTGTCATGCCTCTACAAATAGATTGTAAAGCAAATCACCTCGAATAGACGGGGAACTTGTGAAAAAATATCGCTATATTAAAAAAATAATACGACACTCAGTTGACCTATATTGTGGCGTACATGCGTTGATAGCAAAATGTTAATGATCCGTATAACAGTGGCGACTAGGGCATCTAAAAATCAAATTAAAACGGAAACTAGGATAACAGCCTAATACGAAAAGGAGGCGCAAAGAAAAACCCTCATTACCAAAGACAAATCGTCCTCATCAGTCCAACAGAAACAGACGGAGAGAGACCTTTTTTTTAATGCACCGGGGGTTTCAATGGAGGTCAAAGGTATAAAACAACAACACGGGGGGTATAAAACGTTTCAAAGGGTTTTTTCGACTGAGGGCGAAGAGAGGCGAGTGGACAAGGGAAGTAGTGAGCAATGTAATTCCTCACGCAAGGTAATTCCCGAGTGCCACGAGATATAAAGGGAGAGAGAGAGGGAGGAAGCGGAGGGAAGGAAACATGGATTACTACGCGACTACGGCCCGAATGGATTGAGGAACGAAGAGGGTGGGAGATGTGTGAAGATTGGCAGCGACAGACACGAGAGGCATTAAAGAGGAGGAAAAAAAATCATTCCTGAAGCATTAACAGCAACAGTCGCACTACGCCTTACAAAACACCGCCGACAATAAAAGGCGGCTTTTATCCGCCTGCAAAGGCGCGGTTTTAAGTCTTCCACGTTCATTGCGCGTTCCATGGTGCGTCGGCGCGTCATCAAGTCCATGCGTATGTTTTGGGTGGGCGATAAATATTTTGGTCGGGCAACTACGTGTGTATTTTGCTCGTTTGAGTTTTAGTGCGTTAATTTACGTGTTTTGAGCGCGTGCGTGGGGGGAGAAAACTTGCGCGTCTGTTTCTCCTGCCTGTTTTTCGTGTTTTTTTTGTTCATTTAGCGCATGGGTTTTCAACCGATGGTACGCATACACCCAGGGGTACGTCAAGAGTTTCGAAGCGGTACGCTTAAGTGTTCAAGATTATAATATTTCTTCTTTCGTCTTTCATGCGTGACTTTCGTTGTCAAAAGTCGCAATGCGTCGATTTAGAATAACGTCATAAAACGGAAATATACGCCAAACTGAGAATCTCAAAGTTACAAAAATCAGTAATATATCTTAATTGTGTTGTCGCTTTAAAATGCTCTAGGGAGTACGCGACCTTTAAAAAATCTAAAGCAGGGGTCCCCAAACTACGGCCCGCGCAGTGATTTGGTCCGGCCCGCCTTATCAGCAACAGTATTCATTAGATATGATTTATGATATCTAAACGACATTTTCCAAGTGCTTGGGTGAAATCTACTTTTAATATAAGCGAATTACATATTACAAAATCGAAAAAAATTCTCAAAACTTGCTCTTTTAAATTTTCGCACGACCCGATCAGCCATTTGAAATGCCATATGTGGCCCGCACTGTGGATCATGATGTCTCATGTGGCCCTTTCAGTAAAAAGTTAGGTGACCCCTGATCTAAAGGATACGACATCAACAAAAAATGTTGAAACCCCCTTATTTAGAGTATGTGTGTTTGCGGTCGCGTATGTTTTACGTGTCCAGTGTCTTGCACATTTTGAATTGCTGTATTTAATATGGATGCGTTCTTGTGTGCGTGCGTTTTCCGTCGCTGCGCAAGAGCACTTTAAATTTTTGCGTCTCTTGCGGGGGTTTTGTTGCAGAGTGTTCTTTTACGCGGGTACGTTTGATCATTTCGTACACTTTGGTGAGCGCGTGTCTCGTTTGTTCTGATCTTGGCTCCGAGTACGTCGAGAGAATGAAGAGCGATGCCCCGGGGAATGGGAAGGATGAATGCCAACTCCCGCGCTGGGTCGTTCGAGAGGGGAGCGCGCCTGGAAAGATGAGCGGTGGTTCGTGCGTGCGGGGAAGGAATTCCAAATGAGCGAAAGGGAAGGCGTCCCTCACGCTGACGGAAGCGTAGGAAGACGATGAGAAACCGGCGATGGAGATGTGGAATGGATAAAGAGATATTAGGACACGAGAGAGCGAACACAAAAGGAATTCAAATGGGCTTTGAAGGGTTCATGCCGCTACCAAAATAACACGGTGCCGTGGAAGGCAGGAGCGATGAATCGGTCGCTTTTTTTTGAGAGGCGAAAAAAATGGACGAAGTGGGCGTTACCCTGCGAAATTGAATCAAGATGGAAACGCGAAAAAGAAAATCATTCTTTTTTACTGTCCCGTTTTATATTTCGCAGTGTCGCTTGAACTAACGTGAAAGCCGAAGTTGAAATAAACGGCGTGAATATTCATAAACTGGAGCTGCACGGGTTACCATTTTACGCAATTTTGACTCAGGAGTAATCTGATTGCGTCGACCCCAAAAGTTGCGCAATCAATTTTCGGAGATTTGAATTTTTTTCGCGTGTCTTCCTTTATTTTTGGAACCGAGGCTGATATTTTATTTTAGGGTCATTTCTCATTATATCTTAAAACAGAACTCGGGAGCGTTTAACAAAGAGCCTACACAGACTTAGTTTGCAAATACATGCACGCCCACGGCAAAATTCGAACCCGCGAACTTGGTGCCGGTAGGCAGACACGCAACCTTTAACTAAAGCCGGTAGTTACAATTACTCGCCTTTTGATACGACATAAGCACTGATGGAATCAATACCAAATCGTAATATTCCAGAAAGTTGATGGTGTTTGTGCTCCACCACGGCTTGCGCGTATCCACAACAGGACAGTCCTAAGCCATTCGACCGCCACATTAACTCCAAAATGATTCCCTTTTTCGACGCCGTCGGAATATCAAAACGAGATTCCGTCCTAAACCAGTTGCGTATAGTGACAGTGCGGACGCCTATTTCCGGGCGCCGCGCCGACTCGAAGATTGCTTGTTCTTCCGAATGCTAGGCGCTCACTCGGAGCGTAAGCGTGGCGAGACCAACTTCGCCACAATGATATCGGATGGTCGAAATTAAATAAAGAGAAACTTTGCCATACTGCCGCATAAACTTCCGTCAAGTTGAAAAGGACGGTCCTATTTCTCCTAATCTAATTTCTTCCTGCTCATCCTTTCTCTCAACTTCAACAAAGACTATTCTGCGTATATCAGAAGACAATTTTATCGATCTAGTCTTTCGTGCATCAATAAAGGATGATATGCTAACGCATGGAGACGACGTCTCCCAGTTCGGCATCGGAGCTTTCCTTTATCTCCGGCGGAAAAGGAGTGCATCCAATTCCCAACGTCGAACGAAATCTAGCGCGGAAAAATATGAATTAAGAACGAAAGACGTGCGCGTCGGAAAATAAATGAAAAAAGCGTTTCCTGCACAAGATTTCTGTTCCATGCGTTAGTACCCTTTCTGATCCAGTTTCCTAACATCTCTCCTGTCAGACAGGCCAACAACACATCATTTGAATACAGCAGAATAAACTCCAATATGGAAGGAAGCTCAAACACATTGAATCATTCAACAGAAAACCCTTCACGTTCTCAGGAAATAGAATCCCACGCAGTAGTTCATCTCCAGTGCAAAAAAATCAAAATCCGCAAACATTTCCTTTTCACGTTCACAAAGACTCGCCGAAGCATATATATATATGTGTGTGTGTGTGTGTGTGTGTGTGTGTATGTGTGTGCATATAACCGTTAACACGTAGAAAATCGAAAGTTATGATAATATCAGGAAAAGAATAAGGATTGGTGGAAAGGTGCCGGGCCAAACTGGGCAGAATAATTCCTTGGGATCACTCTAACAAGACATGCAAGTGCATAAACGAAATAGGACTATGGTTAAAAGCTCAAGAGCAACCTTTATAAGAAAGGCATTCCTGTTAACAAGAAATAAACGAATTTTACAATTTTTATGAAGCAGAAACATAGACGCTTAGGTAAAAAGGTATAAAGCTTTGAAATGTGAGCATGTAAAAGAATGTACGGACGGGATATGTAAAAATAGAAGAAGGACACGAGATAAAAGATCGAAAGCACAAATGATTAGAGAGTCCAAATGGATCGAATATTTCCTGAGGATAGACCCAATGATTAAAGATGCTGTTGGAGAAAAACATGAGGCAAAAGAGGAAATGTGGACATGTAAAAGAATGTACGGACGGAACATGTTAAACAGAAGAAGGACACGAGATAAAAGATCGAAACCACAAATGATTAGAAAGAGAGTCCAAATGGATCGAATATTTCCTGAGAATAGATCCCATGATTAAGGATGCGGTTGGAGAAAAACTGGAGGCAAAAGAGGAAATGTGGACATGTAAAAGAATGTACGGACGGAACATGTTAAACAGAAGAAGGACACGAGATAAAAGATCGAAACCACAAATGATTAGAAAGAGAGTCCAAATGGATCGAATATTTCCTGAGAATAGATCTGATGATTAAGGATGTGGTTGGAGAAAAACTTGAGCCAAATGAGGAAATGGAAGGAAAAGGTTTCAACTGATACATGACTGAGAAGGGGAAGATAGTTTTCAAGATTTCTAGAAGGATGCAGAGAAAGGGAGAATGTGGAGAACCATAACATACAATCAAGAACTTTTCTGCGGGGAAAATTTCCCGTAAATAATGTACAGCAACCGGGTATGTTATGTTACTAGTCTTCGTAGGGTTGTCTGACGCGAATAGCTGCTCTTTTACGTCGCCCAATCACTAATGCTATACTACGCCCCACACAAAAAATATTATCTACCTTTCGCTGAGGCCGGAGCATCGTCCGCCGTCCATCGTTGGGAGGGCCATCTGCGAAGGTTAATCACTGACCTTAGGGAACATACTCCATCGGCGACATCCTGTAGTCCTTCGGCAGTTCTTTTCGAGGGTTCCAGATTCCGAGAGAGGTCTCGATCTTGTGCCTGAGAATAGCTTGAAAATTCTTCATAGTGAGCTTCCGCGAAAGCTTGAATCACCAAATCGTAATTAATGGAAAAACGATGTTCACTATACACTTCTTAACTTCGTAAACCCTTTTTTCAACACTTAACCTCTCCGCTTCACTTGGTAAAAAAAATTATTTTCGCAATGAACTTCTTTACTCCATAGGATCTTTTCACATATAACTTATTTCGCAAGGTGTAAGATATACTGAATTCTCCCTGTCGTTCTTTCCTCTGCAGCTTTACTCACTGCTCGATAGCAGGTTTTCCTTTTCATGTCGTCGAACAACAGAATCAAATTCTCTCCCATTTCTCCTTTGTCTTAAAGTTTTCCTTCAATCACGTCGCCGGCAATGTATCCCCTTCTCAGACGAGGCTCGATCAAGTTAGCTTCCCTTTTTTATGATTTGCATGGCCATTCTTTCTCTAATCTTCTGAATACTTCCTCATTTCTTGTTTTGATCACCCCTTTTATTTTTAGTTTGCTTTCGATTTCCACAACAGAAACTTCCCCAGCATATGACTTCATTCTTCCTAAATCTCAAATGTTACATCATAAGAAATGTTTTGCATCATGCACAGAATGTCACCAACGTCTTCCTAAACTCTTCATTTATTTTATTTGATAATAGAATTTTCTTTCTAACTGAAGGCAACTTATGCTCTCCTTATTTTACCCCTTATTTTATATGTGAATTTCGTTTTTCTTGTTCATAATTTCCAAGGTATTTATAATGCCAAATATGTTATATCAGCTTCTTACCTTATATTCTTGTTCTTTTCTTCGTATATCATCAGTCCAGATTTTTCAATATTTATTTCTATTCCATTCTTTTTTCTGGTTGTAACCAGTTAATAATTTTCTGGAGTACCTTTCCCTTTCCTGTTATGATCATTTAAATATATGCATATTTTATATGCCTAATAATGCATCCTCCAATCTTCAGATGTCCGTTGTTTCCTAATGCATCCCATTCTTTCTCCATATATACTGAATGGAAAAGCTGATCAGCAAAAACTGTCATATTACTCTTCCTAATATCATCTTGCTCAAATCTAATTTTTACTTTATGATTAATGTATGGATTTCTTATTAGTCTTCTATCTTGCTAATCAACACCAATATACTTCTATATGCCCAATTTTACTCATTTTAGTTCAAATTATGATTTCCGTCACTCAGCAATCTATATCCAGGGTTCCTGGTTGTACACCACCTCATCATCATGCTTCTGTCCGAAGACAGGTTTTAACTGTATCGCTGCCTTCATTTCTCTCTCTCCCTAGAAGCCTCTTTTATACCTCTATAAGTATTATATCCCTGCTTTATATTATCTAATATTCCTATTCTTTTTCTCCCTCTTCCTCTTCTTCCACTATTTTTTCCTTCTAAGATCGTCCTTTGTAAACACTGTCTTCTCAATATGTGCCCTATCCAATTTGCTTTTCTTTTCCTGATTGTTTTTATTAGCGTCCTTTCTTCTCCCACCATTTCTAATACTTCTTCGTTTCTCTTCCTCTCTGTCCATTTCACTTTCATCATTCTTCTCCATACCCACATCTCAAAACTTTCTAAATATTTTTCCTCCTTTCTCCTTACCGTCCACGTCTCTGCACCATAAAGAGCTATGCTCCATATGTAGCATTTTGCTAATTTCTTCCTTGTTTCTAAATTTATTTTCTTGCTTGTGAGAAGCTCCTTCTTCTCGTTAAATGCTGCTTTTGCCATTGCAATCCTACTTCTGATGTCCTGTGTACTACTTCCATCCTGTGCTAAAATACTGCCGAGATATTTAAAACTACTTACTTGTTCCAATTTTTGGCCATTTACCATTATATTTAATTCTTTATGTTCCTTTGAAACCACCATGACTTTCGTTTTTTCTGTATTGATCTTCATTCCATATTGTTGGCCAACCTCAACTAGTCTGTCTGTCATCCTCTGAAGCTCTTTCTCGCCTTCTGCTATTAAGCCCTGATCATCTGCGTATTTAATGGTGGTAATACTTTCACCTCCTATCTTAAATCCTTTCTCTTCCATCAACGCTTCTTCTGTTATTGTTTCTGCATAAATATTAAATATCGCTGGTGAAATAGGACAACCCTGCCTCACTCCCCTCCCTATTGAAGTACTTTCTGTTTCTTCTCCTTCAACCCTGACTCTAATCTTTTGATCAAAGTAAAGGTTTTTAAGCAGTCTTTTATCTTTCCAATCTATTCCTATTTTGTTTAAAATACCCAGCATTTTATCCCATTTCACTCGGTCAAAAGCTTTCTCCCAATCTACAAAACAAAAATACATACCTTTATTGACTTCTAGCGCTCTTTCTATCATCATCCTCATACATCCTATAGCATCTCTAGTCCCCCTTCCTCTTCTAAAACCAAACTGATTATCTTGCAGCTCCTTTTCTATTTTACATTCAATTCTTTTGGTTATTATTCTGGTTAGAACTTTAGCTGTATGAGAAATTAAACTAATAGTTCTGTAATCCCTACAACATTTTGCATTGTTCTTTTTCTCCAGTGGTACCATCACAGCATCTAAAAAATCTTCAGGCCATATGCCAGTATCATATACTTGGTTAAAAAATTTTGTGAGTTGCTTAACTGCTTTAGACCCCAAAACCTTAAGAACGTCCACGGGTATATCATCACTCCCAACAGCCTTCCTTCTTTTCATGTCATCAATTGCTCTTTTAACTTCAGACTCGAGAATACTTGGTCCTAGCTGATCTTCTTCCACATCCTCTTTTTCATTTAATTCAATATTTCTTGACTTTCCTTCTTTGTCATACAGAACCTCAATGTATTCTTTCCAGACATTCTTTACATTGTATGGCTCCGATACTATTTTACCACTTTTGTTCATGATTCCTTTACGTCCTATCTTTCTTGCTTTTTTCTTGAATAGTTCCCTTGCTTTGCTATACATGAGGTCTGTTCTACAAATTCTTTCACATTCGACAATCTCCTCGCATTTCTCATTTATCCACTGTTCTCTGGCTTTATCTGTTTCCCTTCTTAAAGCATTATTTAACTCCTTGTACTTTCTTTGGCCTTCTTCAGTGTTTATGTTCTTCCACTTTCTCCGCTCTTCCATTCTTTGCAGCATGGCTGCTGTGATCCAGGGTTTTTTGTTTCTTTCACCCGTTATCTTTCCTACCTTCTTTTCCATTACATCTTTAATGTTGCTATGGATGTATCTCCACTCCTCATCTACATTCTTCCTATTTTCTTCATCTCTCTCCCCCAACCTTTCCTCCAGCTCAGTCATAATAGCCTCCTCGTTTTTAAGGAGTTCCTTTAAGTTCCATTTCTTGTTAACTCTTATGTTTCTCTTAACGCTCTTCAGTCTACATTGTATATTTGCCACCAAAAGGTTGTGGTCAGAATCGATATCTGCCCCTGGTAGTGTTTTCACATTTTTAATGCAATTTCTAAATCTTTCATTGACTAGTATGTAATCTATCTGGTATCGTCTCTGGTCTCCTGGGCTTCTCCATGTGTAAAGTCTCCGCTGGTGATGCTTAAACCATGTATTAGTTACAATTAATCTATTTCTATGGCAGAATTCCGCAAGTTTATCCCCTCTTTCATTTCTCTTCCCTAGTCCATATTTTCCCACTATGTTATCTTCCTGTCCCTCTCCGACTACACTGTTCCAATCTCCCATTACAATGGTGGTGATCCTTCCTTTTCCCTCCTCCTCCAATATCTCCATAATCTGTTCATAGATTTCATCTACTTCGTCGTCGCCAGCATTAGTCGTTGGCATATACACTTGAATTATAAGCATTTCCACTGGCTCCATCTGAAGTTTTACGGCTATTAATCTATCATTAACTGTCACTACCTTGCTAATTCTTTCAGCTATCTCTTTTCTCATTATAATCCCCACTCCCCTTTCCTTTTTCTCCCCTCCCGAGTAAATAATCTTAAATTCGTCTGAATTTATCTCGCCTTCTCCTTCCCACCGAACTTCACTAAGACCTACTATACCTACATTATTCCTTCTCATTTCCCTTTTTAAGTTCTCTAGTTTACCCCCTGAATTCATAGTCCTAACATTCCATGTTCCTATTCTTAATTTCTCACCACTTGCTTTCCTATTAATGTTAAATTTCCTCTGTGCATCCCCTAGGGTAGTCCCCACCCGGAGATCCGATTGGGGGACTATTTTACCTCCGGAATATTTTACCCCAGAAAGATCCATAGAGGTATTTTCAACTTTTCAGCCTATCATGGGAAATATAATGAGGTAGTTTCCCCTTGCTTTCCTCATCGCAGTTTCACAGAGTGATTACCCATCTGTAGCTGTTCAGATCCACAAGATCACCACCTACAGAGGTACTGTGCAAGCTGCTGCCCTTGCACAGGGGGATGTAAAACCCCCAAGACTGCTTCTTAGTCTGACTCTTCCCCTCAGACCTTTCCGGCTTGGATGGTCCTACCAGGAGAATTATCTCCCGCCGGCATAGCTCTTTGGTTCGTAAGAGTACACAAACCCTCCCACCTCTGTAAGGTTATGCAGTCCTTAGGGAGGGGTACACCACCTAGAGATGCAAAAAGTCACATGTAATTTATTCGATAAATTTTATGTAAAAATTTACTTAATAGATATATTAGGCATCATAATTTGGCATTTTAAAATAGCTCAAGATTAAAATCAATACTAGGTACTTGTATATATATGTATATATATAACAACTTACGGAAAAGGAAAGGTAAAATGAATATATGGATGTCAACAAGGTGTTGGGATGAGGAAACCCAGTGAGCACTCACCAATCAGACGACTTCAGGTTGGCGAGGCCCCGGGGGTGTCGAAGCGACACACGTAAAAGAACACAAAAACACAGAAACATCACAAACGTAAAGCTTTCGGAACTACTCCTTCTTCAGCTACAGAGAGAGAGAGAGGTTTCCTCATCCCAACACCTTGTTGACATCCATATGTATATATATATATATATATATATATATATATATATATATATATATATATATATATATATAATAGATGGCAACAAGGTGTTGGGATGAGGAAACCCAGTGAACACTCACCAATCGGACGACTTCAGGTTGGCGAGGCCCCGGGGATGTCGAAGCGACACACGTAAAAGAACACTAAAACACAGAAACATCACAAACGTAGAAGCTTTCGGAATTATTCCTTCATCAGTTACAGAGAGAGAACTCCTGTTGCCATCTATATATCCATTTTACCTTTCCTTTTCCGTAAGCTGTTATATATATATATATATATATTTTTTTTAACTAAAGGAAAAGAAAAGGTAGTGATGAGGGTGGCAAAAAGGTGTTGAGGGAAGCCCAGCGGACACTTACCAAGTTGAGGACCAAGCTGGCAGGCTGCTGGGGGCGTCGAAGAGACACGTAAAACACACGAACACAAAAACACACGCAAGCTTATCGGGCCTATGCCCTTCTTCAGCGAAAGAGTAACGTAAAGTGACACACTGGGCGGGGAATGACAGGGTGATGTGGGAAGGTTGATGATTGGAGGAGGTGGGGAGTAGGAGGGGTGGATAGCCAATAAAGAGGGAGTGTGGTAAGGGAAAGTGCGAATAACTACAATGTAACAAGGAGACATTGTAAGGGGGCTAATAGGGTTAGCGGAGGTTGAGGCCAGGCGGAGAGATAGAGTCGAGAAGATGGATATGTGCTAGTTCCCAGTGTCGGAGAAGGGGGGCAGGAGTGTCATAGAGTAAAGCGCGAATAATCCTAACATTGTAGCAACTATTGAAGGGGACATTGTGGGTATTAGCATGTAATGCAACTGGGAGGGGGCGTCTGAGAGAAACGCTATTCCGGTGACCGTTCATTCGGATGTTTAACGGATTGCTGGTGAGGCCTACGTAAAACGCGGGACAAATATATATATATATATATATAAACAAAAGAATAATTTTCTTTTTGCCGAGATGAATTATTTCTCTGAAATTCTAAAAATTCAGAAAAATCTCCTTTCTGACATTCAGCAATGAAAGTGAAACTAGAATTGAAAACAAATGTTCTCCACAATTGTCATAAAACGGTTGGGAAACCAGATGAGCATTTTGGTTAAAAGTAGCCGTCGTCAATGGTGATTCCCCAATAGTATTCTAAAATAACAATCTACTATCAATAAATCATCACTGATGACGAATGCTTTGTTCCCTAAATGCCCAACTTGTTTTACAAACCTTTTCATGGCCATTGGAGAAACTTTGATTTAAGCATAAGGTGAGCTCAACAACTCTTTCCGAAAAAATAATTATTACGTCACACCTCGATGTCTACTTAGGCTAGCCCGTTAATTCACTATACTCATATTTTCATTGTACTCATCAATTCATCTCGATAAAACTAGATTTAGTGCCTAGGAAATAATCATAAAAATATTACTTTGTACATACTTTTCTCTGCGGCTGAATTTAATTTAATTCAACCAGTTATACATATGTAATAGTAAACTCTGGCTCAAACCAATGTCATTCTCATTCAAGTAAACTATATGATTTTTTTGCACATATTATAAAATTGCTTAAATTGTAAATCCAATACCAATAATATTGTTTTTCTGCTATAAATATTACGAGGAATATATCTATCACGCCATGATAAAATAACCAGAAAAAAATTCTGTACATATAATACAACGAAGTTTGCCAACATCGGATAGATACATTTTACAAAGATATATACGAAACATTTAAATATTGTTTGTTTTGCTAAAATGTCGTGTTTACGTCGTACATTAAAATCAATGGCATTATAATGTAGTCCACTGATTTTCATTAAAAGCACTAAATCAGTGCTATGATAAGTTTGGATTTATTATAAGATCCGGGCCCCAAGCCCGGCCACCAGAATTTACAAATGGATACATTCCCCCCTTTACGGTCGCATTTACCAAGAGGAGCTGTGACGCAAAAAGACGCCTACATACAAAAATTAAATAGCTCGCGGCGCTCAGAAAATAATCCGTCCGAGTGCCGCCTAAAGAAAATAAACTAAATGTTGGACTTATCCCGTAATGAGGGACTGTCAAAATATTTAATTATGTTTTTTTTTAATTCTTTGTAACTGACTTAATTACTCCCTGTGAATATTTTTTTGTTAAATCGTCTTCATTATGCAAAAAATATTTAAAATAACTCATTTAAATATCCCACGAAAACGGCATCCTGGTTGGAGAGAGAGTAGTAAGGGGTACGTGACGTCATCGCATGCCACTCGTTTAAACGTACGACCGTACTGAAAGCACGCGGTTTTGATGCTTCGTCCTGTTGCTTTTCCTGGTATTTATTTTATTTATTTATTTATTTATTTCTTACTACGGCGAGGTTGAGGCCATATGGCCCCTTCATCCACCTAACCATTATGATACACAATATGATAAATATAAATGTACAGAATTCAATACAAATCAATATAGAGAAATGAAAATCATTTCAAGGTATTCATAAATAATTAAAAAAATAAGAATAGTACAGCACAAATGTACACAAAGTAAAATAATAAAAATCATCATCACTGCCCTGTTTGCTGATGGATATAGTGATGTGCTGATATTTAAATGAACGATAGACGGAAAAATACAGAGGAAAGTATTACATTTTTATGAGGACCTAATGCTGGCTAAGTATTTAGCACAATGATTCTTAAATTGGTTAATACCATTGACAGAGTAAAAGTGAAAGGGGAGAGAGTTCCAAAGATTGCAGGCGGTAACGGTGAAGGATTTATTATAGTAACTGCTACGATGAGTGGGAATAAGTAATTTGGATGATCCTCGGGTGTTCAGGGAGAGGCCAGAATTAAGGGGTTTGAAGTTGCAGCTTAGGTATTTAGGCGAGGAAGAGGTGAGGATACTTCTTAGTTGCGTTAGGATATGCATCTTCCTACGTTCTTCCAAGAACAGCCAGCCCAATTCTTTGAATGCGTTTGTTATATGGCAACTTTTGCTCATCGTAGCTAAAATGGAGAATATGGAACTTAAGAAGGGTTATATGTATTGTCTGGTACCTCAGTGCTTAAATATAACGATTAAAACCCTGAGAAAATTGTTATTCACACTACCGAGCTCCTTGGGAAGAAATAAGAAACGGAGAATAATGTGGTTGAAAGCCATGAGGAGATACGCATCTGATATATCGGAACGTACAACTGCATTTGTCTGCAAAGATCATTTTAATAAAAGTACTAGTTACATCAATGTACGTAATTTTAGTTTATGACTTATGTCGGCATTACATTGACACGATGCTTATATTTCTGGAGAACGTTGAAAGAGTAAATTATATTTTTATGTTTCAAAGATTAGCACATATATTTTAAGAAACCTCCATAATGTAATATACCTATTCTAAATACGTAAGATCAAACTTACGGAAGTGGTTGGGCTATGGGTTTATTAAGCAAATAATTACTGTTGCAGTGCATATATTTAAGTACCAAGTTTTGAAGCAAATACTTTTACAAATGTTACATATTAAGTTAGTTCTGTAATTTAAATATTTTAATAAATTTGTTCCCATAATACCCACGACAGCATGGTATTTTGAAGGACTATGTTTTGCTAAATGAGGGCAGTCATGGCACTCCACAGACGTGACTATACCTTCTTCTTCATCTACAACTACACTCACTTCGTAACCTCTTTATCTTATTGTGTTCAGGGCAAATCTTGCCCTTAACAATACAAATTTTTCCTTCTCGCTTCAGTTTAACAAATCTAACAGCATTACTAACATAGTCTTTCCTCATTGACCTCCAAGGGAGAAAAAAGCCATAAAAGCAACGATGAAATTCGCGACATATACAAAAGAGACATGCAGTTATGACTAACATTTCTACAGTTTTTCTTATCATAAGTATAGGTAATAAATAAGGCAGATAGACACTTAAAACAACAAACTTCACCACATTTCCTATAGACAAGACACACGGAAACTAAGTTTATTCACATTAATTTTGACCTGATGATTCTGTAAAAGCAGATGATGGTGATTATTCACCGAAACCGGTCGTGTTTTATTTCATATATTTTGTGGAAATTAGCAAAAGTTTAATATAAATAAAAATACTATCTAGCATTGTTCATGTTATTTTATTATGGAATTCCACGAAGTCGCGGCCTCGTCCATTATCTTTTGTATACTTATCTAGCTATATTTTACTTACTAGATATTAGGACAGCATGGGAAACAATACATAAATAAATATTCTATAATATTAGTTAAAACTAGAGTTATTTTATTCATTTGATATAGGAAAGCTGTTTTAAGACTTCAATCTATCTTTTACATATCTTCTGCGTTTCAGTCCAAATAATAGTACTATTACAATACCTAACTGAAAATAAAAGCGCTACATTGAACTTGTTTTATCAATTAAACGTAATACAAACATATCCGCCTTCAATCCACGCATTTCAACGCCTGAATATTGCTCCCTACGACTTCCAATGTACCGCACAAACATGACGAATCAACGTTGGGAAAATTATCAGATCTGGCTACACAAAACCCTTCAGATGCCATTTTGCAAAACACAAAGCGAAATAAATGCAGGAAGTTGCAGTACTTCTACCAATATTTCTTCTAAGACGGAGTATAGAGGAAAACAACAGAATTATGTCTTTCAAGCCTCTACTTCTATAACAGCACAATGGCTTCTAGCACGGCTAGCACCGGCTAACATGCTTGTGGCATGCACTGAAGTCACTAAACACTCGGCATACTTCGGCTACCAATCGGATGTGATCGGGTTCGGCATTAACTCGTCCGTTTTAAATTGCATTTTTTATAAATATCTGTTAAAAATTTAACGAAAAACTTTATATTTGCCTATAACAATAGCCATGCAATACAACTTCATAAAATTTTCGGTAATTCCCGATATATGACTCCCCCATTGCCGGTGTCCAGCAGATGCTGGTTTTGCGCCGTGTTACCGGCCGCCAGCATGGCACGATCCGGCGATCTTACTCATCTTCGCAACAATTGCGCAGAGGGAAGCGGAAGGCGACGCGGAAAAGAGGGTCAAACTAAAAAAAATGCGTCGTCAAAAAGTAGCCGTGAGCGGCTCCACGGGTATGTTAAATCGGCATCCCCTGCGTCTTAAGGGCATGCGCAAGAGGATTTATGCGGCTATTTTACTAAAATATAGCCGAGAAGCGGCCAACCGGGCACTCATGGGAGTCGTGAAGCGACTCTCATGGGTCCGTTTATTCGATGCCGTTTCTCTGCTGGCCCTACGCCGTGTTACCGACGGCCAGCAGTACCGGTCTTATTTATCGAATTATCGATTAGCTAATACACGTCATCAATCCCCATAATTAAAAGGAGTAATGCAGTTTTTATTTAGTATGATATATACGAAAAGCGCATTTAGGCATTTAAAAATGTACAATATTTAGAGTGTTTGCTGCTATTACTCTCTTTTTTTAAATTATTATTTCATTTTATTTTATTTCTTATTTTCACATGTTCCTTGGTTTTTATTTTTCAATCGTTTGCGTGTCAGTCGCGTGTTTGTGTTATTAGTTATTGCGTCAATAAGCTGTGTTGCGGTCTGGAGGTGCTTGAATTTTGTGTTGGAGTGTGTGTCTGAAGTGGTCTCCTGGGCTCACTGAAAACTGTTAATGTTAATTTCTTTCCTTTACTTTTTTTAACCTTCCTTTTATTTCTTCCTCTATCTCTACCTTTGTGCGACACTCTATTTATTAAATTACGGCTTAGGAGTTGATACATTTCTTTATATGATACTAGCTGGAGGTGCCCGGCTTCGCTCGGGAAAGAATTTTCTTTTAAGTAGCAAATGATTTTTATTTCTCGGGGCCCGCGCTGTCGGTGTCCCCAAATTTCTCAAATATGTTATTCGGAGAAGAAGTTCACACAGAATTTTAACTAATTGTAAGATCTAAAGAAGCCATTGAAAAATTTGGGTCAGGCTTGTGCTCGTGGGTGTGTCTCAATGGCGAATCCATCATATAATCAAGGCAGACTGTTTTTCCAAGAATATTTGGCCTAATCGAGCAGTTTTATTAAAATAGAAATTACTCAGAGTACACCATAAGCCCTGAATTTTCGTTCCCCATTCCTTAATTACGAAAGCGATGTTTACATTAACATTTAATATTTTATCTATTGTATTGTAAAGTTTTACCATTAATATATTTACGCATTAACGTCTTGCTTAATATCCACATATATAGATGCATCGAAACCTTTAAAGCAGCAATAAAATTATGTGGATTATGACAATACTATTAGCCAAAACGTAAAAAATAAACAACTTCTTGGTTACCGAACAGATGTAAGTAGATGTATCGATTTATGTTGTGATAAATCTTTCAATGTTAATGGTAAAAGATAACAATGTTATAATATTCCTTAAAAATCATTTGACTCACTTTAAAAGTATGCATATATTTAATCCATTTGTACCATTTATCTTGGATTTGGCTATTCTTCCTCTACGGCGCGCCACGGTGTGGACTTTCCTTGCATTAATCTTTACGTGGCTATTTGCCTTTGAGGAGGACAACAATTAACAAATTTAGCTGTGTTGCTGCCTGGAAAATGTTAATAAACTTTGCGCTTAAAGGATAATTTCGAGTGATTTAACATATAATACGACTAAACATGAACAGAATTAAAATATTGTCTTTCGTGCGTAAAATAAGCCATTTCCCGTGACCGTGTGTTAATATTTAGGTATATTTATATCCACATCAGTGAAGGGCTGCACGGCATTTTGGGGTTTCTCCACACCATTTCCCATGCATTCTTATGGAAATAGTATTTTGTTGTCCCCATGGGGTTATAAGAAATCCCACCGTCTGCAAACCTAGACCATGTTCTTCCTTTTTTCCATAGGATGGCCCATGAAACTTTTGAATTCGATAGCTTCAACGGTGTAAAAACGTATAAGGGTCATACATATATACACACATTCATTTTTATATATTAGATACCGTGTTTAAAAATTATGACGTCATCATATGTATACGTCGTTGAGTGAAATCACCGGGATTATAAATAATCAACTCCCTATTTGAAAGCGTTAAATCGATGCTATTACTATACAGATTATTAATTCTCATTCAAGAGCACTGGACTCGTTGCCATGGTAATTCATATTTTTTATTGTTGAAAATGTTCGTTTTTTCCCGATTAAAAATATGTTTCTGCATCAATTAGGCACTGATTTGAATTTTGTCCCCAAAAATAATAAACCTCATTCTTTCATCTGTAGAACTTTTTTAGTTCCAAAATTTTATCTCAATTTTAACTAATTTAAAAATGTAACTTTATGAATTTCTGCACATATTTCCATGTTTTCCTTATGGGATAATGAAATGGAACAATGGGGTCGTAAAAAAAACCTCTAAAATTTAAAAATATTTTTTGGATTTTTGGATTCTTCCTGTAGGTTGCGCCCAATAAACTACCATCCTGCCAAATTTCACGTCTCTAGCGTTTCTAGATGTACGTCAGGTTTTATATCATATATTCCATGTAAGAACCCGCTAATAGATAGATATTAGTGGACAGTAGTAGCAGTGGATACATAATAGATGAATGAATTACATAGATATAGAAATATTCCTCTGCACATTCGAACCTGATCGCCCGAAAGGGACCGGATATTACCTTGTTTCTTCCTACCTCCCTCTCCGCTCTCCCGCCTCGATCTCGGTCCAAATCCCTACGTCTTTGCCCGCCGCGCGTGGGAGAAAAACGACGGCGAACCTCGTTTGCAGAGGAAAATGGAAACTGAGGTCGGAAGGAAGGGAAGAGGGGGAATTAGATGGAGGCAGAAAAAAGAAAAGAAAGGCGAATATTTTCCCGCAAAAAAAGAGATGGAGCGAGAATGGGATTAGGACCTAGCTGGAAGGAAGAAAGATAAAAATGGACGCGGGCTCGAAGAAAAAAAATAATCGGGCGTAACCCGGGAATATAAGTGATGCGGGTAGATTTCCCTCTTTTACTATCCGCGCTTTTCATGCCCCCCCCCCCCCTCTCTCTCTCCATTCCTTTCCCATCCCTCGCAGAATCCCATCTAACCGCCTCACCTCTCTCTCCCTTCCTCTTCCAAGAACTTCGTTCCACCCCTTCATTCACACTCCCTCGTCTTGCAAACTCATGTACCTCTTCCTCCCCCTTTCATTTCCCCAACCCCCCTCGTCGCTGTACTTTCCTCCTCTCTATTTCTCCGTTTTCCTCTTTATTCTCCGCCCTCTTTCATTTAAAGCGTGCCCCGAGTTCACGATTTGGGTGTGGCGGAATACGAAGGGGTAAAATTTATGCACGGCGAGGGAGACTGCTGCTAATGATCCCCGCTAATGAGGGTTAAAGCTGGTACATCTCCTTGGAAACGCGCAGACGTGCGGCGGACGAAGGAAGCGGTCGGATTTTTTGAGAAGGGCTTGGATTGTGTCGGAAAGATGAGGAAGAAGACGGAAAGGAACCTAAAGACAAAAATGTGAATCATTCCTTCGTATCAGGGATCTCAAAACTCGCGGTTCGCCTAGAACATTCATGCAGACAGCAAATTAAGTTATTTGATGACGCGGCTCAAACTCAAACGTATCTCTCTGTCTATTTCTTATAAAGTACCTCGGGTAAATCTTATTATCTTATTATTATTATCTTATTTGATGACGCGGCTCAAACTCAAACGTATCTCTCTGTCTATTTCTTATGAAGTACCTCGGGTAAATCTTCGAAAATAATATTCGAAAAATAAGAAATGCATTGAAAACCAACTCTTCCGAAATATCCGCAATTCACTGTTAATCCCATTAAACACAGTCGTACACATTTGGGATAGATAAGAATGTTATTTTCTTTGTCAGTGTGTTGCCGTTGTTCGGAGAACCTAAATTGCGACACCAAATCTATTATTCCCGTAACGAATGGATTTGAATGCTTATCGAAGGATGGGATCATTGCCACTAGTGGATCAATAGAATGTTCAGAGAAGATAAAAAGGGTCGAGGAGTGGAAAAGCCGGTAACATTGAATGCGGTCCGCGGATTTGGTACGGTGTATCTATGTCAAATGTATAAAAAGTGAAATAAAGATTAAATAGAAGACATCACTCTAAGAAAGAAGTTTGACAGACTTTGAAAAATAAACGCTGAATCCAAAGCTATTTTACTTCACTTACAAAACATTCCAATGCGAGTTCGTCGACTTGGCGCCATCATTCGTATTTTGAGCAGCAATTGACGCGGAATAATTTCAGCCGAAGAAGGGAGGATTGGGCTAAAAAATAAACGTTGAAAAGCGACTGATCAGATAGCCCATCAAAATTCAGGTGCTAATATTTAAACAGCTAACACTCGCGGGAAATATGTTAATGGTTTGGTAACCAAATACATGGCTATTTTGACAAGTCTTCGTAGTTAGAATAAAAAAATTAAGTCGAAAAAGGTTACCGAGGCATTCTTTTCATTTGGGAGAGATAAAATGCGTTAAAAAAGGAAGATGGGGTAGAGTGGAGAAGTAAATTGGAGTGAAATTACGAGGGAGTTCGAAGAAACGGTGGGAAATGGGAGAAGGGAAAAAGCGATTACTGGAGAAGGAAATGGGAAAGTAAAAACTGAGAGGACGAGACGAACCGAGGAGAAAAAGCAAATGACAAACGCAGCCGGGAAAAATGTGAGCCCAGAGAAAATGGAAAATTCTGCCAGAGGCGCTTCCGTCGTCATATACGTCACAGGTTAAATTTTTTGGTGCACATGTCAAGCCTCATTTAAAAAATTGTCCATTTCATGAAACAGGCATCCATTTCGCCTATTCCATGTAATGGTCATCTCCGATGTTCACCTCATAGACTGGGGAATACATACTATTACGTGTCAAGTCATAATCTGAATTATGTTTTCAACGGAGCAACGACATGAAAAACGGATCCAAGCTAACTCGCTTTCCTCTGTTGAAAAAGATAACCACGTTGATGAAATTGACAGAAAAGTTGAATCATTTTCCAGTTCATAAAGTGGACAGCATAAAGGCCAAGTTTACGAAATGGGAAAAAATGAAGAACCAGTTTATTAAATGGGCAACTTCACAAATGGGGCCTAACTTACATATAAAAAAATCAAGGTTTAATTGGAATACTTTAGAAGTCATTCTACTTTTAACAAAAAGTATCATGAAGTTGATAGTCTTCAGCGTGACTTGGTGGAATGATTCCATGATTATAAATCACGGAATAATACGTTGTTTTTTTCCGTTTCCCTGATTTATAATTATAATTAAAAAGGTATCAGTAATATTGCGTTGCGGATGGGTCCTGAATAAATTCATTGCAAATGAAGATATCAAAATATGACGATAACGAGAGTAACTTGTAATAAATTTTATACAAATTGAAACGTAGAATATCAAGTGAGATTCGTTTTTGGGGAAGATTTCCTGGTTCGTGCGAACAAAATCCACTTTTTCTCAAAAGCAATTCTGTTTATTAGGTTACTCTTTATATGGCTGTCATATTTTCTCCCCGTTTCGGCGCCTAAAGGGAAAACTAACTTAGCATCTTATGTACGTAAGATGCGGACGGTTTCATCGCTGAAAATATTGGTTTTTCAGTAAATGATTCTCTTTTTTTCTCTGAAATTCACGTACTTTAGAGAGGGTGTGAATTTTTCAGTCACGAGAGTCGGATACGAAATTGGATGTCGAACATTTTGGCAAACTCGTTTGACTGTTAGAATCACTCTAAAATGACTTTCATTAAGTTTATCGGTTAATTATTCGTCAATGTAACAAACGACGTATCATTCGACTCTTCTCTCGTATTTTTCTCCTCGAGCCCCGTTGCGCATTTTTTTATTCCACGCGAGCGCATAATATAAATGACATTCTATTCGTATATTATCCTGTTCATGCTGTTCACACATACAGGCAAACTGAAAAACGCATATTTTAGGAAAATGTCACGTCAACAACTGCGGTATTTCTTATGCTTGCTCGCAACTTCCATAAAAACTATGGCAGTTCACTTTAAACTGGAAGAATGGAAACAAGCCTCTTGCGAACACTTTAATAACTGCCAAGAACCCTTACATTTCGCGGAGATGGACTTCAATAATGCGGTTCAAACTGCTGAAGGCCGTGTGGTTTTTTATGCGAATGGATATACTTCCGTCGAGTCTTTATGAAAACACATATTCCGTCGGACAAACGACCTCGAAAATATTCCTCACGAAGACCACATCCATAAAATTTTTCCAACCACGTTAGAAATTTTATAATACTTCCGAAATGCTATGCGTGGCATGCGACTGAAAAGAAATTCTCATAAAATATCAACAAAACAAGATTCATAAGTGAAATTAATTGAAACAGAGGTGTCCGTAGAAAATTCGGCTCAGTTTTCCACTTCATTTAACTTCAAAAGCAATTACGTCGAATTCTCGATGACTTTCTTATACCAAACCTTATCGCATAACATTTGGCGCCGTAAAAAAATTCCACTCGTTCGAGAATGAACGCAAAATAAATTAAAATATGAAATAAGCCAACTGATAGCTAAAGAAAACTCGTGATTTCAGTGTAATATCGTTTAAAATCCTACTGTATGTAGACCTTGTGTCGCATATGAGTGCGCGCGTTTTTCGTTCCACACGGAGTTATTTCCTTCTGGAAGTAATCCAGCGACGACGCAGGCGTTCCATTATTTTGAGTTCCCGTCCAGAATTTTTCCATTTTGAAGTGAGAGTGCCTACGGAACAAACACAAAGACACCCGCGCTATTTACACTATTCGAGGATAAAAGGTTTGAAAGGAATGAAGAAGGGGTGGAATGGAAGGGAACGGTGAGTCATTTGAGGAAAACGGGCTCTCGGTGAGCCGAAAATCGTCGAATGGATGCGGGAGTTAAGAGGAGGGTTAGAGAGTTCGGATGAGAGAGGAGCGGGGAAAGGTTTGGGGGCAGCAAGGAGAGGTGGGGAGAGAGGAAAGAATGGAGGAGAGGTGAGGGGGGGAGGGATAGGGGTAGCGAGCAATTCGGGGAAAGAGGGTCGGCCGGGACGATTTGGCCGCAATGCGCCACGTGTTCGGAGACCTCTCTACTTCCGGTCGAAGGGGCCCCCGTCCCACACGGGGGCCCCGCCCTCAACTGTTGCAAAAGCCTTCCCCTTTTTACACACGAGACATGTCCTCCCTTTAATTAATTCCATTTGCCCGGGAAATTCATCAACGCATTTTCCGAGAAGTGAGAGAGAGCGAGAGAGAGAGAGAAAGAGGAAGAGGGAGGGAAAAATAACTCGTAAAAATGTCCCCGCGGTGTCTTTAGGGAGTTCCTAACTAGCCCGGTACTGATCCACGACGAAAAGGAACCGACACGATTTTTTTCAAGGCTGCGAGGTTCTTTTAGGGATTGGTGTTTTACGTCGCACTTCGGCTGTTTTATAGAAGACTTTACGCGAATGACTGCGTGCCTTCTCCCGCTGCCATTATCGCGTGGAAAATATTGCTCGACCTTTATTTTTTTAGAGCATGGTCGGCGCTTTTTCTGATAACGGCTTGATATTTAGGAAAAACTCGCGTTTTGTGCTATCCATCTACGCGAAGCATTTGCATTAACTCGAAGTGAATCTGCTCTTTTTACGAGAGCAGCGGGTATGCAAAACTTTCCCCGTGCGTGATTTATGTAAATTAAAGAGATTTGTTTCGAAAATTATAATTCGCTATTTCATCCAAGTTATTATATTTAACCTTGACACTAGCACTATAATTCAAGAACCCTTTTCGTAAGTTACCTATACTCAAACTTTTAGCACCTCCGATACTTAGAATAACAGTGGCTGATTTCTTGACTTTTTTTAGCACCAACATCAAAGGAATATTTATGTTACGGAGACTATTTAGGAAAATTCGTTCATTTAATCGGTACCCACAAGCCATTATTTATCGAGATTTCAACCTGACCCGACTCGCAAATGTTTCATGTGACATGATGTACAAGGGAAAAATTGATGCTCACATTCCTTGCATAGTTACGAATTTATTACAGGTTTCTTTGCATGGAAAATACAGCGCCGTAATTTAGCGGACCGATTTGAATAAAAAATTCATTTTTCACAAGGCAATACAAAACACATATTTCACTTCTCCGGATCCTTTTCATATACAAATACTGATTCTAAGCACACAATCATCTGTTTTCTTGAAAAGTAAATAGGCGTCTCATTTTTTCCGAAAAACTAGCGGGAGCTAGCAGGCCAACATTCCAGGAAAAATATCGTGTAAAAAAAAACAAATGACAAAGACTTCCTTCTCACGGAATGAACGAGATTAAATACATAATTCCGGAGACAAGAAAATAATTTGGATGGTGACACAAAGGTCGAAGCAGGCGAGGCTAGGAGGCGCGTGGGATTATCATCAGGGCCCTTTGCGCATGCCCATTGTTCAAAATCCTCTGTCGTACAAAAGGAACCCGAAATGCTTACGCAAGCCGCCACCCCACGCCGACCCGAGCCAAATTAATCACTGGCTCGGGAAACGGGAGATTTTAATCCTTGAAAGCGTATGACATAGGACAGGCGATATTACGGTGTATTGACCACAGGACGACGTACAAATTAATTGCCCGTCCCCCTCACGACCTTACGTGACGGTCTCGTTAGGGATTTGGTTGGCGCGGGAGGGCGCTTCAGCTGAAGCAGAAACGCGAAATGTTACGTCATTTTACGAGCGTGATTTTTTATTAATTAGTAGCCATACGAGCCATTCGCCCCCGTACGTCATTTTGTTAAAGTCGAGATCGTAAAGCTGTCCAAGTTTTTTGCCGCCAGGAGAACAAAACTCATCTGGAATAAAGAGTCAATATTTTTTTCAGAGCCATAATTTCGTTATGTTGAGCAAATGCATGCATCTCGTTCAATTCGGAGAAAACCTTTAAATAGCGAAGCCCATGCGAAAAATTCGCAAAAAGGTAAATTATTGTGTCAGCGTTATTGATTACATCTTTATATTTCAAAAATATCCAATTAAAAAGTATAAGTGCACCCCCCCCCCCCCAAACAATTGCTCCCTTCAGCGGACGACCGTGTATTTTTCTTTGTATATCATCTTAGTTCAACACGGCCCTCCTATGTATAAATGCTTAAAGACATCTATTTCGATCTCGAATATGTCAACATTCTATTTCCAATATTGATTAACCCATCAATTTCTCCCTTCAGCGGACGGCCGTGGATTTTTCTTTGTATATCATTTTAGTTGCACACGGCTCTCGTATGTATAAATGCTTAAAAACATCTATTTCGATCTCGAATATGTCAACATTCTATTTCAAATATTGATTAAGCCACAAAATTGAGTAATACCTTCACTTCTTAACGTAAATACCTTTAAAATTACTATAAGCAATGTAGTAATTAGATTTGTTCTCGAATATATATATTTCGGAAAGATTCGTTATTATTCATTAAACGTAAAAAATTTAGTTCAAAATTCTAAATAAAGTGGAAAATTCAAAAACATCTTCTTTGAGAAAATTTTCATCAATGTTCATTGAATTTCATTCAAAAATCTTTTCGTATAATGTCTTCGTATGGATTGGAGTTAAGTTATTCGCAAGTTTAAGACATCAATGGTTAAATGCAAAATAAAGTTACAAACTAAGGTAAATCATCGCATTACTATGGTTGATAGAGGTACGTTTCGTAAATGACGACGTATATGTAGCTGAGTTCACGAATGGATTATGTCTTTCAGGATAGAATTATAACGATTCGTCTAATTTCCACTTAAACATTACATCTGCCAGAGGAATGATAGATTACTTCCTATTAAGCCCATATATACATGCATATGCGTATAAAAAGCCATATAACAATGATGATCTCAAGTTAAACAATCTATTCTGTCGCCAAGGGAACCTTTCACTAAAAACGCAATATTTTGATTAAATTTTGAATTCTTAGCAAAATTCGAACGATTTCAAGCAGAAGGCAAAACATTGACGAAAAAATAAGAATCTTTGTTTATTTTTCTTTAAAACGGTCCCTATCCGAAGATCGTAGTTTAATTACTTCTAATTTAATTTTGCAAAATAAAAAAAGTCTGCAAGTGAAAAAAAGGGATTTGTAAGGGCTCTCTTATGGGGATTTACATATAGTGGTCGGAAAAACAAACGGATTGCTCTTTATATATTAAGATGGCCATTTAACCTTAGTAAATTTCCATAAATATTATCCGCCAAGCACTTGGGCATATGTACATAGTATGCGCACAATAAAACATTTTATTCTGCATGTTAATACTTTTCGCAAATGAATTTTTCTTCATGATTATCCATTTCACTATTCGGAAATGACCAACAATATACTCCATTTTCACACGATTATTTTACACCATAACAAGGGTGGAGAAAATACACCTTATAGTAAAAAAAATTATTTTTTAGAATGAAATATACGGTTAATGCAATTTAAAACATTTACTGGTATTTTGTCTCCGTATAAACTGGTTTATCAAACTATTTATTTTATTTTAACAAAACTTGGCCAAGTCTACAAGCGAGTCACGCAGAGTAAACAATGATAACCAGGAGGGGCAAATCTGCTACAAAGAGTTAAATGCTCTTTCTGAGCGGTAAGTGTGAGGTTATCGTTTTTAAACTTGTTTAAAATAAGCTACGACCTCGGTATTTGTACGTATGCACACTCAAAAGAAACATCTTGTCTAAGTAAAAGAGTACTCTAATGTTTTATTTGATTCGGAGGAGACAATTACGCGTAGCTATACTGAAAGATTCGTTTATTTTAACGGTTTAATTAATTGACTAGTACATAGTTGTTTAATGTTCTCGAATCAAGCTGATAATTTCAAAAGGGAATAATCTAATTATTGATTAATTTAAAGACAATCATTTTTCTTTGAACTTAATTTTTTTAATCGGTGAATTTAGAAATTAAGATCATTTTAATGAGATGATACTGCGTTAAGTTCCGTTAAAATCCGTGATTATGAAACCGACCGCAACGCATGAAAAGCAGTCCAAACAAGGACAGAGATGAAATAAGCATCACTATTCAAAGTTTTAATTAAATTTAACTTTCTCTAATCCTGCTTTCCGTTCGAACGGCTTATCACGTCTTTTTTGTGCGACCCCGCAGGAATAAATTTAATCATTCAAACACTTTCCTTATCCAAAGAAAAGGAAAAATATATAAATTCTTTGGAGGAACTTCTGAAGACCAAAAGCAATGTCTAAGACAAAAATTATGTACATTTTCAATTGTGTGGTTGTAAAACCAACAGCCTCAAGAAATAATTTTAGCATCGATACGAAAAAATGAAATTGTATCGTGGTTGAACAAAATTATTTTATGAAAGCTCAAACTTTCGTCTCAAGTCGAAGGCGAAACTTGGAGGGAACTTCAACACCATATATCGTACCTATAATTAATTTATTTGGGAAACATTTTTTTAAGGACCCTGCAATTCCCATGCTGGAAACGAAGTCAGTTTATCTCATTCTGAAATTAACTAGAGAGAACTGACGAAAAAATCTACGAAAAAGCTGAAGTCACGTGATGAATAGTGTAGAATGACATATTATAGCAAAAAAAGACTCACCAAATAAAAAAGTGAATGGACACGGGAAACGTCCCAATAAAAATAAGTCGACTAAAATAAATGTTGACTTTGAAAGAAAGATAACTGAAACAGAATTGATGCCGAAGAAGTCGGGAGGAGAGAAAAACTAATAAAAAAGGGGCCGCGTATGACAGAGTAAAGACGTGCGTGGGCGATGAAGTGATCCCTTGGCAAAAAATATATATATCTGGCGCGTGGATTGAATCCGGCATCAAAGAAGGCAGTCCCTTGCTCTTCCACTTCCAGAGAAATCTTTACAGAGAACCAGATAAATTCTGAAGATAAACCCATGAACAAGAAGGTCCCATTTTTTTCCTTTTAGCCTCGAGGTCACCCCGCGACGTGATCTCCCACTTGCATCCTTTCCAGAAACTCGAGTTTTATTATTTCGGTTTACGTTACAGTTTCACGTTAACCGACTTTTCTTTTGATTTAGTTTACCGGAGGAATGTTTATTTTCATCCTAGCTTCTCCAAGTTCTCCTGGGAGAAATTGAGGATTCGATGCGTATTGACAATCGCCTCAATTGTTTCATTGGTTCCTACGTTGGGTATAATGGGTAATATAAAATTACATATTAGGTACTGTAGTGAAAACTCGTCTTTTTAATAGTTTCTATATCAACATATACATTTGTTTCTCACTGAAAGACTAGAGAAAAAAGTCGAATAGTACTTACTATAGAGGAATGATTGTTTCAGGTGTCACTTGGGAATTTTTTCACATTGTAGAAATAAAGAGACTTACTTGGTAATTCCACATAAACTGATTTTTATCCGACCTAGGTTTCGTTGCAGTTCAACATCATCAGGTGAAGTAAACACATTGCCGGTAGAAATTTATAGTTATAGGTGGGTGGGGGATGGTGAGTTGGGGGAGGGTGAGTTGGGGGAGGGTGAGTTGGGGAGGGTGAGTTGGGGGAGGGTGAGTTGGGGGAGGGTGAGTTGGGGGAGGGTGAGTTGGGGAGTGAGTTGGGGAGGGTGAGTTGGGGGAGGGTGAGTTGGGGGAGGGTGAGTTGGGGGAGGGTGAGTTGGGGGAGGGTGAGTTGGGGAGGGTAAGTTGAGGGAGGGTGAGTTGGGGAGGGTGAGTTGGGGAGTGTGACTTGGGGGAGGGTGAGTTGGGGGAGGGTGAGTTGGGGGAGGGTGAATTGGGGGAGGGTGAGTTGGGGGAGGGTGAGTTGGGGGAGGGTGAGTTGGGGGAGGGTGAGTTGGTGAGGGTGAGTTAAGGGGATAGTGAAAGGGATGGTGGAGCGAGCGAACATCGCTTCACCATCCACCAAGTCCTTTTATTGCAACAATACTACTATAGAGGAATATCAACTCGGTTTCAAAAAAGGACGAGGAACCAGAGACGCTATCGGAGTTGTGAGAATCATATTAATAAAATAAATAAAAAACAGGTTTTTCAGTAGCAAACACTTTTATGATGCACTCAAAAGTAGAAAATAATTTTTTTTGCCTCAGAATTTTCATCGAAATTTTAATTCTGTAAATTTGGTGTGAAGAATAAAAGTGGGTGGCCAAAAAGAAAATTATGTATGCAAACTACTCATATGTAAAGGCCACCCACTTTTATTCTTCACACCAAATTTACAGAATTAAAATTTCGATGAAAATTTTAAGGCAAAAAAAATTATTTTCTACTTTTGAGTGAATCATAAAAGTGTGTGCTATTGAAAACCCTGTTTTTTTATTTATTTTATTATCTGCTTTTGAGTCTTCAAGCTTTAAAAAAATTTCAAAGTTAATTCTTTATTTACATAGTCCATATTTATTTGTATGTATTCTTGAATGAAATTGTTGAAACGCTTACCAAAACGTGATAGATTAAAATGTTCCACGAATGTGGATTATGTGCAAAACTTCAGCTCTGTAGCGATTGTGGATCCGAAGATATAACGCAAAAAGATGTTGAACGATGACAACGCTCAAGCCAACTTCAGTAAAGTATTCAAATTTGTAGCCATCCCTTTCGCGCGCGAAATTGTGCAGAAGACAACAGGTTTTTATGATATCTTCAGAAAGACGCAAGGAAACATTTAGTGGTCGATGGAAATTTCTCCATTTGTTTGCAAGAATGCCAAAAGTACATTCAATATACCTTCTCGCTCTAGAGAGACGATAGTTAAAGACTTTTTTCTTTACCGATAGAAATCTACCTCCATATGGTCGCAACATGAAATTAGACAGTCCGAAAGCTTCGTCACCTATGATTACAAATGGAATGGCCTCATTAAACCCTTCATGTAATGGTCTACTCTGAGGAAGTCTAACGTCATTTCTGATTAACTTTTCATAAAGCAAAGAATTCTGGAATATTGTTGAGTCTGATGATTTTCCGTAGGCACAGACGTCGATGTACTAATGTACTAATAATCAGAATCACACATAGCTAATAGCAGAATGGAAAAAATGCTTATAGTTGTAGTATAACGAGCCACTGTCACTTGGTTTGATGATTCTAATGTGCTTTCCGTCGATAGCCGCTACACAGTGAGGAAAATTGGCTTTTTTCAAAACCCAACGCAGATTCGAACAAAACCTCTTCCGTAAGGGGGCGGAAGCAAATGTTCCTCAGAAAACACAAAATTTCTTTACAAACTTGGAGGATTATTCCAGAAATAGTAGACAAACCATGTCGGTATTGAAGATGTAGATCAGTCATTGCACATCCAGTACCGAAATATCTGGAAATTAAAGATTTTGTTTAGTTTGTTAGCTAATAAATTGCTAGATTATATATTTTTATATATTTCATGCAAACACATACACATACTAATTTTCGTCGGATTTAACATAGCACAGACAGAATAACAATTACCGATGTTTGTTTCGTTGCAGCATCAAGCTATCAACGAAAGTGGAAGAGTCTTCGGGATTGCTACACGCGAGAATTGGCAAGGATGAAAAAAGAAAAGTCTGGTTCTGGTGCCACTGCCAGAGAGCAGTATGTTTTCTTCGACCAGCTGCGATTTCTGGAAACAGTTGCCAAACCAACCGCTACAAGCATTGATGAGGAAGTTGGGGAAAGGGCGGAAAGTGAAATTCAAGAGAAGGAGAAAGGAGAGGGTGAAACTGAATCCACAGCAAAAACAGCAAAGAAACGAAAGATGGCATCGGCAAAAATAGATACAGCTGAAGACGAACAATTGCTAAATACACTTAACAAATGGAAACCTGTTGATCTAGCAGAAATATATGTATATTTGGGGATAGTCATGTTAATGGGTATTGTACAAAAGCCTACACTACGTTCTTATTTTTCAAGAAATCCACTTTGGGAAACTCCAATATTCCCCAAAACAATGTCTCTAGATAGGTTTGAAAGTATTTCAAATTTTTTTCATTTTGTTGATAATTCAAAAATTAATAGTTATACTGGAAACAAAAAATTGTTCAAAATTCCACCTATCATCGATTATCTACAATGTAAATTTCAAAGTATTTATTTACCAAAAGAAAATATTGTTGTGGATGAATCTCTAACACTTTGGAAGGGACGTCTGTCATTCAAGCAATATATTCCTTTGAAGTCTTCTAAATTTGGAATAAAGACTTTCGAGCTTTGTGAATCGGACACTGGGTACTTATGGAATTTTATTGTTTACTCTGGGGCCGATTCTACAATTTCTGTTTCTGATATTCCAGATGGACTCAAAAAATCAGCAATAGTAATTAAATTATTGGAATCTTTATTTCGAAAAGGTTATAATTTATGGATGGATAACTACAATAACTCACCTGATTTGGCAAAATTTTTAACGAACCGAGGTACTAACGTTGCTGGATCGTTACGTTTAAATAGAAAAAATGTCCCAAAAGAGATAAAATCTATAAAATTGAAGAAAGGGGAACACATTTCCAAAGTAAGCAATAATGTTATGATCATGAAGTGGAGAGAAAAAACCGATGACATTCATTTCGACCTTTCATACCAACAACTTTCGAGAAAAAGACGGAGTTTCTAAACCAGTATGCCTTTTAGAATACAATACAGCAATGGGAGGGGTTGATCTAAAAGATCAGAAATTACAGCCCTACCTACTTGAACGCAAAAAAAAACAATAAATGGTACATGAAATTATTCAGTGTTAAGTGTTTCAGTACACAATGCACTGGTAACCTTCAATAGTTCTCAAAATAAGATGAACCGTCTCAGCTTTCGCCTTCTTCTAATAAATCAGATTCTAGAAAAATATGGGACTATTTCCGAGTCACCAAGCGCCAGACGACCCCCCGTAAATCCGTCACCACGCCGTTTACTCGAAAGGCACTTCGCAGAAAAACTATCGCCGACAGGGAAAAAAGCAATGCCGCAAAGAAGATGCACAGTGTGCTCGTCTAAAGGGAAAAGAAAGAACACCATATACTGGTGCCCTGACTGTGATGTGGGCCTGTGTTTAGAGGAATGCTTTAAAAATTACCACACTAAGGTAAATTTTTAAGCAGTGAATCAAATGTCAAAGACTGTACGCTGAATACAACTCCCAGTATATCGTAAGTAAAGCCTTTTTTATATTCATTAATCATTTTTAAATTACCTGCAAAAGTTTTACTTAATTTAATGAGTAATTAAAAAAGATATAAAACATCATATAACAAGCTGCACGCTCAGCGATTTTCGCGAAATTTACTACCGCAAACATGACCTCCGCGTGCGGAAATCTCGACCGGCTTGAAGGGTTAAAGCTAAACACTACAGTCGTTCAAATCAAAAAGAAGCCGAAGATGAGGACAGACTTTTTATGCTATATTTAGTTCCAGAGCTTAAAAAACTTCCAGAATATGTCAGACTGGAAACTAAGGGAGAACTGTTTAACGTTTTAAGGAAAGCGAGACTTCGATGTGCCCCTTCCTCTCTTCCTCGTGTAGTTGATCTGCCTGAAAGATCGTACGGGCAACAGCAATCCTACCAACAACAGCAACCCTACCATCAACAACAACATCCCTACCAACAACATCAACATGTACAGAAGAAACACTGGCAGGCTTCCCAAAGAAGACACAATTTATCTCCTGCACAAACAAACAGTCCCTCAGAAATGCAATTGGAAGGTTCTAGCTCATAGTTCATGATAGCTTCTCCTACTGACTCTATTTCCACAAATTTATCATCAGAAATAAATTTCTCATAAGGGTTCTTTACAGTATAATACAAAGATAATATGAAATAGATTTGATGGAATAATTTTTTGTATTACTATGTTTTGTTGCATTGGTGAAATATAATCGAAGTTATTATAAGATATTTTCATATACTCTTATTTATTTTGTACCTTAATATCAGAGCAAGTTTCTCATCTGGTGGAATACAAAGCCTCATAACAGTATGTCTCCCACTTATAGCATCCTGTATCACCGACAAAAGTACATCGAAGGATATTTTAGACATACTGAAGTAGAGAAAAAATTTCTTATCGTCCTGGCGAAGGTCATCATATAACGTATGAAAAAAACCTTTTTCTATTCTGTCAGCCAACAAGGGATGTACCCAAAATTTCCTTTGCACTTTCTTCTTTTGTCTTAATTTTCTTCGTAATAGCAGAAACAGTAAAGCGTCCTCCTCATCTGACTCCGTATCAAAAACTAACCAATTTTTTAGCTGCGCCACACAGTCGCGCGCAGTGGTTGTGTCGACCACTCGGAAGCGCCACTCGGACGCGCCACCGAAAGGCCTCGTGTGAAGGGGCCCAAAGTCGGAATGGGAAGGTCCGATGCTTACAAAAATTTGATAGGTTCCAATGTACCGCAAATATGGATTATATGCAAAATTTCAGCTCCGTAGCGTTTCTGAATCCAGAGATATGGCGCGTTAACCATGTTGAACGACGCTCAGGCCAACTTCAACAAAAGTGTGTAAAAATGGTAATAAATTGCAGCCACGATTGCTCCGTTTGCTTTGTTTACTGGTAGAAGACCTTCGATAGAGTAAATTGGGTAATGCCGATGAGGATATTAAAGATTTATATTTAAAAAGGCAGGAGACAGATCAGGACTCTATGCGTGAATGAAACTGAGAAGGTAGTATTGGAGAAAGCGGAGTAAATATCGTGAGAGGAGTAAAAAAAGGTTTTGGCCTATCGCCAGTTCTATTAAATATGTATGAAGAAAGGTTGATGCAAGAAGCGCCAGAAGGCACAGGAGATTTCAAGACTGGAGGAAGGATCATAAAAACACTGAAATATGCTGATTATCAAGTACTTCTTGCAGGAAAAGAAAAGTAACTCCAGAGAATGATAAATAGACTGGTAATAACAGGTAGAAAACTCTAAGAAGAATAGGAGAAAAGCGAATGATTACACAGACTATAAGGAATAGGAAGGCGAAATGGATTGGACATTACCTGAAGAGAGATATCATGATTAAAGACGTATTTAGAAGGAAAAATGGAAGGAGAAAGAGGAAGGAAAAGGTTTCAGCTGATGGATGACTTGAAAGGGAAAGAGATCTACCAAGGTGGAAAGGAGGAGTAAGTGGAGAACGAGGTTTAAATAAGAATAATTACGTACCTGTCTACGGTCAGATTACATATAATGATGATACATTTGTTCCCGAGGTCAATGAGGTTGAGAGTATGAAAATGCATTGGTAGCAGACGGATATTTCCTTTAAACGTGAAAATGAGTTATTTTATTTAACAAGATGGAAAAGAATACTCCATAAATGCAATACACAGAGATTTTAAAGGCTTTCTTTATGACACATACCTATGAAACGGTGTCGAAAGATTGGGCGACTCTCGATTTTTTATCTCCGAAACTATAAGTCGTAATTATGTGCTCTCGCGGAATTTTGTGGTAAATGATGTCGTCTATCCGATTAAATTTTTTAATCTATACCTCACAGATAATACAAAAGCATGGAAAAGAAATTTACGGATTTTTAACGGTTTTTTTACCAAGGAAACCGTCTTAGCGGTCGATATAAACAGAATATGCGATGTTATATTCGGGATTTTCTCGAATTTTTTCTCCGAAACTATAACTCGTAATTAAGTGGTCTCGCAGGCTTATTTTTGACAAATGAAGTTCTCTATCAGAATACATTTTTAATATATACCTTAGAGATCATATAAGAGCTAGGGAGAAAAAAGTTGGTATATCATTGTTGCTTGATGGATGCCATTTAACGGGATACGAGTATAAGTTTATTAAAGTAATTATGTAAAGTGGAAATTATAATTGACGGATGCAGTTCAAAATCATAATTGAGCGATCAATTTTAATAAGGATCATCCGTATTTAATTTAATTAAAATCTGTCCAGAGGTTTAGGAGATGAAAGTAACGACATACGGACGGACGGACGATACGCGTCCATTAAGCATTCTGCTACTACACAGCGATAAGAGTTTAAAGGGAGCACAGAAAGGGTAAGGGACATTCTGTAGCTTCACATTCCTTCCGAGGTTTCAGAAGATTTGGCGCATCAGTACCGCTTCGCTGGTAAAGAACGCCTAAAAATGAAATTTTAATAACAGATCTTCAATTTCGTCGCATTTTTATAATTCTCGAGTCATTTCCAACAAGTGAAATATTTTCAACAAACTTATTTGCCTTACTTGTCAACGAGTGAAAAGAAGCCTCTGTACAGGAGAATATTAAAAATAGAAAGAGATGTGGAAAATTTTACATACGTATGAATATGGGTCTATTACAAAATAATCCTATAAATAATTTCTAAATACTCTTACTTATATACTTACATTATTTCTTTGAGAGTATTAGATTCATCCGTTTTTGACTTCACGTAGAGAACATCATGATTTGTTAAAAAACAATTATAAAAGTTTCCTTACAACTGTAACCCAATCGATAATTTAAGGTGATTCATATGGTCAAAAAACGGCTGAGAAAATCATATGCTCATTTCGACTGAAAAGCAGCTTTTCTTAGCGGTGATTCGCCGATAACAGATACCAAATAAAACCATTTTTTAATCTACAACCGCTTAAATGCTCACTTGGTAAAATATTACTATCGGTGAACACAACACCATTTGTCTTTCACAACTCGCCATTTGTGAGAAAGTGATCACAAAGAGTCTTCTAATCCCTATCGGAAATTCGCAGATGCACCCTTTTCATATCATTCAGTCGTGATATGCTACAATAACCAGTTTTCATTCTGACTCATTTGAAATAAAACATGGAATTCGCACAACCACTCGCAATGAAAGCAGTATTAAAATTAAAAATTTTACTCCTAGGGGGGGACCCTACTGAGTTTGAAAAATGTTTTATTTTAAATTCGATTTGTTTCATTTTTGGAAGGATTGTTTGCTATGTTAATAAAAAGGTTTATACAAATTTTGACTTAAATTGGTTATATAGCTTTTGATAATTGATTAATTTTAAGGAATAAAAGTGCATTTATTTAAAAAGTTCCTGCCTCACCAATTTTTGAGATATTACTTTCAAACTTTTACAGAATACACATAATATTCATATATATAAATCGTGGTAAGCACAGTTTATTTGAGCATTTTTTGTTATATTTTATTAAATTTTCAAATTTTGAGATTTTTGTTTTTTTATTATTTACATTTTTTACAAGTTGGTAAGCACTGATAATCAAAAGTTTTCATCTTATCTTAAGATTAATACTAGAATTTGTGTAAAACATAGAAATGAACTTATAGTAAAATTTATAAGCAAATCAAAACAAAACATGCGCAGGGAGCATTATATATGCTAAAAATGTTAGTCTTTAGAAAAAAGCATTTTTTGTACATACAGTGCTATAAAAAATATTTCTTCAACTCAGAATGCCCCTGCTTTATACATTTCCCCTTCCCTCTGTATCTTTCTCTCTTCCACTGCAGTCTTCATCATTTCAAAATTTTGAATCTTACGCTTAAGGAGTTAAATTTTTAATTTTAACAATAATTTCACCGTAGTCTCTACCTTTACTTATTTATGGAAGCAGTAGTAATGAATGTGATTTAATTTAATAATGAACTTTGCAATTTTACTCAATTGTGTATAAAACAAATATGGAAGGGAAAAGGTGAAGACGCTGAGGAACTTGATAGAGGTGGCAGGATAAACCCATACTCATACGATGAAGTTATGGAGTGAAATGCAATCAAGAAGGAAAATGCTTTAGCCAGAATTAGAGAAGAAATGTATAACTTTAAATTGTTTTAGAAGATACTAAGTGAACTGTGTGGAAAAGACAAAGTTCGAAAGAACTTATATAGTAATAGTTAGCGCCAATATATGTCAGATATTGAAAATTAAAAGTTTATGAGGGTTATGAATCTACAAAAGCGGCAGGAGTATTAAACATCCTTCAAAAATCGTTAAAAGGAATAAAAACTCGTGTATACAGAGTGTTTTTATAAAATGGTTCATGTAATTTATGCAGAAGGAGCGTACTAACTCAATTTTGATTCAATCAGAAATATATGTAATGCTACTGGATGACAAGATAATGAGGGCAAAAGGCTAAAACTCATATTCAGCTAAATTGATTCTCAGAATTAAATACAGAAGGACGGAAGATGAAACGAATTGTTATAGTGCTGAACATCTGTCCGTATTTCGATGAGAACGGAATAAAATAGGCGCAATATGGGTGATGAGAACTCTGGTTAAAATTGAATATCGTAAGGATGTCTTTGTTTAATTTTTTATTTACAAAAGGACTTTTTGCCAAGTTTTGGGACCTACGTTAATGGAGGTGTTAAGGAAAATAGTAATATGTTGGACAGAGAGGTGTTCAATCAAAAAGTTTTGTATGAATTTGGCGGTAAAAGTGAAGACTGTAGAGTGAGGATCATATCAGACAACACCAGGAGCAGGAATTCGATGGGCCGACAACCCTATCCATCACTATTCAGTTTTTATGCAGAATAAATAATAAAAGATGCATAGGAAAATGAACTTAGCCTTAACAGTTATCTCCAGCTATCTTGCATCACGGCCACATGGAACGGAGTCGTGGAAAATAGGGAAAAAATTATAGGAGCAAATATGGTGATCATAACAATAATTATAACATAATTTCTAAAAACAATACAATTTGGATGAATAAGCGTAGAAATATCGAAAGCATTAGCACGCTCTTTTTAAAAAAAAGGCTGAAACGTCGTGTAATATTTTTTCCAATTTTCTCCATCTAGAGAGGTTTGAATCCCAGTTGCGTTGGCGTGACTATCGACTATTCGTACGTGATCACTGCAGCGTAAACAGCGCTCAGGGGAGCTGAAGATAGGAGATTAATTTCCGCAATTTCCGGCCGCGATTTCATCCTGTTTGAGGAGACGGCAGAAAATATACTCTTCAACCATCATCACTGCCACCGAGTCGATTCCTACGCACGCCGTCTATAACCTCCACCCAAGTGTTTTCCTATTTTTTAGCTAAAATGTTGACTAACGGAAAAATATTTCGGCGGTGGAATTCATTCCGCCTTTTAAATTTTCACCGAAATTCGCGAGTACACATAAATTTAGATTCCTGGAAAAACCGGGAGGACATTTGTCATTCTGTCTCTGGTGCGTCCGCCCGCCAATCTGCCTTGTTGACATTTCTGTCCATCCTTGTCTTCCTGTCACTCTATTCTTGTTTGTAGAACTTTTCGGCCTAAACTAATTTCTTCAAAGCTTTCATCCCGATATTTAAGGTCATGTAAAATTACTTTCTTCACCGCATGATTAATACCTTCCCGACAAAGGTGCCGAGTCTTTTAAAATGATAAAGCCCTAAATGATTTTTGAGAGATAATTTCCATGTCAAAGGAATTAATTCTTCGAAGACGGCAAGGGCTTGTAGCTTTTTTATTATTTCATCAATCACTTTAACCATATTCTTTCAAAGGAGAGAAAAATCATTTTTTTTTTCATTTTCGGACACTTCAAAAATCTTTTTATTATTCATATTCCATATATTCATAATTCCATCTTAATTAATAGATTTTACAGATGTTTGATAGAAAACGTGATTGAAACTACTCTTCAGCAAAAACTAAATGTTAATTTTGTTATTGGAATCGCGCCATTAAGACGCCGATACATGTTGAATTCAAAGGCCAAGTTAGCATTATTGGAAATTAAAAGAGATGGAGGAAAACTAAGGATAATTAAAGTACTATACCCTAGGAAAAACAATACTGCAGGAATACACGCACACACACAACTACTGATAGCAATATTTAAATATTGGTAGGCTCACAAAAGATAAATACACAAAATTAAATATTTATAAACACAGCTATACATAAAAACTTAGAAAAACATGCAAGTACGCATTAACATGTACATATACATATGCAGATACTAAAACATTTTCGACGACGACCTGTAAGAGAAAAGAATTGCTTGTCAGCTTAAGGTAATGAAAGGGAACGGGATAGGAGATGTTTGTGGTACGAGCGTTTGAAGGTACATAGGGATGAAGAGTGGTTTATTTCAGATGGGAGGCTATTCCATAATCTGCATGCTGTGACAGTGAAGGATCTGTTGAAGATGTATGTTCTGTGGTGCGCAGTCAGAAGTTTATGGCATCCTCTAGTGCAGCGTTTCCCAACCGGTGGTTCGCGTACCCCTAGGTATTCGCGAAATAAATCTGAGGGAGAAAAATTTGGTAATGGCGTCTTTTTCACTTTCTTGGTTCTAGAATTCTTACCAATATTTTAATTTTTTTCAAATTAGTTGCATGGTTTTATTTTCAATTTTTTCTTATGCTTCAAGAATTATATTTGAATTTTACATGGTACTCACTAAAAATTGATGTAAATATCAGAGATTCAGATTTTATTTTAAACGTTTTCATACTATGCGCTATAATAACTTCATATTTTTCATTAATTAAACGCGTTCAAAGAGATTTGATTTTACGAAATTTACTCAGGCAAAGCTGTTACAACTCATAGGATTCGCGAAGATTAAAGATTAATCCAAGGGGTTCGCGACGAGAAATAGATTAGCTCAAGGGGTTCGCGAACTGAAAAAGGTTGGGAACCGCTGCTCTAGTGTTACATTTATGAATAGTATTAACGGTGATAAACTCTGCGAAAAAGTATTGCGAGATATTTGTTTTAAGGATTTGATATAATAGCGAAAAGAAATGCAATTTTCTACGCGATTCAAGATTTAGCCAAGAATGTTTGCAGAAATATTCCGAAATATGGTCGAACTTCTTAAGATTAAAGAAGGATCTTACGCAGTAATTATGGGTACGCTGGAGCATAAGGGCGAGATCCTTTGATACGTCTTGATATACATCTACATCTACATCTACATATTACCCTGCAAGTCACCTTGACGGTGGATGGCAGGGGGTGCCGCGCACCAAGTTCCTAACTAATTATTATTCACTGTTATCTATTGTGGTCACGTATTGTCCTAGGGAAAAAGGACTCCTTATACCTCTCCGTCCTACTATCTATTTCGCGAATCTTGTCCTCATTATCCCTCCGTCCGATATACGTTGGTTGTCGAATAATATCCTTCATTTCATTTACGAATATCTCCGACCTATATTTATCTAGAAGTTTAAGTCTCGCCTGTAATCTACGATCTTTCAACGATGGCCAACTCAACTCATCAATGAGTAACGTAACGCTCTGTTTTTTATCGTAATTCTTTTTCACGAATCTAGCTGCTCGCCGCTGTATTTTTTCTAAATCCTTTATGAGTCCCCTCTGATATGGATCCCAAACCGCTGCTGCGTATTCCATTTGAGGTCTAACCAACGATAAATAACAGGATTCTCTCACCTTTTCCGTGCTTTTCCTGACTATCCTACGCACAAAAGCCAACTTCTTATTTGCCGCACCTATCACTCGTCTTATGTGGGTGTCCCAAGACAGGTCACGATTCAAGGTTACCCCGAGGTATTTCACGGATTCCGAAACAGGAATGATCTCACCATCTATCGAGTAGGTAAACACGGACGATGGGCTTCTAGATTTCCAAAAGTTTAGAACGTTACTCTTTTTCTGATTGATTTCTAGCTGCCATTCCTTGCACCAAACAGATAACGCATCCAGATCATCCTGAAGCTGACGATGGTCGCTAGGACCACTAATTTCTCTATAGACTACGGTGTCATCCGCAAAAAGCCTGATATTACTTTTTACAACTGAGCTGATGTCGTTTATATAAAGCAAGAAAAGCATAGGTCCGATCACACTACCCTGCGGCACTCCAGAGACTACATCTGCCACACTCGAGGACTTACCATCGATGACTACTTTTTGTTTTCTATTCCAAAGGAAAGCGCGAACCCAGTTAATGACTTTAACATTAACGCCAAGATTTCCCAATTTTAATAACAACTTACGGTGGGGAACCTTGTCAAAAGCTTTTCTAAAATCAAGGAACACTGCATCGACCTGCTTATTATTTTCGCCGCATGATAAAACATCATTCACAAACAGACCGAGTTGGGTGTCACAGGATCTACCTTTTCTGAAGCCATGTTGACAGCTGACTAAGAGCGATCTACTCTCAAGATAACGCATTGTGTTGCTAACAATAATGTGCTCCAAAATCTTACATGATAATGATGTTAGAGAAATCGGCCTATAATTTTCGGGGTTTTCTTTGTCACCTCCCTTATGAATGGGTGTGACGTGTGCTAGTTTCCAATCATCAGGAACCTCACAGAGGGTAAGAGATTTCTCGAAAACTATCCGAAGGAAGGGAGCTATTTCTTCTGCTAGTTCTTTTAATACACGCGCGGGAATTCCTTCTGGTCCAGGATTTTTGTTGGGCTTTATCGCACTCAGTTGCTTCGCTATTCCTGCCTCAGAGATTTTAATATTATCCATCCGAGTACATCCATCGGGAATAAGATTATCTTTAAGTATATTTCCACCTGCCGTGAACGCCTTCGCGAAGTAAACGTTTAGTAGATTAGCTTTATCCTCCCCATCGTGAAGGATGTCTCCGGAATCATATCGCAGGGAGGGTATTGAAGGACCCACTCCCTTGACTTCTCTTACGTAGGACCAGAACGCTTTTGGATCCTCCTTCAATTTTGTATTTAATACCTCATTCCGGAAGGTGTTAAATGCGTTACGCATGGTTTTTCTCGCTAGTACGCGGGCACTGTTATACTCATGGACTATAGCTGTGCGATACTCATCGGAAGCGGTGGTAGGTATGTTTTTCAATTTTGCGTGGCTACGCCTCTGTCGTCTTAAGGCAATCCTGACTTCCTTATTAAACCAACGAGGTTCTTTCTTATCAGATTTTAACTTACTGGGGATAAATCTATTGATACCTCTTCCTAGTATATTCTTAAATAATAACCATGATGGCTCCATACCTAATCGTTCTGTCTTTTCACGATAACTGACAAAGGTACTTTTGAGATGTAAGCTGAAACTTTTAAAGTCGGCCTTGGCGAAAGCGTATACATTCCGAAGAGGCTTAGGATGTCTTTTGAGCTTTAATTCGCACTCCGCATACACAGCTCGATGGTCGCTAAGTCCCTCCTCTGTGGATACCTTAGTTATCCTATGCGGGATGTTAGAAGCAAGCAAGTCGAGAACATTGCCCGAACGCGTGGCTTTTTGTACCATCTGGATTAAGGAATATTCATGAAACGTGTCAATTAAGGCTTCACACGATTCGCGTTCTTTACCTCCCGTAACGAAACATAGGTTTTCCCAATCGATTGACGGTAAGTTAAAATCGCCTCCAATTATCACGTAACCGTCGTTCATAATAGATCTAAGCTCGGCTAATTGCCTCTCTAAACTTAAAATATAATCAACTTTGGCATTAGGTGGTCTGTAAAATGAGCATAAATATATCTTTTTCGAATTATCCTTACCTAGGCGGCACCACACGCTCTCGGTCGTTTCATCGATAATAGGGATCTGACAACTATCGTACTTTTCACTTATTGCCAAAAATACTCCGCCACCTATTCTATTGGCGCGGTCTTTTCTGTATACTCTATAGCTTTTCGGAAAAATTTCTTGGCTAGCAATATCTTCAGTGAGCCAACTTTCCGTACCTATAACTACATCCGCATGCAACGTGCGAATTACGTGTTCGAGTTCGGCAGACTTCCTACGAATGCTGCGGCAGTTTAAGACTATAATATTTAATTTCTCGTTATCGCCCGAAGCATTAACTGCTCTATTACGGCTTTCGCAGGTGGACTCTCTCACTTTGCGACCAGAAACTGTATTACACTCGATGCCCCTATGAAATCTCCTAATACGCCTACACCCTACCCTACTCTCTAATCTAAAAAAGACCTACCATGGTCGAAGATCCTACACGCTACACTCTGTGAAGCCTCGGTCGTGTAATGAACTCCAGAGCCGTTTAGGGGTACCCTACACGATCCGAGAACCGGCCGGAGATCAACAAAGTCGACTCCCATGCCCACACAGAAATTCCATAGCCTTTGGTTTAGCCCCGCCACGCGGCTCCAAACCTCCGAACCACAGTCAATCCGCGGGACAATACTACAAATGGTGAGCCGCACATCAGAACCCGACTCCTCTCGGACACGAGTGACCTCGGCGACCAAGTCCTCAAAAGAACTTAGAATCTCCTCGGACCCGCGCTTCGAGGCGTCGTTAGTCCCAACATGGACCACCATCCGCAGCCTAGAGCAACCCGTTGACTCCACCGACTCCCGTACCGCCCTCGTCACTTGGGGGACCGTTCCTCCTGGTATACACCTGGAGAACACCCGCTCAGCCACTCCCTCCCGGCGGGCCCGAGTTAGCAAGGGAGCCATAACACTCCGGACATTAGAACTACCTATTACTAGGAGCCCTCCCTTCCCACCCCGACTTCCCAAAGATCCAGCCTCCGCCAAAGAGACGGGAGCGGACGCGAGAGCATCGGCCGAAGTGTCGTCCTCCGACAACGCCGCGAACCGATTGCAAACTGGAAGAGGGTCTGCCGAGGCATTCCCAGCTCCCAGCCTTCGCAGGACCACCCCACGATCCCCCCGGTTGGAGACCACTCTCCAATCGTTGGGTTTCAGGATTGGAGGGACCCCAGCCCCCGAAGAGGTCCCACAAACACCCTCGATCACACCACCGACTTTCGCACTCGAGCGCACCCGAGTCGCCATCATGGCGCGGTGAGTTCTCGGGGATGGATGCGTTCTCCCAACACGAACAAGGGCCGACTCCGCTCTTGCCACCCTCCGACGGAGGTCCGTAACCTCTCTTACCAGCTCCGTGATTCGAGACCTCATTCCCTCGAAATCAGCGTCGCATAGAAAGGAGGAAACGGGAATCCTAGGTGAAGCCATCCTAAACACTAATCTGTACTAGCTATGAATTAAATTAAACTTCAAGCTAAGGTTATACTAAGTGACTAACTAATTCGTGGACTTAAGGTCTACGCTAGAGAGGAACGCAGGTAAAAAGTGAAAGGGAAGCGCTGACTCACCGCACAAACAACGTTAGCGAACAGGCAAGATAGAAACACAAGCAAGCGTTAAAACAATTTAAATTAGTACACCAACAGCGATAATCAAGTTAAAACAAGTTAAGTTAGTACACAAACAGCGTAGAGTTCTTACAGAAACAATTACTACCTGAATATGAGTTTTTTTAAAGCAAGTGCTAGAAAAATACTACTGAAAAATGACGATATTGGGATTAAGAGATACTACAATAAACAATATAAATAAATGTTAGTTCTACTTATCAGTACGGTTACTTCGACTCTACTTCTACTGCTACACAACGATACAGCTACGGAAGGACAGCTGCTACAGCTACTCTACAGCTACTGCTATTAAAGCGCCGGTCACCCGCAGGTCAGAAGCTCTTGCAGGAGGAAGTGAAAGGCACGTCCTTACCCTTCGACAGCCAGGCACTAACTGACTAACGCAGTAATTATGGGTACGCTGGAGCATAAGGGCGAGATCCTTTGATACGTCTTGATATACAATGTCACAGTAGTAGAAGTGTGGAACGATTAAGCGACCAGCTTTATTTTTAGGGAAGAAGACAATGTTATGAATACGCATAAGTGAGAGTAGGGAAAAATTTACCGTCTTGCACACTTTCATACTATAAATAGTCCAGGAGAATGTTTCATTTATTAGAAAACCGAGATTTTTGACGGTTTTATAATAGGGAATGATTAGACCATTCATACGCAGAGAAGTAACTTCAGCGAAATTTACTGATGCGAGTAGTTTTGGAAATCCGATAGTAACTGCTTGAGATTTCATTGGGTTAATACTGACATGAGAAAATTATCATTACTCTATTTTATAAACTGAGTCAGGCCGTGATTAATATTATCTAAGGCTAGGGGTACGTTATTAGGTTTGGTGTTTACATAAATTTGAAGATCATCCGCGCACAAGCGACGGTTGCAGTATGTATGTGTTTGGAATCAGTAATTGAACAGAGAGAAAAGAAAATGACCTAGGATTGAGGCCGCGGGACGCCTCGGGTAATACTTTGCCTCGGGGAGGAAGGGTCGTCTATGATGACTTTCTGATAACTATCACTAAGCTATGAAGAGAACCCGTTAATTGAAGGAGTAGAGAATCTCATGCTGTGGAGTTTTGCCAAAAGGATGTCTTTGTCTAGTGAGTCAAAAGCTTTGCTAAAGTCTGGCAGTACTAATGCTGTCAGTTCCCTGTAGCCATGGACCGTCGTATGTCATCCGTGATTCAAATTAAACCAGAGGTCTTGCTGCGTGACTATCGAAAGCCTCATTGAGTTAAGGCTATATGTAACTTGTTCTTGCGCAAGTCTCTCTTAAGGCTTGAGAAAGGATAGGAAGAAAACTAATCGGAGATAATCTTTATTATCTGTTAATAGTGGTTTCTTTGATACTATACGATCTGTTAGGTATAGATTAAAAATGTATTCAAACAGACAACATTATTTACTGCAAAAAGTTTGCGCGACCACATAATTAAGATTTATAGTTGCTGGTGGAGGTTTTCGGGTTTCGCTGCGTTGGCGGCATTTCTGGCTCTCGACGTTTCGCAGACGTTGCAGTCTGCATCTTCAGGAGATGAAGTGAGATCCGATGGTAGGGATCTGACTTTTATATTCACTCGTGCCTTCCTAGTTTAACCGTTGTCCATCGCTGATTGGCTCGTTTGAGTTGTTGTCCCTTTCTCTTTGGAGGTTGCTCCAACGTATTTTTCTTCCCTTTCAATTTTCCGTTGGAAGAGTCGCTTCCATGTTGCGCTGATGCGCAAACCGTCGTCCCGGTTGAAATTGACCGGATGCTTTTCGATCTCAATAGCTTCGCGAATTAACCTCGGAAAATATCGATCTTCTTTCGCGAGCAATTTCGTTTCTTCGAGCGTGATTTTATGTCCCGGGCCGGAGGTGAAGTGCTCCGCTATGGCCGACTCCCTCCATTTTTTGTTCATCATGGCCCGTTTATGTTCGGCTAAGCGACAGCGAATGGATCGTCCTGTTTGTCCGACGTATACGTGTCCGCAGCTGCATGGAATCCTGTAGACTCCTTCAGATGTTAGCGGGTCGAGTGCATCTTTCGCAGACGGGAGTTCTTCTTTTATTTTCCTTAGCGTGTTAAAACGGATATATATATGCATACCCAAGGTAGGAAGGAAGGTCTTAAAAGCCACTGACTTCAGACCGATATCCCTCCTTTCCTGCCTTGGGAAAGTATGCGAAAAAATTATCTACCCGCATATACTGACACACGCGGAAGGGCATGGTGTGATCCCCCAAATGCAGTTCGGATTTAAGGCAGGACACTCCACAACACATCAGCTGCAGAGGGTGGTAGATTTTATCACGGACGCCTTCAACAGGAAGAATGTATCTGTTGGAGTAGCTTTTGATATAAGCAAAGCCTTCGACAAAGTATGGCACTTAGGCCTACTGCAAAAACTCTTTATAGCTAAATTCCCCTCTTGGCAGGTGAAATTTATAAAGTCTTATATCAACGACAGGCCATTCACTGTAAAATGGAATGGTGCCGAAAGCTCGACAAGGAGGATAGCAGCTGGTGTTCCACAAGGGAGTGTCCTAGGGCCATTACTATTTTCTATTTACACGGGTGACATTCCGACGGATGAGGGGGATTGGAACTCCACCATTGCCCTCTACGCGGACGATTGTGCAATAATTACAAGAAGCTTCCAGCCGGAAATGGCCGTCCGTTACGCCCTGAGGCAAATTGAAAAACTCACTAAGTATTACAAGAAATGGAGAATTGAGATAAACCCCAAAAAGACCCAAGCAATCCTCTTCCAAAAAAGGGATGCCGATTTGCCGAGACAGCTCTCAATAGAAGGTGTTGAAATTCCCTGGGCTAGACATATTAAATACCTTGGCGTAACAATGGACGAGAAACTACGGTTTGACGTCCATGTAAAAAGGGTCAACCTTACAGCAGCAGGGAAGAGAGCCAGACTCTTCCCAATTTTTAAATCAACTGACGTGTCCAGGGAATTAAAAACACACCTATATAAGGCAATGATCAGACCGACACTTATGTACGCTGCACCGGTGTGGACGGGTTTTCTCATGCAGAAATCCTGGAAAATACTCGAGATCGCGGAGAGAAAGATTTTAAGCCGAATAGGCAGGACATGGGGCAGAAATGTTGATGTCCATGAAATGCTAGGGATACCAACGATTAGGGACTTTGCCAAAGATTTGGCTAACAAATACAAACTCGCCCTGGAAAATAAAACGAATGACGTTCTCCGCGATCTCGCAATTAACAAAGTGTCGGTCTGGGATAAGTACAAGAGAGCATTGGCATCCACAGGTGAAGAGGATAGGGTCCCTCCTAAAAAGCGGCGAATATAACTTTTATTAACACTGACCATTATGAAACACGGGTGAGGTGCCTGTAATTTAATACCCGACGTTGAGTAAAGCCACATTGGAAGGCAACTCAGAAATATTAGATACCACGGGAGGGTATGAGCCACGGGATCTCACTTCATCTCCTGAAGATGCAGACTGCAACGTCTGCGAAACGTCGAGAGCCAGAAATGCCGCCAACGCAGCGAAACCCGAAAACCTCCACCAGCATTCAGCAACGCTGCGAAAGCCTTCAACTCAAAAAGATTTATAGTTGCCAAGATAAAAATTCGAGAAATCCCTAGCAAAACATCGCATATTTTGTTTACATCTCTCGATAAAGGCGGTTCAATCGGTAAACATCAATTAAAAATCTATTTTTTTCTCTCCCATGCTCTTATATGATCTGTGAGGTAATGATTAAAATATTTATTCGGATAGACGACATAATTTGCCGCAAAAAAGTCCGCGAGAACGCATAATTACGACTTATAGTTTCGAAGATAAAAATCTTTCGATACCGTTTTATACATATTCCCCATAAAGAACGCCTTTGAAACATATGTGTATTCCATTTATGGAGTATACTTTTCCATCTTGTTAAAATTTATCGAAAAATTACGCCAATTAGAAATTCCAATTTATATAAGCAATTAAATAAAAGTATACTCGTATATCGTTACATGGCTTCCGTCAAGCAACAATTAAATACCATGTATATTTTTCTCTCCCTAGCTTATAAGATCTGTATTAAAAAATGTATTCGAATAGAGGACAACATTTACCACAAAAAAGTCCGAGAGACCACAATTACGACTTATAGTTTCGGAGATAAAAATTCGAGAAATCCCTAGCAAAACATCGCATATTTTGTTTACATCTCTCGATAAAGACGGTTCAATCGGCAAACAACAGTTAAAAATCCATATTTTTCTCTCCAATGCTCTTAAATGATCTGTGAAAGATTTATTCGAATAGAGGGCAACATTTACCACAAAAACGTCAGCGGGACCATATAATTAAGACAGTTTCAGAGATAAAAATGCAAGATCTTTCTATACCTTTTTATATGCATTTCCCTTAAAGAATGCCTTTGAAATCTCTGTGTACTCCATTTATGGAGTATATTTTTCCTTCTTGTTAATAGGGAATTGGTAGGCTACTTATAACCCAGTTGATTTCAATCAAAGACGTATACATATGATAACGCCGATACTACGCATTAAAAAATACATAACTCCTTCCAGCAATGATGATTGATGAACTACATATTATAATAGCTTTGATTTAGTGCTTATAACAAGACTCAGTGGATTATAGCTAATATAATGCCATTGATTTAAAACTACGACGTAAACTTATGACGACGTCATAATCCTTAAACACGAAATTTTAGCAAATCGTAAGAAATGTCGTGTTTCGTAAAGTTTTCCGAGAAATTCTTAACTCTTTTCAGAATTGAAAAAAGGTTTGACGAAACTGTGAAAACAATAATGCCATAGGTTTTTTAAATTATGACGAAAAACCATAATGACGTTATATGTAATTCGCGATTTTTTATCAGAATAGGTACTAAAAGGCACGCAATAATCCTAACAAACAAAATATCCTAATTTTTCCATAGATTTTAGTGTAACATATAGGCTATTGTCTTAATGATTATTATTATTATTATTGCTAATACAGGACGATTCGAGTCACAGAACTTGAATTACAAAAGCTCGGACGCGAGCCGATTGCCAGAGAATTTGGAAATTACGGATAGGTTTCGGATTCGTCGAGAACTCTAGCAATTTATTATCTTATTTGAATGGGTTCCGGGTGACTCAAATGATATTGCCTTGGAGATCAAATTGGTTTATTTACGATTTAGATCTTGATGGATGGTGATTTTTTAAGCGTTTGCAGTATGCAAAGTTATTAAAAATATAACACGTTTATTCAACATATAAAAAATTAAAACCTCCTTAAACTAATGAAACAGGCGAAGAACGGATATTTCTGATATTAATCAATTACAAAGCAAATTTTGCACGAGATTTTAAAAATATCGAATTTTAAAAATCGAATGATCTTTGCCTGACCTTTAAACGAGAGCCTTGTCGGAATCAACGTCAAGCGGAAAAGTTTGCAATCGAATGCTTTCGTCGAGCTCGTAAAATTCAGATGTGTTAATGCCCTCCGAAAAGAAAAATAAGGAAACAAGAAGCGGAGCGCTATTTGCAAATATTTGCCGGAACACTAGCCCAATTTTCCCCTCTTTCGGATCCCGGAGCCCTCGGGGCAAAACGATAAAAAAAACTTCTTTGCCGTAATGGCCGAATTCAATTTTTCGTAAACATTTTTTTAAGGTGGCGCACATGGTTTCTCCGTTTACAGAGGCACGAAAACGCAAACAAAACATCCCTCAACGTTCAGCGGTTTTACACGCCCTCGCTCCGAAAACTAATTACGTAGAGTTCAAAGGTAACTCATCACGATCGCTATGCCCTTTTCGTTAATTAACCCGCATATCTCGCGTAACACGTGATACCATCCGTGAAGGAGTACAGTATCGTTTAAACATAGTCGCAGGCATCGGTGGGTCTTTCCAGCTGCGAATAATTGAATTTCACGAAAGTAATTCCGTTTGGGAGCGGTTCTGTTCGGATCATACGTAAGAAATTAATGAATGAATCATTGCTTGTCCGATGAAACGACGAGAAAATTATCTCGATATGCGAAGCGTACGAGGCTATACAAATAATTTCTCATAACCTTCCCTTGCAGGAGAACTCTACGTGAACTTCGCACTAAACATAAATTCTGAATCTGAATAAATACCCCGCAAGAATCGCCCACCTATCATGTTATCCTCCTATTATGCTCTCAAACCGACTTAGGGAAAAAGGATCTCTTGTATCTATCCGTCCTACAATCAATTTCTCGAATCTTGCCTGTGTGATCGTGGAGTCCTACGTAAGATGGGCTCTTAATTACCGTATTTCTCGGCATATACATTTATCAAATATTAAAGTAAATATTTCAAAATAACGGATAAGCGACAAGAGTAAAACACCCACTATTTTTACCAAAAACTAATCAGTTCTTCTGACTTTTATAAAAATGTTAAATATAAAATTTTGCGATGACGTGTTTAATAGTTTTTTAGTTAGAGCACCCACAAAAAGCTATCACATACACTCACACACACAGACATCATCGAGAAAATGGTCAAAACGTGTTCAGGGGACCTCAAAACGTGTATTTCCGTTGAAATCTCAGTCGAATTTTTTCATGAATACAATACTTTCCCCTATGCTACGCATATGGAGAAAGTAAAAATGATATATTTTGGGAAAACTTGAACAGAAAAACCTTTAAGTTTTGAACTTTTTAACTCTAAAATCCTTATCTTAGCTTGGTTTTTACTCCTATGATAGCTCAGAATCTCTAGGTGGCTTCCGATTTAAACTCTTGGCATTGACATTCTCCAATGCATCCCACCAAATTATTCTCAACCAACGATGTGGCCCGCGAGAAACCTCATGCTAATAAAGCCCTTCTTTACGTCTTACAATGCTTTGTTTACTCTTATACTTGAGTTCAAGTCATAAAATTAGGGCTTAGGCAGTGTGCACAGTAACAATACAGTCACTATGTGGTACTAACCATTCATGATTGGAAAATTTTACAGCACGAAACGCCTCCGGTTCCGAACTTTCCGGATTAGATAAGTTGGACTGTATTTGCTAATTAATAAGAACGGTTTAGCAATCGGGTAATTCTCTAAATTTTAAACTGACTTCCTTCATCGCGGGTCATCATATAAAAGAACTCGAGTTCCGTAAAATCTATGAAAATAGAACAATAATCACTTTAAAACGCGTATTTTTGTTTCAAAAATCTTAAACAGAAAAATTCATATCCGTCTTATGATAGCGGCCGAAGATATTGCCATGATTATTGAGAGGGAAGTAATTTTTTTAATGGTAAAACGTGAGATTCTGCATATTTGTATCGTTATTTTAAAATGTTGCATGGTTTAAAGCTGCACATTATTTTTTTAAATAAGAACGGTGAATTATACTCTTGCATTTTTACTTTCTCCATATACGAAGTAACTATGTATAAGAAAGTAGGTATTGTTTTCATGAAAAAATTCGTGATTTCAACGGAAATACGTTTTAAGGTCTCCTGAACATGTTTTGACTATTTCCTCGATGATGTCTGTGTGCTTGTCTGTCGGTCTGTATGTGATAGAATTTTGTGGGCGCTCTAATTAAAAAAACTTACACTCATATCAGTACCAAATTTTATATTTAGAAAGAGTACTATATAATGAAGAGCTGATTAGGTTTTGGCAACAATCGCTTAACCTGGTCATGTTGTCGTTTTTGGAAAATAACTCTTTTAAATCTTCATAAAAGTGAATGTTGTTTATTATAAACTTCATGGATAGTATTATTTTCTATAACTTTTATTTGTAACATTTTTTCTTAGAACACCATTTACTTAATATTTGATGAATGTAAGACAGTACTGGAATAAAAGTCGCAGGAAATTTAATTTTCTACAACCATTGTTCGAAACGTTTTCCCATATAAGGCATTGTTGAAGAGATGTTTTAAAAGCTAATTTTTTTAGCTTGCACAACCACACCCCCATCGGTGACTATTGTAAACACTACGCTCCATTTTATTTTCTTAAATGTTGGAGCTTCGGGGCTATATCCAATATCAAAAGGCTACGATTTTAGTTTATTTCTGTTCTTTGTAAAGTCTAAATTTTTCTCGTAGTTCCTTAAAATATTATTATCATTCAACCTATTTGGAATTTTTAGAAATATTACAGGTATGGAGAAAGTCATGTGGTGGCCACATCAGATATTTTCTTTAGCAAAGCTTCTGAAATTAAGGGTCGACTTTTGATACGACTGATAAGTTATTTCAATGAATAGCGCGACGATGCACTCTCTCATCGTCCAACAAATTGATCACCTTAATGCAGGGGTCGGATACTTTTTCTGCATGCCGAGCTGTAGTTGCGAACACTTCGGGAAGCCACACGGGAAGCAGTGGCGAGTGCTTGAAAAGTGTTTCCATCGGAACCTATCTAGAGATTCTGTGAAGTTATAGTTTTTAGCGAAAAATCAAGTCTAAATAATTTATCAGAGTTAGAACTTCGCTAGAAAAATTTTTGATGTCATAATTTTAATTGAAAAATATGGTTTTTCTGTATTGCATTTCACGCGTCGCTTTTTCGTTAAATCATATCGGACGTGGGAAAAAATATCGCTTGCTCAAAGAAAATCGGTAATTTCCAGTTTAACGCGGCGGAAGTTACAGGCTGCCACAATTTATTCTCGTTTGCGTCGCGAGTACATCCCAAAAAAATAAACCCCTTCAAACATCAGTTCAAACAAAGTCTCCCTGGAGGCGCATCCTATAATGTGGGTCATGCCATTAGTTCCAATTTAATGACGTTGCCGCGGCTCATCGAGCAAAGAGAGGCTAAATCGTCCCCTTTTCTTCTCGGTTAAAAATCGAGAGCGACTAGATTCGTCGAGTCACAATTACGTCGAGGTTGAAAAATTATCGCCTCCCTTCGACGAGGCATTTTCTCGTAAACTGAGATATTTTCCGGTCAAAAAAAAAGAACAGAGGTGTTCCCAAAGTAACGACGGACTGCGTTTGTTGAGCGGTTATTAGCAACTTGGCGGTTATTTGCACGAACGCCTTTTTAAAAAAAGAAAAGAGAAACGTTCTCCGTGCGCTTCGAAAATTGGGATCGCCACCTCTCCTTACCTTTCGGGATGTAATCTACTGCGCCGAAGCGGAGGCTCAAAAGGTCAAAGGGTTTGATAAAGGTAATGGCCTTTTTCTTTTCCGAACCCCGCTCACTTCGTTTTGATTGATCGTCCAAAAAAAAGCGACGTATGGGGAGGGGAAGGTTAAGATATATGTTCACTTTTTTCACCAAATGACGATCGTCATAACGACGCAACCACCGGTACTCGGTTAATCACTTAATTTTATGGAGACATAAATGGATTTCCATATCGGTGCCGCGTGCGCTCGTATCGATATCTGCTTTATGGGTTCCGACTCGACATATCTTAACGCCGCATCAGAGCGCTAACGCGTACCCGAATTATCCAGCACTCTGCATAGAATACTCCAGTTTAAGGTCGCCGGATTCCGATGGAATTTTTCGTAGCAATATTTTAAATAAAATTCACAAGATTTGAAAGCGTGCGTGAATAAAAATACGAGCATCCTAAAATTTTCATACTCCCATTAATGGTTAAACCAAAAGTAATATCTAAAAAATTTGAAATTTTCTACGTCAGCTTCATAATTTTTCATCGAAATTACGGATATCGCGTCCAGTTATCGGCATCGATCGACACTCTTCATGATTTTTATCGGATCCGCAATATCTACGAGTGGTACGTTTCGTCGCACAGACGAGATAGGAAGAGGTCACAGCATAACCTACTTTTTGCCGTTACGGCCAACGTCGCTCGGCACGGCGTATCACACGATTTTATTATTCCAAGTTGTGGGATTTTCCCTGGAAAAGGAGCCGCTTTAAAGCAGACTGCAAGTGATTCTCATAATCTCCAGAATTTCAACCGCGACATAACCTTAGGCTTAAGTATATCTGTGTTGGCTCGCCTCAATTAGCGTTCCGCGCGAGTTTTCAGTGACTCGCCGAATCTCCGTAATTCCCGGAAACCGAGAAGTATGCGAGACTCAACGATGGCGGGGCTAATGAAAATCTACCTAAAAGACTTCGATAAGTTCCCGGCGGAAGCTAAGATATTACTAGTTAGAAGTAGTAATATTAATTTATTTTTTAAGTGCTTCGACGGCTATGATCATTTTGCACTGCCACCAACTGGACATGTGTACACACAGAAGGAATGAGGGAAACCAGGTGCCGGCATTAGCCTACTATTTACGAAAAGCACCAAGGGGGCCAACAGCTTAACGTCCCTTCCGAAGGACGGAACGCTGAATTTGCGCGGTATCCCCACACCGCACAAACAGGGGGCCGGGCGACCTCGGAAAAATCCTACTTGCGCAGGATTCGTGCCCGCTACCTTTGCAGCAGACTAGTAGCAGCCAGCGTCCTAACTACTACACCACCGGCACCCCTTACTAGTCCGAAACTCTCTTTGGGCATCAAAATACAATGGTAATACAGTAGTCCCTCGCCATCCAGGGTTTTGTTAATCACGGTTTTGAGTTGAAAATTTGTACCTGGTTTTGCCAACCGCGGTATTCAGTCTTGAGTATCCGCGACCGTGTCCAGTAGGCTAATTTTATTAATATTTATTTTGTTATTAAAGAAGCTGCGTACTAACTAGTCTTTACCAGAAGGAGAGACATAGGAAAGAGGAATTTTTTAGCTCCCGATAAGACCACGTATCAGTCGGGAGGTGAAAGTTTAAAGCGTAAGATCTGGCGGCCGGCGTTTGCAGGAACTACTCTGCCATTATATTATTAATGTACAGTATTTCGTTATACTTTTGAAGTATTTTCGTTTGTATTTTTACGTCCGCCCGCATGTGTAAACTCGGAAACCGCTGGCCGTATTTTGATGAAATTTGGTATTGGGAAGTTTTAGTAAAATTTGTCGATCTATTTAAATTTTGGTTAAAATCGGACAACAATTACGACCACTTTACATGAAGACCTACATGTTTCAACTCGGAAAATGCCGAACGTATGTTGATGAAATTTGGTATTGGAGGGTTTTAGTAAAAAATTGTAGATCGATTTCAGTTTTGGTTAAAATCGGACAAAAATTACGACCACTTTACATGAAGATCTACATGTTTCAACTCGAAAACTGCAGGACGTATTTTGATGAAATTTGGTATTGGTCAGTTTTACTGAAATTTGTCGATTACCTACAAAGAACGCATTTGGAAACTGTCTGTACTCCGACATGGAGTACACCTTTCCATACTTGTTTAATATAGGATACTTAATTTTAACCCTGAAGTGTACATTATAAGACTAGGTATGTCTATCAGGGACCATCCCTAACCCTTATTTCCCGTAAGCCACGCCCATCGCCAACCGCTGGTTATTTCATGAACGTAACCCCCGAAGTTGGCGAGAGACTACTGTATTTCATTTGGATGTTCATGCATTTTATTCTATGCCTAAAAATGGCTTAAGGGATTTTGATTGTAATCCATCCAGTTATGGAGCTTTATGTCATCAAAATAATAACTGTATGCCTCAAAAAATAAGTATAAATCAACCAATGGTACTATAATATAGAGTTTTTCGTCCAGTTACCGTCAAGCTCTCTCCTCTTCTCATATTTCTTTTAATAACATTTATATTCCCCTCTCTCCTAGTGTAATCGTAGAACTTTTATGGATAAAATTTCACATAAAAATTGCTCCGCAGGAATAAAAGCGTGCTGTAAGCTCATTACCTAAAGTAGGCATAAGATAACAGATAGACGTCCGAGGTTTCTGTGACTTTAATGCACGACATAAAACTCGCTCGAATAAATAACGCTATTATTGTAAAACAGAAATGACAAGTTATCCCATAAATATCTTCACTCGAGTTCGCTCCAACTGAAGCAAAATTTTTAATTCCAATCGCCTTCACAAGAGAATGTGGCGAGAGAGGAAAGATGAGTGCGAAAAAAATAGAAATCGTCACCACGGGATTAGGTTTCGGGAAAAAATCTCGGCCTTTCAAAAAGGAGACAATTCCGGCGAAATCTCATCCCGACTCGAAATGACGAACCCGATATTTTTATTTGCAACAATGAAAGGGACGGGACGGACTACAAACAATTCGACAATCAAAGAATCCAATTCCCTCCACATGGTCGTTCCATTGGCTAGGAGAGAGAAAAAAATGGAAGGAGAGCGAGAGAGAGGGAAGGAAAGGGATAGAGACGAGGAAAGGGAATTATAAAGGAGAAATGGCGAGGGAAGCGGAGAGTGGGGGCAGAAAGAAAAGATAATATGACAGAAAGAGTAAAAGGGAGAGAGATGCGACGTAAGAGAAAGTGGAAGGGAGATGAGAGAGATGGTGCACTTGAAGGTAAGAAGAAATTGAGGGAGAACGAGCGATAGAGAAAGATAAAGAAACGACAGTAACAGAGGGAATAAGAGAACTGACAAGACGAATACGGACGCATTAGTTCGCGACGCCAGAAGCGACTCATCTTTCTTTCTGTCTCTTTTGACGAATAATCAGGATTTAAGGCCTCCCCTTCATTTTCATCCACCTCAAACCCCCGCGTTTTCCTTTTTTTGTAAACGACCCTTTCTTTTCCTCTTCTCGCATCCGCCCACGAAAAAGTTTTAACGAACCTTCAATATTCGACGTCAGTCGAAAAATAAGGGAACGTTTATAGCCGCCGGGCTCCATTCATTACCAACAGACATCTCAAAAACTTCTTTCTCCTGCGTCTTGTACAAAAGTATCGTGGGCGACACACACACGCACACAAGAAAAGCTTCCTAAAAATGGCAGGTCTTGTCGGAGACGACCTAACCCATTGTGAAACAGCGGGTCAGTCATGAGGAAGATGGAAGAGGTTGGGGGGGTTAGGAGAGGGTGGAAGAGACCCTTCCCTTAAGCGATCGATGCCATCCCGCACACACTCACACACGCGCGCGCGCGCCCTCGTTGACTCACTCCCCTTGGTTTCACCGTCCTCACCTCATCCTTCCTCCCTCCCCTTTTTAACTCTTTCTCTCCCTCTCCCCATCCTCATCTTCCCAAACCACCTCTCGCTTCCCCATTCCGCATCTCCTCCTCCGGCCCACATCTCATCGACCAGACTCCCACGCAACCAGTATCCCTCCCACTAACACTCCCAGTCACCCAGTCCCTTCCGCCTCAAACACAAAATCCCTTTCTCCACCGCGTTACTTTGTGCCCAAGCGTAGCGCCGCGATGCCATCGTCTGACGTCATACACCTGCTCCTTCGGCGCATTAAGCCCCTCCGGGGGACATCAGGTCGGCGGATTTTTTCTCGTTAAGCTACCTACGTCACAAAAATTTTCCTCGCTTCCATCGAGTGAGAGAAGTCTATCCCTGCATAAAATACTGATGGGCGCGCGCTTAATATTAAAGCTCAGCGCTCTTCTGTACATGAAGAGGTCTTTTTCGTTTGTGCATAAAAAATGTTATCAGCGCATAAAATCTCGAAATAAATTAGCTTAATATCAAATATCCGCCTTTCATATTAAAGGATTCTCATATATATATATATATATATATATATATATATATATATATATATATATATATAGATGTCAACAAGGTGTTGGGATGAGGAAACCCAGTGAGCACTCACCAATCAGACGACTTCAGGTTGGCGAGGCCCCGGGGATGTCGAAGCGACACACGTAAAATAACACAAAAACACAGAAACATCACAAACGCTCTCTCTCTCTGTAGCTGAAGAAGGAGTAGTTCCGAAAGCTTTACGTTTGTGATGTTTCTGTGTTTTTGTGTTATTTTACGTGTGTCGCTTCGACATCCCCGGGGCCTCGCCAACCTGAAGTCGTCTGATTGGTGAGTGCTCACTGGGTTTCCTCATCCCAACACCTTGTTGACATCCATATATTCATTTTACCTTTCCTTTTCCGTAAGTTGTTATATATATATATATATATATATATATATATATATATATATATATATATATATATATATATATATATATATATATATATCATCATCATCATCATAGGTAGTCTGTCCGTAGACAGGTCCGTGATTATTCATGGTTAAACCTGGTTCTCCATATACTCCTATTTTCCGCTGTCCTCTTTATATCTTGATAACTCTCTTTCCCTTTCAAATCGTCTATCAGCTGAAACCTTTTCCTACCTCTTTCCCTTTTCCCATCTAGTTTTCCTTCTAACACGTCTTTAATCATACTCTCTCTCCTCAGGTAATGTCCAACCCAGTTAGCCTTCCTCTTTCTGATAGTCTGTATAATCATTCGCTTCTCTCCTATTCTTCGTAGCACTTCATCGTTTTTCATCCTATCTGTCCATTTTATCTTCAGCATTCTCCTCCAAGTCCACAATTCAAAGCTTTCCAAGTATTTGATGTCATTTTTCCTTAGCGTCCATGTTTCTGCCCCATACAATGCTATACTCCATACGTAGCATTTTATCAACTTCTTGCGGATATCTTCCCTTATATTCCCTGTAAGTAGTTGTTTCTTTCTCCTAAAAGCCGCTTTTGCTTTTCCTATTCTAGTTTTGATCTCATCCGTACATTTTGCCTCTCGTGTTATGATACTTCCAAGGTATTTATATTCTGAAACTTGTTCTAATGGCTTTCCCCCAATAGTTATGTTCAGATTCTCTTCTTTACCCGATATTCGAATGACCTTGGATTTTTCTGTATTTATTTCCATACCGTATTTTCTACCTGTTATCACTAGTCTATTTATCATTTTTTGTAGCTCCTCTTCCTTTCTTGCTAGAAGTACTTGATCATCTGCGTATTTCACTGTTCTTATAATCCTTCCTCCAATTTTGAAATCCCCTGTGCCTTCTAAAGCTTCTTGCATTAGACTTTCTCCATATATATTGAATAGGGTTGGCGATAGGCAGCAGCCTTGTCTTACTCCTCTACCGATATTTATTCCGCAGGTGTTCACATTCTCAAACCTGACCTTTACAACTTGATTCTCATATAGATTCCTAATCAGTCTCCTGTCTTTCCAGTCTACACCTATATCCTTTAATATCTTCATCAACTTTACCCAATTTACTCTATCAAAGGCCTTCTGCCAGTCTACGAAACATGCGCAGATATCTTGACTGTATTCTATTGCCCTTTCTGATATGATTCTAACTACTCCTATAGCATCTCTAGTTCCTCGTCCTTTTCTGAAACCGAATTGATCTTCCCCTATTATTTCTTCTGCCTTTTTCTCCAGCCTTTTATTAAGAATCCTCGTGATGATCTTCGATGTGTGTGACAGAAGGCTTATAGTTCTGTAATCTTTACACTGCATTGCCTTTGGCTTCTTCTTTAGAGGGATCATTGTTACTTCTAGGAAATCCTGAGGCCACTCTCCCGTGTCGTAAATCTTATTAATTAATTTCGTGATCACTTTTAGTCCTTCTGATCCTATGACTTTAAGTATCTCAGCCGGTATTCCATCGCTGCCCGTGGCTTTCCCCTTCTTTAGTTCCACTATCGCCTTTTCTACTTCGCTCTCCATAATACTTGGTCCTAAGTTGTCTTCTTCAATGTTTTCCTCATTTTCCAGTTCTATTTTTGCCGCTCCTGCCTGTTTGCCGTATAATTCTTTAATGTATTCTTCCCATACCTGTGCTACATCCTTTGTTTCTGAGACTATCTTCCCATCCGTATTCATAATTCCTTTACCACAAATTCCATTAGACTTCTTATCTTCTAATTCCAGTGCCCTAGCGTACATCATATCGTACCGTCCTAACTTCTCCATTTGTTCTATTTCATCACATTTTCCTTTTATCCAATTTTCTCTAGCTTTATCTGTTACCCTTCTCAACTCATTGTTTATACGCCTATAGTTGGCTCTACCTTCTTCACTGTTAACGTTTTTCCATTTTCGTCTCTCATCCATTTTCTCCAGCATTTCCTTCGTGATCCATGTTTTTCTGATTTTCTTCTCTTGTTTTCCAATCTCTTTATCCAAGGTATCCTTGATACTGGTTTTAATTTCATCCCATTCTATATCAACGGTCTTCGGTTTGTTTTCCAACTTTCTTAGGTTATCTTCCAACTTCATGCTGACTACATCCTGCCTTTCTTTCAGTTTTTCTAGGTCCCAGGTCTGTCTTTCTCTTCTCGTTTTTCTTATTTGTTTGAGCTTTGTACTCATGTCAAGTATTAGAAGGCTGTGATCTGAATCAATGTCTGCTCCTTGCAATGCCTTGGCGTTCTTTATGCTGTTCCTGAATCTTTGTTTTACAAGGATATATATATATATATAATATATATATATATATATATATATATATATATATATTAAAGGAGCGTAGTACGAGACACATTAAATGTGATGATACTTTAATTTTATTCCGGAGTAAAAATTAGATTAGCATTTAAGTTTTACCTAAACTTAAAATCTCTAGGAAAACAAAAGTATTTTTTGTAAATATTGAAAGCATCTTTTATTCAAATTTTTCACTTTAAAAATTATTATGCTTCAATCTCAGAAGATATAACGTACTTTCATAACATACGCGCCGAGTTTTCCCCTATTAAAATTGACAGGCTATCCCTAACACGTTTGCCATGATTTAAGCAAGAATAAAAAAACCAAAATAATTTTTTATGAGCCACAAATTATATTATCCCGAAATGTTTTGTGTTTCTGAAAAAAGGTGCATTTTTATCCACGCACATGTAAATATCATGATCGCCATTTTTGAAAGGTTCGTGATTATATAAGCTTGTCTTCGAACATATCCATCTCATTCACTAGACGGATTCGTTCATTTTTATATACACACACGTCGTGTCGCATATTAATCGAGGAGAGCCACATGCGGACCATTTATAGACCAAAAATTCCATCCATCCATAGCAGTCTTTCATAAAGGCCAGTTCTATTTTTAGCATAAAATTTGAGGTCGATTATAACTTCTGTTCTCGCCAAGCAAAATAGCCTCGCTCCATTTCCCCGCGGAGAAAATACTTGTAAACCAAAACTCCGAGACCTTTTTCACGTCCTCCCACGCCACCCGGGTCAGAATTTTCCATTCAATTGGATAAAAAGCCCTTTGCAACACTGATAAGCTCTACGCCATTACTTTTCCGGAAGGCGGCCGTGAATATGCCAGCAAGTTTTGAATTATTTCCCTGTTCGCTTTGAGGCGGCGTTATATTTCAAGAGACGCGGTTCACCGGATCGGATTGTTTAGCTGCGGTGCGAGGGCTTATTGTTGGCGTTCTGGCTCACTCAGAATGCTCATACCCTTTGCGATGGTAAATATTCATAGTAAATAAACCAAAAATAATTGAAGCGCATCCTTTTCAATTCTTTAACTCAAAACATTGCATCAACTTAAGATTGTGCGTATTCAACTCCGGTCTTTCTTAATTTTTGTATAAAAAATAATACAAGAGGGAAAATAAAATGTAAATTTTCTCACTTAAACGACTTCGATCAATTCCACGAAAAACTTTTCCAAAATGCGACTGTTATATGTTGTTTGGATAAAACGGCTTGTTTGCTTGATGATGGTGCGAAGTATCGAAGCCTAGGTCGCATCGCATAAAAGTTGTCAAATGAAACAGAGTGATTTGAGAAGAAAATTTGCTTCATCCTTTCCCTTCATGCAATATAATCCCACCATGTCAAGGCTGCCATAGTTGATTCTAAAATATAATCTGTCAAAACAATTTTAAATTGCTTCAATGAATTTTGGATCAAGTAAATAACACAACAGATTATATACAGTCCTCAATTTGAGGAATGTGACTCTATGACTAAGTATAAAGAACGATAAATAAAATAAGTACATTTTATATGTTTCTCTCTCCCTTTCTCCCTCTGAATGAAATATCTAGATACGAATTATTACAATGCTATACATCAGAAGTAACTTTTATATATGTATTTCAATTGGATTTGAAAGCAAAGAAATGTTTTCTTGCCAACTCGAAAAGGAAGAATTTTCTTTGGTTAAAAACCATTTAATTCCAAGCGGGCGAAAATATATTACTTTTGATTTATTTCTGATTTTCCCAGAAGCTAAAATCAGAACGGAAAAAGCGTCAAAGTTCGTAAGTTAACTTTCAGCAAAAATCCTCTCGGATTCCGCCCTTTTGAATTGTTTACTCAAAAAGATTTTAAGAAAGAGCCAGTAAATTTCGCTCCCTCGCACGCATAAAGCTGCTTTCGTTCCGTTATTTCGACTCGTTTTTCAATGTCATCGCCCATTTCTAAATTAGACGGGCGGTAGTTGATTATTCCTTCTTTCTTTCGCGCGAAACTTTGTTATTGCGTTCTCCTCGGGTTTAATTCGGAAAGCGGTAAAAGGAAGGTTTACCGAGGATCAGTTGGGCGCAAGGACGGCGGGAGAAGGAATTGCGCAGGAGTTTACGTGGCCCACGCTCCTTTTGTTCTCTCTCTCTCTCTGTGGTCGTGCGTTGCCGCTCTCAACTACTCGGCTCCAAACGTCTCGCCTCTCCCTCTCAAGGGAGGCTGATACCCTCTTTTTTCAACTCACAAAGCTAACATTGTTCCATGGCAATTCTCAAAGTTCTACTAATCAAATGTGTAATTAATATCTTATGTCATACATTATCAAAGGGTTAAATGTAAGAAGGGACTCAATTTCGCCCTTAATAAAGTCGTTTGTTTGTCTGTCTGTCTCCCCCCGCCCCTCTGTCTTTCTCTCTTGAATTTTCCATCTAGACTACGCGCGCCGAGATTGCGTTTTTTCTTATCCATTTGCCGTTCTACCTTGCGAATAGCCTGCGGTTCAACAGCCTCCGAAATACCTCCTGCTCAAAGTCCTCACGTTCTCCTATTCCCTCTACACTTCAACCTGCGAGGAGCTTCTATTTCTCTTCCCTACATTTATACTCATTCCCATGCCATTATCTAAATTTCCTCATTATTCTTTTTAATCGCTTTCAATCGATTTGGAACACTCTCCACTTGTACTGAATCAAATTTTGATCATTATGATAACGTGCACAAGCATACAAATTTATGAGAAATTTTTCAGCTGTATAACATTAAATATTATACCAGAGATGAGTTTTGATAGAATATTATACGCAGTATGATAGGTTGCTAAAGAGTACAACTAGACTTTTTTTAATGGCCCTTTGCAATACAGATTCTCTCGTTTGTAATTCAAAGGATAACATTAGTAGGAGCATAAATAAAAGCAATATGCATCTATTTTTTATTGTTTTTTGTCAATAGCTTATTAAAATAGTGCGAAGGCATTAAAAGCCGTTACCAGCTTTCTTCAACGAGGGTTATAAGAATAACAAGGACGTTCGCATTCAGCCATTCCCCTAGCTGGATTCGAACCCGCTGCCGTAGCACTGAGAGACAGACATTCGAACGACAACTCTACCCGAGGCCAGAATTGCAATTTATGTCCTTGATTTTATTTTTCCGTGAATGTTAAAAGACCTCCGGAGGAATGACGATATTTTGCTTTCCAAATATACGCAAAATTTCTGAATAACTCTAAATTAAACAGTTTAAATTTAATTAAAAATTAATTTTTGCACCATTTAATTTGTTTATACGAATAAATTACCATATCTAAAATACTAATGATATCGTTTTTAGTACGATATACATATGAGGTGTAGACACGAGTTGCCTTTGATTTATATGCATACCGTACCATATCAACAAAAATGATATATTCCAAAGTAACACGCTAAATTATTATAAAAAATCTGATGTGGCCATCCCATATCCATATCTGTAATATTTCTAAAAATTCCAAATAAGTTAAATGATAATAAATATTTTAAGGAACTGCGAGAGAAATTTATAGACTTTACAAAGAACAGAAATAAACTAAAACCGTAGTCTTCTGATCTACATCTACATTATACCCTGCAAGTCACCTTTTTGGTGGATGGCAGGGGGTGCAGTGCACCAAGGGTCCATAGTTTTCCTACGTTATCATTTCCTATTATGGTCTCTTACCGTCCTAGGGAAAAACGATCCTCTATATCGCTCCGTTCTACAGTCGATCTCGCGAATCTTATCCTCACTGTCCTGCCTTCCGATATACGTCGGGCTTCTGATAAGTCCTACTACCTCATTCGCTAGTCCCTCCGACATAAATTTTTCCAGTAGTTTAATTCTAGCCTGCAGCCTACGTTCCTCTAACGATGTCCATTTCAGATTTTCTATTAACGATGTTACGCTTTGTTTACTATCGTAATTCCTCTTTACAAATCTAGCTGCCCTGCGCTGAACCTTTCCTATCTCGTTAGTGAGTCCCTTTTCGTAGGGATTCCACACAGCTGAAACATATTCGACCTGCGGTCGAACCAAGGATAAATAACATAATTCTTTCACTTTTTCGGAGCTATTTCGAACTATTCTCCCTATAAAGGCCAGCTTCTTGTTAGCGGCACCTATCAATCGGCGAATGTGGGTGTCCCACGAGAGATCACGATGGATCGTGACTCCGAGATATTTAACCGAGTCTGAAACTGGAATCTCTACTCCGTCCAACGAATAATTATTATCCAACGAGATACTCTTGGTTCTCCAAAAGTTGATGACGCAGCTTTTCTTTTGGTTGATTTCTAACTGCCATTCCTTACACCAGGGGTTCCCAACCTCTATGTTGGCAAGGGCGCCTTCGACTTAAAAAACGAAAGCGGCGGGCTCCGCCGATATTTTACCCCCACCCCCCCTCTCCGCTCAACACTTACAGCTCAGCTCATAGCTATATGTTTATTTACAATTAGTTTTGGTAGTATTTGATTTAAATCGATAAATGTCGATAAAAATCGAATTCGTAAAAATTTCAAAATCGACGAAAATGAATTGTCGTCGATTTTTCACTACTAAATTTTCTATGAAATTATCAGGATTATTAAATTTGCTTTGTCAAACTTAAATTTGATATATTTAACGCCAAAAGCCTAAAACTAAAGAGAAAATCGACATTTTTCATACCAAACAGCCACACTTCAATCGGCATTCCAAACCCTTTCTATGATCCCTTCCCTCTTTAGGATCCATACTGAGCTGACACGGGTACGGGACAAAACAATATAATCGGTTTATTGCACTCTGTCTGTCTGTAATATGTATGGATCAACTGTCTATTGCTGAAGAGTAGTCGAGCGGAAAAGAAAACAAGTGAGGTTATAAAAAAGAATTTTTATAACTATTTTTTATATAGTTAATACGTTAATATGAATAAACTCTACGATAATATAATTATGATAACCTTTCTGCTTGCATGGCCGTAAAAAGTTGCAAAAGTGTCTACCAGCTGTTGAGTGATGTGAAGGTCTCTATATTTAACCTTTAATCTTTTTACAGTTAAGAGAATGGCAGACAGAAGTAAAGAACTCAGTGGCAAACGTAAGAATGTTTGGTATATAAGTAGTAAGAATTTTGATAGTATCTTTTGTTTCATTATTGAAAATATTGACTTATTCATTCATATTGCTTAAAATCAACGAAAATATACTGCCAGTTCAGAGTAATTCAGCTTTAGATAATAGTAGGAGTGAAACTGTTGATCAACAACGAGTTTTCAATAATGTAAACTAAAAATTGTTAATAATTTATTTAATAATTTATAAAAATTGTTATGATTGTATGTATATATAATAATTATTATATCAATATAATAATTTATTAAATTGTAGTGTATGTAGCAATTTGGGAGTGGTTTCCGCCTGAGAATTGAAGGAAATAATTGTATTAATTAGTTTTATAGTTACTTAGTGTTCAATTTCCCCCTTCAAAACGCGGAAATTGACCACTGTGCGCCCAAAGAATGTCAATTGAGATCCCGATTGACTTAACATGTTTTCGCTGGGCGAGCGAAAACATTTTTCTGATTTAACATGTTAATCCAACACGGTCGATTAACATGTTTTGTCAATCGAGAAACGAAGTTTGGCATACATGTTAATACTAACATGTTAACTTAACATGTTAACTTAACATGTTAACTTGGCATGTTGGTGTTAAATGTTAATCAGTGGAGACACGCCTTTAGAGATTGATGTAAACAAAATATGCGATGTTTTGCGCGGGATTTTCTAGAATTTCTATCTCCGAAACTACAACTTGTATGTGGCCTCGCGGACTTTCTTTTAGGAAATGTTGTTCTCTATCCGAATTAAATGTAAAGTACTCCTTTAGCCAAACAATTAGAGGGTTACGACACCCAATGCATTTCGCCCACAAGGTGGGCATCTTCAGGGGCAAAACCTGTCTCAACAGTGACTGGGAGTCGACTCCCAGTCACTGTTGAGACAGGTTTTGCCCCTGAAGATGCCCACCTTGTGGGCGAAATGCATTGGGTGTTGTAACCCTCTAATTGTTTGGCTAAAGGAGTACTTTACATTTAATAATCTGAGCCAAAGTTATTGTGAGCCACCAACGATATCTCTATCCGAATGAATTTTTTAATCTATCACTTATAGATCATATAAGATCTAGGGAGAGAAAGGATTGTGGTTTCATTGTTGCTTGATGGATGCCATTTAACGAGATACGAACATAAGTTAAATAAAGAAATTATGTAAAATAGACGTTCTAATTGACGGATTAAGTTCAAAATCACAATTGGGCGATACATTTTAATAACAATCCCACATACTTAATTAAATTAAAATCCGTCCAGCGGTTTAGGAGATGAAAGTTACGACGGACGGACAGGCCAGACGTGCCAATAAGGCGTTCCGCTATTACCGCTTCGCTGGTAAAGAACGCCTAAAACGTACATATTATAAACTATACTTTTGAGCTTTTATTTTAATTTTTATCTATCCTAACTCTATGCTTCTCTTCCGTTAATATAGCATTTTTCGCGATGTACTAAACATAATTAAACAAAAATAAAATAATATGGATTTAATAAACCAGCTATAACTGAAATATTATGGAGTATTGCAATTAAAAAATCGAGTTCCCTAAGAACATAAAAGTTCGCCTTCTTCATCCAAATATACCCACGAGCTCATTACCCTCTAATCAGTCCCAGTGTGCCGCACCTCTTAGTTTCCCCTTCTTACGCAGCTCTCTCTCTCTCTCCTCACCTCCGCCCTATCTATCCCTCCAGCTCCTAATTCACTTCCTTAATCATTTAGCTCGCTCTTATCCACTTTAACTCCCGATCCAAATCCGATCCCTCACTCAACGCTAAAGATCCGATCCTATATTCGACCTTTCCAACCCTACCCTTTCACTACCCCCTTGTTTCCTTCTCACCACCTCCACTTTTACCTCCCGCCGAGCCAATCAAAGAATCCACTCCCTTAACTCCTCCCGTATTCCTCCCCTCTCTGGCTTTCCTCTCTCCGGCCATCAGCCCTTTTCTCTCTCTCTCCATGCCAACGCTGCAAGAAAGGACGGGATAGTGGACCGATCGCCCCGGACTCCGAGAGAAAGGGGCGGCAACGGACTAGCCGCGAGTACATATTTTGTTAGAAATATTTTCTAAAAATAGTCTTGTTGGATCAAATTTTTATGCGTGTGTTAACAGTGTCGCAACTAGAATATAATTAAAGGGTGGTTTCTAGTTCATAATTCAATTTCAAAATAGTTTAAATCATCAAGGACGCCCATAGAGACTGAAAAAAATTAAAAGTGAAAGATAAATGTATACGTGGAGCGCAATACTACAATAGACTGTTAGTTCTTCTTAGTACGCCGATTTCATACAAACGGCCAGGGTTTATGGAGCCGTCTTCTACGCCCGCACCGCGTACGTGGGAGCGTACCTCTAGCCCAGGAGTCTCAAACTCGCGGCCCTCGTGGCCCATTTCTGCGGCCAGCGAGGTAAGCTAGTACACACTAAACGGCCAAAACTCAATTGTATTTCTTATCAAATATTTCACGTAAATCTAAGAAATTTAAGTATTTTAAATCAGCATTTTAAAAATATACGTAGTTTATTTCTCATTCCAATTTATAAAACTTCTGCACAGGTGAGGGTTCTAAGCAGAGCCGTCTAAAGGGGGGGCTGGGCGGGCAGTCGCCCAGGGCCTATGTATGTTCTTCCCGCTGCAAGCGGGAAGAACATACATAGAACCTTACATATCCGAAGAACCTAACTCTCGACGTCGATTCTATTAATATTTTTGGGATGAATGGGTTTAATGCCGCGCCAAAGATTTGGGGCCATTTCTTTCCTGTGGAAGAGGAGAGTGAATGACCAAAGAATATGAAACGGACTGGGAAAGTATAAGGCACGCGGACTTGGCACGGTGCCTGAATGCGGCCCGCGCAACGATGTGGGTTTGAGACCCCGCTCTAGCATGTTCAAAAAACAATGACGCACGCCTGATTCAAGTGGTAAGCATGTAATTGTACATAACAAATAACTAATTCTTGATCGCAGCTTTAAATGAATGAAGAAATCGAATCATGGAACGGGAACATAACCAGAGTAAAGAAAATTTGACTGAGGGGGTGGAGGGGAAAGGGGGGTTTAACCCCAAATCCCCTTTACACGCAACAGTGTGTTAATAAATAACAATATATTATTTATTTGGCACGCAATTTAAATTATCGTAATTATAACTATGAGAGCTTGGAGGGCGCCGTTTTTCGATCTTTGCCCAGGGCGCCGAACTTCCCCCCTACGCCACTGCTTCATCCCTTCTCCACATCCTATTGTCCTGCCTCTCCGCCCACCATGTCCGCCTCCACTTCTCTCTACCGAAGCAGATAACAGCAACGCAGCGAGAGATAGAAGTCTGGCGAACTTCCGGAATTTCGGTGATTTTCATTTTTTTTTATTTTGACGTGCCCGAATTCCGAAGCGATGCATTAATCAGGGCGGATTTTGTTAGCGTCGTCACGACCGGAAATGGCGATCGCTGCGTCGCCCGCAGGAGAAAAGAATGAATAAAAGAGGAGCGCGATCCGTCCTGTCGCGAAGCGCTACCGTTCGCGATTCCGACTTTGAAATTGGAACGACGTCCACGCGCGAGTACGTGCTCTGAAACGCCCACTGCGCCACTGTATGTACATTCCTACGCTCCTGTCACTATATCCGCCCACTCTCCTGCCCGTCTAAAATCACAACATGGACAGATGGAAGAGAAAGAAGGATAAAATGTTGAACTCGTTCGTTCGAACGCTCCCTCCATCGATACTTGGTAAACACCCTTATGGGTTAATTTGTTTACTCGCCTGCAATCAGTGGCGGATTTAAGGGGGGCCACGCATGGCGCGCGTCAGGGGCCCCGTGAAGTAAGGGGCCCCGAAAAAATGTTCGTGTAAATAATCTCAGAAATATAAAATGTCTCAATTTAAAAATCAGTGGATTCTATGATTCCATAGAAAAATGATCATTAAGAGGTGCCACAAAGGAGGGTAGCCATTAGGAGCGGTTCCACTATATATTTAGATTATAGGGCCTCCGACTGCTTAGCGCTAGGGGCCCCAAATGTTTAGCGACAGAGGCCCCAAAATGTTTAGCGACAGGGGCCCATGAGGCGTAAATCCGCCACTGCCTGCGATGATAACCGGAATTATAAAAACAAAATATTAAGAAGGAAACTAATAACGCCCGCTGCGCGTCTAAAAACTAGCGGTGAAAATTTTGCAAATATCGTAAATTACTTATTCGACCATCAAATATCTCCAGAAAAATCGACGGAGAGTTCTCCATTAAAAATTAACTGATGTTTGCCATTAAGCCGAAAGGACCTTTTTTTACTGCCTCCTGGCTCGACAAAAAAACAACTTTTAAGGAAAATTTAATGGAATCGTGGAAGTCCGTAACGAAAGGTATCAGTTTTAACTCTAATTAGCCTGAAATCTGCAAAACTCGACATTTAAATTCCCCTTTATACTGATTAAAAACAAAATTTTACGCTAACGGCACGAATTTGATATTGTTTTCCAAAAATTAACCCCGTTCTTTCGGCTATAGAACTGTTCCTGTCCCGAGTTTGTATCTCAATTTAAACCAATTTATAAATGTAACTTTATCAAGCACTGCTCTGATTTCCAAGCTTTCCTTGCAACAATGGGGTCGGAAAATCTTTCCTAAAAATGAAAATGTTTGAAATTTCAAAATTTTCCCGTGGGCTGTAACATATATGGCCTATATTCATGCCAAACCTCAGATCTGTAACAATTCTTTGAAGTGTTATATCATACATCCAATTATATATGTAAGGAACAGCTATTTATGATATATCTTTGAATTTTGGAATTTTTTCTCATAATATTCAGAGAGTAGTATTTTTAAATTTCATAGAAGAGTATTATTAGACGAGGAGAAATGATTACGTGGAGGAGGAAAAATGTTCCGTGGCAAGGAGAGAGTTTCTATGATTAGATTCACCGAAGCTTGAATAAAACTCCAACACAAAAACGACAGAATATTTTCCGTCATGCTATTGCCGGGTATTTACGCTAGTAATGTAATGTTTTTAAAAAATTGTAGTTCGGGAGTATTATTTCCCGTTCATATTCCTGTAATTCAGTGGTTCTTACCCTTTTTCGTCTCGCGCCCTCCTTCTGACCTTGAAAAACGCCCACGCCCCTCTCTGCCTTTCTTAAACTCTCACGCTCCCCTCCTTCCCCAAGAAATTTTTATTTTGTGTTTTTAAGGGTATTTATCAAAACATTATTAGTAATATCAACCGATATTTATTTCTGTTTGCTTACCTAAGTGCATGAGCTGATTACGACATGTGCGTTTATTTAGTAAATTCTAACCGGTTTCAATTTGGTCTCTACCCACAACTCACAGCTGACAATCTGACGTCATTTTTTGGTAGTCGGCGAAATGTTGTCAGCCTAAAATAATCCGTGTAGTTTTCCATATATTATTTCTACGTATAATAGATTTATTCGTCTGCACTACATCTGTTATGGAGATGACAAGTTGGCAGAGCATTTGAATAAATCAGTACAAGACTTATACCATCTAAATAGTTATAGAGGAAATGAAAAAATATTAAAGCGGACAAATTGGACAGCATTAGAAACACATTACAGGTAGAAATTTGAGGTAAAAATAATTATGGTCCAAAATGCTTCGCGTCCCCTCTGGAATCCTCATACGCACCTCTAGGGAGTTGCGTCCCAGAGGTTGAGAACCACTGCTGTAATTATTTTTTACAATTGATACTTTGTATATCACTTTAGCAGGAGTTGTATCATTCATAGATGCGAAATTTTTCGAATATTAAATTTTGAATTCTTATTTTCAATTGAGTTATTGAAAAAAAAAAATATATATATATATATATATATATATAAACTTACGGAAAAGAAAAGGTAGTGATGAGGGTGGCAACAAGGTGTTGAAGGAAGCCCAGCGGACACTTACCAAGTTGGGGACCAAGTGTATATATATATATACTAATTTAAATCCCTAATGATATAAAACGCAAAAACAGACATTTCGCTGGCTGTTAAAAGCATTTATATCACGAACAATTTTAAAATCGCGGTTATAATTAATTTGGATTCACGAGTGAATATAAACAACCTTTAGGCTGAAACTGAAACAATATTCCTTTTTCTCTCGATTAGAATTTTCCCGTAAATTAATTCCCGAGGAAAAATTATAAATTAGTTTTCTCCTGAAAGGTTTAATAGCGGCTGAATACTGGGTTGGCGTGTTTACCTGTTAATTGCTCCGCAATCAGGTTAATGGATTCTCCTGGTTTAATCTGCATTTTTAGTGAATAAACGTTGTTATTCATCTCTCCCTAAAGCCTTTCCAACGCAAAGAGTATCGTTGGATCATTCTACTAGACTAGCTCATTATACTAGACTAGATCGTTATAAAATTAAAGATTATAATCTTTTGTTTTAATTCTTAATTGTAAAGAGCCTATTCATATGCATGAAAAATTTCCGAAGTTAAGCGAATTTCCTTTGAAGGCTTTCCAGGAGAGCGCCGAGGGAAATCAAATTGGCAAAAAGGATCCCGGCTATGTTCTAAGATGGATAGAGCTCCCGCGTTAACAAATTCATTCGAAATATGTATCGCCAAATGGCAACCATATCCCATTTACCTCTTACATTCCATGCATGCAAATGCTGACATTTACATTATAAAGAGAGATGAGATGCTCTTTATTTGATATCTCATTCCATACAATTTAACATCACACAATAAGCTTCTTCCGAAATTTAATTAACGACTGTCTAAACAAATATACTATGAGAACGGACACAAGTATTAGGATGAATTGGACACACACACGCGCAAAATCGATCAGTTAATAGGGCAACTATCAATTTATCTGTTGATATAAGCATATAAAAGAAAATCATCCACACACAAGATTACTTTAATCAAGCTGCATGACCACGGATTATATTAAGGATTAAGTTTGGAAGATCTATATAGCCTATCATAGTCCCTCGTTCTATTGTTAATTTGGTATATGAAAACGTTTGATGCGAAATCAAACGTTAAAAGTGATCTTAAATTTCTTGCACCACGAGATAACCTCTCCCGGAGATCAAAAATACTTTGGTGAGGAAATTTGCAATGATTTATACCTTTGCCAAATATGAAATAGGTACACGAAGTTATAATAGGCAACGTGTGCGTATATACCAAATTTTACGATAAAAGTATACATTTTTGAAGAGTGAAGACAACGAAGTGTCGAGGTCAAAGAGAAAATAAGATCGCGTTTAACCAGGAATCCTTCTGAACCTCCCTTTAAAAGAAAAAATTAAAAGCGCGCCTCTCATTAAATTAACACGAGAAAATTTGCCGTTAAATTAAACTCCGAAGGAACGCTTGAATGTACGCTAACGACTATGCCGTCAAGACAGTAAAGAGGGAGTATAAATGAAAACTCCAGAGATGTTAATACGGCCCTGATTAATTGTCTCTCTCTCTCTCTCTCTCTGGCTCTCTTTTGCTTCTCCTCCTTTCCCACTCTCTTCCATATCTCCCTCTCCTCCCCTCCCTCCCTCCCTCTCCTTCTCTCTCTCTCTCTCTCTCGATGATTTTCATCAGCGTTGCTTTCATTTCGAGGTTCCAAATAGGTCAATTATTAATTTTAGGATGCAAAGGTAGCGCGTACTGGCACTATAAAGGCGAGTAGAGAAGAAACCCTCGAAGCGCACGCGTCACGTTTAATTTTTCGCAAAAATTCTAACACAAAATGGTAAAAGTAGAACATTATAATACTGAGCTTCTAGTCATGAAGAATAAGGTGAATTTTTTACTTTATTAGGTATAAGAAACTCGCCCGTTTTTTCGCCAATCTTGCAATTAAATACGTTAAGATTGGAAACCATTTAGGGAATATTAAACACAGTTAAATACAACTCAAGGAGTAAAAATATCTGCAGTAGTCATCGTCCATTATTTTGGCACAATAACTCGAAAACTTGCTAAAAATGTACTTTAACGGCTATTTAACTAAAGCAACTAAAAACCAAGGAATGTCATGCGATATTCAGGGACAATATTAAGATTTATGGTTATTGATTCAAACACTCCAAAAATTCATGTTGATGTTGAATGTTAAATAAGAATTCATGGAGTGACTAATTAATTTTAATGACTGCAGAAACAAACGCAAATTAATTTTAACGAACTGTTTAATTTGGATAACTGGATCATTAGCTGGGATTAATAGTATAAAATCAAAATAAATCCGTGCAGACTTTTCAGCATGTTTAGTCCAACAAATACATGAGAAGACATTTAGTAATATATTTCCCAAATTTCCGAGACATGCTATTTATCGTTACTGAGTTACGGAACTGCGCTAAATGCAATTAATTAGGCAAAACTTCGAAATATTTTATAGAAATAAGGTTCTATCATAAGAAAATTTCACAAAAAGAAGCCTGGACTTCATAATCTAAAATATTTATTTTCAATCGCCTTTTTCATCAGATGACTTTTTAAGTTCTTGTGAAGTTCATAGGGCAACTTGGAGGAGGGAGGCAGTTGATATGGAAAACTGGAGGTGTCTGGGAGAGGCCTTCATCCGTCACTGGATTGAAAAGGGCTGATGATATATACACCAACGGTCTCTCTCTTGTGCTGACGAAGGGATCACCCAGAAAGCTCCAATCTACATGTGTAAATGTGTTTCACCGACACCCCAGAGGATCTCCAATTGGGAAGTGTCCACTGGACTTCCTTATCTCAACACCTAGACCTGTGACACTCCTTATTTCCCTTCCCTCTTCCATAAAGATATATATAACAAAAAATGGAAAGCATCTCTTCTTGGTTGTTTTATTTTTTCGTTAAACATAGAGTGCAATTTATATTTAATCTTAGAATTCAATGTCTATTTTGTTACAAATGTCCTCTTTCAAGAAGCACATCATGCCTAGGGTGACCAGATTCTTAGGAAGCAAAACCGGGACACATCATGTTCTGAGGAAGAAAAACCGGAACATAACTGGGACAATATAAGATCTTTAGTTTTTTGTCGCTTACATGCCAAATAAATAAATTCTGCGTATCTTGGCCATGATTTTCTTGACAAAGTAGCCCATAATGATTTCAAATTCTAACATTATGTGCACAAAATTATTACAGAAGTGGTCAGGAAATTGATGGGAACAAATATTTTAGTCATATTTACCGTATTTTTCGGGCTATAAAACGTCGACACGTCGCGTATCATTTCTAGCCGTGGTTAAATCCGTATCTAGCAACATTCAAGAAAATATTATGGCGTGATAACAGTTAAATATCACGTTTTAGATAAACTTAATTTGTGAAAATAAATAGGGATGATCTAAAATATAAATAATTGCTTCGAAACTCGTATAGCTTACGTGCACTCAGCTGTCGGAGTGTGCGGCACCCTTCGCACCTATAGGCACCCCTTAGGGATTGTACTTATTTAAACTTAATTGAAAGATGAGATTTTAATCCTTAATAAACGGTTTGCATGTGTGATAACATATAACTGGTGGATTGTGATTTATTTATTCCATATTTATGAAATAAAAAATAAAAAGAATTTCTAACCGGGACAAATACTAACCGGACGGGACGTCGGGACAACATAAAAAATCCGGGACTGTCCCGGCTAAACCGGGATGTATGGTCACCCTAATCATGCCGGCGAGAAAGTGGCTGGAAGCAACATGACATTCTAAATTTTAAATTTCAGTGATAGTTTTAGAGTAAACTATATAGTCCATTTTGAATCTAAAAAATACTAATACATACATGAAATGGAACTTCAAGAAAACTGAATATAATTAACCTAGAAAATCATCACATACGTGGAAACTAGGCAAATATTATCAGCATACTTACGCATGCCTTAAACATTTCGTACTTAAAACTTCTGGAAATATGCCATCTCCTTACTCCATCACGTCCTAGATGAGTTAGAGAAAGTAGTTAACGTAACTTTTAGAATCTCACTCGAGAACTAAAAAAAATCATCTTTCCGGAACTTTGTCTTTCCTCGTCTTTCGTCCGTGACCAAATGACGTTAGGAATCCTTTCGGTATTCCGTGAAACACGTACTTTGTTCTTTATGATCCATCGATCCAAATTAAATTCTTGAAGTATTTTCCATATCTTCCACGACTTCAAAACCTACTTAATTACTAAGGTATTGTTAGTGCAAGGTTTTACTTAAAAAGTCATTCAAGCATGACCTTCCATAGATCTGTTTTAGGGATTTACTTTTCGTCCATCTTCAGTCGGGTTATGACTTTACGGCAGTTAGCCATGGCAATGTTATGTTTTGAGAATGTCTACATAACGCTTTAAAATGGTTCTCATATCTATAAGCGTCATATTTTGAAAATCGTATTCACAATGTTGTTCGTGTATTCTCTAATGCTATTCTGACGTTCTTTCTGCAAAAGATACCCTGAATCCACAAATGAGTGCTTAGGGCACGTGCCCACGACAATGCATCGCAGTTATGACTTCATCGAAATCTAAATAAAAATACCACGTAATTCGCTGTATTGAGTAAAACATTCAAATCGGAAAAGCAACGCAAGTAAAAACAGAATAGAAATACATACGTATCTACCGATGCCATTCACTCGCGAGACTGAATTCGACGAAAAATTAAATGAAAGCAATATTATTACTGTAATCTATCGTCCGCACGCAAATATTTTAAACCGCCAGCGAAATAATTCATGGCGGTGGAGGAAATCCTTCCAAAACGAAGGAACAGGTGCACGAATCCCACGGGCTATTATCTTCTGACGCAGCGGGAGAAAGTTGCCCCCAAATATTTTAACAGACGTAGGTATCTCCTCGACGTCGAATCCGCAAATAAAATCAGTTGAATGTGAACGTTCATATTTCAACGATTTTTTGGGAGAATCATTTTTTCTGAGGGAGAAGCTAGTTGGAGCGCGTTTGCATCACTTCCGCCATATTGCAAGTAAAAATTTTGTAAAATAAAAATTATAAAACGGAAACTGAGAAATAACTTAAACGTCCGTATGGCAAGGCCAAAATCATCCATCCTAAAGGATAGGCTTGGAATAATGTTTTTATTCATGCAGCTGATACACAAGTTTAAGGTTCTCAGCTCAATATACTTTCAGAATAATTACGATAAGGAAGCGAATCCTTGCAGAGCGCTCAGGGAGACGATAAATTTAGAAATACGCGATTACCTTCAGGGAGAGATAAAAATACGATAAAACTTCGACTGATAAAGCTGCTGGCATTTGCATTGGATATCCAGCATCGTTATTGCTACCTTCCATTATACGTCGACGTTAAAATCGCATGAACACTTATTTTCAAATAAGAATAAATAAGAAATAAAGAAATTCGAGAGAATAAAATGGCCTGAGAGACGGATATAAGAAACGAAAGGTTGCTCTATCATTGGAGTGAATCTGATTTTCTCTGGAAACACCAAAATGAAAAGAGACGGAATGAGTGAGAGAGAGAGAGAGATGGAAAGAGAGAGGGTGAGAGAGAAAGGGAGGGAGAGAGAGAGAGGGAGAGAGAGGGAGGGAGAGAGAGGGAGAGGGGGGAGAGGGAGAGAGAGAGGGAGGGAGAGGGAGGGAGAGAGAGAGGGCGTGAGAGAGATGGAAAGACATGAGGTGAACAAGGGGACACGATGAAGAGTGATTCCTAGAAGTTCTCTTAAGATCCTGCATAAATGGAATGAGAGAGTGACGGAGAGAGAGAGAGAGCGAAAAATTACTGTTATTTTTTCATTTACACCTACTTCACACGTATTCCATCGGTACCATCATAAAAATGTTAACGGGTTGCTCTAATGGCGTCCCACTACATTCTTTAAAAAGAAAAAAAACTCGCGACCCCTTTTTCGTTCGAAGAGCACGTGACCTCAAAGAGAGAGAGAGTCGTATCAGACCTCACCGAAAAGACAGAGAGAAAAGGGGGCAAAAAAGAAAATAAAGGAGCAATCACGGCACCCTCGACTGAAATTGCTTGATCGAAATAGCTGAGAGGATCGCATTTTACGGGAAAACGGAAGAGGAAACGACGTGGGTTAGAGAAAGGGAAGGAAATACCGGGGATGTTAAGTGCGCGAGTGTATTAGAGGAAGAAAGAGGTTGAGCCGGGAACAGATGAAAAGAAAGGTTGGGTGGTGGGGAAATGAGAAAGAGAGGGAGGAAGAGAGGGAGAACAAAGGAGTGAGGGGAAGTTTTAGAGAGGGTGGAAGAGGGACGGGGAGAGGGGGAGAGGGAGTGAAAGGGAGAACAAAGGAGAGAGGGGAAGTTTGGGAGAGGGGGAGAGGGATTTAAAGGAAGAACGAGGGAGGGAAAGTGAGAGAAGGAAGAAGCATGAGAGGAGAAAGAGGGAGAGGAGAGAAAGGTGAGAGAAGGGAGAAAAAAGAGGGAGGAGGGAGAGAGAGAAGAGGGAGGAGGAAGAGAGAAGAGGGAGGAAGGAGAGAGAAGAGGGAGGAGGGAGAGAGAAGAGGGAGAGAGAAGAGGGAGGAGTGAGAGAGAAGAGGGAGGAGGGAGAGAGAAGAGGGAGGAGGGAGAGAGAAGAGGGAGGAGGGAGAGAGAAAAGGGAGGAGGGAGAGAGGGAGGGAGGAAGAGAAATGAGGAGAAAGAGGGAGAGGAAAGGAGAGAGGAGGGAGAAGGGAGAGATGGAGGGAGGAAAAGTGAGGGGCAGACAGACAAACGACTTTATTTAAGGCGAAATTGAGACTATATAGTCCCTTCTTACAGTTAACCCTTTCGTCATATAAGTAATTACAATATTTACATATTAAAAGAAATTAAAATACATAAAAATTACAGTAAAATATATACAAATTACAAGTTAATTATATATTGGTTAATAGATCACAGAGTATTACCAAAGAATATTGTTAGTTTTGTGGGTCGAAAAAAACTGTGTATCAATTATATTTTAACACAGAAAAAAACGCAAAAAAAATCCTAAATAGTTAAGAGAAAGAGGAAAAAACAACAATAATTTGAGAAAGAGAGAAAAAATCATATATAAATACATACATTAATATCCATATAAGGAAGAGGGTGAAAGGGAAATAGGGATTGTATGGTAAGATATGCCTGGGAGATTACATCGTAATTATGATACAGGAAAATAAAGTAAAATAAAATTATGAATCTATGCCTAATAAGCGCATCCTTGTGACAACCTGAAAAAGAAGATAAGGGAGTGGTTCAATGCATGGAAAGTGAGAGGAGATACTTGTCATATAAGCGTTTAAAAGTGCCTAGAGATAGAGAGTTTTTTATTAACGTTGGAAGGCCATTCCAGAGTTTGCAAGCAGTGACGGTAAAGGATTTGTTGTAAATTTCTGTTCTATGAAGTGGAGTTAGTAATTTATCGCATCCTCTGGTTTTGCATTGGTGAACTGTATTAATGGCGACGAACTGAGAAGAAAGATAACAAGGGATGTGATTATTAAGAACTTGATACAATAGGGAGAGGAGGTGAAGGTTTCTTCTGGATTCAAGTTTTAGCCAGGAGAATCGACGGAAGTATTCTGAAACATGGTCAGACTTTTTAAGATTAAAGATGAATCTGATGCAGGCATTATGAGAACGTTGTAGCTTAATCGCGAGATCCTTTGGTAAGTCCTGGTATACAGTATCACAATAGTCAAAGTAAGGAAGAATTAGAGAGGTCACTAGCTGTATTTTTAGTGAAGAGGGAAGAATGTTAGTGAGAGGCCTTAGAGTGTGTAAGGAAGAGTCTTGCAGACTTTTATTACGTGATTATTCCGGGTAAGCGTTTCATTAATTAGAATGCCGAGATTTTTTATGATTTTGCAATAGGGAATAACTGAGCCATTCAAAGACAGAGGTACTGATTCCGCAAGGTTTATAGAAGCTAGTAGTTTTGAAGAACCGATTAAAATGGGCTGAGATTTCAAGTTGTTTATGTTGAGAAGATTATCATAGCCCCATTCTTGAAGTTGAACCAAGTCATGATTTATGTTGGCAATGAAAAGAGATAAGTTATTTGGTTTAGTGTCAAAGTATATTTGGAGATCGTCGGCGTACAGATGATGCTTGGAGTAAGTTAAATATTGAGAACAATCATTAATAAATAGAGAGAGCAATAGGGGACCTAAAATTGAGGCCTTGGTTAACATTAAGCCATGAAGACGAGGAGTCGTTGGAGATGACTTTTTGGAAACGGTCGCTAAGGTACGAGGAGAACCGAACTATTGAAGATGAAGAGAATCGCATGCAGCGGAGTTTTGCTAGGAGTATTTCTTTGTCCACTGAGTCGGAAGCTTTGCTAAAGTCAAGCAACACTAGTACTGTAAGTTTTCTGTCATCCATGTGTCTGCGTATATCATCGGTGATTTTAATTATTGCGGTGGTGGTGCTATGTGACTTCCGAAAGCCAGATTGATGGGAGTCAAGAAGATTATTTGCGTTGAGAAAATCTGTTACTTGTTCATGCGCAAGTCGCTCAAGAGCTTTTGATAAAGTGGGAAGGAAGCTAATCGGCCGATAGTCATTGTTTGCGGAGAGAGATTTCTTAGGGATTGGGCGGACTAACGCGCGTTTCCATTGCGATGGGAATTTTCCCTGTAATAAGGAGTGGTTGAAAATGTTAGCGAGCACTGGGAGTATTAGATGTATTAATTTATGATCATGATAGGAATACCATCAGCACCCTGGGCTTTAGTTTTGATTCTGCGTATTACTGAAAGTACGTTAATTTGCGAAACAGCTTTAAAGTGGAATTGTGGAGAACCGGAAGACTCGTTCGCTTTTACCGTAAGACTACTAATGACTTTGCGTTTTCGTTCGGTGTCGATTGTTGTTGGGTTAGTCGAGAATCTCTTATTAAGGGAAGTGATATGTTTGGTGGTAAGCAAGAATCCTTGTGCTCACCAATACCGAGGTTTTGCAGGTTGTTCCATAGAGCGGATGTTGTTACATTGGAGCCTGATATAGAATAGGCATATTTTATTTTGGCATTTCTAATCTGCTGCTTGGTTTTGTTTCTAATAATTTTGTAGGCATTGAACGTATTTGGACATTTATTTGATTTGAAGAGACGGAAAATTGAATCGCCATCAGTAGTTTTAAGTCGGCCGTTATCCACGGGGCGCCAGGTTTAGAGACACGTGTAGTTTTGATGGGCGCGTATTTATCGAGTAAATGTAAAAGAAAAGCGTTAAGTGATTCGACTTTTGCGTCGTCAGCATATTCAATGGTGTGCCACGGAAGACGCGCCGCATCGGCAGTAAGACTATCATAATCAAGGTTTTTAAAATTTCGTTGAGAGATGAATTTCTGCTTAAATTTTGGAGAGTTTAGGGAGTAGGCTAGAAAAATTAAGTCATGGAATGAGATTACTGGGGCAGGTAGTTGACCATGGGTGCAGACTTTATCTGGGTTAGCGGTAACTAATATATCAATCCAAGTGGAAGAGTTTTTGGTGTTCTTTGTTGGTTTTAATGGTAGTATACTGAGGTTGTGCGATGTAAAAGAGTTTTTAAAAAAGACTGCATCGGAGGAGCTTGAGGCAAAATTGGCAGGGAGGAATGAGAGGAGAAAGGAGAGGAGAGAAAGGAGAGAGGAGCGAGAGAGAAGAGGGATGAGGAGGGAGAGAAAAGAGGGATGAGGAGGGAGAGAGAAGAGGGAGGAGGAAGAGAGGGAGGGAGGAAAAGTGAGAGGAGGGAGAGGGATGAGAGGAGAAAGAGAGAGAGAAGAGAAAGGAGAGAGGAGGGAGAGAGAAGAGCGAGGAGGGAGAGGGGAAGAGGAACAGAGGAGAGGGAAGAGGAGAGGGAAGAGGAGAGAGTAGGGAGAAGGAGAGAGAGGGAGGAGGGAGAGAAGAGAGGGGAGAAAGGAGGAGAGGGAGGAGGAGGGAGAGAAGAGGGGGGATAAAGAAGGAGAGGGAGAAAGAGAGAGAGAATGAGAGGAATAGAGAATGAGGAAAAGAGAAGAGGAGGGTGAGGTAGAAACAATAAATGGAGGAAATGAGGGAGGAGCCTAGAGTGTGTGCTGGATTGGGAATGATGGAGGTGGATAAGAGTAGAAGCAGCAGAGAGCGAAAACGCTCAGGGACACGTGTTTGAGCCGAATGAGTAAGAAATGATGTAGAAAAGAGTGCTAATTGCATCCCTTTTCGCGATTGAAAGGTTAGAAATAAATCGAGACGGAATAAGCGATATATTTAATTAACTGGAAGGCAAGATCGCTTGGTAAGGTTCTTATGGAAAGACGAGTACGCAGTTAATTATATAGCATCCGTCTGCACTCAGAGAACTTAAAAGAGCAGTCATCTTTTAGAGAAATGAGGTTTTTAAAAATTAACCTGCCTGTTGTTCCGAATTGAAATTTACAGAATCTGAAACCCTATATATTATGAAAGCGGGCTATTCCTCAGTTATCTACTAGAAACGTATCTACACTTTTAAGATGAAATCAGCTTTTCTGTGTTTGCTTAACTGTTGTATTTATTGCAAACTAGGGACCCTCCCCCTACGCGCCTCGCATTTATTATCGCCAAGCTGAAAACAATTTTTCGAAACTGCTCTTATCTTATAGACACTTTTTTTGTTCAAAACCTTTTTACCTCCAACAGCGTTTCCGAAATATAAACTTTCAAGTATTTTAAACAGCCGCCATTTTCCCTGCGGCCGAGTATCGATGCGCCACTTAATTTTTGGCGTGTAACAAACGTAAGTGTAATAATAATAACTCCTACATTTTTCTCACAAACAAATCTGGCATAGCGATTTAAACCGCAATGAAATTTTTATGATCATCGCTTTCAGCCACAGATACATTTTAATCATAGAAAAATGAAGTTTTTATATAAATTTGTGTGAAGCACAATGCGCCACTAATAAGAAGCGGATGCGCAATAGTACTCCTGGTTTATGACAGTAAGCTCTACAACTGGATCACTTTTAATAAAAGTGCAAGTAGCCATGTTTAAGTAAAGCGATATTTCGTGTATATCCACTAGAACTATCCTCCATTGTGGCACTATATACATAGTTCGTTTCGAAAAGACTTCTATTCCGGGTGATTTCCATAAAAATGTGACATTCCAGAATAAAGCCTGTTTCCGTAAAACCGTATATAACCCCTTAGTGCGGTGTACAAACAACAGAAGACAGACAGACGAAATCGCATCAAGGGCTTCTTCGGAATAAGAGACGTCTAAAACGTGCATATCCATCAATATCCCAAATTTTCACGATCTTCACACTTTCTCGTAAATTTTGTGCACGAGAAAACAAAAATTCAGACGAATAGTTAAAAAGCTGTTAGGAGGTTTTGGTCTTAATCTATTCAAAATTAATTTGTTATTTAAACGTTTATAAAATTACATGTACAGATATATTTTTAATACTACGCATTTTTGGTAAATTAATGTTAATAAAAACTATCTATATCATGTAAAATGTGTATTTATGCTTTTCAAACTCGTCTTCGTATGATGACGGAGTCAAATGAAAAGGTCACGTAGGAGTAGGTATTTGTGCTCCAATTTTGCGCGAGAGTAAAATAAAATACTGCAAGTTTCTTCTCTCATTTATTAATTAATCCCAAGAATACTCTGGTATTGTATTAGCAGTTCTAATAGATTCCGATTTCCGATGGGAGCACGTATCCGGCATTCAGGAATTAATTTTAACGCGGCTTGCTGCAAATCTAAATCTGGATCTTCACGTTAATTGAGCTAAATCCAGATCGTGATATGGTCTCTGATTCTCGTTTCCTTTAATGAATCAAATTCTGCTACCCAATTTCAGCTGAAATAGGGAGTCAAGCTGGGAGATTAGCCTATCCCTAAATGTAACCCTTTCCGGCAAGTATGCCTATTTATAACTTTTTCGGGGGGGATATTCATAAAGTAAATAAATTATCTCTTTTCCAAAGATGCCACAAAAAATCAAGGAAAAGGAAGAAGTGGAAGAGAGATCCGTGAAAGGCAGTTAAAGTAATAAGAATAGCCACAGTACCTCAGGAGAGCGATTTACGAAATTACAGTCCTCGTGACGTCACGGCCGTCATCTGCTATAAGTTTTGATAGTTGCCAACTTTGCTCATTCAGGAGAGTGAGTTTTGAACTGGCTTATGAAACAAAATCTTCCCGCTGCTACTCTTTTTTGTGTAGTAAGATTTAGGTGAAAAAGTAAACATGGTTTATAATCCTTTGAAAAATAATGAAGTTGCGTGCATATATGTAGAATAAAATTACATTTTTCCAGGCAATTACTCGACCACTTTTGAAGGTCTGCATGCAATCCTATTCATTTTAATTTCGTTATCTGCGGCATACTGCTAGGGAATTCACATGACGTCTCCTCAGGGCGTGATTACGTGAAACACAAAACGTATTTCTCCGGGACTCGTACAAAGTATCTCTCCTTAAACAGCTTGTACCTAAAGCAAGACATACATGCATAATATTCATAACATGAATAAGAAATTTTTCTAAGTTGACTCCGTATTTGTCAAGTAATATGCATCCGAGACATTCATAAACAATCCATAAATTTAGCGCTAAATTAGTTTCCGAGGAACGTACGCTGAATTCCCTCTTATTAGAAATTTAGATGTGCTAAGTTGTTGTAGGGACAATGAATAACAAATTAGCCTTGAGGAGGTACTGTTGCAATAAACAATAAAAAAGACCAATTTTTATTGCGTAATTTCTTTATTCTATTTTAAATCGCATGTTGTCCTTTGAGAAAGTTTTTAATTCTCTAGAAAGAAAATTAAAGGGTTTTATATCATCTCTACTAAATCATAACAAGTCCTTAAGAATTAAAATATTATTTAGGAAGTTAATGCTGTAAATTTGATCCAATTAACTGAGTGAAAGTTACTTTCCTCTTTATAAAATACATCAAATATCTATATTTTAATACTTTGTAGAAAATTGTGATTCGCAAACTAAATGTCGCGATTAAAAAGATTAAATATTGCTGTTTTAGCTTTTTTAACAAAAATTTACGAAGCAACCTCGACAATTGATAGCATTTTCAAAGCATGGATGAAAAATCCACGCAATTAAACCTGACAACTAATACTAATTAAACAATTACTTAATTAAAGGTTTATTAACCCGTTATAACATATGCTCTACTTGACGTCCCAACGGACTTTTAGAAAGCTTATATTTTAGCGGCCCTGCATTACAGTACTAGGTACCTAGCATAGCGAAATTTAACTGAATTTTATATTGTCTGTAATTAGTAAATAATGCCGGCAGAATATGGCAAAAAATAATTCTCTTTCTTCAAAATGAGTGTGTAAGCTTTGCTGGCTGATAAAATGATATGATTAAAATATTTCCTGACGCCAGCAGGTTCGTCAAGGTAAAACTTTTCGTCGACAGCTGGTCGCAAACGAAGCATTGGTGACAGCCGATGCTGGGGCAAGCATCCCATGAAGAGGTAAGATCCTACAATGAGGAGAAATCCCAACAACGACTAAACGAGAAGAAAAATCAAAGATGTTCAAGGAAATAGTTTCGCGTGATGTGCCAACGATGTCGACGAAACTTCCTCAAAGTTTTTGGCCCATACGTATTTCGGCCGCCTGCCGACCATCTTCAGGACCAAGTGTAGTGACACAAATTGAGTGAGGATATACGGTCACGGGTCGCTTTTATACCCGATCGTTCGAGGTGCGGGGGCGGAGGGAGGGGTTTCGGAGGAGGTGGAGGGCCACGTGGATTCGGTGGTGGTAATACAGGGACAAGTTTAAAAAGTGCGCTGTCAATATTTCCTGTTTCATGATTTAACTTCGTGTGTCGGTGTTTGTGAATTTCAAGGCTTTCTGTTGCGTCTAACTTGGAATTTGGGCATCCTTGAAGCAAAGTTAGGTTTTCTATAATCATGCGATGATTTCTTTCAATAATGTTGTGCTTACGGAGGAGCCAGTTGAAAATTTAATCAAAAAACATCGAAACAAAGCTAAAAAGAAAGCCACAACTTGAATCAGGGAAGAAAACCACGTGGACGCCAAAAATATATCGCTAACACCTTTTTCCAAAAATCGCTGAAATTCTAACACAAATTTTTAATAATAATAATAATACAAGGCAGCGTTCAAAAATCCAAACTCTGTCAAAACTTTACTGGGGGATCCTAAAGAAAAAATACCACCGCTAAAAAATAGAAAACCTAACTTTGCTTAAAGGATGCACAAATTCCAAGTTAGACGCAATAGAAAGCCTTGAAATTCACAAACACGCGAAGTTAAATCTTGAACCAGGAAACATTGACAGCGCACGTTTTAAACTAGTCCCTGTATTACCCCCACCAGCTGTCGACGAAAAGTTTCACCTTGACGAACCTACTGGCTCCAGGAAATATTTTAATAGTATCATTCCCTTTCTTGTTTCTTAAGTTTTTTTATGGCGCATGTATGCTAAATTTGGCTGCCCCGGTTCGCCCGCCTCTTTCAAATGACAACGAATAATCACATCCTCATTTACAACCTCCTTACAGCACACGCACACAAATATGCCGACGCGAGACTGCACCTTCCCGGAATTAATAATACTAATCATTTTGGAAATACATACATGCATCAGATCACAAAAGCCGTCGCCATGACAGTTACTGTGAGAGAGAACTCGCGCCAGACCTCGAGGACAAAAATAAAGAACGAGAATCTGAAACCCACGCTTTGCAGATGGTACGCACACGGCCATGTTGGAAATTAAAAAAAAAGCATCCCACGAACGTCGCTCGCGCGCATTACCGAAGGGATTAATAAAAAAAGCACGAGATACTTGGGAAAGAATAATGGCTGCGAACTAGATAGTTGAAATGCGAGACGGGAGATACTGCAGAGAGAGAGGAGTGGGGAGGAAGTAAAAGGAATGGGAGAGAGGAATGGGGCGAGAAAAATGACTGGATATTCCACGGAAATTTCGCGAAGCAAGTTGGAAGGACGAAGCGCAAACGAGAGCTGACGTGAGGGGGAGGAAAGGGGGGGGGGGAGTGTGGGAAGAGTTATCGGTGATGATTCGGACATAGATGAAGCGATTGACGATGGGATGACGAGACGAGACAAACGTGTGAAGATTACGCGGGCGGTGGATAGAGAAAGAGAGAAAAAAACACGATCGGATATTCGGATATTGAACGGAGTTATATTGGAAAGTTATCCCCGCCCAATGCGGATAAAAACGGTGTAAAAGTGGTGAGAAATAGGGGGGAGAAAGGTAATGGGAGAGAAAGAGAAGGAGAGAGAAAGAGAAGGGAGAGAAAGAGAAAGGGGGAGAAAGAGAAAGGGGGAGAAAGAAGCGATAACAGGTCCTAAAAGGGATTTTTCTCGCGAAACGATATATGGATAGTGTTTGAGAGCGCGATTGTGAGTGGGAAGAGGTGGGAAATGGGTCGTGAGGGAGGAAAAAAATATCGGAAGAAGTATCGGAAGGCATGTTTTCCGATGGGAGAAGGGAGAGTTCCATCTGAGAGGTAGTTTTTACAGGGGACAGGAGGAGAGGAGGGGTTTGAATGGTGTGTGGCGCTGGAAAATGGGATGGGAAAAATGTAACATTTCTAAATAGGAGGTAAAGAGCGAGGATCATGGGAATGGATGGAGGAATATACACACACGGCAAAGCCCCTGAGATTGGGTGAAAGGGAGAACAGAATTGATAATGGTTGGCATTAGCAATAATAATGGGTTTATCGGGGTTGAAAAAATATGATAAATGGAATGGAGGGAAGAAAACCAAGGTTTGTGAGAATGAAGAACAAATAGGAGTGGGAAGACCATGGGAAAAAAACAAGAGATCGATGGAAAGAGAAAAGGTCCAGAGAAGGTTGAAAGTTACAGAATGACGTTGCCGTTTCAACATCAATTCTAAGTAGTTGTTGGGAAGTGAATCCATGTTGCGATTACGTATTTTGATTTTTATGCAAATAACAAACAGAAAAATCCAAAAACAAACACATTTTAATAAATAATCTCTTCAATGGATGAGTATAAACTGACTTTAAGGCTGTAAAATGACAAATAGAAATAACTGTATATAAATAATTGCAATTAAAATTATCAAGTTGACTCAAGCGTTTAATGTGGCGTAAGATATGCTTTTAAAAACCAAAGTGTAATTAAGGTATAGTAATTATATTAATTAATTATATGAAAGCTTTTCCTTGCATGGTTCTTTTAAAAACGCATCCTTCTACTTCCACGACTAAAAAACTAAAACTGACCGAAAATTTTCGTATATTATCCGCATTTTTAATTGTTGATGCTCACTTTATTGCGGTCGAGTGCCATATTAGTCGTTCGAAAGCTTTTGCAATGTGCGTGGCTTTATCAACCGAAGGACATTTTTAAGTAAATTATTCAAGGTAAAAGGCAAATTAGAGGATGATAAAAAATTTAACTTAGATGAAGAGTGGTGAGAGAAAGAGAGGGATGGAATGTGAGAGAGAGAATGAGATGGAATTTAAAGTGCAGAGAGCGAGGAGGAAAGAAGATTAGATGGAAGGAGAGGGGGAGAAAGTGAGAGAGAGGGGGAGGGGCTGTAAGGATTTAGAAGACGGGTCGGAGGGAGACTTGAGAAGATGGAGAGATAATGAATGGAGTGTTGAAGGATTGCGTAGGTTGGAGAGAGAGAGAGAGGGAACGAGAAAGGAGGGAGATAGTAGAGCGAGTGAATGGAAGGAAGAAAGTGGGGGTGAAGTGGCGAGAGAGAGAGAGAAAAGCTAGTGAAAGAGACGGCAAGGAGGTGAAGGGGAGTGGAGAGAAAGGTATGTGTTAGTGAGGGTGAAGCACGGAAGGGGGACTGGAGTTGAGGAATAGAGGGAACAGGAGCAGAGTGGGGGAGGGTCCTCATGTAGTAGTAGTCGTAGTGCGGTGCGTGGGAGTTTCGTCGGGTCGATAGGAGAGCTGCTCCTGGATCTATCTCCGCCTTTCCCGGGCGCGCGGTACGCTATCCCTGTGGAGACGTCTACTCCCCCCCCCCCCCACTCCCCCGACCTCTGCCCCTGCTTTCTTCCTCCCCTTTCAACCCTTTGTCCGTATCCCTGGTTCCCACTCCCTCTCCCTCGCCAATTCTCTTCCTTTCTTCCCTTCATTCAATTCCATCTCTCTTCCCTTTCTCTAATTTTCTCCTTTCGATTCCTCTCTGTCATTCCGTATGTCTTGTTAATCTCCTCCCACTTTTTTCTCCTCTCCCTTCAGCTTTTTCCTATTTTCTCCTTTCTCCTCTCTCTCTCTATTCTCCTCTTTCCACCATTCCACTTCCTATCTTCCTCATTTTTCTTTCCTTTAACCTCCTTTTCTCTCCTCTCCCTCCCTACTTTACTTTCTCCACTCTCTCCCTCCTCTCTCTCTTTCCCTTTTATTTCTTTTCTCCATTCCTCCTCTCATTTTCTGATCACCTTTATATTTTCCTTCCTACCCATCTTCCTCTCCGTAGTCTGTCCCTCCCTATCTCTCACTCTTCGCACGCTTCCTCTTAAAGGGGAAATGCGCCAAAGACGCCACGCACCGCCCCCGCGCTGGCACGGAACGAAGACAATGGAGTGGAGAAAACGAGGAGCGATCTCGGAGAGCTTTTTTTTCCTCCCGGAAAATGTGTACTCTCCGAAAGAAAAATAAAGCAAATAAACTCGATATAAGTGCCAGACTGCCTTCTATTTATAAGCCCCTTTCCTCTCCGCCTGTTCGTTTTGCGTCTCGTACCCACTCTGCGCTATCATAACGTCCTTTTTTTGAAAAAGGATACGTAAAAATAAAATTGAAATAAAAAACGCCCCGCGAAGAAAATTGCTTTTTGGAGCTCAACGAACGCGGATGTTATGGGCGTTTTAAAACTGACAAAATTAAGAAAACGCTCCTGATCACTTTAACATGCCATAAACTTCGCTTTATAGGATACGGCAGCGCGAGAATTACGAGCATTGCGCACCAAACCGTTATTTTTGGTAGTAGTACACTTAATAATTACAATAGCTTGGAAATTCTCTAGACATTTTTATCGTCGTTATGTTCTCAAGACTTAAAACTAAAAATATCGTAAGGATTATAAATCCGAGTTTTTCTTCAGTGCAGTCACCACCATTTGTTACAGATAAAAAGGGTAAAGGAGGACAACACTAATTTAATAGTGCGGGATAAGGTTAAAAGACATAAGCCATTTGAATAAAATAAAGTCACTTTCACTGTATTTCTGGTAATAAACCATTCCTGACTGGGCTTTCACATTTAGTCCAAAGGAAGGTGCTTTTTTATTTAAATAGGTTTAAAACAAAGGTGATTTAAAAAATAAGTAAGATAAATTCAGGGCTTTAAAAAATCTTTAAAAGTTTATTTTAAACGTATCCAAACTCTTTGCAGCGTATATCGATGTGAATTATCGTTAGGTAACATTTTTTGAGTTTCACCAGATCCAACGCTATAACAAGTTTGGGCTTTGTTATCACTAGCACTGTCAACATGTTCCGTTATGGGATTATAATTCATTTAAAAATAAACTAAATTACTTGTGACTATTTATTCAGTGGACTGAATGATTTCAGTGTAGTTTCTAGGTAATAAGGTAAATTAAAAGTTAACTAACAAAAAGCAGTTGTTAAGAAATAATCAGGGATGTATATTAAAAAACTATCAAAAAATGTATTTGGAAGATATTTTAAAGACGGATGTCAAAAGAGCTGCTTCGTTAATCCATAATATAAATCGATAATGCAAATCTTAGTTTTTAATCCCCAACAATTTCCTGTTTAATTAATTTAAAGACTTCATTTCTGTTACCTTTTCTATCTCTATTTCCTTTCTCTGGAAGACCAATTACATTAGGATTCACAACTTTTCGATTTGAATTCCGTAAAATGAATTCCTGATAATTTCTTTTCTACACTGAATTCACAAGTTTTATATACAAGCGGAAGGGTTCACGCTTGATCGAACCGAAAATCCAAGCGTATGTTTCATAAAACCGGAAACGAGACTGCAATTTTACATTTACATACATAGTTTATTTATGCAACGTCACGGAATTGTAATTAACGAGAGTGGAAAATAATGCTGACTTTGTGCGAAATTGAACATAAACTATCTTGGACAAGGAAGAAATGCGCAAGTCAATTAGTTCTGTTAACCGATGAATGTCATGGTTCGCAGAAATATCAAACGTGACCAAAGGTTGTCTGTTGCCCCGCTTATATGTCACGGAGCACCAGTGCTAACAGCATTTGCGCCGAATTTTTGGCCTATCAATCATTATTCAATTCTTGGTATTAGAAAATCTCAGAGATTGCACCATGAGCGCACCATCTAGGGAATATGCTAAGAGGAGAGACGATTTCTCCGTCAAATTCCGTTGATTTTACGCATTTTTGCAGTCATATGTGCCCAGTCAATAGAAAAATCTTATGAAAAATAATATTCTACATTTTGTACGATAATTTAATGGAAATTTATCAATATTTTTAAACAGTTATTTTTGAGCCTTAAGTGTTTTCTGCCCGTAATTCATTGTTAAAAATCCAAAGGAACGAAAGCTAACAAAGTTTCATCCGTGAAATGTCACTGCACATTATCTGATCGTTTTGGTCATATATCAACATTTTGTATTTGATAGTAATTACATATATCTGAATAAAGATGGCAAATTGCTCAATTTGAATATTTATTCATTGGAAAGAATTAAGGGCTGATTTACCTCTTTTTGAAATTGAATTAAAACTGAATGTTTTTATCAAGATGAATTTGTGAGATCTTTTTGGACGTATTAAGAGCCAACTGAACTTGAATGTTTCTTTTAAAAGTTTAGGAGAAGATTTTATGATAGAAAGAATGAAAAGAAAAGAAATTCACGGACGATATCTCAAGGTAGATAAATTGTAGCGTTATCGTATCTCAAAGTTACACGGATATGTTAATTTCAAGATTAAAGAATGCGAGAATCAGGCATACTCAGATAAAATTGTCAGAAACAAAGGTTCATGGAATTCTAACTACTTGACTAAAATCACTGACTGTAAAATTAACACTTACAAAATATTACACCGATTTCAGGTGAAGGTCTAAACTAACAAGATATTTTTTTAAATGACACATCGACAAATATGAACCACTTGTCGCGCAATTAACAACAAGAAAACGTTAAAATTTTAACATGTTCATCCGGGTACATTTCCATTAAAAAGTTCACTCAATAAACGCGCTTTGTTATTAAAATATCTCTCTTTGAATTCTTTTCTTGGCACCACACGAACGAGAACGCTCACCAAGGGAATGTTTCGTCGATATAAAGGTATTATACCGAAGTTCCCTCCTCCTTCCCCTCATACTCTCACTATCCCCACATCTCTTCCTCCACCTTTACCTTACTCTCCATTTCTCACGCGCTAATCTTATACGCGAAAATAGACCGACGCCTCACCCCCTCCCCCCCCCCCCCCCTCTCCCACAAAAAATGAAGGAGGCGAAGGAAAGAAGGGCCGTTTATTAAAAAACTTTCTCGAGCACATTTTTCCTCGCCATGTCCGCGTAAATCATTCGAAGAGAGAAAGAAGGGGCGAAGGCATGTTTTTACTTTCATCTTATCTGCGGAGCAAATCGTCCGTTTTCTTTTGTTATCTTGTAGAGTGCGTCCGTCTTTTGCGTAATATTATCCTCGTGCGGAGTTATTTATCGTGATTAATAAAAATCACGAACGCCGGATTTAGATGCGTTTAATAAGAAAGCAAACGCTACAAATTTAGTGCTCAAAAAGTACTGAAGCTATGAGTAACTTTTTTGGACCTATTTTTGGAATTTATCACGGTAGGGGGTCATTTTCCCGCCAGAAAAGCGCGCTTTTCCGCTTTCTTCTTAATAATTCAGTAAATTACTGCTTTTTTACATCTTTCCTAAGGGGAATTGACGAGCTCGTCTTGTGGCTGAAAATTTTGAAGAACATGAGCTAAAAACTTCGTCCCACGTATTACCAATAGTCACAACTTTATAAAAAACCAGATTCATATTTCGGCTCAAAGCAGCCCTCTTCAGTGGTAATTCACAGAAAATAGATTCTAAAAGAACTGAAGACGGCAGTTTTATAGCCGAAATGCGTATCTGACTTTTTATAACCTTGTTGCGGCTATTGGAGATACCTTAGACAAGTATTTTTTTAAGTGCTTGTTCTTAAATCTTTCCTATGGTTTGAGCGTATACCTACTTTCCTTAAAGAGTGCAATGAAAACTAAATGAGATTTTTATTGATTTCATTTTCAGTATTTCAGTTTTATTTAGAGCACCGGTGTCTGTATTTCAGTTTATTACTCTTCAACAGTCCAAAAGCTGGGAAAAATGCAAAGAGCTACGAATCAAATAATTTCAATCCACTTCGGATGATTAAGGTCGCTGCACAAGACTAATAATTTTGGCAGATAAATTATTGATTTCATGCTTTTATTCACTTAAAATTGTGTAAAATTCATGAGCGAATTAACCACCAAGTTTTGTAAAAATATGGAAAGATGAAATAAACATCAGTTCTGCATTATTTATCCACAAAAAATTTGTTTTCGATCAAAAGATATTATTTTATTAGAAAGTACGTTAGTTTTAGCCTTCACAAAAATATACCGCAGCTAATTACACCATATATTAGATGAAAAATTTATCATCCATCAAAATAAGTTAAATATTTCATTGTCGTTCCTTATAATTGATCAAGTGTGGGTAATTCTAATAATCTGATCGCAAGCTTAAGCATAAAAACTAGCCATTAACCTAAAGGTCACTCAAAGGTTACGCGTGAGGGTATCGTTTCCATGGAGACGTTGACACAAGATAAATGATATTTAAATTGTACATAACATTCCAACAAAACAATACACGCCGATATTTCCTTCGTGCATAATTAAACCCAAGGTTAATCAGTAGCAATCAATTCATTGATTATAACATATGAACGAGCATACAAAACGCTGCGATCAAATATTTAAAAAGATATTGTTCGGCGGAATGATATAATCTGTAAATGATTTTCAGGCGCACAATATAATTGAGATTTTTTGTGGTTTTAAAATGTTCGTCATGGAGCGGTTTCATATCGTCCAATTTAATTAAATTCATTCCGCGGGTAAATTACATTGAAATCCGTGAATCTGTGAATTTATAAACGGTTCCTTACTTGAAGCGTTAACCGATACAATACTAATGGGTGCATGCGGCAGATTAAACAAAATCACCTCGGCAATGACAAAAATGGCCTCACAGTAAGAGAAATTCACCCATTTCGAACGCACTCGAACAAAGAACGATCTTGCAAAAAACAACGATGTATGGTTTGGGTGGACCTTTACTGCATGACGGGCCGCATTGAAAATTGCAAATTCTTCGGCGAGCCGGATTTGAGTTTTACCAGAAGTTACGTTATTATTCTCAGTTATCATGTAAGTGAAAATCGAGTCTAAATAAGGTTTTGTACGTTTAACGATACTGAAGTATTTATTTTCAAAATTATCACATTTTCAATAAAAACATAAGAATTTGCGAGTTAAATTTATTGTTTAAATCAGAAAACGAAACTGCGCAGGTTTCCCACCCCCTTATTTAGAGCGTAGGAAGATGCCATGACGGCCTAAAATTTCCAACTAAAAACTGCTATGGAGACGAAAACTAAGAGACAATTGCTATAGAAGGCCCTAGCTAAGGTAGGTTCGAAACCGTGCAAGGTTTTTAAAAAACACGACCTCACTTCCCTGACCTATTGCATTGTGACAAGGGCGGAATTCGGTATTCTTATATATACTTATAAGCCTTAGGAGGTCGCTTCAAACATTTCGTTAATAAGCAGTCCAACGCAGACGCTGAGGTTTTTCATTTTCTTTCCTTCCTCACTTCCTCTCTCACTCTCTCCTTCCATCTCCCTCCATGTCCAATCACGCGCGAACGGCCGCACCTGCGGTCGGCACCAGATTGGACATCAGCCGGCGAGAATACTTCCGAAATTCATGCAAATGGATTCTGACCGCTGAAGGGATAAAGAAATGAAAACGTTTTCTTGCTTATTAATGGCTGTGAGCGATTCCACTGTTTTCCTTTTTCTTTTAAAATCGTCCTAACTTGTGCTGAGCGATGCGAAAGGCAGCTGAATAGGTCATCCTAGAATAAATAAAAATTTATACGTCTGATGCTAATAGTTTTCGCTTGCAAAGGTTGAAATGTGATTGGAATTGCGGTCCCGCCCTCCACCCTGGTATCTCCGTTAGCATTTTTAGACCATATCAAAATGTAAGTAAACCAGGTATAAACGTTTCATAATTTCTCTTAAGACAGCTTTCCTAATAAAATTACGAAATCATATCGTAAAATTGAATATTCAAGAAGTATATGATAATAACGAGGAAGACTTGGAGCGCAGAAACTATTTCGATTAGGCGTTCAAATGAGCGCTCCGAATCTTTCGATAAATCTCCGATAATATTTTTCTTTTCCAAAACAGTGCAGTCAACATGCTAACTTACTGCGAAAGCAATCGCATATGAATAGTTTACTGGATAAAATCGACCTTAAAGATGCCCTGAATCCATTCACAAAATTGTTACTTGTCAATCTTTATTCTTTCTTGAGGGCCTGGTTAATTTTCCGTTTTTTAAATTCACCACTCAACATCTCAGAAACGCATGGCGATGGAAGAACGATGTTAAGAAACATACAACTATTACCGTCCTCTCCGAATACGTAATACGCCGAATTTCCCTCAACTTTTGTTCGCCTTTCATTTACTTTTTTAATCCACCGCCTTCGCCAGCGTATCGGCGTAAAAGGAACCCCTCGACCTGTAAACTTGCGACGTAAAATATCATAGTCACCCTGGCTGAAAGACGATTATTTTCCACAGTTCGTTGGGAGAGTCGACCTTTTTACGGGCACAGGCAAAGTACTTTCCAAGGCACGCATAAGAGTGCGAAAACAAAGAAAAAACCGCTCTCCTAGAGAAGTGGGAGTAAAAAATCAAGACCCAGGGACAGCAAGGGTGTGCATGCACCCTTGCACCCTCCCCCCCCCCCCCGGCTACGCCACTGTAGGTTGTAGGTGTAAGCAGTGGCGAGCCGCCAAAATTTAGCACCCGGTTCTCTAAAAAATACTTTTTTTAACAAAAAAACTGAATAAAAATTATTACAGTCAGAGTACTTATTTTATAGATGCATTATAACATTCTCTTTGAAAATAAACCTTTTATTATTATTTTTAGTGCTGCTCAAGTACAATAAAATTTATTTCAGTTAAAACATTTCCTTGTTTAATAATAGTTAACTCATACGTAATTAAGCAACTATTTTCCAAATGGCTTCTTGGTTTCCACTGTAAAATTTGACTCTGAAGACCAGTTTAAATTTCCAACAGCAGTTCACAAGAACTTGCAACACAGTTAACGAAAGGTTCTAAAACTTCTTCAAAATTTAACTACCTATTCTTGTGAACCAGTGCGAACCGGCCCCAGCTCAAAACGAGGTGCAAGTAAAAACATACCTTACTCTATAGCAGCGGTTCTCAGGGAAAAATTCGTCGTGGCCGCATCTGCGGTCACTTGCCATGTAGTGGTGGCCGCATTGTTAAATTTCAGATCTAAACGATATTTGTTATTCTACGCAATGCACCTAAAAGGTTTAACAAGATAAAATAAAAATATCAAATATTAATTATAAAAATGTGGCATCAGAGTCTTCATCGCAGTCTGCATACTAATTATTTAAAATATAACTTTGCTGGTGGCTGCATTAAAGGTTTCTGGTGGCCGCACTTGAGAACCGCTGCTCTAAAACGGCTCCTATGTCTATGGGGACGATGTTGCATTGCAAGGAAGACGTATTCCTTAGAGACTAGAAAAGTAAAACCAAAAAACTCTTATAAAACCTGTAACCAAACAAAACAAACTAGACGCATACGAAAGCATACACATAAACAGAAACAAAAATTCCGTTATGAATAACGACCGCGGCCCGATCCCCCTTTCACCTCTGTACGTTGTAACAGCTGAACCTCTTTCCTTTCACTTCAGCACATAAACATATAAATACCGCCTACACACTCCCACCCCTCATTGCACATCAGCTACTGATGATGAGAGCCTTGCTCTCGAAATACGTATTTAGTACGTTTACCTCATCTTTAGAGATCTTGTGTGGGTGTATTCGAGTGCTTGCGTGATTGTTTCGTCTGTTAGGTCCCTGTCGTTGCCGGAAGGCACATAAACCTACAGGCCGCTGTGTGCGATACTAGGTCCCTGGCGTGGTTTAATCTCCCGTAAACCTAGTATTATTCCCCCTTTATTTTTTCCCTTTACCTCTTAGCGTGTACGTGCGCTTGTGTTTGTGGTTGCTTAGTAGTTCCCTGTCGCGGTCGTACTGACTCACAAACCTTCTAGCAACGGTGTGATTTTTTGGGTCCCTGGCGCAGAGTAATTTCTCGCAAACCCGGTCCCGTTCCCTTTCCACCTTTAGGATTAGTGCTTGTGCGATTGAGTGAGTGAATGTGTGAGTGACATCAGGTCCTTGGCGTGGAGTAACAACCCCTAAACCTGTAAGTTTATAATTTTTATTGTCTTTTGCATTTTCCTTCCTTTTACGGTTAAATTAGTAGTTGTTTTGAAAAATTCATGAATGGAACAATCCAATCTCGTGGCATCTTATGCTCATCGATGGTAATTAATTCTCAATCTTTCCCTTTTCATGTCTGCCTTACTACGCAACCTCGCACGCGTTTGTTTCAACTTCATGCATATGCAGTGCTTAATAAATTTCCATCAACTCGAGAGGATTCGCCAATTTGGCACGATGATTAATTGTCAACACATCATTTTTCCCGGTATTTTTCTGCAATATTTTCCCCGATTCGAGGAAAACCCATTTATCATCCGTGATATTTACGCTAATATTGAATACATAAATTTTTTCGGCTAATGTTTATTTAAAAGGAAGCAAAAGGATGATATTTTTTTATCCCGAGCAATTAAACCTATATTTTTCGACTCCTACGCAAAGATCAAAAGCAAAATAAAATGAACTTGGTGAGCAAACCCAGGCGGAAAGAATCCATAGTTTTATTTTGCCGCGATCTACGCCTATATCGCATTTAAGAATCGTCAGTAATTGCGAAATTTTGCCAAGTAAATCTTCATTAGGATGCGCCTTCGCGAAGTTAACCGCCACCACCATTAACTTCTTTTTATTCTTTTCTTCCCAGCTCCCTTGCGCTCCGATCCCTACCCCGTTTCATTCAACTCGGGTCATGATTGCGACTTCCGATTTCCCAGCCGCTAGGTCGCCATTTTTGGGAGCAGAAAAATAAATTAAATTGATATTTAGATAATCAGTCTACGTCCTCGCTGGTTATTTCCATGAAAATATCGCTGAGGCGAATTACCTTTCGTTTTTCAACGAAAATATTATCTGACTCGCAGGTCCGTATGTTTCATTTTTTAAGATTTAATGAAGAGTCAAGGAAACTCGCTCGTACGATACCGCATGTTATTTTCGCAGAGAATCTTGGAAAATCTTATTCTGACAAGTGTAGATAGCACCGCCGCAGCATTTAACAAAATTAACGTGTAGATACAGATAGCGGCAAAGTTTCCAATTGGCCATCGCTAAATAGGAGTGCACATTAAGCTTCTGTTTTAATCCAGAGGAAAGTGTTAGCTCTTTAACTACGAGCACACTTACCGCGATCTCCGGGCATTGCCCTGTAAACGAGCTGGTGGCGAAAAAAGTAGCGGAAAAGGCAAAATCAAAGCTACACTAATGAAAGTTAATTTCACCCGCGATACGAGTTCCGTTGTCTTTTAAAAAAATAGATCAAGTATATTCATCGTTAAAAGTATTAAGTTTCTTTCGAGACGACATTTCAGAGGCAATTCTTACACGCATTTATATATTCACACATATAAATATTATCAAGTGTGAAAATCAAGGATAAAAGGAGCTGCGAAGTGACTGTTTCTTTTTTATACCAAAGACGATCTAAAGCCTGAAATCCCCATATTTCCATTTTTCCTTTGTTCATGTAGTACCTACCCAGATTAATAGATAGCAAGTGAGGGAAGAATTGCCAAATGTTTACCATGTCTAGCTCACGTATAGACTAACCTATGCTAAATATTCTGGCTTCTCTGTGCGGCATGATTCCAGAGATGCAGACGGACGGACAAACCGAATACATCTGCGATTTTTTCTAGAAAAAAGCGCCTAAAACCCATTTATTCCATCTTTCGCCGATACATAAATAAATAATTACTAGTGGTACCCGCAAAACCTTTTGCGAAGTCAGTCAGAAATCTGCATGTTTAAAAGGAAGAATAGCCAATTACTTATAATAATTTCTAATATAATAATTTCTTATAAAATTAGACAACTGACATTTTGAATGTCGTTTGTTTTTATAATTTATGTATGTAATTTTTATCGTCTCTCCCATACGTAAAAGGTCACATTCCAGTATTGAAATAAAGAAAGATTTTTTCTTTTGGTCAATCGTTAAAAATGCCCACAGCTCACACGCAGTTTACTGAATAATAATAATCTTTAATTACTAATGTTGCAATCCATTAACTTTGACATTGCTACAACTATAATTTCGATGCTTCATAAACAGCGTGAAGCTTAATAGACGCCAATTCAATTGGAGGCACCAATGCGGGTCGCCTTGGCAACACCATGAAAGGGTACGAAAAAGTCATAAAATCTCGAAAAGAAATGCGTGTTCAGAGAAATTATTCCGCGTAAAATCAAAACATCGCAATAATTAGATATTTTATAGTTTTAGCCGTAGAATAAAGCAAAAACGGAGAAATTCGGTCCATATTTACGTATTTTAATGAATGCAAGTAATAAACCTTGCAACTTGAAAAATCAAAACTCCTGTGTAAACATATGGAAAAATATAATCGTCTTCCGGAGTCGAATCGGGGACACTTAAAGTTAAAGTTTAAAATATCACCTTCTTCTTAGTAAAAACCATTTAGAGAAAAATTATGTAATACTAACACAGTTTATTTAACCATGCGCGGATCCAAGGGGGGGGGGCGATGGCCCCCCTCTTGGATACTCTCTGGGACAAGATAATAAGCAGGCTGTCAGGTGGCGGGATGGTTTCTTCAGTAGGCTTAGGTTATTGAATAGATTCTTCTTCGAAATTTCCCATACTTCTTGTCTTTATGTCGCTGCCGACGAATTGTCCTAGCAAAAGGGTCTGTTGGAGATAGTGTCACTCTGGGCGGTGCTGAAACTTTCTAATTGGGGTGGTGGGGAGGAGAATGGGATTCCCAGAATTTTCAACAAATGGCGAGTGAAGGGGAAGGAACCTACTTAAGTGGGACATTACCTTCGAATGCGCTCAATGTGCGCACTCCGGGAGCGTAGACTTTTGGAGAACCCTCTCACCGGGTGCAGTAAAGATAGTATCATATGAATCCTCTCTTTTGAACCGCAAGTAGAGGCGATGCCCATGTCAACGACCTACGCTATCGGCTAGGTGCCGGTAAAATGATGAAACAAAGCCATCGGTTGATGCCTTGGTTCTCCTTCCACCCTCATTCACTGGTGTCGGTTCATTTTGTTCATACGAATGGCTATAATTTAAGAAGCTTTTTAGATGTCTCTTCTTGGGTTTACCCAAAAGGACTACGATGATATTTCTAAATACACATTTTGGAATTTACCCTCCCTCCCCCTCCCGTTTGCTTAGAGTGCTTCCCCACTTCTGAGCTCTTCCATCTCCCAAAATCCTTTACAAGGACCTTTCTCTATCTTGGGTTTTCCCGTCATTGTTTTCAAGAGCTTACGAGCGTTTTAAGATCATTCATTCAGTGATTCGCTAGCGCGTGTGTGATAGTTTGCCGGAGAAGTGCTATAAGTTGCAAGTGTCGCAGAAGTATATAGTCGGTACAGACAATCAGGTTTTGCGTTTCATCGTGTCCCACAATTTAGAATTACAGCAGCAGTTCTACAAGTATTCGAAATACCATCACTTCAAGAGTGATTATTACTTCTTTGGAGATAGTCGACGAACATGCAGCGGAAGAATTCTACTATTATCTGTAAGTGATTTCTTACGAATTTTTTTGTTTATTTTCTCTATATTCGAATTCTAAGCATTAAAAATGCAACAATCAATGTCTGATAAAAGTATTATTATTTTAAAAATTATTCCGTGGAATTTATCTTTAAAAGGGAATTTATTTATTTCGTCATAGTATTATACTTTATTCACATTGAAGATGCATAGTTAAATTTTGTATATTATGAACGTGAATCATTAATTGAACATTTTCAGATATACCTTGATTAAAATGAAATCAAACAGACAAAAGCGCCAGAAAACGTTGCATTTTTATCTCAATTCTTCAGAAAAAGAATCAATAATAAATTCGAGCAATCAAGAAGTGGAAGTTGCAGGGTCGACTCCTTGAAGAGAGATACATACGCTTATGAAGATAACGGTTCAGTTATTTCATCGTTTCATTCGGTAGATATCGAACATTATATTAGTGATAGTAGTGCAACGGTGAAGAATGATATCGGTATTTACTTTGGAGGAAAATAAGATAATTTAACAAAGAAAAAACTTTTAGAAAATCCGTTTTGTCCACCTAAAAATTATGTCTTTCCTTTTTCTGAGCATCAAAAGAACGGCAAAGTTGAAAAGAGATACCTCAATCAAACTCACTTAGATAGATTCACTTGGGTAGTATATTCTCCAATAAAGCAGGGAATTTACTGTAAATACTGTTCCTTGTTTGCTCATACAACTTTTGGTTCAATTAAATGTAAAACTCAGACCGGAGTTTTAGTTTCAAAGCCACTTACTGCATTTTCAAAATTATTGGGTAAGGATGGTGTTCTTGAAAAACACCAAGGCAATGCTTATCATAATAGCTCTGTGGAATCGGCAAAAATGTTTTTAAGGAACTTTGGCAAGACCCAAACTGAAGTTCAAAAGATGTTAATTTCAGGGAGACTGAAGCAAGTTCAAGAGAATCGAAAGCGTCTTTTGCCTATTATTGACACGATCATCACTCTAGGTAGACAAAATATACCATTTCGAGGCCCTAGGGATGAGGGCAATTTTTCAGACAGGCCTGAGAGCAGTGAAAGCATTACGAACGAGGGAAACTTTCGCGATATATTAAAATTATGCATCCTTGGTGGTGACCAGGATCTTGAAAATCATCTGAAATCTTTCCAGCGCAAATGTCACATACATTTCAAAAACGACTCAGAACTCGATTATTGACTGTTGCGGCGATGAAATTTTGGAAAAAATCCTAAACTTTGTGAGGGAAGAAAAATGGTATTATTCCATTTTATTTGACGAAACTACTGATATAACTATGGGGTCTCAATTAAACCTTGTTATTAGGTATGTTTATGAAAATAAAATTAGGGAAGATTTCATTGGTTTTGTGGATTTGCACGATGAAAATTTCACATCAGGAATTAGACAAGACCTAGAACCTAAATTAGGGGGGGATGTGCTAGGAAAATCAGTTGTTTAGTTATTAGTAAAAAAATATCTTGATATGAAAAACTGTGTTGGTATTTGCACCGATAACTGCCTTGTCATGGCTTCTGAGCAGCGTGGTGCTGCTTCAGAAATCCGTAAGGTTTCTCCTCATGCGGTTAGAGCTCCTTGCCAAAGCCATTCATTGAACTTGACTTTGTCGAAATCGTCTGAAATTAGGACAATTAGAAAATGTTTTGAATTAATGGGCGAGATTATTAATTTTTATCATTTGTCTGCTAAGAGAAGCTTTCCTTTAAAGAGAGAAATGGGTGGGGGATTAAGTAGCTTGTGCGATACACGCTGGGTAGAAAGGCATAATGCTTGTTTAATGTTTGAGAAAATTTTTTCCACAATTACCAAGATATTGAACGATATCAGTAATTTGGATGATAGGACATATTCAACAAAGGTAGATTTACTCCTCAATAATCTCATGACAAGCGAATCCATTGTTTCGATGAAATGCATTGCTTTTATTTTTTCCTTAACACTTCCGGTTAGTAAGTCATTACAAAAAGAATCGCTAGATCTGTATTCAGCTATAAAATGCGTTGAGGACATCATTTGCTTATTAGATTGTGAAAGGAAAAGGGTTGACGAAGTATTTAATAGAATTTGGAAAAGCGCTAATGAATTTACAGATATTTTGCAATTAAAGCCCATTAAGCCCTGGTATGCATCAAGACGAATTAACTGTTCGGAAACCGCTGAGGAATACTATCGACGTAATGTATTTATCCCAATGATTGATACTCTCATAGTTGATTTTCGAAGCCGTTTTTGTGATGATAAACTGAAGGCATTTAATTTGGGAAATATATTACCAAAACAACTATTGTGTTTAGATCAAGTTGAGTTAGATAATACTGCAATGTCATTATGGGAAAAATATTCTGACCTTTTTAATGTTTCCATTATTTCAAATTCGTTTACTATTTTTCTAAGCGAATTAATAATGTGGAAAACCAAATGGGAACGTGAATGTAAGTGCAATAACATTAAAACTGACATGAGTGCCTGTGAAGTTTTCAGTATGTGCGACGAGGAAATTTATCCAAATTGCAAAATTTTATTAAAAATTTTACTCACTCTTCCTATAAGTGTTGCTAGCTCTGAACGTAGCTTTTCGGCTTTGCGACGATTAAAAACTTGGTTGCGGAACAGAATGAGTGAAGAAAGACTTGTGGGTTTGGCGTTACTCCATATACATCAAGATATTCATCTTGACCCAGAAGAGATTTTAGATCGTTTTGCTAATTCTGGCAATCGACGACTTGATTTTTTATTGTGATTTTTAAAATAAAATGTTAAGAAGTTAACAAAGTTAACACAATGTCACAGATATCCGATCTGTTTTGTTTGCAGGTAGTGGCGCCCTCCAAATGCGATTTTTTTTAGTTAGGACAATTTCTGCCAGCGTAGTGAGGAAATCTGTTGAGGGCTTCTTCTGACCTGACCTGTAATCAAGACAGGTCCAATGGGTGGCGAACCCACAAGGATAGAACAGTAGTTCCCAACCTGGGGGTAATTCGTCTTATTATGCGTTCTTTGCATATAAGGAAGGTCCACATGTTTAAACTCGGGAACCGCTTGATATACTTCAATGAAATTTGGTATTTATTAGTTTTGCTAAGATTTATCGACCGATTCAAATTTTGGTTAAAATCGGACAACTTTGCATGAAACCTACATGTATTTTAAAATGTATTTCGTAAGCATCTCGTTAAATACTCATCTAAGCGAACAAAAGTTTTTGTCAAATAATTTTTCCCGTAAAACGTCATGTTTACGATAAATTTTTAAAAATGAAGTAAACGTATTTACGTAATTATACGATTTTCGATCTTCTTTTGTTCATTCAAAAAATACTAATTAAAATTTTTAGAACACGGGAACCGCTTGACATATTTTAATGAAATTTGGTATTGGGAAGTTTTACTAAAATGTATTGGCCGATTCCAATTTTGGTTAAAATCGGATTACAATAACGACCACTTCACATGAAGACCTTCATATAGTCCACAATGTACTTGTTTCAACTCAGGAACCTCCGGACGTTTTTTGATGAAATTTGGTATTGGGAAGTTTTACTAAAATTGGTAGTTCGATTCTAATTTTGGTTCAAATCGGACTACATTTTACATGAAGACCTACATGTATTTTACAACGTGCCTCTTTTTCAACTCGGGAACACTGGACGTATTTTGATGAAAATTAGTATTAGGAAGTTTTACTAAAAGTTGTCGCCCGATTTCAATTTTGATTAAAATCGGACAACAGCAACGACCACTCTACATGAAGACGTACATGTATTTTACAACGTGCCTCTTTTTCAACTGGGGAACCGCAGGACGTATTTTGATGAAATTTGGTATTAGGAAGTTTTACTAAAACTTGTCGACGGATTCCAATTTTGAATAAAATTGGACGATAATTACGGAACCACTTTACCTGAAGAACTACATGTAGCTTACAATGTACATACGTTTCATCTCGGGAACCGCAGGACGTATTTTGATTAAATTTGGAAATTTTACTAAAATTTGTTGATCTCAAAGAACGCATTTGGAAACTGTGTACTCCGATATGGAGTACACCTTTCCATACTTGTTTTAGGAGGTAATGAGCTGATTCCATTGTTAAAAAATTGACATTATTCCACTACCCAGGGACATATTGTGGAACACTAGAATATTTCATTATTATTAATATGTGAAAAAAGGTACCATATATTTATCTAATCCACAGATTTTTTTGGTGAAATCGATAAACTAAATCTCTCACTACAAGGAAATATGTTGAATATTCTCCAGCTTTACCAATGTAGGGTTGAAGCTGGTGATGTAGCCATGTTCCTAGGATTGCCAACATTGCCTGAGGTAACCAAAGTATGTGTAGCTGTGACAAAGCTTCGCGTCTCAAAGCTAGACAATTAAAAGCAGCATCAACCATCACACTGATAATTTCATCTCCAAAATGCCACTTTTCATGTGTTTAATTTTCTGAATGCCATATATATATATATATATATATATATATATATATATATATATATATATATAATGCTAGTGGTACCCGTAAAAACTTTTGCGAAGTCAGTCAGAAATCTTCATGTTTAAAATCATCATCGTCAAAAATTCCCACATACCACACGCAGTTTACTGAATAATAATAATTCTCAATTATTAACGTTGCAACGTTAAGTTTGACATTGATACAACTAAAATTTCGACGCTTCATAAAAAAGCGCGAAGCGAATAGCGCAATTCTTTCGTCTATTCAATTGGAGGCAACAATGAGGGTCGCCTAGGCAACACCCTGAAAGAGTACTAAAAAGCCATAAAATTTCGAAAATGAGAAATTATTACGTGTAAAATCAAAACATTACAAGAATAAGATATTTTATAGTTTTAGACGTCGAATAAAGCAACAATGGAGAAATTCGATTCATATTTACGTATTTTAATGAATGAAAGAAATAAACCTTGCACCTTGAAAAATCGAAACTCCTGTGTAAACATATGGAAAAATATAATAATCTCCCGGAGTCGTATTCGGGACACTTCTGTAAACAAAAATAGTTTTCCCGGGGACTTCTAGTAGGCAGAAACAAAATGGCGTTTACAGTATTTCTCTATGACAAACTGTTCAAGAGATAAAAGGGGGGACGGACGAACGGACAGACATTGAGTCATTACATATAAAGATAATGAAATTTTAATATACATGATTTTTCCTTTTTTCATATTCACCATTTAAAAGGGGATGAGAGGTAATTCCGGTATTATTGGTTAGCTCAAAGAGTAACAATGGCGAATAAGTTGGGAACCACTGGTATAGAAGGAGAGGTGCCGGGACAGAGTTTATGCGGCGGAGGAATTGATTTGTGTCTTTGATGAGGCTGCTGCTGCTGGACGAGGTTCCGCAAAGGCAGATTCGATTCGCTTATTGGGCGATCTGGTTTTGCGGATTTGTGAATTTCGTGAAAGAGATAGAATCTGAGTGTTCGGGGGTTGGGGCGAAGAGATCCTCCAATTACATACATACATACATACGTGTGCGTGCAATATGTTTCATCAAACAAAATATCAAACATTTAAAAATAATCTTTTGATATGTTTGCTAAGAACTTGAAATTTATAAAGTCCGCAATACTTTCTTCCTCGTTCAAACCCCCAAAAAAGAAAAGTGATTTACGTTAAATGGATGTTATGCGCGTGCAATAGAAATGTCTTCGATTGCATAACGCTGAAATACGTTTCATATATTTAGATTTGTAACCGCTTTAAATCGATAGGAAAAAATATTACCAGCGCACGTGTCACATTCGTTTCAATTTTTTCATTTTCATATCCCATCCTCCGAAACGCGGTGCGCGCGATCGTGTTTTTTTTTAATTCCTCCGCCTGTTTGTCCGACCAGAGCGATAGATTAATTTCCGTCCGCAGATTGCTACCTAATATCGTTATCAAATCGAGATTTGTTTTGTTCGTTCCAAGACACGTTATCTTCGCCCATCGTGCGATTTCAGAAATAAACGGAATGGGAACATTTTCCACGCCCACCCCCCCCCTCCTCCCCCAACCTCCCTTCCGCCCCCGAGAAATGTTCCGCTCATCCCATATTCGAAGCTCCGAACGCGTTTCGTTCGATAGCCAATTTCCTCGATTTTGATTGCCATCCATATCGCGTTACAAATTCATCTTTCGGATCAGCGTGGCGTTCGAAAAATTAATGAGAACCTAAGCATGAAAAATAATAAAAAAAAAGATTACGAAAATGTTTCCCAGTCCATTTTTCCTTCGATCCAGGAATTTATCCGTCTTCCAGAAGGCAGAATACGCTGGCAAAAAAATTTCAGTGGTGTTCCGAAGAGAGGCAACAGAAGTTGAAAATCTCCACCTTTTGTGAACATTGGATTTTCTTAAACGCATTTTCAGCTGGTCTCCCTCATTCCCGCCATCAATTTCATCCACTTCATTTTAGAGTGTGACCTTTTCTTTCAAAATGAAAAAAAGAACAAAACTCCATCCAGCTTCGGTTAAAACGTTCCCTCTAAGATTTCATTTCCATCCTCTTCCGAAAAAATAGGAATAAATTTTTTCTAAAATCCTCCAATAGAGACAAAAAAATATTTTTCATGCATTTCGTAAGAACTTTACCACTCTCGAAGCCTTCACCTCTCCCTTTACTTCCCTTCGCAATAAAAAAAATCCAAACTTTATTCCGACGACTCGGATGTGAAAAAAATACCGTCAACCAACCTCACCCCTCTTATTCCAAAACTCACCAGACTTCTCTCCCACTCGCTCGTCAACCCTCCGTAAAAATACGCTACTCCTCCCTCCCTCCATTTTGCCAACCCTTCCCATTCCTAACCCTTCCCATTCCTAACCCTCCCCATTACAAAGGATTCCCGTCCCTCTCCATCTCCATGACTACTAAAAAACACCTCAACCCATCCGACCTATCCGTTCCCTCCCTTCCTCCTTCCCCTCTAAACCTTCCTTATCCCCCCTCCTAGCCCTCTAAACTTTCCTTCCCTCCCTCCTACCCCTCTAAACTTTCCTTCCCTCCCTCCTCTCTCCTTCTCCCTCTTTCCCTCCACCGTATCCCTCCCTATGTGTACCGGCGCCGGCGCCATCTGCCCTACACTACAGGGGCGGCGCCGTGGGACACACACAAACAGAGAGAGGGAGAGAGGTAGCGAAGGTTAAAGGCACTCGAGAACATCTCCTGGCTCTCACAAACACACCGCCGGCGACCGGGGAAGGAGAGACACGCAGAAAAAGGCAAGGGGAAAAGAGAGAAGGTAAAATTATCTCTCTTGTATAGAGAGAGAGACATGGCGTCGATAAAGAGGAAGTCCAACACTCCGGCGTGCTTGATATTCACGCTGGTCGCGGCCATCGGGTTTGCGGCGACCCCCGCGGCCGCTTGGGGAGGTCTCTTCAACCGGTTCAGTCCGGAGATGCTGTCCAACTTGGGCTACGGAGGACACCGCTACGGCGGAGGGGTTTCGGCGGCCTACGGCGCGGGTGGACACGGCGGCGGAGGCGGAAACAGCGGCCTGACCTTCGGGGGTGGCGTGTTCCGCTCAGCTCCTTTGACCGCACAGGTGAGTGTCTCTCGCATTCTGCTTCTATTTTGATCGGATCGATTAAAACGCGGCGGAAAATTTTGAGCTGTGTCCAATTATTTGATCCGTTGTAAAAAACTGTATCCTGCATGTATCCTGCGATATATCGATCGATGTATAGATTTAAACTTGTCTATTATTCCAACCTGAGAAAACACTAGAATGTTATTTTTGCGGCAAAGAAATTTCATACCGACGATTTTTTTTCAACGCGAGTTGCATAAAAGAAACTTTATAGATTTTAAAAATCTTCTTTCTGATTAGTATGAAAAGGAATTGATAATTTGTAACTGTTTTAATGAGGTATTATTGATTTTCTTAACGGCACCTAAATTGATATTGTTTCGAATTTCAATTATAAAAAGCTCGCAAGGTTAAGCGCAAACAGGCTGAACTTCTGATATAGAAGACAATGTCTCTAAAATGCCATCCAGGTAATTTGTGAAATGAGACTGTTTTTTCCATATCCATTATGTGATTAAATTTCTAAAATCATGCAAAATTTCCAAAAGAATCTGCAGCAGAAAATTTTCTACTGCAGGAAAATAAAATTCTCAAAATCACCAAATTTCAGCGAGAAGTATGAATTCGCCTTCATATATATTTTATAATTGTTGATTTTATTGAGTAAGCTTATCGTAAGAATATGTCTTCACATGACTAAAACTCGACCTAATTATGGCAATCAAAATTGATTTGTAATTATAATATATATAATATACATAATATATATAATATATAATACATATAATATATATAATATATATAATATATATTATATATATTATAATTCTTATTCTTGCTACTATGCCCCTTAGATAAAAATATTTTTGCGTTTTCATGCAATGCCGAGATTAATAACGCATTAAGTATTAACGTATTCAAGTATCTATTATCCTGCACTGATGGGGAAATGCCGATAAGAGAACAGCTTAAATGTCGTGAGATTCAAGTAATTTTAATTTGCAAGAGTTATTTTGAAAAAACAATTAAAAATGAATACTTAAAACTTTACCCGTAAAAATATCCTGAGAAGTGTTCCTATATGTTATACCTAAAAGACTGCCAGTAAAGTATTAGATGGTGAAAGATTTTATTTTCTCGACGCATATAACACTATACTTGCATTCAGAAACGCGTACATAGATTTTAACTGCACTTCGAAGAAATAAGAATAGGCTTTAGCCACTATTTACTTCGGTGGAAAACCTGTCTGGAATTATCTGTTCGTATGAATTATTTATAGCAAGCGGGCTACGGCATCTGCATGGAAAGCGTGACAACCTCTGAAGATAAGGTCTGTGCTACGAATTCTCCCAAGGGCCTGGGCTTCAGTGACGTAAAAAACTCATTCATCACTGTCCACGATCGTATATCTTGAGACGGGTTACGTATAAACAACAGGTAGTTCCGCGTTGGAAAGAAATCAAACTAATAAGGTCAAGTTTCTTGGAAGGTTTCCCCATAATCATCAGAGCAGGCCACGAACGAATTCACAATCCCTAGAATCAACGGTTTTGGATCTTTCTAGGAGACGAAACTAGGGGTAAGAAATGGACAAAAAACAAATGGTTGCCTAGCAAATTTTATTCTAAACATTTGATAGTGATGAGCGATGGTAATTACCACGATTTCATAAAAAGCTTTAAAATATAGATTTCCTTCCCCCAATTTATCTCGCATGGTGTTTTAAATGCTTTACATCTTTGAGAATTTCAAGAACTAGGTAATTCTTTATCAATGCGAATTTTTACAGAAAATGTATGCTATGCAATTATGAAACTTGAAAAATTCTTCGTGCTATCAGAAAAATAAACATGTTTAACGTATAAATATAAATGTTCTTCGATCTTAAAACCTAAAATAAACTAAAATTCTTCTCGTCTTAATTTATACATTATAATAGATCCGATGTCTCCGCGTTCAATTATTTGTCCCTATCAACTTATTCCAAGTCCGTGGTGATACGTACACTTTCGTAATTCAGTAAAGCCGATGCATAAACAGGATATATAATCGCAATTTGATATCTTACTGCAACTGCAAAGGAAAAATCATTCGTCCATAGGCGACTAGGGTAAAAATCGTAAGTGGTGAAGTTAAGTTAATCGATGGCCGATATCAATGACAAAAACATACTGGTGAATAGCAATAAATGATTAATTTCAGCCAAGTCTAACCAAATACTGATAAGATAAAAGAAATCAGAGATGGCATTAGTTCTTTGACAAAAACTATTCATTTTTTTACCTTGAATCTTTACAATTGATTCCTCAAATGTCACTTAAATATCTTGAGCCATGGAAGATGCAAAACCATTTCTAATAAGATTACTCCGGAACAAATTGCACAAATTTGTATCTGCGAGTAGACCTTATGCTTTCTTGAAAACTGTTCTTTTCATTGTTCTGATTTCCAAAGTCGGAAAAAGGATAATTTTTCGCCAGCGTCGGGAGAAAGCTTTCAGTATCACAATATTTCCCGACGGAAAAAACTTATAAAAATATCACTTCTTCATTTATTTCCCTTTTAAGTAAATTCAAGCAAACGTTTATTCGAATAAAAATATTTCATATGCCATTTCAAGAATGCTCAGCTACTTTTAAAAAATACAATTCAATAAAAACAGTAACCGATTTAATAATAATACGCCGAGCTTAAATAACTCTAAGTAACCACAGGTGCATTAAATTACCTTCCGCGTTTTAAATTTCAATTTAATGAAAGTCGCTGAAAGAAAACGAATAAGAAGAAACAGAAAAACCTAAAAAGGATAAGTGCAATACCCGCGAACTTTTATACGCAATAACTTTTTTTTAAATACCATTCATCTCCTCTAAAGGGCTTTTGCTTCTCCCTGGTTCATAGAAAAATTAAACGGGAAAATAAAAGAAAATATCTTAATCTCTTTGAAAAAAAATTAAAATCGAGAGGCGGTAAAAAAACGACCATCAAAAACAGTCGATTGTGGAAGACAAACGAGCCGCGGCGACGCGCAACAACGCGTATTGATCTAAACACCGCACATGAGCACAGTCGGATCGTTGACCTACTAAAACTGAGGGCGTGATTTTTGTACACACGCTTGCACGAACCGAATTTGCTCGAATAATCCTGCTGCACGCAAAAAACGCCGTCGAAATTTTATTTCTGTTAGTTTTGTTTTCAAAACAGATCATTTTTTCCTCTTCTCCTCCGTAAAGAGAATATGGAGGTTATTATTACTTCGGCGGAGAAACGCCCCGTAGCGGCATTCTGCTTTGACGCAACCGACACAGAAAAAAAACGTTTCCGCAACAAGCAGAAGGGGTAATAATGTTTTTAGCCGCTTATTTCGAAAGGGTCCTATTTTAGTAGTCCGTTTTAGGATTTACGCATGTCTGAGTTCCGTGCGTGTTTCCGTACCTTACCCAATCTGAGGAGATCTTTCCGCTCGCTGTACCCGTAATTACGCGAGCGCTTATTGTAAGATTGCCGTAGTAACCTTTTCGGGCTTACGTGGTTGGTAGACTTGAATGAGTAGCAAAAGGGTGAGTGGACGGATTCGAGAACATAAAAATAAATCGAACCAAGGAAACAAAGAGGGGTATGGATAAAAAGAGGTCGAAGAGAAGAAAGGAGAGTAAATGAAGAGATTAAAAGTATGGAAGTAGGAAATACATGTGGATTATTCGAAATATACGACACATCATCCAAAAAAAAATGCCGATTGCTAGATATTCATTTATTGGCGATCGGCCATCCGTAAATTTTACATTCGGGTTCATTTTTTTAATCGCGTAAACCGTATACAGATCTTTGAGTAGTTTTTCCATTTATTAAAAAACATTCACATCATCTTTTAAAAACTACATGACAAAATATTTTATTCGTACTACATGACTTCCAAACACTTGATCCATTTACGTAATGACTTCAATCTTGTGAAAAATGACATTTTTGCAGACTTTCGTTTTTAATTTTCCGTGCAAATTCATCAAAATGTGTTAACTCGATAAATTCTGTGATTAATTCATATTATCATCAACTTCCATCTACAATGTACGAGGTAAGGAAGTTTTGCGGGATAATTCTCTTACATTTGCGTAATTTCTTGAGAAATCCAATTGATGGGTAAAATACAAGCACTAGTGAAGGAAGATTTTCGGAAGAAAATAGAAGCTCTTAAGTTAGAAATAAGCTGAAAAATTACTGTTCAAATTAAAATAAGAACCACAGCAGAGAGAGGAAGTATTAAAGTTAGATGTTGTATTTTGAGGAAAGAATAAATCAAAACTTTCAATGATTTATTTAATTGGAAATTAATTTAACTCCTAAAAATCAACATGACCAAGAATTTTCCTATCACGCTGAAAAATGTGCAACAACAGACCAAGTTCGAATTGCCTCTAAATGACGCTACGCTGATTTCAGGCCACTGATGGCTGATGCTTAACTTCAAAATGAAATACCAATTTGGAAATAATTTACACGAATTGCTTCCTTATATTTTATAATTATCTTAAGCTGAGGTGGTGCTCAATATCAAAAGAGGAAAAGAATCACGATTTGGATTATAAATAGGGTCTTAGTTCATTAAAAAACAGCAAAGGTTGAATTAAGGTAAAAGTCAAAGTAATGATAGCGTTGATTTGAGCAAAAATGAGGCTGGAGAAAAGAAAAATGTTGGCTTCAAAAGAGGTAAGTATGAATTAAGGCCTCTGATCTCACTAAACCATGCGATCTGTGATAAAGATAACCTCTTATTCTCACAACATAATCACCTAACCGCCAGATGATGGAGCAATTATATTCACGGCGTGCACACTCACCTTTTCGTTTTTAAAGAAAAAGCGAAGTCATGGATCAAAAAATCACCATTTTTAAACCTTCGACTCAAAAAACGACATTTTAACGAGAGGTGACTCCGTTGTATTTATATTTTTTTGAAAAAATCGTTTTGATCTCATTTTTGCAAAAGCGAACGGTGACCCTTTTCCCTCGGAACCTCTTTTTACCGATGTCAAGTGAATATTTTTAGGAAGAGGTCGACAAAAAAATGAATCCTAAAAAAAACCTTCGAGGGAAACTTTTTTCGGACCCGAATCCAAGTCCATCCTATTTCCGTTCTGCCTCTTTCCCTTCCCTCTATCCATAGCAAGAAAAAATGAGTGTGTGTATATATATATGTATATATATATATACATATATATATATATATATATCCAAGCCGCTATACATCTCGTCTCACTCCGCTTTTATGTCAATAAAAGTACATATCGGTTTTTCATAAACTACCTCCCTCCTTTTTCCATCCTCGAAAAAGGGTTCTTGTAAGAGGTCGTGGGTCAAACTGAGGCCTGGTGGCCTTAAGGAGAAGAAGGCGAACAAAAGGAAGGGAAGGAGGAAAGGAAGAACGGGTCGGAAGGCAAAGGAAGAATTGATGGCGGAATATCGAGGAGCTAGAAGAAGAAATGGTACGCGACGGAGGAGAGGTTATTAGTCTATGGCAAGGGTCGGCAACCTGCGCCTCCGGAACCACATATGGATCCTTGACTACATACTTGCGGCTCTTTAGAAATTACTTAAGCTCAGTTATCAGTTATTATACATGCATACTGCAAATCACTGGAATCTCTTTATAAAAAATGCCGTACAAGGTCGTCATTGTACGGCATTGTATGGCTATTTTACTTTGAAAAGTTGCCTACCCATGGCCTAGGGAAGGAGTTTACAACACGTAGCCCGCATGCGGCCCGCCGGCTCAACGTATGAGGCCCTCTGATTACTTTGATTCCAAAGTCGGCGTAAGAGAAATGATATACGAGACGACACTCGAGTAACAAAGAGATGCGAAACAATATAATGACGTTTAAAACTTAGGAATTATGTGATAATTTATTCTTAATTATGTATCATTCCGAGTCGGGTGCTTTTAAGTCACCATGAAATGCTTAGGTTAATTATTATGACTTGCGACCTGCCATGCGTGCTGAAGTTGAAGTTGTCGCATGCGGCCCGCCATCTATTTCAAAATCATCCATTTGGCAACCTCAGTTTGAAACACCTGGTCTAGGAAGGCGCAGCAGAATAACACGGCGCAAGATGGAGGGTTGGTTATGTTTAGAGTTAAAAAAAGCTGAGCGTTTCACAGGAAATAGAGAAGTTTAAGCAGGTGGCGGCGAATGAGAGTGACGGAAAATTTCTCACGTCTTCTCTCTTCTTTATTCGGTGCGAGGGAAGGGAGAGTTAGAAGCATGAAAGGCGCTTTGCCGCCTAAAGAGTAACGGACGCCGAAATTCCACGCCCACGCCCGCGACACAAAAGAAGGGCGAGAAGAAAACCTCACCGGGGCGAGGAAATAAAATAGGAAGAGAAGTTGACAGATGACGGCTAGGGGGAGTAGGCGAGGAAGTAGTGAGATAGAAAAATGAGAGGGAAGCACGAAGGCGCAGAGAGAGAGAGAGAAAAATGAGGTAGAAAGAGGAGAGGGGGAGAGGAACACTTCCTCACGATCGATTGTAATACGCCCAAGGTCTCGAGATTCTCGACCGAATTAACCTCGACGAGAATCATAAATTTTAATCGTTATTCATTTTTTCCGACCCAGGAAGGAGAATGAAAACGCTCTTCATTCCACTCCAACGTTTTCTTTTATTTTCGAAGAGAAAGAATATACTTGCGTTTGGAGAGAAAAAGACTTGGAAAAGGAAGCTTTGAAAAGGGAGCTTTGAAAACGTAGTGTGTGGGGGATTTATAAAAGCGGATAACATGGAAAGACTAAAGTGAGATATAGAGAAACATATAAAAGGATGTAGAATTTTGGGCGACCCGGAAAAGTATAGAAAGACCGTAAGTGAATGAGCAAGAAGGGAAAGAAAGGTACAAACAAAACGATAAAGATGGAAAAAAGAGAGATTGAGAAAAAAAATTAAGCTTAACATAAATCGACCGAAACAATGTGCATATGGCAGCACAAACTAAAGAAGAAATATAAAATGACAATTTGTCGCATTTCGATCGAGAATTTAACAAACAAGTAGGAATGTACACGGGTTTTCCGTGGTACAGAAGTGCTTTTCGTCAAATTCGCAGTAGTATTATCGTACACTAATGTATTTGCTTTGAAATCAGAGTTATTTTTTCCTTATATTGTGGTAGCCCTGCTTTTTAAATCCGTTCTAAACATGTTCACTTCGTTTTGTCATTCTATACTCGCCATACAAACGAAATTTCTTTGAAATCGGTTCAGTCAATACCTTCGAAATTAATAGTTACAGACAAATTCTAACTTTGATATTGTGGTAGCCCTGTTTAGTCAACCCGGTTTGAATATAATAATTTTGTTATTTATTTATATAAAGATTATATACATTATATTTGGTTAAAATCCATGCCGTCATTTCTCTAGAATTACGTGCAAAAGAAATATTATTGTACTTTTTATTGTGGACATCTCGAAGATAATAGTGCTTCTTAGCATTGACCAAAAGCACTAAAAAGGAATAGAGATGGGAATATAAGAAACAAGGGAATAGAAATAAAGGGAATGGAAAATGGGAGAGAAGAAAAAATGGTATATAGAAAAATAGGGAATAGAAAAAGAGGTAATAGAAAATGGATAATAGAAATAGGTGTAATAGAAAATGGATAATAGAAAAAGGTGTAATAGAAAAAGAAGAAATAGAAATGGAAAAATGTGGAATAGAAGATAGAGGAATGGAAAAAGAGGTAATAGAAAAAGGATGAATAGAAGTTAGAGGGAAAAGAAAAAGTGAAGCGAATGGAAAGAGGGCAATAGAAAAAGGGAATATAAAAAGAGGCAATAAAGATAGGGGAAATAGTAAAGAAGAATAGAAAAAGAGATGAATAGAAAGAATGGAGCATAGGAGAAAGAGGTAAATAGAACAGACGAGATGGACGATTAGAAGAAAATGAGGAGTAAAATTAAGAGGGTAATAATATAGAGATGGGGAAAAAAGAATAATGAGAGGAAAAAACGAGAGAGAGAAAGAGAGAGCGAGGCGTTTATTTTTAAATAAAGAACCGAGGCCTGAGGGGTATAGGAGTCCTTAACGCTTGAACTCTTTTCTTCGAAGTTGACATAGGTGGCGGTCAACCGTGAAAGGGGGCGCCGCTTTGGAGGACGAGGTAAAAGGCGTTGGTCGGAGGCTAAAGTCGGATGGCACTGATTACGGAATAGCAAGCCCGAGAAATAAGCTCACTGATACACACGCGTGAACGCGCAAGACTGCAGCGTTGCTTGCAAATTGATTTTTTTTAAGATTGTTATCACAAAATAGGAAAAAAAGAAATTCTAAATAACTTATTTATACTCAACATCTTCGTTATTTTCAACGAGCCTGCTGCTTCCGCGCACCAAAAATTTCGTGGACGGCAAATGCGGAAAGAAGCGAAATGTAGTCTGAAAACTGGTTCACACAGGTTCACTCCAATTTCTTAATGTTTTACCGTCAGCCTTATTTATTGTCATGACGAAAGCTAGCCAAATTTGGAGCTGACGGCAATGCCAGAAGGACAATTAGAGGAACTGGCTCCGTTTGGTGTGATCCAGCAATCCGTGCCTGCATTAGACATACGTTGATGCGCGCTGCACCAAGCGCCGCGTTCCGTTGTGAAGGTCATCCTTAATCACGGACAAGTCGATGAGAAGTAAGAGAGGTGAGTTAAGGTATTCGACTGGGATTGCTACTGCTTTTTTATAATCCGCAATGGCACCTGCGTTTAAACAAATTCCGCATAAACAACAATACTGATTTCTTGCACGATAAATGTGGGAGGCGGCAGAATGGCTCGCTCAGTCATCCAGTTCGGATTTTAACAGTTGTGCGAAAGGTTTTGGCATGTCCACACGATGAAGGGTAAGAGGGGGACAAAAATGTCTGAGGAAAAATTCACAGCTCCATCAACACTAGAAAGAAAGCCTTTTCCGAGTGGCGAAAATTACTCGGCATATCTTCCACTTGACTCATCCAGACCTTCACGACGTATGCGCATATTTTCTCGAGGGTTGAAAACTTGGAATATCTGCCATAACAAAGTGAGTTTTAAGCATGCATCCACAACCTGTAAGATTGAGGCTCCTTTTTACGACCGGATGATCCTGCTGGAAGTCGTCTCCAAGCCCTATCACCTGATCACCGAAAAAAAATCTTCTTGCCTAAGGTTGCGCCACGTCCATTCTACAGCCTCAAGCATGTGATAATAGGTGTTACAAAAAACAATACGTGCTCGTTGGTGACTTGAAGAAATAGCAATAATCTTTGTATCCACAGGGATTACACAGGACTGTATAACAAAGAAAGCAATTAATCGCTGGATCGGATAATGAAAATTATGTGTAATAAATTAATGCGCAACAAAGCGTCCAGAAACAACAATTATAAATAAATTAAGAAACGGGAAAATAGAAGTTACTCACGACAGCCACACTTCTGGACATCGCCTTCCTTCGCTGAGGAACAGTAGATATTTGTACTTCTGCCATTTCTTTTTCTTTAGATATGAGATTTGAAAAATACACAAAGTCGATTGGGACCCATTTAAAATTTTATTTTTTTAATATCTCCAAAAGTGTAAAAGATGGAAAACTAAAAAATTGAACGTCCATATCCACGTTAATCACACTTATGAAAAGTTTGAGAAAAATCCAAAAGGAAAATCTTAGTCTATTTTGAAATTAGAAATTTTATTACACGGTTTTATTAGTGCTTTTCGTCATTGTTGAAAAGAACCTTTTCTCTTCGCGATGTCCGTCCGTCCGTACACATATATCAGGGAAGATTTGGCTTAACCGATTTCAACCAAATTTGGTATATAGAATTCTCACATAAATACAGGAGCAAAATGACATATTTTGATCGAATCAACTCAACAGGGGTGCCACAATTGCAATATTAAACTTTTCGGTAATAATGAATTTGAAAGGAATTGACTGAAGCGATTTCAACGAAATTTAGTATGAAGAAGGTGTGCAAAATTAAAAAATATAATCAAGAGGTTTAGTACAGATATAGAAAGCAGGGCTGCCACAATACAAATCATAAAAAATGTCTTTTACACGTATTTGTGTCCAACTGTCCACATAAATTTTAACCAAATTTAATATTTATAATGTACACACATATAAAAAACATAGTATTATATTTGGACCGGATCAGCCAAACAGGGGTGCCACAAATACAAATTAAACTTTCACTAATTATGGATTTGGAAAAAATTGGCTAAATGGATTTCACTAAATTTCGTATATATGATTTTTAAAACATCATAATGAAATCAAGATGCTTAAAGTGGAGCTAAAGAGCAGGGCTACCACAATAAAAGTAAAATAATATTTTTTTCACAAGAATTTCTAGAGAAATGACAGCATGAATTTTAACCAAATGTAGTAAATGTTATATTCAATAAATAAATTAGGTACTAAAATAGTATAATTCAACCAGGTCTACTAAACAGGGTCACCACAATATCAAGGTTAGAATTTTTCGGCAATTATTAATTTCAAAGATCTTGGCCGAACCGATTCCAAAAAATATTCGTTTTTAGGGCGAGTATAGAATGGCAAAACGAAATGGACATTTTTAGAACGGATTTAAAAAGCAGGGCTACCACAATATAAGGAAAAATAATTTTCTGATTTCGAAGCAAATACATTAGTGTACGATTATACTGCAACGAATTTGACGAAAATCACTTCTGTACCACGGGATACCCGTGTACATCCCTACTTGTCAACTGTTGTCGACGAAAACAGTATTGGTAGCAAATGAAGTAAACGAGGTCTACTACGAATACGTAAATGCGTTTAGTTTCCTTTCGTGTGCACATAGAACACAGTAAATGAAAGGAAATGAGTTATCTACGACGAAGGCATTAACGTAAATACGTTAATTTTTCTTTTATGCGCGCAAAGCGCTTCGTAAGTGAAAAATAATGGTTAATTTACGACGAGGGAATAAACTTGAACGCAGAGATTGCGTTACAATTACTCGAGGGAGGTGTTTTTTTAAATAACTGTCGATTGTTTTACGTGCATTATGTCTCCGAAGGCTTGAAAGATGGAAAGTTGAAACTTTGCGCGAACATTCCCACAATGAAGCCATTTATTCTTGAAAATATTTGAAAACTCTACAGAGACGTTCAACGTTCAACATTTTAAAACAAAGTTGATTGCGTTCTAAACTAAAATGTCAATTTGAAAGAATCAATTATCGGAAAAAGTATATTTTTACGTAACATATATGTTTATGTAGAATGATGATGCGCAATACAACGCTAGTATAGATATCAAACCTCTCTCACTTAAACGCTAACCTCATCTTCATGTAAAACCGTCCTTTATAAAACGAGGTTCAGTCGACTACATATGTGGTGGTATAACCATCGAAGATCATCACGAGGATTCTTAATAAAAGGTTGGAGAAAAAGGCAGAAGAAATAATGGGGGAAGATCAATTCGGTTTCAGAAAAGGACGAGGAACTAGAGATGCTATAGGAGTAGTTAGAATCATATCAGAAAGGGCAATAGAATACAGTCAAGATATCTGCGCATGTTTCGTAGACTGGCAGAAGGCCTTTGATAGAGTAAATTGGGTAAAGTTGATGAAGATCTTAAAGGATATAGGTGTAGACTGGAAAGACAGGAGACTGATTAGGAATCTATATGAGAATCAAGTTGTAAAGGTCTGGTTTGAGAATGTGGACACCTGCGGAATAAATATCGGTAGAGGAGTAAGACAAGGCAGCTGCCTATCGCCAACCCTATTCAATATATATGGAGAAAGTCTAATGCAAGAAGCGTTAGAAGGCACAGGAGATTTTAAAATTGGAGGAAGGATTATAAGAACAGTAAAATACGTTGGTGATCAAGTACTTCTAGCAAGAAAGGAAGAGTAACTCCAGAAAATGATAAATAGACTAGTAATAACAGGTAGAAAATACGGTATCGAAATAAATACATAAACTTCAAGGTCATTCGAATATCGAGCAAAGAAGAGAATCTGGAGATAAGTATTGAAGGAAAGCCTTTAGAACAAGTTTCAAACTATAAATCCCTTGGAAGCATCATAACAAGAGAAGCAAAATGTACGGATGAGATCAGAACTAGAATAGGAAAAGCAAAAGCGGCTTTCAGGAGAAAGAAACAACTACTTACAGGGAATATAAGAGAAGATATCCGCAAGAAGTTGATAAAATGCTACTTATGGAGTAGATAGATAGATAGATAGATAATCGTCTTTATTCGGGCGAAATAGCATTGTATGGGGCAGAAACATGGACGCTAAGGAAAAATGACATCAAATACTTGGAAAGCTTTGAAATGTGGACTTGGAGGAGAATGCTGAAGATAAAATGGACAGATAGGATGAAAAACGATGAAGTGCTACGAAGAGTAGGAGAGAAGCGAATTATTATACAGACTATTAGAAAGAGGAAGGCAAACTATGCTGGGTATTACCCGAGGAGAGTATGATTAAAGACGTGTTAGAAGGAAAACAAGATGGAAAAAGGGAAAGAGGTAGGAAAAGGTTTCAGCTGATAGACGATTTGAAAGGGAAAGAGAGTTATCAAGATATGAAGAGGACAGCGGAAAATAGGAGTATATGGAGAACCAGGTTTAACCAAGAATAATCACGGACCTGTCTACGGACAGACTACCAATGATGATGATGATGATAACCACATAAAAACGCGCTAATTTTATCCATACTCATAGATCAAACAACTGGTTGATAGCTATCGTCAAAGTCCTCAAAGAATAATGGAGTACGCTCTCGTAGACAAGTGTTAATAACACGCAAAACACATTCACTGTGAGGATTTCCCTCATGTAGCTCCATATAAACAGGTTTATATTAAACATGTTCTGTTTTGATTTCAATTTGTTCAAATTAATTATATTTTCAAATTTTCAAATATAAATTTCCTTTTCTTTAAAAAGAATCCCTTGTTGATAACATGGCAGCCGATCAATCGCAGGCGTCTGTCTCTGCCAGTTGATTCGTTTTATAATAAATTGGCACGCATTTCCATTATTTCCTTTTGGGGCTCTTTTTAAAGTTTCCTTTACTTATTTTTTTCTATCCCCATCCAAGGCCGTTATCCTTCGTTTGCAGAATTAACAGCATAAGGCACAAACGGTAGAATAACTCAAAGACTGCCTCCCACGGTTTAGATCTATTGTGGAACCACTGAGTTCAGCGCAACTCTAAGGCTCACTGAATCAATGGCCTCTACCATACGGTCATCTGGATCTGAACTTAACGGTAACAAACCACCTAGTCGCGGATCAACTCCATTCACATGAAGACGACAAAAAATTACAAATGGAGAAGAAGGAACCATAGAAATTACGGCGCAATTCGCTGATCAACTGTTTGAAAGGTGCGAGCATCATGAGAAATGTATGGTTGGAGCGACCGAAAATGAGATGAGGAACAGTTTATCAGCAAATTGCGCCGTCGTTCCGAATTCTTCTAATGATTTGAATATTTTTTGGAGGTACGAAAGAAATGTGCGAGGGAAGATTCGCGTTGAGAAAGGAAAAACCATACCAAGGTACTCGAATAGATGATGAATGGCATCTCAGTCCCAAATTTACCGTGCTTCATATTGATTCGCCAATATTGTTCATAAAAAGAGAGTTTCGTGTGTTTTTTCTTGTTGCATTTTCGAAGTGAATCATGGTCCATAGAGGATTCCTCCCATCACGCTCATCTTTTTACGGCCATCCGACTATCGGCATATGTGGTTATGCAGCTGCTTTATGACTGCAGAAGTTACATCGTCGAACCGAAATGCGCCGTACTATTTTTCTTTGCTTCTATTTTTCTTCTTGTTTACTTTCTTTGAAGATTGGTAAAATTATTACAGAGAAATGCGTGAGACGGGGCGTGGGACAGAAACTAGAAACGGAGATCTTCAGGGAGAGGACGGAACACTCTACGATTTCGTACGGTGAGGCAAATCCCAAAAACCGAGAAACCACTACGCTGTAAACTGAGGAAGTGTAAGCGGAGGAGAGAGGTCGAGTGACGACAAAGGCCGCCGAGTATTTTTCACGAGAGTTTCCAAAACCGCTGAGAACAGAGATGGAGAGGATTGAAGAGAAGTGAAGAGAGGGGAGGAATAGAAGGAGGAGGAATGAAGAGAACGGAACGACGCAGCTTAAAAGGGAACTCCAATAAAGGGAAATGGACCGGCGAAGAGAAGTGGCAACGGTCGTTATTTTATTCCTGAGAGAGCTCTGAGGGAGACGTAATTAGCAACACGAAAAGTTTCTGGAAGGATTGGGCCACGGGACGAAACGGGCGGGGGATGGAAAAATAGCACTTCGCCCCTTATAAATAGAGTTAAAACAGAGAGAGAGGAAAGAGAGATGGGAGAGATAGAAAGATGGGAGAGAGAAAATAAAGACGAAAGAGAGGGACAGAAAGGAGAGAGGAAAGAGAGAGAGAAAAGACAAGGTAGGAAAGAGGGGAGCGACGAAAGAGAAAGTAGGGAGGAAAGAGAGATGAGGCGAGAGGAAATAGATTTGTTTGTATGTAATTCCTGGTTAATTGACCTCTTGGATTATTATAACCTTAACTCCTTCCACACCAAACACACACACAAGGGAGGATGGAAACCCGGTGCTGGCATTAACCTACTCTTTACGAAGAGAACCAAGGGGACAAACTGCTTAACGTCCCTTCCGAAGGACGGAGCGCTGGCTTGCGCGATCTTCTCAAAGAACACAAGTAGGGGGCGGGACGATACCAGGTTGAAAAATATGACCTCCACCGGATTCGAACCTGGAGTCGCTACGTGGAAGGCCAACGCTATAACTACTCCGCCACCCCGAGAGGAAAGACAGATGGGAGAGGGGAGATGGAAGAGAGAAGGGAGAGAGGAAAGAGAGGGGGGAAGGAAAGAGAGAGGGGAGTGAAAAGAGAGATGGAAAAGAGAGATGGTAAAGAGAGAGGGGGAGAAGAGGGAGATGAGAAAGAAAGAAAATAGAGAGAAGAAAGAGAGATAAAGAGAGAAGAAAAAGTAAGAAGGAAAAATAGAGGAGAAAGAGAGAAAATAGAGAGGAAAAAGAAAGAGAGATGAGAAAAATATAGGAGAGTGGAGAGAAAGGAGAGAGAGAGAAGAAAGAGATGGGGAGAGAGAGGAGAAAGGGAGAGCAAAATAATTTTATGCGTGATAGAAAGGGTTCTATATCAGAGAGGAAATGGATACATGGTGGAGGAGGCGCAAGCTCAAAGAGCAAAAAAAAGTTCGGAGAGATGGAGATGGGAGGAAAGGGAAGGAGAGAGAGAGAAATGTGAGTCGAGGAAAGGAGATGAGAGCCGCCACGCACCGAGGGCTATAGATTGGGCGTTAGAAAGCTCTGCTGGATACGGCAGGACGGTGAAGAGCGCACAAAAATCGCCCTCTCGAGTCCATCACAAGGATTTAAAGGATTAAAAACGGGCCGATGAAGATCAAGAGAAAAGTAAATAAAAAGACTTGGGATGTATTTTAAAACCCGCTAATCCGCTCGAGACAGCCGATGGGGGACGCGCTTCACGGCCGACTCTTCCCTACGCTAGGCTACGCGTCAAGTTGTCAGGAATCAGGTGCGACGGGGCAAAAGACGGGGGGGTTACGGCTGGAGAAGAGCGCTCGGATGATTCGGTCCAAAATTGCCGGAGAACGTTCCGGCAGGGTGGAAGGTACGGATTGGAGGTTGGAATTGGAAAAGGGGAGCGGGAGGGAAGGCGGAGATTTTCGCTGTGTGAACGGGTGGAAATTCACGCGGATATTTTTTTCTGACGAAAAAGGCTAACAAAATCCCTGTTGAAAAAGTGTCCGAAAAAAAAGCGAAGCGGTGAAAGCACCCACGCGAGCGGTGGACGATATATTCTGATGACGCGTCAAATGTTCGCGTGTGAATACAGGCGAAAACAAAATGCTGATGAAAGCATTCGGACGGTGACGCATTGAAGATCCGTTGAAAAAAAATGGAAATAAGGGATTATATATGTATCGCATGCTCTCCCAACATCGAAATGAAAAACGGATTCGTCTGCCTGGAGGTAAAATTAAAAAAATAAACTTCTCGCTAACTCCGGAAGAATAGCACCAACTAGACAGCGAGTAATTTGTTGACGTGTTATACCTTCGATTACTTTATCGAGGATAAAAGAGGGGAGAAATGTGCGGACTAATTTTCTACGCCGCTTCGCGAAAATTCCTCCCCGACTCGAACAATCGGTTAATTAAATCCAAAAATTGGAAATTTAGAACTTTTGACGACGGACCAGCTTTTTTAATACGCAAAAAGTCATTACAATCGACCTTTTTCAATAATAAAATAATATCGGCGTCGAGTAACCTCCGGTAACTTTCATACTCGCGTCGACAAGTTTTTAATTTTGTAAAAACATTCATAAAGGGCAGCATGTACCATTTTTCCGAAAGCAATTTACAAAAAACATCTCCACCAAAAACCGAACCATAAAAAACGCGCTTTTCGGGCCAATTAAACTTTCAATATTTTTTCGCTAAAAACTGGAATTTTTAACAAGGCGATGCTAACATCTTTCCCTGGAGTATTAAAAATTAAAACACCGGAATTCTTTCAAAAATTTATGTAATAAATTGTTCACAAAATAAAGATATACCATCCATGATGGCGTCAACCTCTCCCTGTTTTACACGTACGATGCTCGAAATAATGCACCTATATGAATTAAGCAAGAACATCGCTCTCCTATGAAATGAAATAGATACTATCGAGTCTCTAGGGCAGAAGTAAAAAGGGAGCGGAACGAATTTTCGGGAGGTGGGGGCCTTCTCGTTCCCCTTCTCTTTTTTTATATCATTTCGAGTGTTTTTTTGGCTCGTTAACAATTTCCAAAGAGACTTCCATTAAGGACGAAACTTTTTCATCGTTTTTCACTGCACCCCTTTTGTTTGTCGAACTTTTTTTGAAGGAAAGGGAGGGAGGGAAGGAATAGGATGGGAAATATAACAAAGGGCTCTACTGGGGATGGTTTGATGAAGCGAGAGAGAATTCCGTGAGAGCGGACATTCGTAGTATGAGTTGTAGGGAAAAGGGTAATTAGCAAAGGGAGAAAGGATCGAAAGAAGGTGGAGGAGGGGAAAGAGGGAAAGAGAGGAGAGAAAGAAATTTGAAGAAGAGAAGCGAAGGGATCAAAAAGAAAGAAAGGTGAGGAATGTGTAGAAGGATGAGGATAAAAGCGAGAAATTCCGTCAGCGCATATTTTTAGCTTGTCCACCTAAAGAAGAACGCCCTGAGAGGAATGCGGACAAAACAAGCCATTCTATATGATCTGGCAATTCCTTCATTAAAGTGTATTGTCCGTTTTTATAAGAATCTGTCGGAATACTTAGTATGTAATAACGCTTTTTCGGCAGGTTTTGTGGCTTAGCTACATAAAGGGGCAAAGGTTACGAATTCTATATGATCTGGCAATTCCTTCATTAAAGTGTATTGTCCGTTTTTATAAGAATCTGTCGGAATACTTCTATCAGCTGAAACCTTTTCCTACCTCTTTCCCTTTTTCCATCTTGTTTTCCTTCTAACACGTCTTTAATCATACTCTCCTCGGGTAATGCCCAGCATAGTTTGCCTTCCTCTTTCTAATAGTCTGTATAATAATTCGCTTCTCTCCTACTCTTCGTAGCACTTCATCGTTTTTCATCCTATCTGTCCATTTTATCTTCAGCATTCTCCTCCAAGTCCACATTTCAAAGCTTTCCAAGTATTTGATGTCATTTTTCCTTAGCGTCCATGTTTCTGCCCCGTACAAAGCTATACTCCATTTGATGAACTTTTTGCGGATATCTTCTCTTATATTCCCTGTGAGTAGGTGTTTCTTTCTTCTGAAAGCCGCTTTTGCTTTTCCTATTCTAGTTCTGATCTCATCCGTACATTTTGCTTCTCTTGTTATGATGCTTCCAAGGGATTTATAGTTTGAAACTTGTTCTAAAGGCTTTCCTTCAATACTTATCTCCAGATTCTCTTCTTTGCTCGATATTCGAATGACCTTGAATTTTATGTATTTATTTCGATACCGTATTTTCTACCTGTTATTACTAGTCTATTTATCATTTTCTGGAGTTACTCTTCCTTTCTTGCTAGAAGTACTTGATCACCAACGTATTTTACTGTTCTTATAATCCTTCCTCCAATTTTAAAATCTCCTGTGCCTTCTAACGCTTCTTGCATTAGACTTTCTCCATATATATTGAATAGGGTTTGCGATAGTCAGCAGCCCTGTCTTACTTCTCTACCCGATATTTACTCCGCAGGTGTCCGCATTCTCCAACCTGACCTTTACAACTTGATTCACATATAGATTCCTGATCAGTCTCTTGTCTTTATGTATATATATATATATATATATATATATATATATATATATACATATACATATGTGTGTGCGTGTGTGTGTGCGCGTGAGTGATAGATACGTGAGTAAATATGCTCTCAGCTATCGAACGCTTAACTTCGTAGGAGCGGATGAGCAATATTTCACGCGTGACGTAAACGGATAATTTATTGATAAACAGTTTGATTGATTTTCTGTCGTACTCATCCGATCACACAGGACTCGCATTAGACGGATTAGCTTCTTCATTCTTTATAGATGATTAAATTACAATTCTGTCATCGCCCAATTGATTTTCCTCCTATGTATCGCGCTTAATCAATTCATTACCATTACCAAACGGCCGCAACGGTAATAAACTTTGGGAAGTATCGCGCGGTATCAACCGTTACATTCCGTGCGCGAAGAAGCCGAAACATAAATAGCACCAGATGACCTATTTTATTAACCCCCTTGTGCGCGTTTCTTATTTTTTATGATCAATTTTGACCTTTAAAGAACTCTCCCAGATTTTCCTCACCTCGAAGGATTTTCCGAACAAAGTAACGCGTCAATCGCGCTGAGGAAATAAAAAAAGGCCTCGAGACCTCACATTCTTTTTTAAGTAGATCAATTATATCACCTGATAATCACGGGATGAGCCATCCGCGGGAGTCGAAAAGCACTCTACGGTCACCCGCAAACCATCGATAGAGGGGGGGGGAGCGGTTAATAAAAAACACAGGTCTATCACGTGATCGAAATACTTTTATTCTTTCTCTCCCCGCTTCAACCCGTATCGCCAAAAAAACCCTGGGAGATAGCATCGAAACAAACAAAACAACGCGCGACTCGCTAAGCTACCAGGCAAAACGAAAAATATATGCCGAGGGATCCAAAACGAGAGGATGTAAAAGAAAGTTGGAGAATCGAGATGAGAGGAGAGAAAGGTAGGACTGGAGAGAGAGAGAGATAGAGTGAGGTATGGAGGGAGAAAGGAGGTAAGTAGAGAGAGAGAGAGCGAGCCCGGGAGATACCTTTTATACCCTGCCCGCGGGTCATGGTGCAACCTTTTGTGCCGTTCCGGAGGCGATAGTGTAGCGGAGTAGGTAGTGTGGGAAGGGGATTGAGGGACAAAGAAGGAGGAATAAAGAGGTTCAGGAGAGAGAGAGAGAGGAAGAGAAGGATGGGAGAGAGAGAGGGGGGATGGGAGGGGAAGTTTGGAACCTATCGATCCCATTGCGGACACCACGGTATCCTCTCCTCCTCTCCTCTACCTCCCCTTCCTCTGCTTTACCTCTCCCCCTCCCCTCTTCCTCCCCTTCCTCTGCTTTACCTCTCCCCCTTCCCTCTTCCTCCTCCCGACCGACCACCAACTCGGCCCCATCCCAAAACATCTACTCCACCCCACCCCTTCGGCTCGCACCCATCACTTGCCACCCCATAACTTCCCCTCCGAAACTCCTTCTTCCCACCCCTTTCGCTCAACCCCCTTGCTTCCCTCCGAGCAAATTTCATTTCTGTGATCATCCAGCACGGAAATTGGACCGCCAATGAGAGAGACGGGGAAGGGGGCGGCGAAAGGAGGCTCTTCATCCGGAGAGAGAGAGGGAGAGTAAATATTCGTTCGACCGAAAATGTCGCCGGCGAAAATGCGGTCGTACCTTGCCGAAAATAAAAATAAATAAGCGGAACGTAACTTTTCTTACGGGATAGCGGAGTTCTCATCGCTTTGCTACGGCGAATCTTATCTTAAAAAGAATTAGCTCAACGCACATCAGATGAAGCGGAGAGGAATTTTAATTTTGGAGATAATTCGATGAAAAGCATCTCCGGCGTGGTCTAAGAACTCGTTCAAAATGATACGCAAACCTTATTTTCTATTTCATGATTAGGTTTCGCGATGAAAAGCATCAGGACTTAAAATTTCTAAGCCTTTCTCAAACGCTGTCGCCATTTTCTAGAGAAAAATGTGTAGCTTCGGTTTTAAACCTATTTATGTTAGTAGCTCAACTCCAAAAATGACAGGAGAAAATCAGACTGCTATTGAATCAGCAATAGATTTGTGGCTAGACTGAACAGACGAAAAGCAAATCTTTGCATTGGATATTTTCAACGAACATTTGGAAAATAAATCAGCCTTTTCAGAATAATGATTTAAAACACTAAACTATATTGTACTATCTGCCTCTAATCAAATTTCTTTTGTATTAATTAGTATTTAATATTTCAAAAAATTTCAAAGGTGACTAAGTTTTATGAAGCATACTAACGGAATGCCTGTTACTGTTAAACGGCTATTTAAATGTTCTAATCTAATTTAAAAAGAAAAACAAATGATTTCAACTTTCTCACAATACGGAAAAATTGGCATTTTAAAGAAAATCGTCCGAAGAGTAGTGTATGGCAGTTATATTTTAGCATAAACCTTTAAGAGTTTCGCTCTTCCGCATAAATGAAGTTTGTTACGAAAACAATTAACTCACCAAATAACATTATAGAATTCTGTTATAAATATCTTGAGAATATTTCATGCTTTAAAAATTATTTATATTTTATTGTTTGTGTGAACGTTCCTGCGCAATAAAGAGTAAAGTTTCTAAGCAAGAGAACCATCTTATGATAGTTCAAAAGTTCAGCTAAAACTATATTTTGCGTTTTCTTCCCTCTTTCATATTTTCTTTCTATCTTTCTGTTTTTATTTTTATGATTGGAGTAGTTAGTGTTATTTTATTGTTTGAACTGAAAATTTGAACTTTTCATCTGAGTGTCAAAAAATATTCCGAAGGAAGGGACAAAAGGGTTATTCAGACGACGAGCTTATATACAGCGAGTGAAGTGATAGCGATTAAAAGGACACAGTGAACCGTAAGATTTTTTAAAAGATAGATTTCGTCTCAGCGACGCACGTGTACATTGACAACGTCTGTAATTATTTTTAATTCTTAAAAATACTCTCCAAATTTAATCTCCTTCTTACTCAAGAAAATAACTGAAAATTTTCACTGCAAAATATTTTCTAGCGAATGATTTCTACCCATAATAGCGGCAGTGACAGCGCATGGAAGACCTATTGAATAGTCCGATTAATAATAATTATAAAGCTCACAAACTTATTAATTTAGACAAAAAATTCTTCCAATTTTGTTACGCCAATTATTGGACTGTAACGTTAAAGTAAAATGCAAATTTATTTTTTCAAGTGGGAAAGGATTAAAAATTTCAGGGCAGTCACTCGAGAAAACTTTCAGGAATTTGTGAATAAGATTTAATGACTTCCTAATTAGTTCCAGAATTCCTAGTAGTTTTTATATAAGTAATTTCTAAAAAAATATGCAGCATGTTAAACCGCTTTTGAATTATATTCCATCGCATATCTTGCTTTCTCGAACGGTTTTGTATGATTTGTTTTATCTTCATTACCTTAAAATTAAATCGTAAGAAAAAAATCGTTCACTACATGACCATCGACATGAGAAATGAGTGCATGTAAATAAGCGAAACAACTTTGATTTCAGAATTAATTGTAAACGTGAATATTAAACCCAACTAGCATTATGGACGAAATGTTAATTGACCAATACCGTGAGAGAAATGGTGTGGCAAAATAAACAAGATTTGTAGGAAACCTAGTTTGATAAATGGCAAAAAAGAAATCAGAATCAGTAATTAAATTAATTGTTCTCAGTTCTCCTTATCTATGACACCTAATATATTCGTGACGTATTCATATAATGGTTGAATTACAATCGCTGGTGAGATAGAAAAACAATAACAAAAAATTCATCCTAAGGCCGACCTCGGCGCCATTCCGCCAAAAATCAATCTCAACAACCACTCTCACTTGCGAAGCGTAAACGATCGCCAAATGACGAGCATCAACATCCAATTACGCTGATGCTTGATTCGAAAACTGAACCTGAAAAACCGAGGCGCCCTCCCTCGCGTAAAACATTTCCCCATTACATCGCTCCGAAGGATGTAAAATGGCGGACGTTAAAACTAACGCAAACCCAAATATCATATCATGAACTCATCCTGCGCTATACATACATATTTTACGACGGGAACGATTTATTTCGCCGGCGGCATCATTAAGTTTCCTTGCGAGGGAAGTGCCGGCGCCGAGCCGTTTACCAGCAAGGGGAGCGTTCTTTTATAAAGAATGAAAAATAACGAAACATCTGCCAGATGGGCCTTTGGAAGTCCTTCGCCTCACCTCCTCCTTTCCCTCTTTCTCACACTACGCTTTTTCTTCGATGGGATGCCGGAGTTTGCTGGTAAAACACGTTCTGAAGACGTTTTCCTTTGCGGGAGGGAATAAGGGCGGACGTCAACACGCTTAAAATTCACCTGCTTCCTCGGCGTAAAGTTTTGTGTCGGTCCACTGAAGAAGGGTTTGGACGTGACGAAGTGACAGACATGCCTCGATGATGAGGTGGGCATAATGAGATGGCGGGCAGAGGAGAAGTTGGAGCATCAAATCGAGGAGGCGAAGGAGTGGATGATAGTCGGTTGTAAAGAAGAAGAGAGGGTGAAATGGAATGAACGAAGGCAACGGACACGGGTTGGATGGGGGTAGAACGCCGGAAACATATTGACACAATAATAATGTGCAATATGTGCTATCCGAGGTTTCAGTGACTACGCGTGTGGGATCGCGTGAGTCGCCAGAAATCTGTTTAAAAATATCAGGCCTTACATCCAGAGATAGCTAGAGAATGTACTAAAAAATATCCGAGTACACATCCAGAGATATTTCGAGAATCTGTTAAAAAATATCAGACCAAACATCCAGAGATAGTTGGAGATTGTACTAAAAATATCAGAGTACACATCCTAAAATATTTCGAGAATCTGTTAAAAAATATCAGACCATGCATCCTAGGATAGTTAAAGAATGTACTAAAAAATATCCAAGTACTCATCCTGAGATATTTCGAGAATCTGCTAAAAAATATCAGACCAAACATCCAGAGATAGTTAGAAAATGTAGTAAAAAATATTAGAGTACACTCTACTGTAATTCCGAAAAAAAATTATTCGGGTTAAATGACTACATTTTGGAAAAAGTTAAAGTTTACTTTAACGAAACATTTTTGTGAATGTAATGTTTCTGCCGAGCCAGTCTAGCAGTTTTTCGACTTTCGATGTAGGAGAAAGTGAGATAAATATGAAATAAAGACCTATTCCTAAAAAATACGAAACATTACCATCTATTCGCAATTTAAGAGTTTGCAAAAATATAACAAATGGATAAGTAAATCGATATTTATATCATATAATAGATCTACTTCTCAAATTTCTCTCACGCATATTGATAAATAACCTTATGAATTTCCAATTTAAATATACGGGCTTCAAATGTCCGTTTACCATGTAACAATTTAAATTTCACATTTTGCATGTGATGATGAGACATTATGTAAGTATCAACATTCATTTTTGAAGTGTTTCTAATAATAACCTTAAACTGCAATACATATTAAGACAATTTTTTAGTTTGTGACAGTAATAAAATTTAACCAAATACATAATCTGCAATTACCTATAAAATTATTTCCAACACTTTCAAATCATTACTCGACAACTAATTACAGAGAAATGAGATGTTATCGCTGTAACAATAAGAACAGAATTTTGATGTTCTTTGTTACATTTGCTTGATTATCAAATGAACCCTAATTTTTAAACTAACAGTGAATGGTCTTCATTCACGATGCGTCTATGTTATTATCCAAATTAAAATCATTTTTAAATCATAAGTAAAATTAATATTGATTCAAGAAGAAGAAGTTGTGTTTTTTATAAGGTTCCCCTTAAGAAATGCTGCCACTAACAGTAACTTGACCTCTAAATTTTGACAGTTTTCGCATATATTACAAGAATATCGATGATTTCAACCACACTTATTGCCCACAAAAACAATTAAAATACATACTTCTATTAGAATCTTACTATTCAGTTTACTTGCGTTTTTAAGGAAGGTAATTCTCTAAAATCTTTTATATAGACATTCACTTATATTTCGGTTCGATATTACTAAAGCGCCGAATAAAATAAAAATCATAGCTATTGATTTATGAAATTGAACCAATAAACACGCTCCAGAGAAGATTTTTTCCTTGAACCTGACGTTTGCCATTCATATTTATATCTCACTGCTCTTTGAAAAATTTAAATGACATTTACAAGTAATTTCCCACTTATGTTTTATTAAATTTTCGCTTAAATATCGTTTATAATCAAATCATTATCCTGTTTAAGTGAAAAACTCACACTGCTGTAGGAACAGTAAGAGCGATTAAAACGCTCTTCGTCCTCAAGGTTACTGTCATAACTTCCGACAGATGGTGAGATATATGGAACTCCTAATAGCCTATGTTAGTGAAATATTTATGTTGAAGATAAATCCAATAGCCGCAAAAGAATTGAATAAACCAGATCCGCCTTTTGGCTACGAAGCAGCCATCGTCAATGGCGACCCATCTACCATTTTTTCTCAATCATTCAGTAAAAATTGGAGTTAGTTTCGTTTTCAAATGAATTCTAGCCGTATTTCATTTTTTGAATTTATGCTAGAATTATTCTATCTAGCACATAGTATCTGATGACAGAATCAGATTAGAAACAAACAAACAAAAAAGATTTACATTAGGAATATGGGATGATAAAAATACAGATTAGAATAAAACTTTCAACATTGGCAGAGTGACTCGATGAAGAAATGAAGTTGGAGATAGGCATTTATCGCGAATTGTATTAAGTTAGGGATGCGAAACAAACAGAAGAACAAAAACCATCGCGAGATTCGTCGACTTTATTGGAGCAAAAAGAATAAAAAATACGATAACCACGCAGAATAAATCGTATGGGTCAGAACTCTAGTTATCAATGTAAAAGAAGCGTTTTTCCTCAATTCGCTACATCATAATAAACCCAAAGGCTATCGCTTTGTTTGAAGCTTCAAAGCTTTGCTCGAGAGATGGAACTCCGTTCTCATTCATTTCAAGAGGGTTCAGACGACCCTTCGTTTTGATTGCCTCGGGAAAGTTTTCTTTTTCTTAAGCCTCCACATTCGAAAACTCCAACCATGTCTATCGTAGCCAAAATAAACCGGCTTCAGTTTAATGTTTGAACGAATGGATGAATCTTGTTCGGAATTTGCAAACTCCATACGATAAAAATCAATAAAAATTTTTTTAATTCAAAAGAATAAAAAAACAATTTTAATTCATGGGTATTATATTCCGTCATCGATTCAAATTTACAGGTATCTTTTTCGCTGCATAAAGAAGAAACCTTAATTTAATATCAAATTTATCGTTGCATTTCTTGAATTTATATACGTAGTTTTGCAAAATAGCTTAGCTCACAAATTATATGTAAATTGGGCAAGTTAATTATTAGAAAGGCAAAAATCGGGGAAGGAAATTGCTTGAATTTCGGAGTAATTCATAGAAAACTAATCCAATTTGCAGAGGTAAATTGGAATTGCTCATTTAAATTACACGAGAGAATTATATTATCTGCTTACAGAGGACACCGTTGCCTGAAATAATCATTAAACGAGCATCAACTTGATTAATGGAGCATAATTTTCACTATAATTCTCTACTTATAGCTTCATGAGAAAATTGATATGGTCGACGGATAATTAATGATGACATTCCGCTCTAAATTCACGGTCTTTTCAAAAATTTAAGTTACATCAATTAAATGTTTTGCATCAACTCCATAATACGTCATGACGTGTCACAATAACAAGCCTCTTGAGTATATGCAACCCACACGTATTCTAAAGTAAGCTTGGTGGTCAACCTTCTAGGATATAGCCACTGTCGGTTGAATGTTTTAATGTCATTTCGAGCAGTGATATTCCAACTTTTTTGTCGGTGTATCCCTTAAAACAGTTTTACAGAAATTTGTATCTAATGGTATATAACGAATTACTCTTTCCCAATGCTTCACCGCTTCCCTTTATTCAGATTGCAACCAATCCGTCATAATTGCATTCATTACTTCAGAAGTCCGGGGTGCCGTTGGTGTAGTGGTTAGGACGCTGGTTGCTACTTGCCTGCTGCTCGAAAAGGCAGCGGGCACGAATCCTACGCAATTAGGATTATTTCTCAAGGTCGCCCGGCCCCCTGTTTGTGTGGTTTGAGGAGACCGCGCAAAGTCAGCTTTCCGCCCTTGGGAAGGGACCTTATGCCATTGGCCCCCTTGGTGCTCTTCGTTAAGAGTAGGCTAATGCCGGCACCGGGTTTTCCTCCTCCCTTGTGTATGTGTTCGGTGTGGAAGGAGTTAAGGCTATAATAATCCATGAGGTTTATTAGCCAAAAATACACACACACACACACTGCAGAAATCCCATTTTTCACTCTTTCTCTCACCTCCTCTTTTCCTAATTGTAATCACCCATCGATTGTCTGATATTCTACTTACCCTCCGCCATTTCTGCGCTCTATTTTAACTACCATACGTTGACTTTATTACGAATAAATCGGAATTTTCACTACAATTTTTTCGTGTTGGTTAATTTAATCAAAAGAAACTGATGAAAAGGGATATGACTTCTAGGTAGATGAGGAGTAGATGGGAGAGGGTGATGCCGGTTGTCGAGTGTGAAAGTTCTGCAGGAAAACATGTTAAACTTCTGCTTTGATATATTTGCGTACCCCTTGGAAAGAACTCGCGTACGCCAGGTTGAATACCGCTGATTTAGAGAATGGAGAAACTTTTTACGAGGAATTAGCAGCAGCGGGTGCTTAGACAGGCCGCATTAGTAGTTATGAAGGGTCGGCGGGCCATTTTAGAGTTCACATCGGAAGTTCCTCGACTGCGAGAAACCCAATTAGTGATAATAAATGATTTTGTAGCTTTCTATTATAATCGACTTAAATTGCCATTTTAAAGATCAATCAAATACTATTCGTATTAAGTCAAAAAGGTTCCAATTTTTCTCGTTACAGTTACAAATATGTAGAGCCAATTATGCGAGGGTACCGCGTTACCAGAAAATCAAACTCCATATTCATTCTTCGATTCCCTTTCCAGAAAATGTCGTAAAATAACGTATTTCTTAATACGAAGGCTTCCGCGGTGTTTTCGTACTCCTTCCAACACTTTCGGGATTCTACCGCGTGTTGTTTCTTCTAGTGACGACTGTTTCGCCTCCATTCCAGGTGGCATCTTCAGGTGGAATGGAGGCGAAACAGTCGTCACTAGAAGAAACAACACGCGGTAGAATCCCGAAAGTCTTGGAAGGAGAACGTATTTCTTCTTTGACGACTTGCAACTTCAAAATGGATGCTTCACTGAAAACAATTTTGAATTAACCCAACTAATCAATAGAATTCCGGAATTGTAGAACCAAATGAAAAATTTATTAACCTCTTTTAGCAAAATTAAAAGAATAGGTTTAGAGAAAAGAACAAAATACTTGTAGGCAAAACACTGCAAAAACTACAATTTGTACAAAAAAGGTTTAATTTAAGATAAAATTGAGTTTTTTGCTATTTCACTAGTCAGTTTTCCTTCTTACGTGGAATTTCACAAATTCAAATCTGAGCTCATGAAATACTCAGATTTTTCCAAACAAGATTTTTGCAAGTTCAACTGGAGTTTTTAATATAACATCTCGCGCAAAGATGTGCACCATAAACAAACACGACAAATTGATGCCCCTACGGATATGAAGGGCAGAGAAAACGGAGTTCTTTAACGACCGAGCAGAGGTAAAGCATGCACGAGCCCATTTTTACTTTATGTTCCACATTTCCTTGTCAACCTTTTTCTCCTGTCCTCACTCTCCCTTCATGTGATAAACAAGCTATTTCTGGCAGGTCCCAACCTGCCCCACCTATCAGCCAGCGTTCCAACAAGGCAGGATAACATGACGTGGGAAGAGAAAGGAGGAAAGGAAAGGCGAACCTGAGTATGGTCAATTCAAAAACACCCATACTACATGGTCGGACATAGGGGACACCAGTTGCGCCGATCCCTCCACAGGTGGAGCCACCATCTCTCCCTCCTCTTCGGTATCCTTTATCTCCTTCTCTAGTTCATCCCTCCATCCCCTCTCTTCCCCATTTCTTTCTTCTCCCGCTAAGCCTCTTCCTCGTTCAATTTTCTCCACTTCGCCCATTACTTCGTCTAGCCTCGCTCACCTCTCGCTAAATACCCCAACCAGCATCCTAACTTTACAACCTCCCCCTCAAACACTTGCCCTTTCCAAGGGTCATTTATTAACGCCGTCGCCCTTCTCACAACCTTCGCTCCCCAACCCGACAACTTATATCTCTCCCTCCCCTCTCCTCACCCCCACTGGCCTCCCTCATATCTCTTCATCTCGCGTTTCTATCCCTCCCCACTTCTCTCTCTCGCAATTTATCTGCATCAAGCGTCGAGCAACTAGCGCTTCCAACTATTTTTGCTTGTCTTTTTCTGTATTTTTCCCGAAAGAGATTAAATGAAACAATTTCAACGTGGCAATAAACATCAAATTTGCCACGCCTATGGCCGTCCATTTGTTAGGGCGAATCAGAGAGATAGTCTCGGGCCCCGCTCATTTGGGGTTCACGCGCTTCGACGTCATCGCAAATCCAGATTTAAGTTGGAGGCTAATGTTTCAGCAGGGCAATTTTCCTTAGGCCGTACACCATGCTGCGGTAGGTCTCACCTATGGATTCTAAAAGACAAATATGGGAAATTGTTCTAGATGGAAAGTTACCGCTTATAAATTGATGTTATTGCGATATTTTATATGGTCGGCGCGAGGCTTATTGGTGTTAAGTTGTTGGATAAATGCACCTTTGAAAAAAGTCCTCAAATATGTATCTATGATCACCTAGTATTAGTTTCCTAATTTAACTCTACGCTACGTAAATATGAAGTTTCACTTTTCATAAATGTTTACACTACCGCTCTGTAATGTATCGGGCAACGCGTCTACGGATTAGAAGACTCAAGGTTCTAAACCTGGCAAAGTCGTAACTACTTTGCGAGCGTAAGGTAATGTAGGAAATTTTTACTGGCATAAACTGCTATTTTACTCGTTTAGAATTCTATCATTAGCAAGCTTAATTTGATGTACATACCATCAAGAGTTGATGGCGCTCTATTGGTGAATAACATATTATATAAACCTTGAATGAAATTTATGTTTCCGTGAAACATATATAAGGGTGCCAAGTAGGATAGTAAATGTTTTTAAAATACGAAACTTTAGCAAATAAAATGTGTGATGGTTTTTGGTGCGTATTTTGGAGACGTGTCAACAATTAATTTAATACTCACAGAAATTATGTTTCCGAAAAATGAATAAAAACCAGGCCTTATTACGAAAGTCGGGATAAAAACTTTAAACTTTACTTTAAAAAGAGAAATATGTGTATTCAGCGGCAACAACATATTCCCTTAATCTTCATGAATCATTATCTGAAAAGTATATCACAATTTAAATTTTTCTTTAATATTCTCTTTATAATTAATCTTTTAAATTTCCACCTCCATTCTGGTTATTTTCTCAGCACACCAGAAGTAATGATCTCAAGAGACCTGAACATAAATTAACTTTTCTCAAGTCCTTTTCATGCAATCACGGAGGCACCTCTTTGCATATTTTATTCTTAACATCTCCTACACCATCGCGTTGTATAAGCAGCAAACATTTATATTTTTGCTGCCCTATTTTTATCAAATTTTAAACATTTAATAGAGATATTAGTTTCATTAAAGTCTTCCATACGTCTAAGCCACGAACAACTCGGTCCATTCTCATTTTCATTCAAAAATAAACTTAACTTTTTTCTTCAAGCCATAGACAACCTCAAGTTTTCTATTTTACACACCATTCGATAATAAAAGTCAGAAATATTCCTTTGAAATTTATTTTGTAATTCGTCTCGAATTACTTAGGGCACTTCATGGATCCCTTCATTTCAATAAATCCCTCGATTCAAGATGGCTGAGAGACTAACCAGTTAACTCTCATTCATTTCTTAAATAAATCTTGATTCTCATTATGATCAATTTAATAAAATTTCCTATCGTAAAATTATCAACAAGATATTAATTGACTGAACAGGATTCTTGAATGGAACATACACGATGACAATCTCAATTGTTTTAATTTATGATTACGATTTTCTGTGATAGATTCCGAACTTCATTAAATTGTATGTATTGTTAGCGTATTTTCTTATTGCTGAATTTTCCGGACTCTTAATGTCGAATTCCCTGAAGTTGGATTTAAATCCGCATTAAACATTGCTCTTTCTTTTCAGCAAAAAATCATGGCGAGGTCAATGTTTTGCAACAGCCAATCCACATTTTTAATTTTCGGCTCACAATCGGATCTTTTCTCGCCAAGCCATTCCCACAAATTCGTCCTACTCTCTCCGAACATCAATATTATTTTGCCCAATAGATTCTATTTCTCATATATTTCTATTATTCTTGTGTGTTTTCTTTCCCTCTTACTGCTCTGTTACTTACTCTGTCTCCTCTTTTCCCAAGTTCTCCCTTCAATGTCCCCTCAGTAACTGCGATGTATTCTCGCTCATCATTTCAGCCTTCCTATTTCCCTCGAATCTCTTCTCTCCGCACATAAATCTTCTTTTTAACACTACCTCTATACTTCCACATGGTCCCTAATTCTCCCTTTTCTTCGCCCCTCCGTTTCTTCCGTCTATCTTTATCATCTTTTCTCCTTGGCAACCTGCATCAGTTGATGCTGCCAGTATGTTATCTTTAGATAAAGTAAACAACAGCGGATAACTCGACTCCGCGTCTAAATAAAAAGAGTCTCCAGATTCATTCTTTCAAATATCGACAACTTTACAACAATAAATTCTTACAATTTATGGTTGGCATTGTGAAATCTTTACTTTTAAGAGAGGAAATTCCTTCTCAGCAGCCACTCATGAGCAGTGGTCTTGTCATTAACGTGATAGTAAATTTAGGCCTGTATGAAAAACTAGTCAACATGGAACAAAATGAAATTCACCCAAATATTTTTTAGCTTTGATCTCCCATTCCAAATTTTGCGTTAAAATCAGTGAAGTGGTTTATAAGATGAGAGAAACGTAACAGACACCTACTCCCAGTTTCGAGCATTGCCTGCGAAAATTTTATGAAAATGTTAGTGAAACATTTAGACGGGCACTTCCAACTATAAAAATATAGCCTTTCTTTAAAATTATTAATAGAAATTAATTCCCATAATTAATATTGCTGTAATCAAATTACAAAATGTTAAACATTTGTATAATTCTGCATTTCCCTTTACCTACCTCATTTTCTCGTACACGCTGTCTTTTCCACCTTCTTACAGTATAATTAAAGTAATAACAGGGCCAGCTGTTTCAGACCTCTGATTTACAATTAACCGAGAGATGATATTATATTAATTGCGACGACGATTATAGAGTGATTAGAAAACGATTGCGTAGGTAGTTTATTTTTCCACACAACAAATGCATTATCGGAGTAAAAGTAGACGTTCTACATATTACGATAATATTTATTTTACAGAGGTTGACCCACCTTAACAACGCAAGAATGCCTATTTTGTGTAACCCCGATCCAACGTGCTAGTTTACGCATATTAAACATTTATTTTTCGTATCCGTTGGACTGAAAATTATCTTCGTCGTCAGCTCGGATTTTCGCTTAATTCTACCACGTTGACCAGGGAACGAAACCTAAAACGATAATGGCGCCATCAGTAAAACAACAACCACTGTGTTTGCTTTACCCTCATGCCGAAACTTCGCTTTTTCCCTTGTTTACATGGACGCCGCCACGATCTCGACCCAACCAAGCGAGTCCATCCGTTGGACTTGTTCGAGGAGGAGGTGCGCGAGGCTGAGGAGGCTGAGGCAGAAGAAGAGGATGGTGCTTCGAGGGGGGGGATACCCGAGCCCTGCTACGGCCGAAAATGCGCCGCAAACGAACACTGCTGTCCTGGATCTGTTTGCGTCGACGTGGACGGCGGTAAGCCAAACACCATTTCACGATAGTTGAAGCATTTGTACTGACGTAATTTTCATTGAATCTTTAAAATGAGGCGAGAAAAAGCAAAACGCAAACACTTCTTCGACTCCTAACCTTAGAAATATTTGTGTACAATTTTTTATCTGATGCGATTCAAATCCAGTCATACTAATTTTTTTAAACCTTAAATACTACACTATGGGTGAAATAACACCCAGAGCAGCTGTTTACTTATAGCTCAAGAATGTACGGAGTAAACATCGTCCTCTCTTAGATATCCCTTCCCCTAAGTCTTCTCCTACTGTGATCGCTTGACTTTTAGTCCTTGGTCATAGCGTGTCGTTGTCTTATTTTTCTATAGTGGAACTCAAAGTATTTTTGGGGCTTTTATATATTACCGCTGCAAAAAAAGATAATCATATCGATACAAACTATATTCGGTGAAGTGCACATCATGCAAGCAGTTTGTTTGTGGTCAACATCGCAATATAATCTGTGAAACTATTAAAAATAGATCAGAAAATAGCTCTTCATAAAGTGATTTTTAATATTTTTTGTTAAAATTCATTTTGTACCATTACCAATTTTGCGCTACTTATGTGTGCAGTACAAGATATGAACATTTTAAATAAAAACATCGGTACTTGTTGTTAAAAACATTTATTCATACTAAACCCGCATACGAAAGCTGCCGGGAGAAAATTCACCCATGTGTAGTAGTAGCGTGGTTCATTAGAAGTGTAGTATTAAAGGGTTAATTAAGTCTCGTTGGATGTGATTCGCAGTTAAGAGTGAGAATTGGTGGCTCTAATGTCAGCATGCTTATTTTTCATTAAATATTATTTATTAATCTGGTAAACTCACTATTTTATTCTGCGGCAAAAATTTAATTCGATATAAGTCAACGTCGAGATCGACAACTTAAAGTTCGAGTATAAGACGAAAAGTTCGACCCATGGGACTTCATTTTTACAGACATTAAAACTGATGGGAAAAAATACCTCCTTCTATTCATCCAAAATTCTAATTATAGACGTACGAATTATCGAGGTTCGGCAGAGAATTCCCTAAATTATGGCCACATGCGACATAAAGTGAGGAATTGTTTAAAAATATAAGCGAAAAAATGGGTGTGAAAATTTTGGCAGAATATAAAGAAGTCGCAGAGAAACACTCAAGTGCATACTATTGTATTAATCCGCTGATTGGTTCTGCGCCAATAATATAGTAAAAGTAAACAAAGCTACCGAACGTATTCCTGTGAGAGAAAGAGCTTATCCGAAGCTACTTCGCTCTTGGTGCTCCTTTCATCTGAAGTTAGGATCGAAAACTATATGCATGCAATGCATGAAGCATGATATATGTATGCATATATGTATATCCCTGGAATGCCAATGCAGTGCCACATAGATCTCAACAGGATTTCAAATCTTTACGGAACCTACAGCGGTGCCACTAGATATTTCATCTCCAGTTCCTGGCACGACGATATTTGTATTTTAAGTGTTTTTTCTTCTTCCACGGTAAAGAATAATCGAAACATTTCTTATTTTTGGAACAATAAATTACCAAATTTCCATCGCTCGATTCTACGGAAAAAATATCAATGTTATCAGAGAGATTTTAAATAAAGTACCACTTTATTTAAAACCGGCCACAATATTTGTCTAATTCATTTGGGATTCAATGTGGAAATATTTTTCGGCACGCAGGTATATTCTTTTTTACCAAAAATTAAAATAGGTTCTCACAGACTCCAGTGTGGTTTTCGCCGCAAAAAAATCGTGTGCACTTATTAATATGCTATTCGTATTCACGCAATCGACATTACGTGCCAGACCAAAGCGCAGCGCAGTGTTATCAAAGGTGTACATGTAAAGTTTCCTTTATATAGCCAACTATTTCTCTGACATCTGACTTTGGAAATTATGTTTCTCCAGAGGCGCCATTAAATTTTAAGTAAACGAATCATCGTGCCCCACTACAGGGGATGTTACTCCACGAAAGAGGCCAAACAAGAAAAACTATCGGCTCACAGCCTCGTGGTCGTCGCGCCATCGTCAGCTGTTGTACAATCAAATAAACGAATGCGCTGGGTTATTATCAACTGGTTCTGTGACCTAACCTGTATTTTAACAGCAAATTCAACGCATTGGACGAAACCTAGCATTAATTTCACGCCATATAATGGCTCGATCCACCTTCTTGTCATACATATAGTCAATAAATTTATAAATAAACGGTTAAAAAAATACAGTGACTCTCTGCACCCGAGATTGCCGTTTTACAATACGCATTAAGCAAACGCAATACACTTTTTAGCGATTTCTCGCCTTAAATAAATTACCAAGTGGTTAACAACACAAAGAGAACAGGCAATGATTACCTCAATGGGCGTTAAACGTCTGCAATTTTCCACGCAGCTCAGATACGTCAATGAGACTGATATGCGTGCTCTAACCTTTTCAGTCGTGGGTTCCTGCTTGTTCTCCTTCGGGCTCCGCCAGGGTGAACTGTGCAGACGCGACGGCGACTGCGAGAGCGGTCTGCTCTGCGCTGCGGAGGAAGACGATGACAGCGCAGGCGGTGCCATCGGCAGAATTGTGTCCGGCACGGATGGAAGGTCTGCACCACGACAAGTCGCTGACTCCGCCATCATCCGCACCTGCCAACCACCTTCACGTTCGAGGAAGTTGTACGGTTAGTGGACCCCGTTATATCTACAATTAGAACTCCTGTCGTAAAAACAAATAGATTAGGAGCGTTTTGATTAATTTATTCATTTATTTATCTGCTGATTCCCTCTAGTCTAAGGGCAATGGGTATCTAAAAGGTAGTGCAATGAATAGTTGGTCAGTTTCAAAAATTTAGGAAATTCCTCCAGATTATAATTGTTCAAATTTACGAATGAATGCCACATCTATAGCCATGCACTCTGTAAATATAAATGCGAAATCGTATGTTTGTTTGCCCGCTAACTCCTCCCACATTATTTGGCCAATCTCCACCAACTTTGGCATAGCGATTCCTACGGTTCCTAGAAGTAAAGTCCAGGAGTCAAAATTCCCACTAGGTTTCCCACAAAAAAGTAATTTGAAATTTTCGTCTCTATTCATTTCATAGAGGTAGGGATACGATATCGAAACGAAAGTATCGATACCGTAATCATATGATGTATCGAATGAAAAGTATCGATACCACAAAAGTATCGGGCCGAAAGTACCGATGTCATTAGAAAATCGAAAGAAAAGAATCGAGTACAAAAGTACTTGGAATCGAAAGGAAATTACCTATATGAGTAAAGTATCGATACTTTTTCCGTATCCCTACATAGAGGGATATGCGAAATCTGATGGTGAGTTCAACGTCCCTTAGTACTCTTATACTTATTAACGCATCGATTGCGGCATAATTTGGTACTGTTTTGTCATCCCTATACAGCTGAAGGACGAGGCATTACTTATTCTCCGCAGTATCAGAGTTCGAGTATTGGCGCAAATTTTGATTCGTTTAAGGGATTTGCGTGTGAAAAAATCTTGCGAAATTCTCGAATTTTCATCTCTGAATAAATTTTTCAATTGCTACCTTGCAGATCATATAAGACCCAGGGAGAGGAAAATGTTTTTTTATTGCACTCACCAAAAAATATTCGTGTCAGCCGATGTAGAAAAAAGCATAACGGCGTTAAAAAATTAATTTAATTAATTATACGGCAATTAGGAGTTCATCATTTTCAACACATAATGGCATGTTTGGCAATTTCTTGAATTTTTATCTCCAAAACCATAAGTTTTAATTATGTGTTTTCGCTGATGTTTTTGTGGCAAACATTGTACTGACACCGAATAAATTTTCTAATCGGTGCTTCACATATCATGTAAGAGTTTGTCAGACATGAAGTATTTGGATTTATCCGGACAAAGTAAGGTACTTCAGCTAGTTAATAATATAACGCGGATAATTAGACATACCTGATAATTCGAAGTCGTTGATTATTCCGCCGCCGACAGAATCGAGTTTTGTAAGGTTTTTAGTACGTTTATTTCGAAATACGGTTAACTTTTAATTCGATCATAACATTCAACCCCATGGTGTGTTTAACTCGGGGACGGATCTACGCGCATAGCTTGGGGAGAGAGGGGGGTAATAAGAAAACCAATATATTTACTGACACCTATTTATGCAAAATAATGCCGTCTCATTATAATAAATATACAGTGTATATTATACACTGCTTAGATATTTGCGAAATGTTTCTGGAATACCCATAACATAAAATAAATTAATTGAGATAATATTTTAATGAAACTCGACCATCTTCCTTGCCCTATTACTCCTCCCTCCCCCTTTGTATCCGCCACTGGCTTAACTTAAGTTTATATCGAAATAAAATTCGAAAGTGATGTCTCCTACCATTACAGTAAAATCTCATTAGTTAATCAAACTAACCGTGCGCCATTCGATGCTTTAGGTTCTAAACAACAATTTTATTTCCGGCTCTCATGCGTTTTTTCTCTGCTCTCTAAGTAATTTGAGAATTCGAAACCATTGGGAATGGTCCAAACGCAGTTCTCGGAGAAGCACATCGTAAGTGGTTCTCAGAACACGACGAGTCATATGCATCCCGTAGATCTGGGAAGTATTAACTGCTTAAAAATATCATACCGAAAGCGGTTGGTAAGATATTGTCTCCGCGAAAGCGGAACATTCCTGTGACAGAAATAAAACAATGGAATGTACTCGATGCCATTAGAAACAGTACTTGCGTTGAATGCTATAGAGCCTCTTGTTATTACAAGTTGCTTTGCAAAAGCTGGATTTTTGAACAAGAAAATGGAAGACGAAATCGTAAACACTACAGCCGATTTTGACGATTGAATTGAGCTGAGGTCTCAAATTGCTGGCCTATCGCATTTCGAAGATTTCGCTAATGTTGGTGGCATGGTAACAACTTCCGGACAGTGCATGATTTCAACAGAAATTCTTCCGATGGATACAGAATCAGCTGGTTCCACTGCAGCTTCAGGGAGTGGGGGAGAAGAGGACGAACAGGAGAACCTCATTGAACCTGCACGTCCTACTCGCCAAGAGGCCTTCGCAGCGCTTGCTGTGCTCGAATCCCTTTTAAACTGTGATTTAGATGAGAGTGTGGTTAAAGCAATGGATAAATTAAATTAATTTATATCAGATAAATTCAGAAGATTCTCAAAACAAAGTAAAATTAACTATTATTTCAATTCGATAAGAAAAATATTTGTTTTATTTTACAATCATTTTTAATTTTCAGTTCGATAGTGCTTTTAGGCGTTCTTTACCAGCGAAGCGGGAGTAGTGGAACGTCTCGTCCGTCCGTCCGTCCGTGTGTCGTAACTTTCATCTCCTAAACCGCTGGACGGATTAAGTACGATTAAATTAAGCACGAGTGATCCTTATTAAAATTTATCGCCCAATTGTGATTTTGAGCTGCATCCATCAATTAGAACTTCCACTTTATATAAGCGCTTAAATAAACTTATAATCGCATCCTGTTAAATGGCATCCGTCAAGCAACAATTAAATACCATATTTTTCTCTCCCTAGTTCTGATATGATCTATAAGGTATAGATTAAAAATTTTATTCAGATAGAGGACAAAATTTGCCACAAGAATTTCCGTGATACCACATAATTACGACTTATAGTTGCGGAGATAAAATTCGAGAAAATCTCGAGCATAACATCACATGCTGAAGATGGCGACAGAGATAGTCACCGAAACGCCGGCAGAGATCGTCGAAACAACCCGGCTCCTAACCCGAGAACGCTTCACTCATCACATATTTTGTTTACATCGGTCGGTACGACGATTCTATCGGTAAACAACAATTTTAAAAATCATATTTTTCTCTCCAAAGCTCATCTATGATGTATAGACTAAAAAATTTATTCAAATAGAAGAAAACATTTGCCACACAAAAAAAGTCCGCGGGACCAATAATTACGTCTTAGAGTTTCGGAGATATAAATTCAATAACCGCCCAATCTTTCGATACCGTTTTATGTATTTCCCATAAGAAACGCCTTTGAAATCACTTGTGTACTCCTTTTATGGAGTACACTTTTCCATTGTTTTTGACATCCAGCGTCGAGTTTTGTGATTTTACTTACTCGACCATCCAAAAACCTGCCTGGCGATGAGAACGACATTCGTATCCACGCTAGCGAACGAGGGCTTGAAACTTCAAGTTTTGGCACCAAATTTAAATATGTATCGGATAATTCGTAGCCGCTTAATTCGAAGTTAAGAGTTTCTGGTCCCTTGAAATTTGAATTAACGAGGTTTCCCTGTAAAGTGGAAGCACGATATCAACGAAAGTTTTCACAAACCCCAATCTATGAAAATTAATAATTTTAGAGTATTTATATCTTGGAATAAAATTTCCAGAAAAGTCTCAAAAATGAGTTTTTGCTCTCTTCTCTTCGGAATAAATTAAAATTTAAAGGCTCGTAAAGCCGATCCTATGCTGAACCTAGTGCCATCTAACATAGAAACTTTAGTCAGAATAACCTAAAAGTACAAACGTTTCCCTAAATCGACGCCAATAGCGGAAAATAAGCTGTAAATGGACAAATAAAAATTTCCCCATCTCAAAAATAAATGTTAACAAACAAAAAATTAATGAATATGGTAATTGATTTTTTGTTTTTCGAACAAACTTCAGCGGCATAACCACGTTTTTGTGGTTTAAGAAGACCTTATGAAGTTTTATCCTAACCATAGAATTAAACACATTTTTTGTGATAATTGGTAGGTTTTTAGAATTTAATTATTTAAATATCACAGTTTACGTAATATGAAATCCCTTCTTGGAATTAATATTAATAGGGTAGGATTACGACTGTTGTTAATGTTCCGTCTCCCCTATTGCAACCATACTCCGCAATCTTTTAATTTCACGACACACTTTTCAGTTAGCTCGATCCTCGGGCACACCGAACCAAATTGCATGAGATTTTGTGGAAACAATTTTATCATTATGAAGTCAACAAAAATGAAAGAAAATAATCAACAACTTTCCCACGTAGATGAAGGAAATTGCGATTAGAAGTTTCATTTTCAAATAATTAAAATATTTTTGTTGGATTACGAAATAATTTAAATATATAAATTGCTCTCAGCTACAAAGTAATTATGAGAAATTTCCTTTCTGAAGAATTATAAACAGTAATATTCTTCCCTTCCGTATACTTTCAAATATACCGCAGCACAACAAGTGCTTGGTCGTGGCGCACTAGTATGCCGTGGCACAGCGGTTGTGGAACATTGGTGAAAGTCATAATCAAACGTAGGCCTTCTCAAGAACCAAACTTTACAGAGCATGCCTTCAAAAGCGATTATGTATTTCTAACTTTTTTGCTCCGCAGGAGAGGAATGCCTCCTGAGCAGTGAATGCGACATCAGCAAAGGATTGTGTTGCCAGCTGCAGCGGAGACACCGCCAAGCACCACGCAAGGTAATCTGCAACTTGTTCGTTAGGGATTCAATCTCCTCTCAAAAGCCACTTTCGCACTTGTCCGTTACGTGAAATTTGGTTAATCCGAAATCAATTTCGTTGGCCTTCAGTCAACTTGTGCCGAACTCTGGAGCAAGAGGTATTACTCACAGGCTTAGACTTTGTATTAGTTAGGTCGTAGCAGCAACAAGACACTTGTACCAAGATTATATTATAAATTAGGCATCGAATTTTACCAGAGAAAGACGAGAAATATTATATAAATAAGTGGAAAACACCTGTAATTTTCATGAGAGCTAACATAGGAGGAAATAATGATGATTCCCGTACATATTTCCGAATCCATTTTTCCGAATGTACATTTTTTCCGATTGCAAAAGTTCCGATTTTCAAAATTCCGAATGCAAAATTCCGAAAATTTATTTTCCAAATCAATTAATTTCCGCGATGTAATATATCCGATTTTAATAATTTGAAAACATACATATTTTAAAAACATTACTGAACATCACTATAACATACAATGACCTGCAATATGGCGATGTATTATTCTCATGGACTATTTTTTTAATAAAAAAACTTGTTTAAAAAATCAAATATATTAATTTTTCTTGGAAAACCAACAAGAATTTGAAAAAAACTTTTATAAATTCAATTAAAGATAGAAAATGTACCCTAAATGGCAAAGGTACTCCATGCCTCTGATTTGTTCTTTGTACGTATCATACTGTAAAGTTACAATTCTGATTCTCTTTTGGACGGCGAGCTATTGCTTTCTAGGTTGGGCCCTCACAGATCTTCCCATCCTGAGCTCTGCTAGGATACTTTCAGTATCCGCCTGCTCTTTTTGTAACTCTCCCAGTGCAGTATAAAATGTCGGGTGATGTTTTCCGATCAGCACCTGGAAGCGGTTGTGCCAACCCTCGATCGCGTTGTTCGTTGTGTTCTTGTCTTAAAGTTGCCTCATAATGATTCCATTGACTTATCGGATACCTGGGAGGTACAGCTCGCCTTCTACCTCGGGGTCTCCGTCCTGATGTGTAATTCACTTGGAAGAAATCCAGAACCGTAAGCATTTCATCTGGACCGTGATCTCGTAGTTCTTCGAAACATTCTAAAACGTCATCGACGGGGATAAAGGCGAGTGCAACCAACATGTGGGTATATACCTTCACTTGCCTGTCTTAAGGGTTGTTATAGGCTTCCTGTAAACCTTCGGCTTGAATTCGTCTGTAAACAGATTTTCCTAAATGAAAGAAGCAACAAGCTACACTCGCTGCTGGAAGCACGGTGGCAACACTGTTCAAAATACCCTTCTCAAAGTCGCACATAACTCTTTGTGGCTGTGTTATCCCCAGCCTATTTGCTCGCGCTGGATTTAAAATTTCTTTTAAAACTTTAGTACATAGGTTTTGTTCTTTACTGGCAAGTAAAGCGAACACCATAGGAAATGCCACTGAAATTTCCTCATCGTCCATATTTTGGCCAGGTCGTCTAACAGTGTCCATTACCGTGAACTTCTTGGTGAAGATTGGGGGGGCTTACTTTAAACGTGCCGTCAAGGAACCAGGTGTGGCTTTTCATCAAAATTTCAAGATTTTCTCGAGTAGAACATAGTATTACCCTGTTTTCAGAAGTGCCGTTATCATCGTAAGAATCATACAAGAGGAATCGTTCGCCATTTAGAGTTTTTCTATATCGCTCAGGGATTTCAGCCAATTCATCTAAGGACGTAGGATTGGTGGGTTGTTCACGACGCCGCTCTCTTCTTGGAGCTTTCTTTAAATTCTCTCTTTCAGGAAGGAAACTGAGCATTCCCGATGGAGCTCGATTCAGTCCATTCTGAAGGATTTGGGCTGGCTGTAACTCAGGAAAGTCTTGAGGAAGTCGTTTCAAATTGTGTTTAACATGTTCCGCCTCTGTCTCTTCTCGGTTTGGAGGGTGAGAGTGGAGCGATTGATCAGCACCCTTAAGAATCCTTATCTCTTGTCCATTTTGAATGGTGATGGCTCGAGCTGTACATTCCTTTTTCTTCACTCTCCTACACTCCCAATAAGTTTTTCCACCTCTACCACTTTTAGTTTTGTAATAAACATACCCATTAAGAAGTAATTTCATCCCACCTCGTCCTGACTGAACTATTTTTGGTTCACAATCCATGTTACTTAAAAAATGATAACATAGAAGACCAGAATGTATGTATTTATATAAGAACAATATTTATTTTCTAGCAACGTTTTAATTGTTGAAGTATAGATTCGGAAAAATGTATTCGGAAAAGTTTCGGAAAAATGGATTTGGAAAAATGGATTCGAAAAAATGGATTCGGAAAAATGGATTCGAAAAAATGGATTCGAAAAAATAGATTCGAAAAAAGTCTGCAAACCAATAATTATATGGATGTGAGTGAACTGACATGTATTCTGACGATTCGACGTCATACTCGAGGAGTTCAGATTCTTCCAATCTCAGAGTAAATACATCAGAAAGGCATTCGAATAAGGATAAGACGGATACTCTAACGAAATATATATAGTTTATTTTTATTTATTAATTGTTCACGCAAAATCCATATAGTGAAAAATATTGGTATTAGAGAATTTTTGGAGGGGGCGCATATTTAGTAGTTGCCCCGGGTGCTAAAATAGCTAGTTACGGCGCTGCCCACAACAGCCACCATTTGTTCTCGTCTGCTTCCTTTTATAATTTACAGTGTTAATTGTTTTAAGTTTGTATTTAGCGCATAAGAAGTCGTTATGGGGCGAAAGAAGAGCGCCTCGGAGGGGAGTTAGATTGCTTGTGGAACGTATCCCTATCTTTTACATGTAAATATGGGTTCTGTTTACGCGAATTCGCTTTATGCGTCACTTTCCTGGAACACAACCCCCGCATTAAGAGAGGGGAAAGAGAGAAAATGTAAAACGGAGAGTTCGAACGCTCAAGCGTCAAATTTCCGAATCGCCTCATTGCGCACCACTTGCTCCTTTGTATAATGCAACAGGAATAAAAACATTCATCTGGTGGCCTACCATCGATCCTATTATTCCACATATTTAACAATAGTGCAGATCGAAAGCATTATGTGGTTTGCGGGCAACGTTCACGTAATTTTCGTAAGAGTCGCCCTATTATTACTTTCTCCGTATACGAAGTATAGAGAAAGTACCGTTTTCATGAAAAAAATCGAATTCGAGATTTTAACGGAAATACATGTTTTGAGGTCCATTGAACACGTTTTGACTATTTTCTCGATGATGTCTGTGTGTCTGTCTGTATGTGATAGATTTTTGTGGGCGCACTAACTCAAAAACTATTTTAATCAGGTCAACGCAAAATTTTATATTTAACATTTTTATAAAAGTTAGAAGATCTGATTAGTTTTTGGTAAAAATCGGTCGACCGGAAGTGGGTGTTTATTCTTCTCACATCCGTTATTTTGAAATATTTGCTTTAATATTTAATAAATGTAAAAATGTACTGGAATAAAAGTTGTAGGAAATTTTATTTTTAACAACCTTTGCTTGATACATTTTTCCACATAATGCCTTGTTTACGAGATATCTTATATTTTTACTTTTCTTAATTGTCAATGGGAAGTAAATATTGACAACGATCCCAGAGCTAACAACATGTAATTTGCCATATAAATATGGAGAAAGTAATGTGTTGCCCACACCAGTTAATTTTTTTTGAGAGAATTTTTAATTGAAAACATCTTTTCGCAGGTTTGCTCCTACTTCAAAGACTCCCTAACTTGCATTGGCCCCGTAGCAGAAGAAAGGGTTAAGGATACGGTTCGCCACACCGCCGGAGAGAAGCGCATAACTGGAAAGGCCGGTTCTTTCGGAAGGATCCGGAAATAAGAAGGCGCGACTTCCGAGGTGGCAGCGGCGGCGGCGGCAGGAACATCGCCGGACGGTTTAAAAATCTCCGCCTTTGCGAACCCATCAAATGGGTATGAGAAAATATGGCAAAGAAATTAATGGTTTTAATGTGAGCATTAACTTTCTCTTCCATAACGATGTACGATATATTCTTAACCCTTCCCTCGTTGATCGTTCTTTGACGTTTTCATACCACAAGAAGTCTTTTATGGTGAAGGAATAATGATTCGTGAAATATTTCCCGCTATTTGAAAGTGGTTAAAAGTAATTTAATATTCCCTCGTTTGTCCTACCTCCTTGACGGTGAATAGACATATCATGCCCGAAACGGCAATTTGGTAAATGGATCATAAACGCAAGGGAAAACTAAGGTTGCCGGTTGTGAACGGAACGCATGCGTGACAGACCGCTCAAAGCTGTAGAAAGCGAAAGTTAAATTTACTGAAGAAAGACAGGCTTTGTAAGAATTCATTGATGAAAATATACAAATTTAATTGACGTAACTAATCAGTGTGGTCGTCTAAGTAATTACGTTTCGTTACACATATCAAAATACTTAACAGGTTTTATATTCTGAATAAAACCGTTATGCCAATCTCAGGTAATTGCTATTTTGATCTCCTAGGCTATTTAAAGATAAATTTTGCAACGTAAGCAACGCTAGGATAACTAAAAACAAAGGTTTCATTGCGTGCTGCGAAAATCTTACATGGTAAGACAAAATGATATTTTTTACATGAGAAAATTCCATAATTAATATTTGATATAAACGCATTAAACTATGTTTCGAATTTAAAATTTGATTCGCAGTTGCGTATCAATTGCTTATATTGAAAAATCATTATATTTGTTGGTATGCGTTTATGTTTGCTATGAGCGCGAAATGAATGAACGGGATTACGGAGTTGATGCTAGAGAAGTCGTTAACTTGCACGAAAGGATAACGGAGAGAAAATGTTCTGCGGAGAGGACGTTTAGAATACAATGTAGGATTCATTTGTCGTCCAAATGAGGCAAATTTTGCTCTCTTACTCTTCAATGTGATTCTTGTCGTTAAATGGCCTTACTTTATTCTAATTGGGCCACAATGTACTTGGGCCTAAATGTATACATATCAAAGGAATACATATCAAACTTAACAGAGTCTTAACCACAACTATTCTTTTGATAAATTATGTCCTCGGGCTGTTAGATATAAATATATATTATATTTTACATGACCGTGATACCGTGCGAGAATCGGCTTATTCTTGGTCTCCTATGAGGTCGACGGGCACATCCGGAAAAAATACAACGTCACAAATTTACATATGTGGTATTCAAGGAGTGCTTCTGTCAGTATTTGATTGTGGAATGGCTTTTTAGCCATTTAACCTAATGTTTAATGTTAAAATGGTATATGTACCATACATGTTGATTTAATTCACTGTAAAATAAACTTCTTGCAAAGTGTGATACTGGATTTTTCATTTCTACCTTTTTTCTACTTTATTCCTTCGATATTACCATCCATTCTACTTTGGCGAACATAAAGGTTTCATTTTCATCGAAAATAATATATTAAGGGTTCCTGTGGATGCAATTTAAAATCGTAGCAAAATCGATGCTGAATAAGATCTTGGATGAATGTCTCTACTTCAGGAAATTCGTGCTACCTACGATAAGCCACTTATCCAGTGGATTACTTTTTATAAACTGTGTGACCGATGATGACCAGGATGCTATTAATAAACTGGATTTATACAGCCTTGATCGCCTTTGTTTATGTATGTAAAAATATCCTGTCTCTGCAGAATTTTGTCAAAAATATATACATATATATTAAGTGAAACTTCCATAACTCTAACGTCTATAACTCGAATTTTCCATAACTCGAGGTGAATTGATTTTCCCGGGCAAAATCTCTATGGGAAAAACGTACTTCGATAAGTCGAATTTTCTATAACTCGAATATCTTTTTGTTTCCCTTGAAGTTCGACTTATGGAAGTTCCCTTTCAAATTCTCTATCAGCTGAAACCTCTTCCTATCTCTTTCCCATTTTCCATCTAGTTTTCCTTCTAACACATCTTTAATCATACTCTCCTCAGGTAATGCCCAGCACAGTTTGCCTTCCTCTTTTTAATAGTCTGTATAATAATTCGCTTCTCTCCTACTCTTCATAGCACTTCATCGTTTTTCATCCTACCTGTCCATTTTATCTTCAGCATTCTCCTCCAAGTCCACATTTCAAAGCTTTCCAAGTATTTGATGTCATTTTTCCTTAGCGTCCATGTTTCTGCCCCGTACAAAGCTATACTGCATACATAGTATTTTATGAACTTCTTGCGGATATCATCTCTTATATTCCCTGTGAGTAGGTGTTTCTTTCTTCTGAAAGCCGCTTTTGCTTTTCCTATTCTAGTTCTGATCTCATCCGTACATTTTGCTTCTCTTGTTATGATGCTTTCAAGGTATTTAGTCTGAAACTTGTTCTAAAGTTCCACTGTATATATATTTTTTTTTCGCGGCACCCCTACCTCACAGAGGCACAAGCATATACGTCCACACATATAAAACTTTAATTACCTACATTTTACATCGTAAACTGACTAATCGAAACTGAACAAACACGCTAAATTGTATATTAGAAGTTAAATAATGAAGGCATTGCAAGTTTAAAATGAATAGGAATCATAGTTCTTATGATATGGATGAAAAAATATGGTTGGGGTCTTTTAGGACCCCGCGCGAGTAATTAAGGGTTAACATGAGAAATTTCGAACTGTAGATGAAAAAAGATGAACAGAATAAAAAAGTCATAGTTTTTTCTTTAAAATGAGCTAGACCCGAAAATCATAGATTAATTCTTTCTAATTTATATCTCAAAAAGAATAAAAGCCTGCAAGTCAAAAAGTCGATTTTTACGTGTTATCATATGGGAAATAGAAATGCCTACCTCGGAGTCGAACCTAGGACTTCTTTCGAGATTTCTTTTCATCATCATCTTACAATATGTGAATCGATCATTTCTGCTAAATATCAAAAATGTATCTCCTTCCATTATCGAGTTATTCGCATTTTTATAGCGTGACAGAGGGAGCCACAAAGGGACAGAAGTAGCCTTTTATTAATAAAAAATGACTGCGGATATTTTCATGTGAACTGGTTCATTTACGTCTATTAATGTCACACAAAATAATATTTAAGCAATATTTCTTTAAGCTTGCGCTAATCTTTATCTCACAATACTAACAATGCTATTGACAGAAGTTTTTTATTTACATTACCATGATAAAAATAACAAACTCGCACACCCGGTTTTCCTAGTTCAAGAAGCCGGCAACAATTGGATATACATGACAACCATAAGTTGTCGATTAAAAAATGTAGCAACTTTGCTGTTAAAAGTGTAATTTAGGAAATCACTGGTCTGTATTTGGAATTCGACGTTAGAGAAACAAAACTTCATTCATTTATGCGTTCTTGGGTTCAAGTGTGGAACTCGTACTTGGGTTATTAGTAATTTTAAAGTACAAATTAAAATTTGTCTACACTCATTCCCGTGTTATTCAAATGGGAAAAAATTAGAAGAGAAAATATTTTTAAAAATTAAAAGGGGCAATCGAATTGGTTTAAAAACACTACTACACCACCTTTCTTTGGACTCTGATTAAAATGACACCTTTCTCTTGCTTCTACGTTCTGTAGTTCTCGAGCTATAGAATCACACACATACATACATACATACAAAAACTTACTTACGAATTTGTACTGCCGAAATTTCATACTTTCGTAAACGCATTTTAAATAATAATGATTTGGTAAAGGAATTTAAATTTTTTTAATCCGAATTTTTTCAAGAATGATGAAAAGAAAACCGATTTTGTTAATCTTGAAAAATTAATGAAAAAACTTTACAAAGATATTCAAGTATCTGATTTAGTCGCAGGGTAGAACGATTTTGCGTAAAGATGGATCTTTTTAAAAAAAAACACACTCCCTGATATTTGTCACTACAGAAGTTCACGAAGAAAATGTACTTGAAGATAATTTTGATGACATTTCTGTGTTTCTAAATGATGATAAAATGCCGATGTAAATCTTGTAAAAATTGTTTAATTCGTTGTTTCAAAATATTAAATTAATATGACTTACACAGTTCTGCTTATAACAATAATTATAAAGCATATATAACTATACTTAATTATCTGTTATGCAGGTTTACTGTGAGAAAAGTTTCAACATTTTCAGTTATATTAAAAATAAATTACGAAATAGACTAGGAGATTAAAATGTTGATTCTTTTAACACTATGTCGGCGAACAGAGATATTCTGGTCAAACTATAAAAATGACCATATAAAAAAATATACACGAAAATAGTAAGGAATTTGACGACAAATATCAATTTAATATAATACTTATTATTTCTGTTTTCACTTAATATTGTGCAACTTAAAAGTTACTTAAGTATTGGAAAATTTCAAGACAATGTAAATTTTATTTATTTATTCAAATGTCTTGTAAAAATGTATACTTCTTTTTATATTATAAAAATAATTGAATTTTTGTCACGAATAAATGTACATATACCGAATGTGAATTTCATTATTTGATGCTATCTACCTGTAAGTTATACTTGATTGAATAAACATATATAGTTTCGTTCCTTTTCTTATTTATTACGAGAATGTCATGGCCAATACATCGCAAAAATCCGAAGGGAAAGGGGGAGGAGAGGAGATGGGGGGGGGGGGGGGGATGAGGTCGCTGATCTCGATTTCCCGGTGCGAAATTGCATCCTAGTCCAACCCTGATCGACGACAATTTCATCGGTGAACAACAATTAAAAATCCATATTTTCTCTCACATGCACTTATATGATGTGAGGCATACCCTAAAAAATTTATTCGAATAGGGAAAACATTTACCACAAAAAATTCCACGAGACCACATAGTTACAACTTATAGTTTCGGAGATAACAAAAAGTCCAAATCAGGATTAATGAAGGCTGGTTTCTCAAAGTTGACATCCCGAATTGATTGCTCATATTGACAGGAAATGTTTCAATATGTGTTAGTCATTCCTAGGAATTCTCATACCATAAATACCATTTGCAATTCATAGTTGATCAATTATAGAGAAAAATTGGAAAATAAATTAATAGAGCATTATCAGGTTAAAAATACTAAAAGAAAAGTCAAAATCTCTTTCTGACAAATTTTGGATGATTTTTTTTTAAATAAACGAGTTTAATAAATGTTATTGTTTATACGCTAATATGTATGGATCAACTGTCCACAGCTGAAGGGTAGTCGAGTAGAGAAGAAAATCACCCATTCGTTCACTAATCTATGGTCAAGCCGAGTTCGGTAATAATCGTCTCCATGGCAACAATCCGATAAAATGCGATTTAAAACGCAAAAACACTGTTTTAGTAGAAATTCGAGAAAATACGATCAATTATCAACATTCCGTGGTAAGAATTGGAATCTACATTCTTTTCCCCTTATAACAGCACAAACCACGCTCCGATATCACAATTTTAAGATATTTTAATGTATTAAAGAAAAAAATCTCTGCATGATGGATTTGAGATTTCCTATGCAAAACAAATGGGGAAAAACGTTCCTGGAATCGAACCCGGGACTTCAATCTTCGCCAAATAAAATATAGCCCGGAGATGGGCCCTGGCAGCACGAGCCTCATGAAAATCGGTCCATTGGTGCAAAAGTTGTTAGTAGGGGACACACACACAGACAGGACCATTTCATAAGGCTATGTTTCCTTTGGAAACCAGCCTAAAAATTCAAGAACCGTCCAATCTATCGATAACGTTTTATACGAATTCCCATAACTTATGGGAATGTTATTGTATATAATTAGCATTTTTAAAGAAACCGTCAAAATGTAACTCTTTTGCTTCACTTCCAGTGTTATATATTTAAATGAACTAAAGAAATCATGGTATTTTATATGGCGGAACCGTGCAACTATCACTCCCCAATGACTTTAAACACATTCAGAACCATGGCACCGGATGACAGATATCATCCGTTATTATTCAAGTTTTCCCGGGGCTCCCGAGGAATTACTTGGCGGGCCAAGAAGGGTTCAGGTACTTCACTGGTAACGAGATTCGAACTCGGTACTCCAGAGTTTGGTACTAAAACCCACCGCCACAAAAGCAAGCAATAGCTTTATTTTGTAATTACAATAAAAGAATAAAATAACTGTGCACCATTAGTACAAGTTAGCTTTTATAAACAACGTCCCGATTTTGTCCCTGTTTTAGTCTCTTCAAAACTAGATATGTCCCGGTTTTGGGACATTAGAATATGGTAACCCTACCCATAAAGGACGCCTTTGAAATCTCTATACCAGGCATGTCAAACCCGAAGAGGCGACTAGGCCGCATTAAAGCGATTAATGTTATAAAAGGGCCGCATTAAAGCGATCAATGTTATAGAAGAGCCGCATTAAAGCGATGAATGTTATAGAAGGGCCGCATTAAAGCGAAGGTTGTTATAGAAGGGCCGCAGTTGTTTAATGAGGACCAGAGCTGGTGCAATAGACTTTAGCTAGAGGACTAGGCGCCAATTTTATCAATCGGTGTCCGAAAAAGGTGAATCCGGAATCCCCTAAGCTCTGGGGTCCTGAGCTCAAGCTTCTACAGGTATATAAATCCACCTTCTGCTACATTCTCCACTCGTTTTATCCACCGTTCTAATGGCTGAAATATTGTGGAATAAGTTCCAACTATTCTGTTCTAATTTCCTTGATCCCGATTCTTGCAAACTGTTTTCTTTACTGATTTGCAACAAGCTGGACTAGCGAGAAACCACTACTTAGAAGCTCCTCAGCTTTTAGACTCGGCATTCTCTTTACTTTCATTTGTTAATAGCAGAAGTTTTTGTTGCAATTTACAATTGAAGTTACGAAATAACTTATTTAGGATTTGAGATTTAATTTGATAACCCGTAAGAAAGATAATATAATCAAGTGGTACGCCAAAACTTAATCACTCAAATTCAACTAAAACAAAATTCCTTCATGTAAACGACTAGGATAATAGTCCGAATGGACTCAAAACCTAGGTATAAACCAGAGAACAGCTTGTCTGCACTTGTCTGTTCCGAAAAAAAGTGCAACCGTCCGCCATCTCATAGAAGACAAACAAACTAAATTACAAGTTTGACCGAAATAAAAATCAACTATGTACTACTAAGACTTCCACTATTTTAACACGACCGGTTTCGCTACGATCGTACCATCCTGAGCATATTTGATTTTCATTGCTATCATGAGTAAATTCCATAAAATGAAGATGACAATAAAACTTGGTAAATATCATCTTAATATATAGTTAAACGATAATGGTTTTATTGGAGAGCAACATCATCATTTCTATGGCATTTACCAAGTTTTATTTTCATCATCCTGAAGCAATTCCACAAAGTTACGCCAGAAACTATTATATCTATAAAGAGAAGCCTGAACTTATTAGTAATGAGACATTACTAATGACTTTTACAAAAAGTTTGGTTCAGCAATGACCATAGCTATAAACAGTTTTCTCTATTTTATATTTCGTAATATTGTCAAATGGTACGTATCTTCGATCGTTTCAGTTTTTCTCGGGGATGAAATCTCTAGCAAAGTATTGAAGCTAAAGACGCGATTAATGCGCGAGTAGTCTCGAAATTGCACAAATTTTACGCTGTTGGCTATTTAAAAAACGTAAAATTAAAAGAACTCAGTTTTTCTAATTTTTCCATTACTTGTTTACTAAAATGTTGTCCAAACAGCCTTACAACAGGCTTTATATCAGATTTAGGAGCATGAAACGAATTTTGATACAAAACAAAAGGCGTTTATAAATTCACCTACCTTCACGAATAAGAATAATCCACTCTGAGATAGTCCGGCTCGGTTTACCACAATTTACAGTCAGATTTCTTATTTTGAAATCTTCAGTCTTATATTGTCTGCTTCTTCTACCACTTCATTCAAGAGACAGCTGATTGGCTGACAAGTCACGTGACGTTTCTTAGAAGTTCTTGTCCCGCCAAACGCTGCATAGAATTCAAGCCGCGAGGGACCAGATAAGGTACAATGTCGGTAAACAGTGTTGAATTCATGGGGGGACCCGGGAATGATATTCTCCCCCTGTGGAATAAAATTTCCCAGGGAAAATTATTAAAATTTTATTTAATATTAAGAAATGTTATTGATCCCTTAAATAGAGAGTGATTGGTCAAAAGTGACATCAAGTGTTAATGTCGACCAATCACAAAATGAAAGCATTGTTGAACGATATTCATTCATGTAAGTACGTAACCGAAGGTGAATGTAAAGACAATAAGAAACTTTTGGAATTAATTTTAAAATCCAATATTTGATATGCAGAACAAGATTTTTCTGTATTATGATGTCTACTGCTAGTGCTGAACATTCATTCAGCACAATTTATAGACTCACGACTAAATTAAGAAATAGAATGTGTCAGGAAACTGCGGGACTGCATGGAAATTGCCGTTGAGGGACTCAATGAGTTGTCAACTACATTAATAGATGAAGTTATCGACACACTAAGAAAAAGCAAAGGGGACTCATGTTGATTTAAAGCATTTACTTATACAATCATATTTAATTCTGTGATTTATACTATATTATATACATGTGAAATGTCATGTAAGATTTGTAATTATATAATACCTGCTACAATGTGATTTGAATTTTGTGATTTTTTTATAACTACAACTAAAAACTATTTCTCATTCAAACTTTATTTTTAAAAATACCCCCCAAGTTTTTATTTTCTCTCTCTGTCAATATTGTCTGGATTCAACACTGTCGGTAACAGATTCAGAAGGTATGTTGTCGTTTAACTCTTTGTAAAAGTTGATCTGTACGAGCCCGTGTATCCTTGGTGACATTTTTTCTGAGATACCATAAAAGAGAATGTCACTTCAAAAATAAAAATAGAGTAACTTTAGTATCTTTACTTTAGCCTGATAAAAATGCGGCTATCCAAGTCATGGAAACATCAGTCTTTTCAGTTCTAACATTTTGATCTTCCCTCATTTCCAACTTATTGTTCAATTAGTTCCAACTTTTTCAAACTCTTTCTTCATGCTCAATATTGTTTACAGTAATCTTACAAAATATTATTTATGAATCAAGTAACCACATGTCCAGATTTTGTACTATATGTCTGACCCACTATTTGAACTTGTTACTTTTTTCAGGAATTCAATTAAATATTAAACTGGTTAAATGAATTATAAATAAAGAAAAAGTAAAAACAAATCGCAATTTTTATCTTTACCACTTAGCATACAAAAGATATTTGGTTACATCTTTGGTGGCCAGTGCCTACTGTGCTTGTGACATCATGAACTTCTTTTACATTTCCACTCAATGATATGGTGACAGCCAGAGTGGAACATCTTTCACAATATATATTAGCAAACTGCTATAACTACATAGTTTACTGAAACATTACTAGATGGTGGATAACAGTACACTCACAGATACAGGGACGTAACTTTCTATACTACTTCATGGGCTAATTTTACTGCAGCAAACTTCATTTCTGCTTATTCTAGAGAGGTTTCATATTGTTATACTATTAGTAATGGCAGCTTAGATATACGATCGTACTCCCCACTCTTGAGGGATAGGGATTGTGTTATATTGAAAATAGTAAATACATAGCAATGGTAAATACTTAGCAACATTTATTTAAAAACATTTGGGGAGTTCATCAATTTGGGGGTTATGGTAGGGTGACCAGATTCTTAGGAGGCAAAACTGGGACATAACACAATCTGAACAAGAAAATCCAGGACATAATCGGGAAAAATCCAGGACCTGAGTTTTCGTATATTTTTAATTATTTGTACAGTAGAACCCCGATTATCCGACATTCCATTTTATCCGACATGACAAATATAAGAAATTTAAAGAATAAATACCCAAAAAACTACAGGACTTCAAAAATATAGCTCCTACAGCACTGCGTTTGGTATTACAGCCAAAAAAATGCACGGATAAGCTCTGAAATTTTTCGTAGCTGGTTTATTAGTAAAGTAACAAATCCCAATCACTCACTACTTTAAAAGATGATGTTTTATTTGCAAAATTATTAAAAATGCTATATATGTTTGTGATATAATTGTGTATTTGATGGCCATATTGTTTTCGTTGGAATTAGTAACAGACTGAGATTATAAATATTTGTACCCGTTTCTTCATTAGTATTCTGTATTATCCGACCATTCTTTGGCACCGTTTAGGATGGACAATCAGGGTTCTACTGTAAATAAGCTTCACAAATACAGAGCACAATTTTGTTCAATGTATTAACAAATAATTTCAATTTATTGAATATGTGAAAATCTTACAATACAATATATCATGATTTAAAGGTAATAATTACTTTAAGAACAAATAATAAGGTAAAATATATAAATAGCATAGACGGTAAAATAACACTGGCTTATATTTCATTTTATATAAATTTATATAATATTTTATTAATTTTTTAAACTATGCCTATCTCATTCAAATATTTATTATTCTTAATCATCGGGAAAAAACTTGAAAATTCATATTTAATTTCAACACACATAATGATATTGATTGTTTTAACATCAGGCTGTTTTGTTTGTCAGACCAAAATTTATTTTTGAAACAATCTTTCTACATATGCATTATGGACCTGAAACAAATCAAAAGCCACAAAATTTCTTAATGTCTGTGGTCTGCTCTTGAATTTCAATGCCGAAAAATAGGAATACCACCGATCATAATAAGATTAAATAAGCAATTTTTGTATTTTCAAATATAATGTGATTCCGATTAAACACATTTATGAAATTTGTGTCGAGGAGATTTTGTAAGGCAGAAACAAAAAAATCCAGTACAAATGGGTATGACGGAGAACTTTAACGGGACATTAAGTCAAAACCCGGGACAATCCCGGAATTTCCCGGACATCTGGTCACCCTAGGTTAGGGGACAGAGCCCCCATTGAAATTATTTCTTAAAAAAGGAAACATTTAACAAACAGAAACTTAGTATGTATCAGAAATAATAAAAATTTATCAACAAAAACTCTTTATTCCTTTGTCCACTCCATTTCCCTAATTATTTCCAAAAATTTGACAAAAAAAAGATCCAGCTTTTGAATTTCACATTTCTTTAAATACATAAACTCCGCAAGATAAATCTGATTGTCTGTTATACTCTGGTAAACTCGCCTTTACATGTCATCAAGTGGATTCAATGATATTTGTGTGCTCCTTCGTTTCTACATTCACAAATGAAATGGAATGATTCATCGTAAGATGGTTGTAGTTCATTTCCCCTAAATTATTGTATGCTTTCCAGCAATGACTTATTACTATGGATTTTGGTTTTATCCACTGCTGGATTACGGCTGTCAATGTCTCTGCTGTACTGTCATGGACAGCAACTAAAAAAACATTACCCATTTCTCTTTCTATGGCACCAAATACCCACTGCCCTTCCGCATGATGACCGCGGTTATACCTTCTTTTCCTAAACTTTGATTCTTCAATTTCCACTACTCTTCCATCTGCTCAGATTTTTTTGCTTATAATCTCTATGAATTCCACAATCACTTCTCTGCAGAACAGAAACCAGTCGACAAGGGTGCTCTTTGATATCCCATACTCCTTTTCAATATCTTTTGAAAGTTTTATTATTTCATAGATCATTACCATTATTTCCATTGTAGTTAATTACTCATTGTAAACCAAGATCCGCACATTTTATCCTTTTAGTTGTTTTACGCTTCTTTTTGATGATCATTGTATTCTGTTTTCTCTATTGATGGTTATATTGCCATTTTAAACCATCGTTCAGGTATTTGTGCCTTGTGAAAGTCATTGGTTTTTCACATTTTGTGCATTCCATCGAAGATTTGATCAGTTTCATCTCTTGTAAATATTTTATGCTGATTTCCATATTGGCAAATATGTATAAAATAAATGCCCATGAAATTTCTCCTTTAACCCCAGCAACATTTTACTCGATGAACTTTGTGAAATTGTCATTTTTTCCATATTGTAATAATAAAAAAGAAATAGTTGCATTGGTCTATATGCATTGAAATGTGACATTTTTAGCCTACTTACCAGAATGGAAATAGGTTATAGTTTCGTCGTTGTCTGTCTGTCCATCTCCCCCTATTAACTTTTGAACCAATAGACCGATTTTCTGGTGGAAATTTCTTGCTACCAAGACCGAGCTCCCAAGGATAGTTTTTGTTGCGAAGATTGAAAGTCCCGGGTTCAATCCTAGGAACTGCCCTTCCCATTTGATTTACATGGGAAATCTCAAATCCATCGTGCAGGGTAACTTTCTCTTGCTCATTAAAATATCTTCGAATTGTAATATCAGTGCAGGATTTGTACTATTATCTGAGAAAAGGAATGAAAATTTTAATTTTTATTGTAGAATTTTGCTTATCGATTGTATTTCATAGAATTTCGCATAAATACAGGCGGTTTTGCTGTTTTTATCACTCATTACAAGTGTTGCCATAGCAACAACTATTGTTGGACTTTGATTCGGTAGTCTAATACGTACATGCATTATTTTCGCCGCACAAATATGCATGATTAATTTAATATTCCGCTCGAATGTATTTGTAATATTTTATAATGCTAAATTATGAAATTTGAGAACACAAAGAGCAATATATCCATGATGATTTTAAAGCTGCTAAAGCCAATATGTATAAGTATCAAATAAATGATTAAATGGAAAGTAGGCATCATAAGTTCCATTTGGATAATTTTGTTTGAAAACGGTAATAATGGCCAGCACACCATGTCCCAAATGCCAGCAGGCAAAGGGTTACATGTTCTATGGATTTAAAATATAAGGTGATAATTTCACTTCCAATCAAAAATGACACTTCAAATCATTGGCTCTGAAATATGCACGAATCTAATTGTAACACAGGTTATGCAGAAAGAATACTAAAATTTATAGATGTGACCTGATAGAAAAAGAATTAATGCTTTACATGCAACAATCCAATGGATTTAATTTTTTATTGTAATTAGTTACATTAGGAGTTTTTTATATTGAATAATTCTACATTGAATTATATCCATGGAACAAAAAATGGTGACTGGTATTTTAGTGTGGTTCTTTGTTAAACAATTATACACCACCTTTTTGAACTTGGCGTGCTTGCGGTTCGCGAATTTGGACTTTGAGACAAAATTTTTTATGACCAATACGTTTCGCGTCACGCATTTACGATGCCAAGAAGCGTGAACTCCCTCTACTTTTTTGTTTCTAAGTTCATTTTAAACTTTAGCACCCTAGAAATGTACATTATTACTATATTATATTTATAATGCTCGTTATTAACAGTTTTAAAAGTAAACAAACGTGATAACCATCAACTTAATTCTTTTGTAGCTGTTTAAAACTTACTGCCAACAGCGCTACTTTTGATAAGTCGAATTTGCTGGCATCTAGCGGCCAAATTAGAAATTATTGGATAATGGAAAAGCGTCCTGCACGTTTAGTTTTCATAACTTTTACGAGTATGACATTGAAAATATTCATTTTTCACGCAAGAGTTGGCTGGTTTTTGACCAAAATATTTTGTTATTATCTTTGTATTTTGAATGTAATTTAAGGAACTGTTTTGTTAGGTTTTCATTGTTTATTACGAATTTTTAATGTATAAATCTAAGAATTGCTATCATCCTATCATCTTGTAACGTACGACTTTCTGCCGCGTATTTTGAATGCAATTACTAAATGTTATAACTTTATTACGCTAGGTTTTGATTTTCTGTTATACATTTCTAACGTAATTAATAAAAGAAATGGAAAAACTTTTTAATGAGCGTTTTTTTGCTGCTTGGAAATATTTCTTGCAGGATTCAGGAAAACATTTGTGCATGATGTACTCAACATTCCATTTCAGTAGTTTAATTTAAATTAAACCATTACCTTAGAATGACTAAAGAATATCAAAAAGCACATGCAAAATTTTGTGGAGGCAACTGTACAAATGCAGAAATTAGTGTAATCGCTTTGTTTTGCTAGGTTTTCATTTGCTATTACACGTTTTAAAGGTAATTAAAAGTATTTTTTTAGCTTTATAATGCTAGGTTATTCATTTGCGGTTACGTTTTCCTTTATTACTGCATTATTTATGATAAAAAAAGTGATTTTTAGGTTGACTGAGAAACACTCTTGTAATAACATGGCGTCTTACGGGAAAATAGGACTTGCACTTTGCGAATTTGCGTCAGTTTTCCGGAACCAATTATTCGCTTAGTTCAAAAAGGTGGTGTACTCTGAAAAATACTCAAATGGGAATGGATGACGAAAAGATTATAACAACCAAGCTTAATTGTATTAGTTAAAAACCACCACAGCTATGCAACTGTGTAATTCTATTATTAAAAATGGGCAGCAAAAACTATGAAATTTATAGATGTCAAATTTCTTTTACACAAACTTTATGTACATCACATAAAATGACCTACTAAAATTCTGTACTTGACATGCAAAGGTTTGGCACTTAACATTACAAATGTTATTTAACACCATTTTTATGCGTTCTTTACACTAAGTCATAAAGGGGAGGTCGCTTCCGTCCGCATGTTAAAACTCAGGAACCGCTGGACGTATTTCGATGAAATTTGGTATTAGGGAGTTTTGCTAAAATTGGTCAACCAATTCCAATTTTGGTTAAAATCGGAGAATAATTAACGACAACTTTACATAAGGACTTACATGTATTTTACAACGTACCTCACTAGCTTCTCGTTAAATATTCATCTGACAAGGGGAGACTACATACCTTGGGTTGTCCATTTTGATGAAACTTTTTTGGGTGGTAGAATACTAAGAAGAAATAAAATAAGAAGACCCATGTATCGGCTTTCGATTGAATGGGCCTTATTGTCGGCAGAATGTTTTTCTTTTCACAAGATTAACTGTGGCTGGATAAAATGCAATAGGCCAACAATGTTGAGCAGGTGGGTGGTTATCATACTGGATCCGGAATATTTTGTCCTGGGTTCAAATCCCACATCATACCTAGTTTTTCTTTCCATTTTAATCCACTTTATTTTTTTCAATTTATTATATTATTTATTTATTAACTTTATATTATTTATTTACTTCATTAAAATCAATGCACCAGAGTGTATTGGTATATATTTCGATGTGAATTGTAAATCTAACGCTACAAGAACGAGGATCGCAGCTGTTGAAATGCAAAGAACATCACAGTGGAGTCAAGATAATGCATGGGGAGAAACGTGCTTGGACAGAACGATTAAAAACTTTGCATACGACAGATTTTGCAAAGCAAGGAAAAGGAAGGGCCAAGTTACATCCAGTGGGCATTAGCTGCAGCATATCAACATACATCGCTGGGGTTCACCTTCACTGCATCTCGACCATGGCTAATAAAATTCAAGAAAGAATTCCTTATTCGACAGCGAAACGTTACAAACTACATTTTTCAATGATGAAACATCTTTGGAATAAACTTGAAAAGCTGCAGAGGTTTTCCAAAAATAAACATTGCGCATAATACCCAACTATGACCTAGAACCTAGACTACGTCATTAATATCGACCAAACAATGCGAGTACAGAGTTGACATGAAACGAACCTTGACTCATCAAGGCGAAAAGGCTGTCCAGATATATATCAGACAGGAACAAAACCGCACATTCATACACAGCACAGTATGCGATCACCGCCTCAGGAAATTTGCTATCCCAAGTATTTCATTGTATGCAAGAACCTGGAGGTATGTTTGGGCTTCGAGTGAGCAGAACCGTGAAGCAGGAGTTCCTCAACGTTGTAGTGACGTGCTCCAAATATGGTAAAATGGCGACAGAATTGATTAAATTTTTTAAAAAGTTGTGAAGCCTAATGAATACTTTTTTTATGCCAGTTATCATTCAAAAACGTTGGAACAATTTTTGAAACGAGAAAAAAGTCTGCTTTCAAAAATTGTTCCAACTTTCACAGCTTATGCCTGTCTGCATAGGATCTTCGGATCATATCATTCCATCAAATTCAAAAACGTGTACACACACTTGCCCTTCAAATGAGGAATCTAACATTGTTCTTTCGGATGTCAATTCACATCGAAATAGCTACCAATATGCTCCTGTGCATCAATTTTAATGAAGTGAATAAATAATAATAAAATAACCAAGTTAATAAATAAATAATAATACAATAAACTAAAAACAATAAAGTGGATTAAAACGAAAAAAAAACTAGCTATGACGTGGGATTTGAACCCGGGACAAAACATTCGTAACCCAGTATGGTAACCACCCACCCAACCCACCTGCTCGACGTCATTGGCCTATTAATGCATTTTATCCAGCGACAGTTAATCTTGCAAAAAGAAAAAACGATTCTGCCAAAACTAAGACCCATTCAATCAAAATCCGATACACAGGTCTTCTTATTTTAAGTATTCTACCACCCAAAAACGTTTCGTCGAAATCGACGACCCAAGGTACATAGTCTCCCCTTGTGAGCGAAAAATATTGAGAACATTGTGAAATCCCAAAGAATGCATTTGGAAACTGTGTACTCCAACATGGAATACACCTTTCCAATCTTGTTTGAGAGGGACAACAAAAGCACAAATTAAAAACCGCATTTCTCATTTTGTGTATTTTGAGATACACAAAAATGACATTTATTAGCAAAATACAAATATGTAATACATTTTTTTTACTTAACACTTAGAAAATCTAACTAACATAAACGCAAAAATTGTGAAAATACATCTTCATCTGCTCTTTACCTTCTTTAAAATTTCCATCTTCCCTCTTACTTGCTATTAAAACTCCATAGCCATTTAATAGCACCAATTACAAATATATAGTCTTTTGTATCAAACAATTGCCTCATCTTATGGTCCAAGATGAGAAAATAATTATGAGGAATGTGTTCATATACGTTTCCTCATGTACTCCATATTTTCAACCAAGATTATTTGGTAACTTCCAAATTATTTACCTTTATGAAAATATTTCCAGCTTTGTAACATCTCAAGGAATACATGGGTACAGAAATATGTACAACATTGAATTTAGTATTAACTAAGTCAATCAATGCACAATAAAAAACCAAGTTTTGATTCTTGAACTGCCAATAACTACACTCAAATTTTCTTGATATGCAAAACTTAAATTGCTTAAATACTGAGGGAAGACAAGTTTGAACTTAACAAGAGGAAAACATAGAAGTTAATTTTTAAAATAAAAAAACTTGTGAAAATAAACTTCCTTGTCAACAATCAAAATTGATAAATGCATCAAGTACAGAGTGCAGGTTTAGTTCCCAAATAAGTTGCCATTCAATAGTTCATACATAAAAGTAATGGGCAGTGAAATTAAGTTTTATGGCAACAAAAGGGCAATGACATCCTGCAACATGTAAAAACATTAAAGGAAGTACAATCGATCAGCCAACTCCATCTTGGGAGCACGGTGAAGAGATTGACCAACAAGGAATGCCAACTTATGGGCATACTGGCAAGGAGCTGGGACACGCACGGTACCCTGAAAAATTAAGAAATGAAAATTAGAAAAAATACATTATGTATAAGTCACAAAATTCAAGGTTCTGCAAATACTGTATTTATCCAAATATAAGATGGTGTTTTCTCTATTCTTTCATCTGAAAAATCAAGGGTCATCTTATATTCGCATACTTAATTAAAAATTCTGTGAATGTGTTGTCATCTTATACTCAGGTAACTACTTTGTTAATTCTACAAATATCAATTTTTTGGAGAAGGGGTCAACATCTTATATTCGGATAAATATGATATTTGTGAAAACTTAATTAGCATTTATCTCGTCAGGGGCTGACATGTTGAATGTTTCTGTAGAGGTATTGCAGGTAATATTACATCTTTTATTATTAACATTCATGACAAAGCATTTAGCAAAACCTCCAATGAAAAACATTACCAGATATTCTTTAAATAGGGGTTTTATTGTATGATTCATGGCACTAGAGGCATTTAAAAGACATTTTTCTGGTGTAAACAATCAGCATACTACTTCTTACCAATGGTTTATTAAGTACATATACAAACATTATAACAGTTTGAAATTGTTTAATGATACAGAAGAAAGCCAATTCCACTCAAGAGAAAACCCACATGATAGAGAAAGCTCATACCTTCAGCCAGTAAATTAAAATACAAAAAACAATTTTAAATGGATGTTATTAATATCTAATTTCCAACATCTAAATTCTAAGAAGGACTTCATCTGTCACAATATATTCTGTGAAATCTGTTAGAAAAAGCAATTTCCATAACTCATTTAAACATGAAGTAATCATGCTTAGCTAAATTAGTCATTTGCATGGAAATAAAGAATAACTTAAGTGTATAAACACAACTATCATTTACACTTAGGGTTAAAACCAAGCAGAATTACCTTTGCTGAAATGCCCAAAAAACTGTACTATACAGGAACATATACAGTAAAACCTGTTTAGTTCAATATCAAATGGTTCATAGCACTGCCTAATAAGAAGTAATGATCATTCCCCAGCCAAAACCTTAGGGTTTTCCATGCTTTTAATACAGATAATTTGGAAAACTCAAATGAATTTAAAAGTCAAGATCAGGTCCAGTGACTTGTGAAGTCTGTTTACTTTGAAAATATCACCATCTCTCTTTTAATATATCTGAGAAATCGGGATGCAATTGAAAAACAAGATACTCTTGATAAAGCAAGAGGTAAAATATAAGCGAAGGAATTCTCCAAAGCCAGTCAAACTGATAAAACCCGGTTAAAAGGCCGGATAAAAACAGATGAACCCGGATAAAAACCCAATACGTATTTCGGCTACAAAGTAACCATCATCAGGGGTTAAAAAAAAAGGGGGAAGGGGGACTTGAGAGAGGGCGACTGAAACCAAAACCAGTGGCACGCTCTCAAGTGGATGTCCAGGGCTGTGTCTGTGTATTTATACCTGGTTGGTGGGCAGGGAAGGGGGGGGGAAGAAAAAAGGGGGGGACCTAGGTGATGGGAGAAAAAGGGGGGAGAGGTCAGTTTAAAAAGAACGCTGTTTATTACCCCTAAATCGTTATTCATCAGGGTGTGTCTGTATTTATGAATGTGTAAGCTTTCTGTTGCGTCGAGTTTGGTATTTGGGACTTGTTTAAGCAGTTTGAGGCAATTTTTGTCTAATGGGTGGTTATATTCCAAAATGTGTTTCGCGACGGCCGATTTTTCAAAGCGTCCATGTCTGTAGTGCGCTAAATGTTCTTTGAATCGGATGGAAATATTTCTTTTCGTTTGGCCAATGTAAGACATGTCGCATCTGGGGCACAACACTTGATATATGCCGGATTTTTCTAATGTGGGTATTTTGTCTTTAGGGTTCCCTAATAAATTTTTAATGTTATTTGTATTGTGAAACGTTAATGTTAATTTGCGTTATGAAAGATTTTTGTTAGCCCTTTGTTTAGGGTTGGATGGAAGGGGAGTGAAATGAATTTTTTCTTCCTATCGTCACTTAGAGCAAGCGTAGTACTTGTCTTCTTGTCTAATGTTTTGGATTGCTTGTTAATAATGTTGTCTATCAGTTGGTGTGTGTACCCGTTTTCTAGGGCCGCGTTTTTAATATATTTGACTTCTTTGTCGAAACGTTTTTTATTTAGCGGTGTCGTCAATAGTCTATGTACCATATGGTTGAAAGCCGCGATCTTTTGTTTGTAAGGGTGATTGGAGTCTTTCTTAATATAATTGTTGGTATGGGTCGGTTTCCTGTACACGTCAAATTCTAGTCGTCCATTATTATTAATGATCAAAATGTCAAGAAAAGGTAAAGACTTATTTTCTTCGATTTCGAAGGTGAAGTTTATACAGTTGTGAAATGAGTTGAGTTCTTGGACGAAGGTGTTAATGTTATAGAGTTTTGTGTCAAAAACGGCAAAAATGTCATCAACGTACCTGCACCATGTGTTGGGGAAATAGTTTAACGTATTTTTACAGCGTTGCTCAAAAGAATAAAGAAAAATATTTGCTATAAGTGGTGAGAGAGGATTGCCCATTGATGTTCCATTAATTTGTTTATAGAACATATTGTTAAAAACTAAGTATTTTTGTTCCATGCATAAGTTTGTCAATGTGAGAATTTCTCGAATTTTGTTTTCCACAACTTGTTTACTTGTAGCCAGTCCTGGAGGTTTTCGAGCGTGACGTCAATGGGAACACTGGGGAAGAGTTGTTCTACGTCAAATGACACCAGTATTTCATCTTTGTGTATTTTTTTGTTTGGAAAAATTCAAACTATGGCACAATCTTGTATCACGATGAAAAGTGGTGAAGCCTCTTCAGTGAAAATGGCGAGTGCACAAAGGTGGTGAGAAATTTAAAAATATCTTGCCCTCCTTCCCCAATTAGTATGATGATTGCATCTCATAAAAGTACATTGTGAATGACATCAATCATGGTGTCAGAAATAAGGATCAATATATTTTAATGGAATGATTGCATTATCTATGACAAATATAACACAATGCTCACTAAAGGTTTTATATTCAGATTAGTGAATCATAGAAAAACTATTTTTGAGACTGAATAGATAAGATATAGCAATTCTCCATTGCACATTTACATTCCAAAGCACTAATCGCAATTAAGGCTGGTGTTTCCAGTTCGGATAATTTGAATGCGCATAATTCTAAATTGTTTTTAGGAACCTTTTAACTTCAAACTAATGAGGCTTTATTGTAATTTTCTAAGACTAACGACTAGAAAAAAATAGCTTTCCAGAGTATTTCTGAAAACAAAACTTTCTTTAGAAGGGAGAGAAAGTTAGGAATAGGATCAACTCACTAAGCTATATCCAATAACAGTTAACTGCATATACTAAATAGTTAAAACAAAAAAGAAACTCACGCTCCAATTGTAGTATAGGTGAGTCATTTTATAGGTCAATCTCTGAAGTCTGTCAGGAGGGAGTTCAACATTGTCCCATATCACATTGTAAGATGTGGGTGAGACAGTTCCTTGTCTCACAGATTGTGAAACAAGATAGAAATCATATCTGAAAAAGAAGTTTCCAAATGATTATTAAAGAATTTTTCAACATAATATAAAGAAATCAAGTTTATATAAAAATTTCCAATTTAATAAATGAAGAAATGAACATCAAAATTGAACAAGAGCTAATTATTCATTAAATGTTAACCTTAACAAAATATGTATTAAAATCAGTTGCTTGTAATTTACCAAGAAACAACAGATCAACTTAAGTATTTTTGCATTTGCATTAACCCGGCAGTACTCTCACACATTTTCAAAATGTAAGAGGTTGTGTGGGGTGACTCTGACACCCCACGGACATTTTTATTTAAAAAATTATTAATTGTCAATTTTCAACAAATTTTTCATTTCATGTCTCTTGGTGTATTTTCGATTGATTGAAATTTATTAAGATGTGAATTATTTAACAAAACCAGGAGGAAAATAAAAATTATGAAAAATATGTTGGTTCTTACTTTTATGAAATTTTGTATATTGTAATCATTAAAGTAACTATTCAATAGCAATCCCCGAGCATAAACAACAGCACCAATGACGCAAATAGTAATAATTTCACAATAAAATATATAAACCACATGCAAAACAAAAAACACAATTTCCACACAACCCTCTATCTAAGAAAAACGTATGACCTCAAAGAATAATCATAAGATATTAGTTTTTTTAGGTGTAAATGGTTGAAGGCACAAGCCACTCCAGCTACTGAAGGGTAGGCGTCATAAAACCTAAAAGTAAAGGAACTCGGTCATAAAATAGAGTTGGGATGTCTACAGCACCCCATGCGACCACTCCCGAGTTAAAGTCAAAAATAATATAGTCACACTGTATTAATTAACAGAGAGAGGATCGATTATTGATCTCTGCATTTTTAGCATTTCCTTCATTTTCACTAGAACGCTTCCTTGCCCAAGGGGGTATTTCAACTACCCCACGCTTGTTCTTTGATTGCCATTTTGTTGTCTTACAAAATAGGTTAGTGTGATGCAATGTAACCCTTCACTACATTAACACTTACGTAGATATTGTTTCTGATATATTTTTCCTGGTACTTATCTTTTAAAAAGCATAATTTGTAACATTGGGAATTCCCCCATTGGGTTCTCAAGTCTAATTTGTGTTTCTGGAATGCCATTATTTTCTTGGCAGTGAGCAGCTGTTCTGTATCTGCTCCAATACTCCCAACGTACTAATTTGATTATTTTTTAAATTCTACACTTTTTCTCGAGCGTTGTAACAAGGTAATGACAATATTTTCCCCAATTATACTATTTTATATTGTTTATAATATTATTATTGTTACTATTACTATAATTTATAATTATTATTATAACCACAATTCTTATACTGATTAATTTACCTGTCATCCTACAATGGATGACATCGCAATGCCTTACAGACAAATAGATTTAACTGCTCCCACTAGAGGATGATATCCCTTCTTCAAATACAAGTGATGAAGAAGACCTATTGATGGAAAACAAAGTCATTGATCCATAGACAGTGATTAACTGACGAAGAAGATCATGTTGAAGAACAAGAAGAGAGTAGTGATGAAACTGTTGTTACATCGAATTCAGAAACGGATGAATTGTCATAAGTGTGGAAAAGTGCTTCAATGCTAAGTCAGGAATTTGCTGGAGCTCGAAACCACATCACAGTTGCCGCAGAATGATTGTAAACATTGTAAATGCACAACCAGGTCTTACTCATGAGAGTTCTGGCATTGAGAACTTGAGGGATTCATTCCTGCTTTTTACGATGCCTGAAATATTGGCAATTGTATGTATAGAGACTAATTGAAAGGCATCTAGAGTTTTCTCCAGGTATAATGCTGATAATCCTACTAACAAAAAAGATTGGAAAACCCTAACATAGAAGGAAATGTGTATTTACTGGCATTCTAATAGTTGCTGGAAAACTTCATGGCCGTAAGAATACTCTTCATGATCTATTAAGCCAATGTCAAGCATTCTAAATTCCACATTTTTGTGCTGTCATAACTCTAGAGGTCTGATCCGATTTTTAAAATATGATAATAAATCTAAATATAATAATATAATAATTATATATGTAATAATATATAAGAATAATAAATCAAAGTATGGCATTCTGGCCATGAAGTTTGTGAAAATTCTATGTACCAAATTTGGTTGAATTCGATTAGGCCATTTCCTTCCAAAAGCTTAACTACAGAAAATTTTATTTTGCAATTGTGGCACCCCTGCCTGGTCTATCTGGTCCAAATATGTCATTTTGGTCATTTATTTATGTGAAGATTCTATGTACCTACCTAATTTGGTTGAAATCGGTTCAACCAGATCTTCCCTGATAAATACGTACAGGCAGATGGACACTGCCGAAATTTGGACCAACTGTTCCATGGGGATCCCTCAAAAATTGTGCAATTTGGATCGACCCTAGATTACGATAACCCATAGACCGATTTTATCCATTTTAAGCTCTAAAATCTATCTCATCAAAACAGAATTCATCAAAATCGGTCAATTGGTTGCTGACTTATCTTTAAAAACCGGCATTTGGACCAACAATGGGGACCCTTGGGCATCTGTGGGCCGATTTGAATTAATTTTGGCACTGCAGCTCTCAGGATCAACCTGAAGCTGCTGCCAAATTTTGAAGCTCCTACGTTTATTTTCTGAAGAGTTATGGCTGCCACAGACAGACAAACATTCTCTTTTATTTATAGGATTACGTTCGAAATGCAACAGAAAATCGAAACCTAGCATAAGAAAGTGACAACATTTGTTTTAATTGTTCAAAACACATCACAAAAAATAAAAATGAAGCATTCAAGTGGTAACATTTCTTTTAGTAATCGCATTCAATATACGCAGGAGAAAATCTTACAAGATGATAGCAATTCTTCGGTTTCCATTAAAAATTCATAATAAAAAATTAAAACCTAACTAAACAAAATAAAATTTCCCTAAATTATATTCAAAATACAAAGATAATAGTAAATTAAAAACTTACATTCAAAATTATGGCATCTTTAAATTTTGAACTTATGTTTCACGTTGGAGTTAAAGCTCAAAATCAATCAAAATAATTAGGTAGAGAGTTATCACGTTTGTTTACTTCGAAAACTGCTAATAATGAGCATTATAAATATTATAATAATGTCCTTTTCTAGGGCGCCAAAGTTTAAACTGAACTTCGAAACAAAAAAAGTCGAGGGAGTTCCGCTTGTTGGCATCGCAAATGCACAATGTGAAATGCAAATAATTGGTGCAAAACAGAAGTAATAGTTAACAAAATTGCTGTCACAAAGTGCAAATTCGCAAACTGCAAGCACGCAAAGTTCAAAAAGGTGGTGTATATGTTTTTACAACACGGAAGCATTTTTTGCTGAAAATCACCAGTAATTGTCCACATTTATGGTTTAAATTTTCACCAAATTTTCTGTGATGAAATATTGGTATGTTGAAGTCATTGCCAATATTTTTTAACTTATTGAGAAAATAAAGAAACTTTTTCATATTTAGTTTTCCAAGTAGCTGATAAAGTTGTAAAACTTCAAATAAGGCATAACAGTTTAAGAACGATGAAAACATGTTTCAAAGGAAGTAAAATTTTCCCTCACAAAACAATCTGCTTTTGAAATAAATCTTTACAACCAGGTTGAATGATGGCACTTACAACACTCGAATTTGGGGGTTAGACCAGGGGCAACGGCTTGGGACAAAACGGTGGGCATTAGTGGATGGAAAAAACCAACCACCGGACAAAGGAAAGGAAAGCAACAGAAGTCTCCCAGTGGTCCACAAACTGTGCCGTAGTAGATTTTTAGGGGTGCCACGAAAAATTGTTTAGTAAATAAATCAATGATTTGCATGTGTTGGTCGGTAATTAGGGCAATGTTTCTTCTAATATATTATGTAGTAGCATCAACAAATGGATGCATCCCAAGGTTGTAATACCCATATCCAGTGTTGTAGTCCCAAAAAAAGCAGAGGGTATACCATATATGGAAATAAAACTTTGAAGGAGGGTCTTACCCTTAAAAGCAGAGGATAAACCCTATCATTAAAAAAAAAAGCAGAGGGTATACAGTGTCATTTCCTTTAGCTTCTAGCCTTCAGCTAAAAATACTGAAAATAACTTTGGCCTCCTGTTAAATTAACCTCTATATGCCGGCTTCTCAAGTGTGAAATCAGGTCCAAGAACCTGGGCCTATATCTCTCAAATGTCTGTTTCCTGTTCCCCTGAAGTCTCCCCTTTCCTAAGCCTCTGGTCTTGGGCATTTTGGCCTCAGCCTGCCATGAGATCATTCTTCTGGGGAGTTTCCTTTCCATGACCCTGATTGCATATCAAATAAGACATCTTTAGACGGTCTCCGAACTAAGCGAGATGAACCGTTTGATAGCGGGCAAACATATTTTACAGCACTCTCAGGGCACGTTTAGCATATCAAGTTTAAACTGATTTTTCTATTGTATTGGTATTCAGCTACTTTATATTTTTTTAATGAATTATAACTGACAGTAGAAATCATCTCCTTCCTCCTTACTGTAATCTCTCATTGGCATACTTAAATATTCATAAAGTTTATTGGCTCTGCCTTAATTGCTACAAAGGTTGTTTAACTGATGCGTGTTAGCAATTCCTTTTCCTGCTTTCTTATCAAACACTAATGCCAAACACCTCTGCCTCTCTTTTCACCAAATATGTATTGCTGTAACATCTTCACTCTCATTATCTCCCCATTCTTACCACCAAATTTTCCACAAGCCTAAGAAATTTAACTTATCTCTCCTCATTTCTAAAATAATAATTCGTAACTATAATTTTCTCAGGATCATTCTGACATTCTATTATTCTATTCTAACCTCCATCTTCTTTTTTTCCTATGTTAAAGCTAAATAAGGACTTCATGGAATGACAACTGAGATGGCCTTACTTCTATCTCTGTGAGGCTTGGCACCTGCTTTATGGGGCATAGGCCAATACACATCATGACCCTTTTTTTGTTGGCCGTAATTTTGGGGCTGAATTGGTACCAATTCTAAGGATCTCAGAATGACAATTCAACCCAGATACTATAGGTGTATGTTCATTCAAAAGCAATATGAATCTCAATCAGACTCAAAAATTCAACTAATTTTTATCGATTTCTTAGAGAGAAAATATGCCTGAAACTGGCCTTGCATATTTATCAGCATTTCATAAACAGTGCAATGAGAAAGGAATTCCAATGATACCGATGCAAAAATTGTGCTTCTAGTAACAATTCTTGATACTAGGTGGCATAGCATACTAATAGCAAACCAAGGAAATGAACTGGGACCCTCAGCCAAGGGAGCCCCAACAACAAAGAAGCATTTCAGCAAAAATTATTTGTATTTTGTGATGTTAATTTTTTGAACTCTGTTTCTGTAAATTATATTTAACCATTCCAACTGGTAGGTCACGGGATCCCAGACATGGTAAGTTTTCCATGTGTTGAGAGTGCGCGTCATCCAATTCTTTTAAATTCTCGCAATATTCTGACGAGACTTAAAAATAATTGAAACTTATAGGCTACCACCATTTAATATTGAACGCTGCAGTCTTGCTCTTACTGATGGACAGCAAGTTCATTCTCATTGAAGGGTTATTTCTTTTCAGAAAATATATTTTGCTCTGGGGTCCCTGAAACGTTTACTATGCTGTGTTGCATGAGATAAAATGTAGAGCTACAAAACATGAAATGACTATAGAGATTATGCAAAAACAAATTATAATCAAACTGATTTAGCACCACTGTTTGTCCATCACTGACATTGATGTTAAATTCAGATATATGCTTGATCTATGAAATTGTAAGATGGAAGTTCGACTAACAAAGGTTCATGGATGGAACTATATAGGGAGGTGCTAAAAAAGGGTCTGACTGTGTAATAGAGATGACCTCCAGTATCTTAACATTGGCATTAACATAAATATATAGCAAGTTTCTATTTCTTTCAAAAGGTAACTCAGCAGCTAGGTGAATAAAGAAGAGTTAGATTTAACTATTGGCTTACTCAGGTACACAAACAAAATGTAAACCAAAATATAATGTAAAAATATTACCGTTCTGGTAGAGTTACAACATCATCAACTACCGTTCCAGGTCCTGGATTCTTCTGCCCATCAAAAAATCTTGTATTTATTCGTTTGGTCACAATCACCACAGCAAGTTTATAAGGTTGTCCTTGATAACATTGGTTCAAAGCACTCTGAAATTAATTATTTCAAAGTTAACCCAAATAATTACAATTAGTCATTAAATACATGCATTATTCAAGGTGCTAAAAAAATTTACACCATTTAGGTAGTAGTTTCATAATTTTTCTTAAATTTGCTTCATTTCAATTATTACATTGTTAAAAATTTTGCAATATCACATGCAGCAAAATATATTATTTATGTCATTCTATTGTCCATTTTGATAAAACTATCTCCTGATTTGTTAGCCCTTCAATCAAACCAACCTGAATAGTTTTATTCCCCAAAAAATTAGCTCAACCCAAATTTACCTTAACTTTTTCAACTTCATGTTCCACCACATAATTAACTTGACCTTCTCCTACTCCATCTCGATAAACCACAATTTTAGCAGGTAGGTGTTTATTGACTTCACCATACTTCCTCAGAGCCTTAACCAAATTAGCAGATATATCATTAGACAGTTCTTCTCCAGTTGTATGCTCAGAAACAGCAGAAAAATAACGAGTTAGACCATTGTCTAGGGAGGCAACCAGGGCTCCATAGGATTTAGTTCGATTGTTAGTGTCATGACACACGTCAAATCCAACTACCATCAAACCCTGAAATGGGAAAAGATTGTGATAAAATAACAATCAATGCTCATAAGGAAAAAATTATGCAAACAATCAAAATTTAACAAAACCAAAGTTGTAAATATATGTTACTTAATTTCATGGAGAAATTCTTCTAATTTTAGGCACACATCGAATGAAAACAAAATTCAACAATTAAATCTTTTTTGACATTGTAAACAAGTTATTAGGCATTCTTTACAAAAGGTAAACAAAGGTTGTATCCGTCAATCTGCATGTTTCATCCGGGAAACTAATGGACGGATGTTCATGAAATTTGGTATTTAGGACATGAGAGCAAAGAAAATAAGAAGATGACAAATTGCTCACGTAGCCTAATTGGGAGTGCCACTTTACTGGTCACAAAAAATGAACTTTTCTTTATATCTCGTAAAATATCACTTATACCGAAAAAGTCTTCAATCAAAATTATAGAACTACTATCCCACCACAACTTATGAAGACCTGACCTTGAGGCTGAGTGGTGCATGGCAGCAGTAAGAGAGGTGTGAGTTTGCAGGCATAGTTTCCTGCCTCGTGGCTTATGCTGTTGCCAAACCCATTTCATATAAAGATTGAAGCAGTATTTAATTTTAAATGTATTTGGCTATATTCTTTTCTTCACACACACTGATCACTTTTCTGACTAGATTTCTGTTACCACTACGAATTACTTTGTTTGACATTTTTTACACTATTGTAAAAAAGATGCTCTTTTACACATTTATTAATCAGCTAAATCATTAAATCTTTCAAAAGCACCCATTACTGATGAGCCAAATCTTCTGAAACTAGAAGTAGCAACGCTGCAGAGAAAGCGTGTTTGCCATGGTGAGGGAAGGGTGGTGTGTTCAGCTAGAAGCAAACCACAGCGATAAGAGGGTAAACAGGACATGGGAAGGGGAAGGGGCAATCTGTAGCTTCACATTCCTTCTGAGGTTTCAGAAAATTTGGTGCATCTTTAGTCAAATAGCATCCGTTTTGGTCAGTACATTTTTATTGAAGGAGTAGACGATTTCAAGAAAATCAAACGAGAAAGTTATAATTCACTTTGAACTTGGAAAATTTTTCCCATGTTTTTAACTGTTGTCAACAAAAACAAACTTCTGACAACTGAAGTAAACAATATCTGCATACGAAAGCATATACATACATAAAAACAAAAACACAGTTATGAACAACGACTTAAGTCCCATCCCCCACTCCCTCCTATTTCAGTTACTCAGTTAACCGTTCCAATTCCTTTCACTTTTTTCCCCCTTTCCTAACGGTCATTCCATGTATATATATCCCCTTCTCCCTCCTACACTTCACACTACTGAAGATGACAGCTTACCTGTCGAAACATCGGTGTCTAGTTTATATCTTAGTTTGAGTTTACTGTGCGAGTGGTTTTTGCATGTTTCTGCGTGTGTTTTCCTTTAACTTAGGTCCTGCGACGGCGTTTGCCAGCAACCTGCAGTGTGAGTGTGAGTATTCTCTTACTTTTTACAGTGAAGGAGTTTTTGTATGTTTATTCCTATTATTGTTTCACCGTGTCTCGCAACCCCCCTTTTTGCTTTTATATAGTCTATGTTCCCCCCAAAGAATTTAATCAATTAACAATAACTTATCTTATCTTCAATTCACAATTTGTTATTAACAATTAATTTGTTAAACAATTAAATTTTTAATGCTTTTTGAACAAGCTTATCTTAATGTTTTCAGAAGAATCAATTACAAAGCAGTATGCTATTTGATATTGAGGAAAAATAGAAAAAACAATTCTGCATAACAAAAGACATGAAGTAACAATAAAACTCTGGAATTGAGTAAAAACAAAAGTCCTAAATATAATGCATTCGCTTACACACCGAGTCTAGGTATCCCACAAATAATTCAATCAATTTAAAGTAACGTATTGAAATGCGTAAAATAACAATTTATTAATAATAATCTAATATTAACAATTAATTTGCTAAACAAAACAAAATTTTAATATCTTTCAACCTAAGTTTCTGCATTAGATTCACTAGCTAACGGCAGTATTTATATACACATCGTCGCTATCGTCATTGAATCCCCCACCACTTTCTTCTAAAATATCGGGAATATCTTCGTCTGAAATCTTTGAGTTTACTTGTAGAAGCCATTTCACGATATTCATTATTAGGACTGAAATCTATCGAAGATTTTTTAGAAAAAGAAAAATTACACTGAAATTTCCCAATGCTAACGTGGTAACTCAATGCTCATATTACTAAGTTCATGGGAAAACTAAACTTTCTATAAAAAAGCGCATCTCAAAAATAACGTTTCTGAAAGTGGTAGTGGGAAATATTTATTAGCCCAGGTAAACCAGAAGCAAAATTGGTAAAAGCACCAGATGTGTCACAGTCGCATGTTCATGCAAAAAAGATTTTATTGCACAAACAAGAATTGCTGACCAGGAAGTGGATATATGCAACCCCACATGACACACACAGGGTTTCACGGCAAAGGGTCTTCTTCTCAGCAAATTTGGCCTAACCACCATCTGTGCAAATGTGAACCTTAACCACTTCCCTGACGCGGCCGAGTTATCTCGTCCCAACAAGTCGCTCAAATTTTGACGCGGACGAGTTAACTCGTCCTATGCCTCTTTTTCCTCTTTTGCCTTGTTCCGGCCGAGTTATCTCGTCATCTCGTAGCAGTTTACATTTTCATCACCAGAGGACACAAGGGAATGGATTTTCGACGTTTATAGCTGGCTTTTTCAAGGTTATCTTCGGTGTTTCATCGAAGGTGGAAGTACTAAAATCTATTCGTATTTTTTACGTACACAAAACGTAATATTTTCAAAGAATGCATAGTATTGAATAAATGCATGGTTGAAAATCTTTTATATTACAGTAAAACCTCTATATAGTGAAATTGAAGGGACCAGATTTTTGCTATTTTGATATATAGAAGTTCACTATAAAGAGGTTAACAACAAATTTAGGAATAAAAAATGAGAAAACAAGTTAGTTCACAAACAATGAAAAAGAAGTCATATATATTGTTATTATATCAAATTTTATTATAAATATAAAAAATCATATACAAAATTCAACATGGTAAATTGAAAAAACAAAATAATAGCAACTTAACAATGAGTAAAAATCTAAGATCTTGTCAAAATTATTTACATATAATGAATGAAAAAGAAGTAATAAATATTGTTATTACATATATCTAATTTAATTATAAATATTAAAAAATTATTATATACAAAATTCAACAGTAAATTGATAAAACAAAATAATAGCAACTTAACACTGAGTAGAAATCTAAGATCCTGTCAAAATTATTTACATATAATACATTTATGTTGTCAGTAGATATTCCAAATACAAAGATTTTCATTATTTTTTATTAAAAGAGTTAATTAATTTTTGCCTTTTTTGTTTATGAAATTCTTGTGTAACAACATTTTCTATTTGGCTTAACAGATGAAGGTGCCTGGGTTCATAGTCATCCATATTGGTTAGAAATCTCTCTAACACATTTAAAGCATTTTGGACCTCAGATTTTTTGGTGGTTGTCTCTCAACTTCTTCCTCATCTTCGTCATCTGCTACCCCATCTTCAATTTCATCAGTGTTTTCTCCATTAAGAATTTCCTTTACCTCATAAGTTCCTGTAGGAGCACAAGTAATCAGGGCTGCATCAGCTGTAACAAACTCTTCCAATGATGCTTGTACTTCCAAGGTTTCTTTTATTTGAGCCCATTCTGGAGGTTCATCACATACACTGCTATCCTCATCTGCATCATTATGCACTTCCTTAACAAAGCCTGCCTTTAAAAAACAATTTGAAATAGTTGTTTCATTAATTTTGTTCCAACATAAACAGAGTCTACGCATAGCCTGCAAAAGGTTCCATTTTATCTTTGGCAAATCAATATTCCCTTCCATATTTCTTAATAAATACTGCACGAGTTGATACCTATAGCTTCTTTAATTACAGAAATTATTCCTTGTCCAAAGGTTGCAGTTTACTTGTGCAATTAGGGGGAAACACAATTTTTATATTTCTAAGTGTTATTCCTGCATAGCTATGTGCAGTACACCTATCAAGGAACAAAATAATATTCTTATTCCTCATACCCATCATTGATCAAGCCTGGCCAGCCATTTTCTAAAAATGGATGTTGTCATCCACGAATTTTTTGAATGCCTGTACATGCAAGGGAGTTTCTTAATATTTTTAAAGCACCTTGGCTTTTTATATTTACCAATAATTAGTGGTTCTAGTTTTTCACTGCCATTTGCGTTGCAACAAAAGAGAACTGTGAACCTTTCTTTGCTTTTTCTTCCACCATGGCAAGAATCTCCTTTCACTGCAAGTCTTATCTGGTAGCAAATTGAAAAAAAATCCAGACTCATCAGCATTGAATATGTCCTTGGTGTCATACCCACTTAAAAATGCTTGTAGTGTTCCTTGCCACTCATCTAGAACACAAGGACTTACTGGTGCTTCTTCCCCTGACATCTTTAATGTTGCCAAGTTACAACGTGTCTTGAACTTTTGCAACCAGCCATTAGAAGCATGAAAGTCCTGCACTCCCATTTTAATTGACATCTCTGTAGCTTTTTGCTGTAAAATCAGTCCTGACATTGGAAGATTTTTGGCTCTGGCCTCCATCAACCAATCAAATACACACTTATCTAGTTCTTCATTTTTCACAGTGCGAAATCGTTTCCCATTTGGACAAAGCTGTGCAGCAGCTACTGTCTCTGCATTTATTTAAAATGGATGTTAGCGTTGAAGGTGATATTCCAAATGTCCTGGCAACATCTATCTTTCTTTTTCCATCATCAATAACCTTAAAAATACTTAGTTTGGTATCTGTTGATAACATGTTTTTCTTCGGCACATTCATGTCTTTTAAGAGTCTGTAAATTAAACATGCTACATTTATTATAATTTACCGAGTTTACATATTAACATAAAAATAAATGGTGCAAAAGATCTTGCATGTACTTTCTCATATGCATAAGTCACAAATTTCTGTATTTTCACATTGATAACACACAATTTAATATTTTTAACACTGATTAAAACAGTCAAAATCTTGAAACTGGAATCAAAGACTGCCTAAAGTAATAAACTTTCTTTGCCCAACCTCTGATTTCTGAAAATACATCAAATCTGTATGTAAATCTCTGATAAACTTAAAAATTATATGTTGTTAGCACCCTGTAGAAAAATCCAATTGAAACGAGCTGAAACTTGGATCACCTCGTACAATCCGTACTTCAAATGGAAATAATGAGTGCCCAATGTTTTCAACTGCGTTTTCCTTTGCATATGGACTTCATACATACTGAACTATTTAACACGTAACTAGCAACAATTTGTAACAACCCGTCCCAACTCTTGGAGCCTTTGTCCAAAACTAAATGCCCCAGAGACTGGAAATCGATGCTTCGTATGCCAGGAGAAAACTGCCTATGTCATACATGAATAATTTTTTAAACACTTGCCTAAATGTATCAATATCGGAAAATATTTTTCACTATACAAAGGAAACGTTACTGCCAGTTCGTACCAATGAACGATAAGACACCTTGATAACAAAATAATTGTAATTATTTAATTTAACTTAAGTAACATTTATCAGATATTCGAATCTTGAAAAAATGATGATATTTAGAAAGTTTGCTTTTTCTGCTGAACAAAAAAGTATGAATGATGGAAATAAGATGAGATAAAAAGCGAAGTAAAATATATCATTCTTAATACATTTATCATTGGCATATTATTTAACCATTATTCGAATCCAAAACAACCAACTGAGTAGCGATGAATATTTTGGAAGATCTTTCTAAGTTCAGCTTTCATCGTTGGCAATGTATTTATTATACTTTACGTTAATATACTATTTTAAGCATTTGTGAGCTTTTCAACATTCACTAAATGCTTTTCTACATGCTACTTGGAAAATACGTTAGGGTCAAAGACAACGAATTATGTAATACGACTTGAAAATAGTTAATGCCATTTAAAATCAGTTCACGATAAGGTTAGTTTAAACAATTAACGATTTGAAACGGGTCCATTGGAGGCAAGATGAGACAAATTGATTAGACTTCAAACGAGTTAAAACAATGGTCTATGATGAAACCAACATAATAATTAAACTTATGAGGTAAAACCAGTTAAATGTACAAGTTAGAGCAAGTTGAAAACATGTAATGGAAATTTTACACAGGGCGTTGAAAATCTTGCGTCAGCCATTTTCACGGAATTACATTACTTCAAATTGGTTCAACGGAATAAGAGAAAGATTTTGTGAAAATAACATGAACAAGAATAATTACAATAAACTTAAGTAAAAGTTCGACCAGAAAGAAAAGTTATTAAGCAATACCAGTGTTGCCGAATTCTAAGAGTCATCAGTCTAAATTTTACAAGAACATGTTCACAGAGATTATTCACCACATTTAATTTAAAATTAGTGAGCAACAGAATAGTAGCTTTACAGCCAATAAACTATGAAGTGAGCTTTTCCTTTACTTCGAAGTTGTTTTCCGGAGATTCTTCACAATCGCACACGGTCAAAACAAGCGCTGCAAACTGGGTATGCCAAAATGGCGAAAATTAAATTAACACTAAAAAATTATAAAAAAGGAGAAAACTAAGCCTATTTGCTTCAAGAATAAACAAATCATAATATGCACCAGTAAAAATGTTGCCATGAGAGGCAATTTTTAATTTTTTTCGCAATAGATTATTTCAAACAATGCAATATTTACAAAATAAAAGTAGTTCTATAAATCACCTTTTCTTGATACATATATGCTGTTTCCAAAGCCTTCTTCACTATTTCACCACTGAAATCAAATCACGTGTACGGTAGTCTTTCCGATGAATATTCAGATGATTCCGACTGACGCCAAGCTATGATGATTCAGACTGACGCGCAGATGCCAAGCGATGATGATTCATTGCAATTCATCAGTCATAGAAACACACTGATTGGTTAATTACCAAAGTTACTTTCACCTTGTTGATTGGCTAAATTATTAGTGCCAAAAACATTTTTAAAACAGTGTATTTTTGCAGAATGAATACAGGAAAAAATGATCGCGATTTCGAAATATGGAGGATATTTTTCATTTCGGAGAAATATTTTTGTTACGATATATAGAGGAATACGAAATAAGGAGGTTACGAATTAGAGAGGTACATTTCCTATGATATTACATAGGCTCTGTTCGGGACCAAAATATTAGTACGATATATGGAGGTTTACGATATAAAGAGGTTCGATATGTAGAGGTTTTACTGTATCTCAAGCTATCTGTTACTTTCTTTTTATGTAGATATTACTTGTGTGTGAGCATTTCTAGTCTTTCCATCTATTTTTCCGTCCGTCTGGCCGTTCGTGCATATTTCATAACGTGGCTTCTGCCGATTGGATTTTCATCAAAATCAGTATATTTGCAAATAATAACACATTATTCATTCATTGAATGTTTGAAATAGATCAGAAAACATTTCTGCCAATCATTGGAGCATTTCTAATCTTTCTTCTATCCGTCTGTTTTGCCGTCCGTCTAGTTGTTCATGCGTATTTCATAACGTGGCGTATGCCAATCGAATTTGTCAAAATCGGTATATATGCAAATAATTGTAGAAATTGATTTTAGAGTATATTTGAATTAGTATTTAGGATTAAAAATAGCATTTAGATAACATGAATTAATGATTAGTGTTGAAATGAAAATGTATAATTTTATGTGAAAATAAGGGTAATTGGCAATGAAAAAAGTCAAATACTTGGCTAAATAAAGCTGTAACAACAGAAATGACTACATTTCCTTTTATACCAACCTACAAGTAATTGAAAAAGGTAATAAAATAACGTGATGATTTTTTGACCCACTAATGGGAAAAAACCCGTCAGGGAAGTGGTTAAGGACCAAGGAATATGAGGGGAAGCTCATGACGAAATAGCTTGTCACGCCCATAGAGAAAGATGAAAAAAATCTTGATGACGAATATAACTGTCACACCCAAATTGTTTGCACTGTGCTCATGACGAGCATGATCGTCACACCCGGTCAAGTGGTTAATTGGTGAATTAAAAACTTGATATTTCTTTGGCATCACTACTGGTATATCATTTTTCCATTCTTAGACATTATACTAATCCATTAATATTTATCTTTATTAACATGATTGCATAAATCGTAAAGAACGCCTCTGCCTCACATGTATGCGCTACATCCTGGAATTATTTTTGGGACACCCTCCTGAACAGTTCCAATTAATAAAAAAAAATCCTTGCCAAGTTTTGGCTCAATTGGGTAATGGGAAAACATGCTGTTTTTGTAATTTCAAGTAATTTTGCATAAAATTCGGAATTTTTTTTAAGAAAACTTCTTATGGTTGAAATATAATTTTTAATGAAGAGAAAGCATTTTAAAATTAAAAACTCAATATTTTATTCACAAAAGCAGATTTTTTATTTAGTCTTATTACAATTGTTGAGATTTCATTTTTCGAGTCGGGAAATTGGTGGCAATAATCTCTTACAATTTGCAGAACGAACTGTTTTTGTTATCAATTTGTTATCTTATATTAATTTTTACCTCTTTCCACTATCGTTTACAACTGCCTATTTACAATTTTTAATCCTTTCTTGAAACTCATTTTCAGACCAAGTTGAAGGATCTGTTTCAAGAAAATACTCATCTAAGTTGAATCTTTTGAAAAATTCTCTACTTTTGGCAGATACACAGTGTTCGATTCCCTTTTCTGTCAACTCAGGAATTTCATTTTCTTTTATTTGTACCTGTCTGACATTTTCATTTGATGATCTTGCTTCTCAATTTAAAGCTTAAATCATTTTGCTTTTTGACGGATATGACAATTTTGGATCAAAAAATGCCAATGCAACAGCTTCAGGACTCAAGTACCGGAAATGATTCCAAAATTTGTTCAATGCAATGCGAGATATATCAGGATCGACGGTTTTGTATTCAAAAAGTTTCTTTAAAAATCCGAGGTACCAATTCGGTGCTTCATCAGCAAGATGCGCACAAAACCAAGCTTCAATGTATTTGCTGATGAGAAAAATACAAATATCAGAGAGAGAGCTTTTCTCTTCCGCGGTTAACTGAAATTCATCACAAAACAAAAACATTTTCAAGCAATAAACAGCTTTTGCCATCCATCTCCCATGAGGAATGGCCCCTGGAATGCAATAAGATAGTCCACGAGGTGGAATATCTTCTCAGAAATATTGCTGAAATTCCAGGAATTCCCTATAATCCTCTCAAGGCTTTTGATTTTGTCAAGTACATCTCATAAATGCAAGGATTTGTTTTAAATCGCATTGTCAAAATTTTTTAACATTCTCTTCTTCGATTCCTGATTTAAAGTTTCTGGTATCAATCTGAGACCAGGACTGCTGAAATCGTTTAAAAACCTGCACACTCAGTCCTGTAGATTCAGCTATTATCTCATCAAAAACGCTTCTAAGAATTAGCTCATAGATATGATGCCTGTGTGGTAAATACAAAAGATCCCTCTCCCGAAATTGTTCCAACAAAATGCAACAAATTGCTATTTCTTCAGTAAAAATCATATTTCAATCTTAAGTTTTCTTTAAAAAATTTCCGAGTTTTATGCAAAATTACATTAAATTTACAAAAACAAAAGGCCAGGGGCACGTTTTCCCATTATCCAATCAAGCCCAAAATTTGCAGGGATTAGGTTTGAATTAATTAGAATCATTCTGGGGAGTGCCCAAACAAAAAATTCAATTTTCATCATGAGTAAATAAGGACCAACCTAGTATGCATGCATGATGTGCGCATCTTTCCTTTCTTGTTAACCTAAAATACTGTTGTGCAATCCTGAGATAACATATTATGTGTCCCAAATAGCCTTTGCAATCTGATTCCTTCTTTTTATATAGTCTATTTGAATTTTATTTTTAAATGTCATAAATTACATTTAATTTCAAATCAATTTATATTATACTTCAATATGCGTTCATTCATTCATTAAGAGAACTAAGATTACCAAGTTATTTAGTCCATTTACAGAGGTTACTAAATGTCTGAAAAAAATTAAAAGCTTTGAAGTGTTTAGTCTGAAGGGAAAATTTCATCCCTAATGCTTTTGAGCAAGTCAGCTGTGACAGGATCAAATGAGCAAATTGTGCCACTACATTCTAACTCGCACAATTGTAAATACTGACATGATTTACACTTGGATATATTAAGGACAAATACTCACTTGAATAGGTATTTCCACACGCCAAGGAGCTCCACCTGTTTTGCAATTGATCTGTATGGCCACTTTGGTTGCAATGGACATCAGACCTCGAGGATTTGAAATGGACCTTCCTGTGACTACTTGCGTTGGCACTGGTCAAAAGTGATGCATTTAATTTTTATTAGAGAAAGTACTTGCAGGTAGATGTAATAGATGAAATATTAAATACTAATAATGACGACATGAGAGCGCATTAAAAATACCATATTTACCCTAATCCAAGATGACCTCCCCTTTTAGCAGACAAAGACCAAGATTTTATGACCTAATTTCTCACTGAATGTATATGGTGTATATTTCTAACATACACATTCAGTACAGGTATACTAGTGTGTTTCAAATTTTTGTTTAAGAAAGAAACAACTTTTAAAATGTATTTTTAAAAAATAAATATTGTATTAATTGAAATCCAGATTGTTTGAAATGAAAAATTTTAGTAGATACGTTTATTTTATCTTGTTTCATGTAACCATACTTGTTATGGTTCTACGACAACTTATTGCAGTTAGTTTGTTGCATGTTAATTCGTTGCAGTTAGATCGCCATGTGTCAATTCATCGCATGACAAAGTCATCGTGCACCAATTCATTGCTCTCTGCCAGTCATGGTGCCTCACAACTGATGCACGATGAATTGACTGCAAGGTATTGATGGTATACCACTTCGTACTCGAATTTAACTCGATTTTTGCAAGCTGAAATTTGATATAAAAAAACAAACTTCTTGGATTTGGGTAAATACGATAATTACACTTCAACAATTGAAAATGAAAGCATTTTTAAGTATAAAAAAATGCTTTAAATGATACAGCATAAACCATTTCTAGGATTAATAGTTTTATAAGCAAGCACTAAAAGAAAAAATTAAAAATATTAGCCTTATAATAAATGCCTTGAAAACAAAAGAATTTAAAAGTTGTATATAAGACTTATCAAAGACAAAAGCCTAAACAAAAATAAACATCATATAAAGATTAGAGAAACATTTATAATTGTAGACCCTCGGGACTAAAAACTGCAAAACTACCGTATTAGTCCGAATATAGTCCCCCACTATATGCACACCCAAAAAATTAGCAAAGAAAATATCACCGCCAGCAGTAAGTATAGGTAACAATTAATGCCCTCACTTGATTTGATTGTTTTACAGAGAATTTCTTGACAAAAATGCCTCAGTAACTCAATTCTTTTTGTTCACTCTTTGGAATCCTTGCCTTAACGTTCATATTTACATAATAGCGAGAATTGCAGAAGTTTTTGCTTTGAAAGCATTGATTGGCCAACTTCATCCCTTCCCTAAGTCACAAATATTGATGTGTAGTGGTACCACCTATCGTTATTTTAGAGGTAATGTCACTACGACGAAAGAAATTATCTTTGTTATCCATCCGTCAATCCATAGTGATCTGTAGGGCTGCAGGAAATTCTGTCAGCTGATCAGACTAGTTTGCGCAGCTGTTGATTGTATATAATGCAATCGCGTTATAAAAGAATTACGTAAATCAAACCGAGGTATTGAAGGTGTTTCAACTATCTACAGAATGTATTCCTTGATGTGATATTCCGAGGCGTAAATATCAGAAGTAACAAATATACAGGTAAAATAAATTACGAAAAGAATGTTAACTGGAAATCTGGTGATAATTATTTTTTTATACAGGCACGATTAAAGTAGCCATTGTCAATGGCATCTAAATGATACGAATGGAATTTAAATAACATTCATAAATCAAAATTTTCGAATTTAGTCCAGTAACACTTGATACATATTTAAATTATGCCTGCAACTATAACACGCAAAATGTGATGTCACCGTTTCATTGTAAATTGATAGCTGTAACAAAATTGCTCATACATATTAAAACTCGTTCTTTAGAATATTACAAGATGATCCAACAGAACTTATGATGCCTACTTTCCATCTTGGTCTTGGTGTATGGTGATTATTTTAAGCGCTTGCAGTATGCAAGCACCAACAACTAGTATAATTAGGAAAGGCTCCTGGTTTTGAATAATTGTCATTTCTCATTCTTATACATTTATAAACATTAATATAGGGACTGAGAAGTTCAGACAAAACTGTGAATAGTTGCATGAATTTTGATTAAAATAGTGGACATTCAATTGAATAATCATCTTCACACCTTCACAATAACATATCAAACTTCTCACAACAAAAGTTCTGGCTATATCTGACAAAATCTAAAAAAAAACTACTGTGATTATGATCTCCTGGAACAGTGTTTTTCAAAAACATTCCTTATGGTTTCACTTAAATGAATGCTATTTGCTTCTCTCCCACAGTTATGACACTTTAAAGCAATGGAATATCTGAGGATCATCAGTTTTTTAGCATTTGGCTAAGTGCTATAAGATTTTATTAGAAACAGGACTGTAAAGTCCTATCAGGCCATAAAAGGTTGTTTTGTAATCAACTTTTTCAATCTTTATTGATTTACATTTTTGTAATGATATATTTTTAACTTAAATATTCCAATGTGGGTAACAGACCCACACGTCTGTTTTAATTTGATGAAATTTCTTTGGATAGGCTGTGAGAGACCAACAGATGGATCATTTTCTTTTAATATCAATAATATATATAAATGAAGAATTTGCTATTTTCTGAATACGTTTTACCAAATCAAAAAACTAATACCTATCTGACAAATAGTATTTATGGAAAATCCATGTTACATGCTAAATTTAAACAAGCCAATCTGTACAGCAGAATTTACATTAATATACTTGACCTACCAGCACGATCAATGCAGCATTTTTTCTTGATGGCATTGTATCTGTCAGCACGGTTGTTGGTAACTAGACACATAATCAAGTCAGGAACACAACTGTTTAAAATTGAGTCCAAGCGGTTCACGTATGTACCAACACGATCATCAGGGATTTCAACACTAAAATTAAAGAAAGAATTTGTATTAATAGAAATCCAAATTTCCCATTTTAAGCAAACTCTAAAATTAATATTTCATAATTAAAAGTCTCATTCCAGGGCTGTCCAACCTTCGGCCAGCCAAGCAATTTTATGCAACCCACCAGCAGTGTTTCATAAATTTCCAACATCATTTTTAATTTACCTAGTAGTAGTATTTTTTACCTAGTAAAATGTTTAAAAATCTAGCATTAAATTGAGACTCCTTAGTAAATACTTCTCAAACCAAGTTCTTTTTAATGTTGTTTTGATATTTTCTCCAAGTATTTCTAAGATTGAGTTCCACCATTATTTTTAATATTTATGGTATTGGCAACCCCTGGCGGGCAGGCTGGATATGGCCCATAAAGCTACAATGAAAAAGACCCATTAAATTTAACACAAAATTATATTTGTTAAACTCAACTTATGACAAAACATTTAACTGTTGGAATGTTAACCCTAAAACCTAATATGGATTTGATTTTCACTTATCTGGTGCCTCAGAATCTCTAGTTAACTTCTGATTTAACTCTTAATTCAGTCTGCCAAAGCATTGGTAACTTCCAAAGCAAACAAAGGATTAACTACCACCAATGCAGCATACCATGCAGAAAAGGTTGCCTACACATTTTATTCTATTCAATATTTTCATTAACAAAAATTATTTAATTTGCCCGACATAAAAAGATATTCTCAGGGACAAGAATGATAAAATATGCTAAGCAACTGTTAATAAATATTTCATTGGGAAATAAAGCTTGCAAAAGCAATTGAAAAATCTTACTTCCCTAAGTGATTTGACAATTTTAAACTTCAGAAGGAAGATGATAATATACTACGAAATGTTAATATTTCAGAAGTAAAAAGTTAAAAATACACCAAAAACTGCCAGTTACTACATTAAAATATGCATCAATTACATGTGCCACATGATACAAAATTCAAGAATAATCAGGAGAAATATTAAGAGAATTTATCCTTTGATTGGAGCACCTATTGATTATGTAACACAATTAAAAGGTGAACAGAACTGTCTATGGGAATAATTTTGAAACAAGAAAAACAAGAACAACTTTTTCTCGTTTCAAAATTATTCCCACCTTTACAGCTTATGCCTGTCTGCATAGGATCTTCGGATCATATTATTCCATCAATTACAGCTTATGCCTGTCTGCATAGGATCTTCAGATCATGTTATTCCATCAGAAGTCTATATTAAAAAAATTTGTTTAAAAATTGTTATCCAAGCATGAAATTTTATAAATATCTAATTTAGGTTTCTATTTCAATCAGTTATTTATCTTCAGAAATCAACTCTACCATATGTATGTTATCATTGCCACACATCTTAATAACTCAGGTCCACCTAAAAAAATTTAAGAAGGGTTAAATACTCGACAATCATATATCAGACCATGTAGGACATCATATATTTCATCATGTTATTATAAATGTCCAACCAATAAATAAATCACGTAACTTGATTCAATTCATACACAAGCCAAGATTGCCAAAAACAACCTTATTTCTATTTACTTTAGACCAATTTAACTCTTACAGTCCTAAGTTACACAAAACTAACATAGTATCATATACCGTATCTGCCCAAATATAAGCCAATGTTTTTTGCCAAAATCTATCATGAAAAAAATCACCCCTCAGCTTGAATGCGAGTTCAAGAAAAAAATTTGGGGTTAGGGTTAAGTCTCATAGTCACCCACACATGGCAACACGTCTCTCATTGCCGTCGTGTTCAAATGATAGCACTATATTTTTAATCAAGTAAATATTTGACCTTCGATGAATATTAATGAATAAATAATAAAGCTAGAATATTGAATTTAGCAGTACCCATGTTTTGTTGCCATTGTTACCTGTTCTTTTGTTTCTAAATGCTATTGGATATTTTCCTTCGTTTCTTATGGTAAAACTTTACATGGAACATGCATAATTATAAAAATGCAATTTCTATTTCACTGGAAATAGACTTGTATTAAAAATTATCTTTGTGAGGTATCTATTGCTTTATTTGACCTTGTGTGAAAATGAAGATGAATGAAATTATCATAACAGAATATGGAACATTATTCAACAACGCGAAATTATTAATTGGAGTAATATTTCAAATGTCAACAACTAAACCATTTCCCACTCTATTCTTCGATCTCCAATAATGTATTCTAGGCTGTGCATGCATGCCCAACACACTTCAGCATAAAATCTACAAAATTTACTTTTTGTCAAAAAATGGTGGAAATTTTTGGGGGGTCGGCTTATATTCAGGCATAGACGGTATATAAGTGCAAAGGGTTAAACCTATTAAATGACCAGAATTTCTTCCACAGTATTCATTGACACCTCAAACAACATAAACTTACATTTGTGGCGGAGGTAATCTGAATTTCATCCCTCCAGCAGCCCTCATGACTGATTCAATCCAGTTCCCAGAATCCCTCTTCAAGTTCGTTGGACATATGACAAACCAATTGTCCATTTTTCCACACGACACCATAGAACAGGCTAAAATAAATGCAAAATGATAAAAATTTAATCCTGGCATTTGACAATATATTCATGCCAAGTAACCTTCACTAACATCTTTGTGTACAAAATAAAAATAATAATTGAAATAATAACATTTGTCACAATTATGAATGGAATAATAGAAACTATGCAGAAAGGCATAAGCTGTAATTTTTGGGAATAACTTTGAAACAGAAAAAATTCTGCTATGACCGGAAGACCCGGGTTCGATTCCCGGTCATAGCAGAATTTTTTCTGTTTCAAAGTTATTCCCAACAATTATGAATATTAAAAAACATTTAAATACTGTTCTAAGTCAAATATAATGTATGCTTCACTGAAGCCATAATAAACATACAGTAGATCATCGATTATCCGGCAGCCTAGGGGAGAAGGGGTCGCCGGATTCTAAAAAACGCTGGATAATCACATCTAAGTTTCTATACTGCTTATTTTTGAACATTCATTTACAAAATTGTTTTTTTTTGTTGTGTGTTGTTTAGTGTTTTATACAATTATAGATTAACTAGTTTGTTACATCAAGTATTATTGGGGTCACACACAACCCCAGCAAATTTGGCACTTTCATGCCACTTTTAGCCTACTTTCCAAAAAATAGAAAGTAGTCTTATGAGATCACCTCACTGCCCGTGTGTCCTCCACTGACATCATCTTCATGAAACTTGGTGTAAGGCAAGTGCTCCCAGAGACCACCTCCGGGCCATAATTTATATTCTGAATTTACAGGTCCCAAATTTGATTTCAGGCAAGTTCTTTTCCCATTTGATTTATATGATTAATCTAAAATCCATTGTGCAGAGTTTTCTTTTGCATTTTAAAACATTTTAGAATTATGATATCGGAGTGGGATTTGTACTGCTCTACGGGAGAAAAGTGAAGATTCTTATCACACAATTTTGATTACCAATCGTATTTGTTTGAATTTCTCTCAAAAACTTGTGTTTCGGCCATTTTTTCAAATTGCTGCTATGGTGACGATTATTGCCGAACTCAGCTGGAGCATAGCAGAGTGCACATTCCAGCTGTTTCAATTCATAGCTATTGAGGTAACAATTGACCCTTAGGTCGACTCGTACCTATCAGAATCAGTGAAAAATATGAATACTACATATTGTTGTCAGTAACGATACAGACTCTGTAAATGAAACAGCAGTGATTGTCGAAGGATTTTTCTGAATAGAATATTCAACAGTGCAAAACGACCTTAGCAGTCGATGCACCTAAAAATAAAAATTATTGCTACTAACACAAAAATTTGTTAATTTTGAAGGTGGTATTTATATATTAAAATTGCATTGAAAGGAAAGTAGGTGGATTAGTTCTTTCCACAACTACTTGTTTTATTGTTGCTATGCTGCTCCCATTAGAATATGCAGATAGGACTGCTGGGTCTTGAGTCTACATTTAGCTCAGGAGGTAGGATGGGAAAGTATGCGAGCAAGTGAACACTTTGCATTTCTGCTGCAGTCAGATATTGCAATGATTAACATATGTGATGTGATAAATCTCAATGATCCAGATTCTAAAGTTTGTTATTCTTCTTAGCATGATGCATTGTACACCAGATCTCTCCTGAGCAACATGTTAAGCTGAATATAGTTTATTACAATGCAACTAAATCAGGGATAAGTTAGTAATAATGAATGAAAGTGTTGGCCATTGATAATATTTTACAATATAATTGACCTAAGTTGCTTGAACGCTTACATTGTATGGATGCAAATGAATCCCGAATGGAACAAAAAAGCTATTGTCAAAGAGTTCCTACTGGAGGTTGGAAAATTGATTTCTCCAAAGAATCTATTAAGACTGGACCACCAAGAACATTGCTACAAAATAAAGGCTGACTAAAGAGAGGCTGATGTATTGTCCAAGAGGGAGGAATGGGAAAATTGAAGGGTATGGGAAAAAAACAATGGTAACCCATATTTTAATATTTTTGTAAATACGTGCAGAAACAATACCATACTACCTAATACATATGCAATTTGTATTTACTTTAGACCAGGATTGCACAATGAGCGTTATGCCATCAAGCACAGTAAACGTTTTCGATGCCTGGTCACCATCGATCACGTTGATGATTTCCTTCAGCAATGATTTCCTGTAGTGAGAGTTAAAGCTCCAAATCACACCATTGGCTGTAGCATGGCAGTCATGTTTGGAGATGGGTGAACCAAAGAGATGTTGGTTAACTCCATCTTGGGATGAACAGTGCAGTTGTCCACAAGCAATAAGACCTTTCTTTGCTTTTTAGGAAGGTTCACATCCCAGTCCCTCAAGTGTTGACCAAAAATATCCAAATTCATCCACGCTTTTTTGTTTGCCTCAGAGGAGTGGAAGAGTAGTTTTTGAAGCGGCGGGAATGTTTCGATTTTCCAACAAGTAACTTTCTCTTGTTTGTTCCCATCATGTTTGCACAGACAAGAACCATTAGATGTTTGTTTGACATCTTCCCAGCTTTGTGGGTTTCTCCTTTAAAGTCCCAGGTTCAGTCTGGCATTAGACGATAAAAGACACCTGTCTCATCCATGTCGTAGATGTCCTCGTCATTGAAATTTCACCGAATCTCCAGCCAATGCCGCAAATCTTCTGTATCTACTGGTGAAGATTTGCCACTTTGACACCAGCAACATAAAAGATCGGAGGCGAGGGTGAAAGCCATACACAGCCGTTATATCCGAGGTAGGGTTCGTTATAATAGGATTATTTATTTAAGAAATTCCATAAGTCTGGCCGGACCAACTCAGAGTGGCCATTATATCTGAGGATTCGTTACATCAGAGTCCATTATAAGCGAGGAGACCTGTACAAGAAATTTACCTGAACGACCACAGGTAGCAGCGCAATGCAGTGTTAAGCCACACTGCTTGTTGGAAGAAAATGGTAACCCACAAAATCAAATTGGAGGCCACAGCTGGTTGCAGCAAAGCAAGTTCCAATGTTTCTAGTTTTATGTGAATTGTTTGGTGAAAATAATGACTGAAGTTTTTGATGATGATATTGATGACCCAGATCTCAGTTTACCTACAGAGAAAAGAAGTTTATGCTGTAATGACTCAAATACAAGTGAGGTGTTGTTTATTCCTTCATGCTTTCATTTGCGGGTGACCATTAAGTCCATGCCAGATCTCAAAGTTTCAGTTTTTTCTATATATTGTACTGTTTAACTTATTCAAGAAATTAATAGATGAATGGAATGAGCTATACTACAACTTCATTATTTTTTCTAGTCCCAACCAAGAAAACATCTGCGTTCAGAAACGAGAAAATTGACCTGCTACGATAGTTCAGTGGTAGAATATCCGCCGGCAAGTGGAATACCTGGGTTCGATTCCCGGTCATAGCAAACTTTTTCTCGTTTCAAAATTATTCCCAACTTTACAGCTTATGCCTGTCTGGATAGGATCTTCGGATTGCTTTATTCCATCAGTCTATATAATGTTTAGAAAAAGTTTCCACTTCCAGTTTAAAGGGTACCATTTTATTCCTCCTAGTAATCCATTTGTTTCAAAAATATTTAATCCCTGTTATTCAATATTTTAATTGCTTATGGATGCTCAGAAGTTACTTGTGATGTGCTACATAACTTTGTTTGTGATAATAGCCAGACTAGGGATGAATCTGCAAATAAGGAAAGTATGAAGGAAACATTGAGAAAACGAAATAATAATATAAACCAACAGCAGCAGAATAAACTTGCAAGGAATAGTGGATTACAATACACCACAAAAAATGGTCAACTGACCCATGAAATGAAAATAATCGGTGCTGCCTGTCATTGCCGTAGAAAGTGCTTTGAACAGCTTGGGGGACATATTGCAGAAATAAATAAATCATTCTGGGAGATAGGAGATTTTAACCACCAAAATGCCTATTTGTTTGGTTCCATGCAGATAGAACCTGTCAAAAGAAGATACACAGACAATGAAAACAGCAGATGTAACAACACTGTCCAGTACAATGTTATAAAGAATGGCATGAGCATTGATATCTGCAATGTTGCATTCTTAAGTGTCCATAGTCTGAAGCACAACAGAGAGATGGTAGAAAATTTGCAAACAAAGATGCGAGCAGGGGTACTACTCCACCAACAGATAAACGTGAGAAACATAAGAATCGACCTCATGCCTATTCAGAGGACGATGTTCAACTTGTGAAAAATCACATTGAAAATATCCTTAAATACATAAGCCATTACAGCCGAAATGACAATGGGGACAAATTCTGTGTCTATGGAATACTCGATCCAGAGCTGCTATTACAAAAATGCATATTGCACTGAAATTAATATCAAACCAGTGTCCTTCGATAAGTATCATCACATATTTATTGGGGAATACGACATTTTGTTTAAAATGCCTAAATCTGATACTTTCCCAACTTGCGATTCGAATGAAACTGAACTGATGGCTGCCAAAACAACAACAACACAGACAAATTGAAGGACATAGAAAAAGAACTGTATCTGAGAAAACCCCAGGCAGGCCAAGAAAATATAAAACCACAGACTGTAAAGGCAGCATCAGATAACAATATTCATTCCCTTTGACCTACAACAGGCATTGCCACAGAAAGAAAACTATCTGAGCATTCATCCCTGTGATTCCTCTCCTGACCATTTTTTTGTTTGGGATGAAACGGTAGCCTCTAGAGGTTCTGAAGAAATAGGCAGCTATCTGAAGAAGTATCTAAAAGTCCATGATATATGAGGTGATACATTAATTGCTATATAGGACAACTGCTCTGTCCAGAATAAAAACTGGAACGTGATATCTCTTTGGATGTACACCATTGTAACAGGCCGATTTCGTACCATTGAACATCACTTCCCTCTCTCTGGACACTCCACGTTGCCAAGTGACCGTGACTTTAATGTTGTGGAAAAGTATGTCCGTCGGCATGTGCAGTTTGTGTACAAACCTGAAGACTGGGTGGCAACCTTAAAGAAATGCGGTCAAAAGAAACCATCTTGTGTCCATATTATGGAACCAGATGATTTCCTATAGCTGAACGACATCATAAAATGTTTTGTCAGAGGAATGTCACAGAGGATGGAAACAAAGTGCTACTCCGGGATGCTGTATGCCTCATACTTACAGCAGAGAAGCCTGGGATCTTGTCAATATCCTGCACATTTACTGGTGAAGAATGGGACAGGATAAACTTGAACAAGAGAGATCGCCCTTCTCCCTTAGAGTGTCACTCTAAGAAAGAAATACTCAGGACTACTTCCAAGAACCACTCAAGAAAAAAGACCTCATGTCTGCGCTCAAGTGGTATCCACCAGTACACCCAAGATTTGTACAAAACCATAAAATCAAAGAAGTCGCATACAGAGGATGAGTATTTGGATGCATCTGCAGATGAGATGTGGCAGCAACTTTCACTTATGTAGCCAATCAATAAAGAATGTTTAGCTTAGTGAAGGAAAACAATGGTAAACAGAATTTATTTCTCAAGAAAATCTCAATTACTTGTTTTTTAATTAAAAATAGATTAATTTTTTGTATTGTATGTATAATTGTATGAATAATAAATACCAAATATTAAAATTTTATCAAAGAAATATTTTTTCAAACCTTTACACCTGAATAACGCCATTGTGATTCAATGTGGGTTACCATTATTTCTCCCCATTTGTGATGCTTGCAAATACAAACAATAATTTGTTATACTGGATTGAATCAATTAGCAGCAATTCATGTTTGCAATATTTCATAATAAATATATTTAAAGTTCAAAATTATTGTTCAATTAACTATAAAAAGCTTATTTAATTGATCAAATGAAAAAATAAAAGTATCAGCTCATGTAATGCAATGCGAGACCATCCATTGTGGTCAAAACTAGACAGTAGTTGTACATAACGGTTGCCTCACCTGCCTTATAATTCTGATTTGGCACTCTCACCCTCCAATTTCTATTTGTTTGTGCCACTAAAAACAACTATAGGAGGAAAAAAATCAAGATGAGCTTAAAATGTGTTCTAAACTCGTTCAAGGATAATGACCAATATTTTTGTTTAGGTGGAATAAAAGCACTTTGAAGGAGATGGCGGGAACATATTGCTATTCGGGGAAATTATGTCAAACAAGAAGTCCAAACCAGGACTAATGCTGGTTTCCCAAAGTTGACATCCTGAATTGATTACTTATATTGCCAAGAAATGTTTCAGAATGTGTTATTCATTCCAAGGAATTCTCATACCATAAATTCCACTTGTAGTTCATAGTTTATCAATGATAGAAAAAATTGGAAAGCAGATTAATAGAGCATTATCAGGTTTAATATACTAAAAACTGTCAAAATCTCTTCGACTATATTTTGCATGTTTTTTTTTAAATAAACGAATTTAATATATATTACTGTTGATACACTAATATGTCTACATAAACTGTCCATTGCTGAAGAATAGTTGAGCGAAAAGAAAATAAGCCATTTGTTCACTACTCTATGCTCAAGCTGAGTTTGGTAATAATAGTCTCCATCGCAACAATCCAATAAAATGCGATTTAAAATGCAAAAATGCAGTTTTAGTAGAAATTCAAGAAAATACGATCAATTATAAAAATTTGGTGATAAGAATTAGAATCTACATTCTTTTTTCCTTAGAACAGTACAAACCTCACTCTGATATCACAATTTTTAGATATTTTAATGTATTAAAGAAAACATCTCTGCACGATGGATTTGCGACTTCCTATGTAAAACAGATAGGGAAAAACCCTTTCTGGAATCAAACCCGGGACTTCAATCTTCACCAAATAAAATATAGCCCGGAGGTGGACCCTGGCAGCACGAGCCTCATACCAAGTTTCGTGAAAATCAGTCCATTGGTACAAAAGTTGTTAATGGGGGACATACACACAGACAGGACCATTTCATAAGGCTGTTTCCTTTGGAAACCAGCCTAAAAATATCAGTACCAGTGTTCTTCAAATATACATTACAAATTCCAGTTCTGATGTTAACATACTGTACATAAATGGCAATACAAAAACAGTACTCACATCGCATACCACCGGTCCAATCAGCAAATCTATTTTCAATGGCTACGTTCCCACCACCATAAATTCTTTCCAAGTCCAACATTCTAGCAGGAAACGTAACTAGTCGATCACTTAGCTTCAAGTTCCAATCAGCAAAATCTTGTACTATCTAATAAATGGATATTAATACAATTGTTAAAATTTAAGCAATTCAATCTCAAACAATATATTAAAGGAATCTCATATCAAATCCGTAAATTTTAGACATTTGAACAACTAACTTGTGTGTGATAGGTAATTTAGCACCTTTTAAATATTCCTCATCCAACCCAGGAAGGATAAGGTCAAATAAGAATACATGTTCAATTAACACAACCTATACTGAAATTCATAATACCATTAATCTATACTAATAAATCATTATTAATATTTGTTTGCTTCAACAGATTTTTAAACAAATCCTCATTACCAGAACTTGAGCCACAAAACAAACATTTTCCACTTGATCTAGCAAATTTTCTTCAAAGAAAATAAAACTTGCTTATGTGATCTCTCTCTCTCTCTACAATAAACTTTTTATTTTAAGAGACTTGAAAAATTCTTTTTGAATTAGATAGCTCATATCAATCTATGAATTTTCCATTGATTCGACTCTCCCGACATTTCATAGATTTTCTGTTAGGGGGCTTCAAAAATGAGAAAATTCAAAACTTCAAAATGGTATTGTAGCCAAACTACTGAAGCGAACTTCAACATGTTTGAATTAGCAAGTAGTTTTCACCATGCAAGTAACAAGAATTATTTGTGATATACGAAACCTCACAAACTTATTACGCCGAACATCAAAATGACACTCTAAATGAGAAGTTTTTAACAATGCACAATGATAAATTAAGTGTAACTTAGGGTGAATTACACAAATGTGTCTTAATTGACTGGTTGGGTATTGTATATAGGATGTAGGCTGATGAAAAGGAAAATTCATTTACAGAAAGGATATCTCCAACTGCCAATGATTATACATTCTATATCCTTCAGTTTCAAATATAACGGAAGAAAAAAGCAAGATGGTTATAATATTTTTGCAGAAATAACTCATCATGACTTCAGAAATGTATTTAGCTATTCATAACTATGATAAAAGTCAAATTTATACCTTCATGTACGTTTCATACATTCTACACTAAAATATCAAGTTAAGCAGCTAAAGTAAAAGTCTTAAAATTGAGCACTATTTAGATTTAACTGACTACCTTGGGACCAAGTTTATACTGGATTTGCCCCAATAAATAGACAGTAAGATCATGTAGTCCAGTATTTCTCAAACTTTTTGCATCATGAGCCAATTGAATGTCTCATGAAGTCAAAGGAAAGAAAACATGGAGAAAAATTTGATGTGGCCACCACATGACTTTCTCCATATCTGTAATATTTCTAAAAATTCCAAATAGGTTACATAATAATAAATATTTTAAGAAACTGCATGAAAATTTTAGACTTTACAAAGAACAGAAATAAACTCAAACCATAGCCTTCTGATATTGGATATAGCCACAAAGCTACAATAATTAGGAAAAGAAAAAGAAGCATTACTAAGACATAACTATGTGTCAATTGTTAACAATAGTCATAGATAGGGAGCGTGGTGATGGCAGCTAAAAATATAAGATATCTCGTAAACAATGTAAAAATGTTCCAAACAAAAGTCGTAGAAAATTAAATTTCTTACAACTTTTATTTCAATATATTTTTACATTTATCAAATATTAAAGCAAATATTTCAAAATAATGGATAAGTGACTAGTGACTTTCGGTTGACTGATTTTTACCAAAAACTAATCCATTCTTGCGACTTTTATAAAAATGTAAAATTTCGCATTGATCTGATAAATACTTTTTGAGTTATAGCACCCACAAAAAGTCATCACATACACACAGACACCGAGAAAATGGTCAAAACGTGTTCAGGGGACCTCAAAACGTGTATTTCCGTTGAAATCTCGAAGGCGATTTTTTCAAGAATACAATACTTTCCTCTATACCAGTGTTTCTCAACCGGTGCTCCGCAAACACGAGGCAGGTGCTCCGCAAGCCATTTAAAAAATTCAAGTGAAAAGTTCAATTATTGGAAATATAATATTAAATTGTTTATTAGAACGAAGTGTAAAGACTTTTGACTATCATGTTACGATAATCGCAACACTGCTTTGGTTATAAAGTCCACTTGTTCTGCCTTTTCTTTCCGAATATGTACTACCTCGTTTTCTTACCCATCCCCCAACCTCTTCCAACTTTCTGCCTCCCCTTTCCTACTCTCTAATAACCTCCCTTTTCCATCTTATTTTGTTTACTTAGAAGCATATTCACTCCCTTTATTCCTCTCTCCGATTCACGAACCTTCTCCTTCCATATTGTATACATAAAAGAACATTTTATTGCCCGCCAACCAACCTCTCCTTCACCATTCCACCTCCTCTCTCCTACTCACCGATTCCCTTCATCCCCCTCGGTGTAACATTTGCTATAAATTCTATATACTTGCAACTGATGATGCCAGGCCTCTGTTGTTGACTGGGGACTCTTCCACTGCCTCCCTCCACTCGCCTTCCAAAATCGACTCGGAGACATAGTTACATCTCACGGAATATAGTTTAATTACGTTGTGTCCGCAATCCACGAAACAAGCCAGGCACTGTATGTGGGCGGCCATTTGCCCTGTGTTTCATCGTAGTTGTTTGTATATCAGTTTTTTCGTTTACCATTGTGTAATATTTAAATGCGTTGGTGAGTGGTTGTGAAACGTGTATTCTACATATTTTGTCGAATTTTGGCAGTACGTGAGTAGCCATTTGCGTTAATAAAATGAAGTTTAAATTTAATATATTTCTATTTCTAATAAAATTACGTCTGCGTGGTACCCATAGGATAAAATGGGTAAACAGACCATGTTGACTTTTATTATGAAAAACTCCGGAGTGAGTGAAACAAATGTTGATGAAGCGATTCCATCTACTTCCATGAGCGACAATGCCAGTAATAGATCATATGACTCACCTTCACAGTCAGATAGGAAAAAGCAGGAAGAGGTAGTACATCGAAAGTATGATCCTGATTACATTAAATACGGTTTCACATGTCAAGGCAGTAGTCCAGTGTGTTATTTGTTATGAGGTTTTGTCAAATAGCGCCATGTTTCCAGCAAAATTAAAAAGACATCTTGATTAAAAACACCAGCAGTATCAAAATAAGCCATTCCAGTATTTTAAGAGAAGAGAAAATGAATTAAAAAGCCAGAGGGGATTAATTAGTAACATATACAAAGTAACTGACTCAGTGCTTAATGCATCGTTCTTAATTTCACTCCGAATCGCCAAAACTAAAAAGCCTTTCACCATAGGAGAAAGTTTAATCATGCCTTAGTAGATGCATGCAAGACAATTTTGAGAGAGAAGGCTGCAAAAAAAATTAGACAAGTTCCCCTCTCCAACGATTCGATTGCAAGACGAATCGCAATGATGAATAAAGATCATCAGAGAAAGTGAAAAAAGCTAAAGCCTTCGCTCTTCAATTGGACAAATCAACAGATATTGCTAAAAAAGCTGTAATAATTATGTACGTTTGATATATTGATTGGGACAGTGAAGTGAATGAAGAAGAATTCATTAACAGTTTTTACTTGCCACACCATTCAACTGGGTCCGAAATATTCAAGGTAATATCTGAATATTTCTCCAGCAAAGATATCGATATTTAAAATTGTGTTTCGATTTGTACTGACGGTGCAGCAAATATGACAGGTGTAATGCAGGATTGGTTCCAAAATTTCAAGAATTAATGCCAAAAATTCAAATTACAGATTGTATTATTAACCAAGAATTATTTGCATGTAAAAAGTTAAGCTCCGAGTTAAATGAAGTGTTAGCAATATCCATCAAAACAGTAAATTTAATAAAATCCAGTACACTTAACCGCCGATTGTTTGGAGTACTATGCGATGAAATGGGGTCTGCACATTCCACACAATTATTGCATGCAGAAGTTTGCTGGCTGTCCAAAGGTCGAGTGTTAAAAAGATTGTGTGAACTTAGAGAGGAAGTAGTGTTTTCTGTCTGAGAAAAATTCAGATCTTGTGAAGTACTACAAGGATATTAATTGGTACTTGAAACTTGGTTATCTTGTAGACATTTTTCAGAATTTGAATGAGTTAAATGTTAAATGTTTTTCACACGTATAGTAAAATAGAAGGGTTAAAAAAGAAATTAAAGACAGCTACTTTGATATGTTTTCTGGATTAACAGAGCTTCTGGATGAAGTTAAAGATAGAAACAATGAAGAATTTAATTTTGCAGAACTTCAATTGATCATTGTTAATCACCTGGATACACTTAGTGATAAATTTAATAAATATTTTCCTTTAACCCCTCAAGCCCGGAGGAGATTCATTAAATCCCACTCGTACGACCGGATGAGGTTTTAAAATTTTCACGATTGCGTTGCAAAAATGTTCAAAAATATTAAAATAATCATAACTTGGGAAGTTTTCTCTTGATTTTTCTGAATTTTTTTGTGGATTTATGAAAAACATGAAATTTGTAAACATCTATTTTTCGTATAATATTTTACATACAAAGATTGTTGGAGCAGAAGAGAATATACACCAATCGCTAATTTTCCGGCGTGCATTCGCGCTTTATATATAACATTCACCACCGAAAAATCTATAGAAGATATTGATGTGCAATCTTTATAAAAAATAGCTTAAATTAGTAACTATTTCAATCTGCAAGTATACCCATCTAAATTAATTAGGTGAAAAGTTTTATGCATCTCAACTTTTTCATGTTTTGACTGGAAATTTTTAAGTAAATGTAGTATTATTGATTTATTAAAAGATGATTTATTTATAATATAAACGTTTTAGTTATACAGTCATCGTTCTTAGTCATTACAAAAGTCACATAGAAGAAATGGTTGCATTTCGTTCATTGGAAAGGGAGATATGACGTTGTATAAAACACGGAAAACTTTAGCTTATAGGTCCTTCCCAAATATTTTCAGAAAATTTACACATGCGTAATTGAATTCAGCAAGAAATGCCTTATAACTTAGTAAACACTTCTAGTAATCTATTGAGTAAATATATGGAAGAGCTTTTCGTGATTTTTGCTGGCTTGTCCTCTTCTCGCCTACTCGCTTCATCGCTGCTTTGGCCCTGCTAGCACGACAGCGAAGCACTTATCTGAAGAGGAAAACAGACCTCATCTTCTTTCAAATGTCAAAGAAAAGGAACCCAATTTGGTGGGTTCCCTTTCCTCAGGTATTTATGGGTCAACTTTAGAAACCAAAAATCCGTAGGTCCATGGTAAAAACTAAAATTCTATCACAAAACTAAACGTATATTATGTGTAAACAAATACTTACAAATAGATATACTCAATTCCCCGCAATTTTCGTCGAGATTAAAATAAAATTCTACAGGTCTTGAAAAAGTGCCGCATTCATAGAGAGATTTTAAGTGATTTTAAATTGCGAATGAAAAATATGCTGCATCGCATTTGCTCCCATTTAATTTTATGTCAACCTATAGGGAGAGGGGAGGACTTTCATTTTATATAATAGAAGGATTTGGTCTGGTGCTCCTCCTAAATTAGGGGATATCGTGGTGTGCTCCACGGTCTAATAAAGGTTGAGAAACACTGCTCTATACTATGTATATTGAGAAAGTAAAAATGTGGTTTGAAGTTGAGTTTTCATTAACTCTCAATAAAAAGTAATTCATAATAAAATATTGGTATTTATAAAATGAGCCCTTTAGTTCCATCATTTATGATATATTACAGCTTGTTATGCACTGAGTGCATAGACTTTCCTCATAAGCCTCACGACCCAATACAGTTAGGTTACGTTCCTAGAAAAGTTGCTCTAAGTTGAAACAACATAAGTAGAAAGTGATTTTACCATATAAACAATGATAATGTTCATGAATAAGGATAAACAAATGCAAAATTTTCTGATATGAACAAAAAGAGAATGTTTACTGCCAATCACATATTAAGTACTTACAATAATATAGAAAGTTCTTTGTAACACATATTTTCCACTAAATAAGGTACAGACTACTTTTGAGGAGACTTAGGGTGAGTTGATGGCTTTTTGAAGAATGCATCTAGGGAAATTTGTTTCACTGCCCTCTTCTTCTCATTGTAAATGTGCCAAAGGAGCTGTTTGTGGTTAGGAATTGGAGAAGAGCAACGATTAAAAGGTGGACTATAAAGGGAGCTCGAATTCAACATGAACTGCAGTGCCACGAAGGAGGAAGGAGATTAATAGCTTTAGAATAGCTTTAGTTAGAATGCCCACAAAATTCCCATCAAACACACACGCAAGTGCCATTGTGAACACATCCAAAAATATTGGGGTGGCTTTCAAACACATATTTCCGCTTTGATATCAAATAAAAATTTTTCCATGAAAATACAGCTTGCAACATGTGGTTTCTATTATGGTGTATTAAATAGCGCAATATCACTTATGTAGGCGGTGTCACCATCATGGCGTAAGTACGGGTCTGACCGCCACAAGTAATAACATGGGTGGTAATTGACGACTGCCGTAAGTGCGGATCTACCTAAGTCGAGGACTGGCAGTACTGGGTTGCAACCCATACTTTGACAAACACTGATGTAGCCTATTGGAGGCCTATTATTGTAAGAGTTACACAAATAAAAAATTATAACACACAAATAATTTTTTAACATTGGCAGTGCTTCCCAGTTATACCACAGATTTTGCGGTTTATGTAGCAAACCATATCACATAGCTTCCCATAAAATAACCTGAGGTAAGGTATATTATGCTTTTTATTTATTAAATTATATTTTGAGCGATAGATACTAACAAAAAAAATACTGGCATCAATCTGCAGTCAATACAATGGATTTTTTCAAGTTATCTGTAGAAGGGAGGGGAGTAAGGAAAGACTCTTAGTACAGTAAAACTTCGCCGAACGCAGGGGTTAGGTTCTACAAGGGTGTCGCGTTGGAGGAATCATTAGTCTTATGGGAATAAAAGGGTTCGGTTCCGAGTTCGGAAAAATGTACTCCTTGAAGGCGTTTTTCAATAATAATGAGTTTGCTTATATTTCCTTGAAAAAAGATTATAAACATCGCATCAACTAATTATATACAGTAGTATTATGTTTAAAAAAATATTTATTAAAAAATTAAAATAAAATTCTCGCGTAATTTTACACTAGGCAGACATTCACTTTTATAGTTTTCCCTTTATAACTGGAAATGCTTGCTTAAATACGACACTTTCATCGCTCGCAGTGATGAATATTTAGAAACAAGTTTGAAATATTTAAACTTTATGTTCACAGAACTGAAACGATACATATAAAAAATTTGTTGATTAATATCGACAGCGAATCCAACGATAGGTCCTCAGCTATGCCGGATTGGCCTCTGCACAGATGCATAACACTAACAGCACTACCGGCAGTTGTTTGCACTCACTAAAACGGTACATACTGGCATTAATTTTCGCGTAATTTTTATTTATCGCTAGAAATATTTTATTGAAAATTTAATGAAATATTTTAACGAAGTTACAGTGAAACTCACCAAGGTTAATTAGATGGTCTGCTCTTGTCTTGTGATTTCGATGTGCTCGGACCTTGACTGGAAGAATTTCGTGATAGGCATCTGTTTGGACTTTTTTAAATCCCTATGAAGATCTACGTAGGGAGCTAAAGCTGATTCTAGACTCCTCTTGAACTTCAGGCTTCTTTCTACTGAAGGATCAAATTCCAGTGGTGCTTCTTTTAAATCTTCTGCCTGCTTCAAAAACTTCTCTAAAATTTTTGCTGTTAACTTTGGCTTCTCAGGCTCCGAATCGTTCTCTTGTTTTTCGCCTTCACTCGAAGTTTGTGTCACCATCTAATTCAGCAACGGTTAGTTCCTCTGCATGGGACTCGAACAATTCTTCCACATCACTTTCTTCCATGTCTTCAAAGCCTTCACCCCCGATGTGTCTTGCGATATTAATTATTTCCCAAACGTCCTCGGTAGTATTGGGAAAACCTCAGAAGTCACGAACGATATTAGGCCAAAGAGTTCTCCAGCAAAGGTTCATTGTTTCACTTCTCACTTCATTTATTATTTCAATGGCCTTCGAAATATAAGATTTTTTCCAGCAATCGCTAACTCCTAAGGATGGATTTGTCTCCATCATTGAAAGAATGTTGGCAAAACTTCTGTGGATGTAATACGACTTAAAGGCTGCAATAACACCCTGGTCCAAGGGCTGCAGAAGTGAAGTTGTATTAGGTGGTAAGAACTCAACTTCAATTTCAGGATGGGCCTCAGCAAGAGATTTCGGATGACCTGGTGCATTATCCACTACGAGGATCACCCTAAATGTAATATTTTTTTCCTTTGGATACTTTTTCACTTCACGAACGAAGCAATTCTCAAACCAATCCTGAAAAAGTCTTGCAGTAACCCGAGCTTTGCTGTTACTCCTCCAAAATACAGGGAGCGAACTTTTGGTCTTGCCCTCGGATTTTCCACTCTATACACCAACATTGGTTTGCACTTAAAATCTCCTGCTGCATTTCCGCAAAATAGAAGGGTAAATCTGTCTTTCGCTACTTTAAAGCCAGGAGCCGACCGTTCGTCTTTAGCAATCCACGTTCGTTGTGGCATTTTTTTCCAAAATTAACTCGTCTCATCAGCGTTAAAGACTTGCTCAGGTCGGTAATTTTTTCTTTCACTGAATACATATGGATATTTTAGCTGCTGCTTCATGATCGACAGATGCAATTTCGCCAGCAATCTTCACATAATGAAGTTGAAATCGCTTCTTAAATCTATCAAACCATCCTCTGCTGGCTTGAAAAGTAAAGGCTCCTCATTCTTCACCACTTTCTTGCGATTTTAAATGCTCATATATACTAAGGACTATTTCTGATAATAGGCCCATCCAAAGGAGCACGTTTTTGCGCCTGATCTTCGATCCAAATGTTTAACATCTTTTCCATTTTCTCCATTAGTGCATCTCGTCTGCTAACATAGAAGGTACCAGGAGAAGCACCAGCACAAATACTAGAACGAATTTTTCTTCCGTCTTCTTCATGGTTCTTATCGTAGATTCATTTACGTCGTATTGTTGGGATGCTGACCGTCCAGAATTCATCTCGTCAATACCTTAGTGATTCAGCCTTGGCAATCTCCGCAGTGAGTTGTGCGCATTGCATCTGCGGGGAGAAAAGATATTTCCAGCGGAAATATTCCTGGGGGCTAAGAGATCCATCGGCGTTACTTATGTGACTTCTTTTTAATGACGGTAGTTAAGTGCAAAGTCTCATGTGACGTGAAAAACTGAAAAAAGGAACCTCATCTCCAGGTTGGAGTTGAAGATAAAAAAGCAGTTAAAAACGCTGAATGATTTTTTATTGGGTGCCGACAAACTTAACAAAACACTATAATCGTAGTAGGATTTTTTCTTTCTAATGATCTTTTCAGGGCAAACCTTTTATTGAAAATGGTCATTCAAGGAAATCGCGTAAAAGTGAATCACTTCCCGCGGTCGGTGAAGCTCATCACGCATTTGAGTACAGCGTAAATTTGAATCCGCGTTGCGGGAAGCCGCGTTCAGCGAAGTTTTACTGTATATCCGAATCTGAAGGGTAAGCAATAGCATTATAACAAGACAAAACAATAGTAGCATTTATTTATGTCATATATGCCCTGCGACTCCTTTTAAATAACAAATGTGTAAGTATAAATGCTCTGTGAATGATGAAGTCATGTAATACACAATTCACTATCAGTAAGAATATCCTTAAAAATATTATAAATGGTGTCACGACTTTTCGTCACAGAAAATTTATATCTGCCACTTCTCATCAAAGAAATTTGGTCACACAATCCACTTGGTGACTGCAACTATTTGTAACATAAAACCATTGGTACCTATCACAAAATTTATTGGCATGGGAAACAAGCAAAAAATATACTGGTTTGGTTCAACTGCAACTTTTTGTCCATAAAACCATTGGCACATGATTTATCATCACAAAAGATCATAAGTACATGAAACATGGACGATTTTTAGGATGAATTCACCTTGTTTCACAACAACAGTAAAGTAAAAACAGTCTACTTCCAAACCAGGACTATTTAGACATTAAATAGTAATTCCAATTCGGAACTGCTACTGTAATGTAATAACTGATTTACTAAGAGCAATCAATACATGAGAAGCATAGCACATGCAACTGAATGCGCTGCTTGGAAAACATCATCCTTCATTATTCATGCTTCTGAATAAGCTGCAGAATGAGGTTGGATAAATAGAGAAAAATTAAAATTAGAAAGAGGGCATTCTCCAACAAATAAAAAAGATCAAAGAATTGTTGGAAAGTATCTTGAAATCAAGTAAGGAAAATGGGTGCTTCATTATTTACATACCTTAAGTCACAACATCTCCTTAATGTTGTAACATCAACTAGCAGCATACCGTATCTACTCATATACCATGCACACCCCTATTTTTGGGCCAGTTCAGAGGAAAAAATAAAATTTGTGCCGGAATAAGTTGAATGGGATTTAAAAAAAATTCGGGCTCTTCACAGATTCCCCTTCTATGAAATAAGGTCCACACGTACACTTCGTACAATTCTTCGTCTTTTGCGAGGATAAATGTAGACGTGTGGGGCAGTGAATTTACTACTGACACTCTCAATTTATATAACCCGTTCAGAAATCCTCAGGTAAGATGCACAGTCCCTTTTTCTTACCAACATTTTGGGAAAACAGGCATGCGCAGTACACGAGTAATTATGGTAATTATTAATCAAATAATTTGTATATAAAAATGTTCGATAAAACTTGTATAAAACATTAAAAATTCTGCGATTATTCTTTTTTGTGATCCAAGCACCAATAAATTTTGTGTGATGAAAAGTCATATGCAAATTATATTTTGTGATGAAAAGTCACAAGTACAAATGGTTATTGTGTCATGAAAAGTTGCATGCACAAATTTTCTGTGACAAAAAGTCGGACAACTATTATGAACAGTCCATAACTTCACTTTCTTCCCAGTTTTTTGTTAATGAATCTTGCCCAACTATCATGGAGATTATATATTTGCTCAATGCATTTGCACTAAATTAGAATTAAAATACAGAAAAATTAATATAGTAAACAGTAAACCCTCAAAATTCGTGTTTTTGATCATTCACAGTGATTTCTTGAGTATACCTATTTGACAATTACAGCATATAAAGTTGACTACTCACGGATTTAAACCATGGCATCATGCATAAGTTGTTGTCAATTGTAGACAGAATTGAGATTTGCAGTGATTTTCAAGAATGTAATCCACGCAAATGTTGAGGGCCTTCTGTATGCAACTGTTTTACAACTCAATTGAAGCAAATAGCTGAGAGAAATTAGGGCACCAATGGCACCTTGGAAACTTCAAGAACTGACCTTTTAAGTAGAAAAATGATTAATTGAAGGAAAACTCTTAAATGATACACAAAAGAATATTTAAGATTTCCACTTCCATTCCGCTGTACATTGGCCACTTGGGACTTCTTATACAACCAGACAAAGCTGATAAGATCAGCCCTTTGAGAGGATAAGGGTTACATTTTTAAAATATAGTAATACATTCAATGCAATAAAAACTACTAATAAAACAACTACTTGAAATAATATTAAGGTCCCAAAGAAAAAGAACTACAGTTGAACCTAACAACTTGAACGTTTGTAACGAATTTTTGGCGAGTCAAGTTAGATACTTTTCTTATTTGTAATCATATGCATTGAAATGTTTTACAACTTGATGTCTCAATAACTTAAACTTTTTACGTCTTCCCTTAAGGTTCAGGTTATCAAGATTCAACAGTATACATAACTTTTAAAAAACTCACATTTTTTGTAGACAGCATACGATCCTTGAAAGCCAAAAGCTTCTGAATACGTCCCCCAGGGTCAACCCTAGTATGTGCACTCAGTCCCCTCATCAGCTGATTGTTATTTCTACAACAAAATCAAGCAATAAATGAAATAAATCTCTCAACAAAAAGATCTAAGTAACCAATTCAATTTCTAGTTCAACATCACTGCCAATTACCACTTAAATCTTTAACTGCTCCACATCTATATGTATAGATAGAACCATTATTTCTGAAGTCAACCAATATGAGGAATGGTCTGTATAACACGCTTATCAACCCATATTATTCTTTATTTATCAACTGCATCAGAATATTCTTTAGTGGTATTTTAAGAACTAAAATAAATTTTAGCATTTTCGGAGGTGCTCAAAGACTGTCAAAATAATAATGACAAATAAAATAATCTGCAATAACAAGAGTTGATAGCAATCAAGATAATATTCATCATAATGTATGCTCATTACAGCTATTATATTTTTTCTTAAAACAATCTTAAAATAATACAAGTCCAAACCAGGACTAACGCAGGCTGGTTTCCCAAAATTGATGTCCCGAATTATTTATATTGAGAGGAAATGTTTCAGTATGTTAGTCATTCCAAGGAATTCTCATACCAAAAATACGATTTGTAAATCATAATTTTTCAACGCTAGAGAAAAATTAGGAAACAAATTAATTATTATTATTATTATCAGGTTTAAAATACTAAATGCAATGTCAAAATCTCTTTCTGACATTTTGCATGTATTTATTTTAAATAAACAAATTTAATAAATGTTACCGTTTATACACTAATATGTCTGGATCAACTGTCCATTGCTGAAGAGTAGTAGAGTGGAAAAGAAAATAACCCATTCGTTCACTCGTCTATGCTCAAGATGAGTTCGATAATTATAGTCTCCATGGCAACAATCCAATAAAATGTGATTTAAAAAGCAAAAACACTATGTTTTAGTAAAAATTCAAGAAAATAGTTCAAAATTTGGTGATCCGAGTTAGAATCTACATTCTTTTCCCCTTGGAACAGTACATACCTCACTCCAACATCACAATTTTAATATATTTTAAATTATTAAAGAAAACATCTCTGCACAATGGATTTGAGATTTCCTATGTAAAACAAATAGGGAAAAAACTTTCCTGGAATCAAACCAGGGACTTCAATCTATGCCAAATAAAATATAGCCCAGAGGTGGGGCCTGGCAGCACGAGCCTCATACCAAGTTTCATAAAATCGTTCTATTGATGCAAAAGTTGTTAATAGGGGACTCATATACATGCACACAGAGACAGAACCATTTCATAAGGCTATGTTTCTTTTAGCAACCATCCTAAAATGCGAAAAGTTGTCCCTTTGTACCCAATGCTGAATAACTTGAACAGTAAGAATGATTTTGACCATTTTTTCACAATACACTGGGATCTAATTCCTTCTACCTTTAGAGGTTTTATTATCTATCATAAAATCATACTCCATCTCTTTATGTGCTTGCCAAGAGCAAGTTACATACTGTTTTTTAGGAGCGTAACCACCTCAATGAGAGAAGGAAATTAGTTTTTGTTATAATGGAATGCTAAAAAAATCTGATGTAGCCAGCACATGGCCTTTTCCATACAGAGTAATGAATATGATTGTAATAGTACTTATAAGTTGATCTCAACAACAGTTTTCAAATAATAATTATCAGCAATTGCACTCATAAATAATTATTAAATTGATTATTCTCGCAATGTAAAATACTTGGAAACGCTTTTCATATTGAAAATACAATACATAAACAAAATTGTTATTTGTTGATGTGGATAACAAAATATTAATGCACACCCATCTATAAGATAAAATTACACCAAATATTCACGATTAAAATTACTATTGGCATCGCTGTCAATATTGAAAAAAAAAATGAAAATTTTGATTGATTAAAATAACTATTGGCAGTTATGACATCGGTCAATAACTTGAAAAATGTCATCCTACCAATGGAAACAATCCTATCACCCAGCAACATTCAATGTACTGAACAAATTCAGGAAGATAATTGAAATATGATATCTCTGAAGCAATGTGATCTATGAAAAAATGTTTCAAACAAAAGTTACATAAAATTATATTAACTACAACTTTGATGATTACAAATGTTGATATTAATGAAACCCAGTAGGAGATATTTAGGAAAATGGCAAAACGATAAGAGTACATCATCTATGGTAGACCAATTTTAGCCAAAATCTAATACAAGTAATATCTTGAGTATTTAATAAAAATCTTAAATATAAAGTTTGTGCTGATTTGATAAGTAGTTTTCGAGTTAAAACTACACACAAAATTCCAATCATACAGACATCTTTGAGAAATAGTGAAAACATATTTGTAGAAATCTCAAATTTAATTTTTCCCATTAAAACAGTGGTTCACAAACTGTGGGGCATGAGGTGCTTACAAGGGGGATAGATAGATAATAATAGTCTTTATTCGGGTGAAAGAGGACAGGGAAAGGGGAAGGTGAGGACACAAGAAAAAATTAATTTTTATTGTGAAATTCGGTTGAAAAATGCCTTTTTTAGCCGCATTTAATCTTTCTTTCGTTAGCAACTGTCAGAATTGTTAATTCAGATGTTAAAAATATTGGAGTAGTTTTCAGCATCTGTCAGAATTATTCATTGCCAAAGATAGAAATCCTTTCTGTGCAATGCATGATATTTATGCATCTGATGCATGGGTAAATAATTATGAGTTTAATGATCATTAATAACAATATAAATCTTACAAAATATGTAGTTACAAATAAAGAAAATGCAATGCATATAAACAATAATATGTTTGCAGTCAAATTGTTACATTTATTTCAATTAAATAATTAAGCGTGAGGGCTTCGTGAAAACCAAAGGGGAGGTGTAATGTCAAAAAGTTTAGAAAACACTGCATTAAAACAATCCTTTTACTGCATATGAAGAGTAATAAATGCTCGTTATAACCAAAGACTATTCCTATGCTTAACATTGTTAAATTGACAGTCCACATAAAAACACTTGTTATAGCAGATTCCATGATACTTCATACTTGTTATATCAGACTTTTATTGTACAAATCCGTTCTGTTCTCATTTGCTTCTTCAACCAAAACTCAGAGGACCATAAGCAAGGCATAGGCAGCAGAAGGTTTAAGCATCAATATCAATAGCAAAATTAAGTAACAGTAAATGCCACTAAGTATTGAAAATTTAACAAAATATTAAGCTAACTGTTGCAAAGATAAATCAAAAATATTAACTTTTGTATAAGAAACATCAATATGAAGTATTAATAAATTCCAGAAAGAAAAATTGATTCATTAGCAATGAATTATAATTTATTCTACATTTATGGACAATTTTGATCGAGGTACACATTTTCTATCTCAATAATCACCTCAGTTGGGACAGGATATTCTGATTTAATTGATTTTTAAGTGCATTGACTGACATGGTCATTTTGCACTGTCATCAACTGGACACACACAAAGAAGGGAGAAAAACCCAGTGCCGGCATTAGCCTACTCTTCACGAAAAGCACCAAGGGAGCCAACTACTTAGCATCCCTTCCGAAGGACGGGGTGCTGACTTTGCATGGTCTCCTCAAACCACACAAACGGGGCTGGGTGAACTCGGAAAAAATCCTTCCGCAGGATTCGTGCCCACTGCCCCTTCGAGCAGCAGACATGTAGCAGTCAGCGTCCTAATCACTACACCACCCCCTTTGTATTATATGATATAAGATAGATACCATATTTACCCGAAAGGAAGACAAGGTTTTTTTCACAAAAATGCCATTAAAAATATTAGGTATCATCTTAGAATGGAGTATGAGGATTTAAGGTGAGAGTACACCCCTATTTTAAATGCACCATGAAACACCCAGATGTCAAGTTTATGTCCATTAAAATATTTACTACTGCATCAAGTAATACATTGTATTTAATTAATTACTAAAATACTTTAAAAATTTAAGGTCAAATTTCTTAAAATTGCTCCCACAGACCAATGGTTCCACTTCGGCGGTAGGGAAGTGTTTAGAGATGGGTCAGTAATAGGGTGAAAAGAAGAAAAAAATGACTACAGCTGGGCGGTCCCGTGCGTAATATGAAACAAGGTCATGTAGGCATGTAAGGTATCTAGTAATACAACGTAAACAAGACTGATACAATTTAAACATATCTACTACAATTTAAACATGATGTTCTGCGTTTGGTATGCCAACGGTATACGTAAAGTGGACATGAGTTTCCGAGTGTAGAAAATTTACGAGAACACTTTAGTACACACTTTGCTGAGTTTTAAAGTGAAATAGTGACAAGTTACTATTTATAACTTTTAAATAAGATACCCCAAACAAATGGCAAATCATGTAGAGAAAAAAGGAACTGCGGTAAGAGGGAATGTATCAAAAGGAATTAGAAGTTATGACAGAAATTTTAAGTTAATAGTGGTGCGCTATGCTGGAGATACAAATAATTGTGCGGCAGGGAAGAAATACAATGTGGCTGAAGCAAATGTGCGAAGGTGGAAGCAAGCAAAAGAGAAAATTGAAGGTGCTAACTCAACACGGAGATCATTTAGTGTTCAATGGCATCAGTTTCCCAGCAGAGGCTCATGTTTTGAATTGTTTTTCTGCGGTGATTCTTTGTAGTGGTATGCCATAGACTGTCTTTTGTTCTCAGGATCATAATGATGCACCCACGTTTCATCACCTGTGATTATCTTTAGAAATGCCTCACCTTCCTCTTAAAAATGTGTCGGAAGTTCACGTGAAACTCTGACTCATTCAGCTTTCATCTCATCAGACAACTTTCTTCGTACCCTCCTGGCACAAACTTTTCGGAATCCAAGAATATTGATCATGTGCCCCACCCTTTCTTTAGAGATGCCTAATTCAACAGCAATTTCTTTGTCTGATTCGATGATTTTCTCAGATCATTTCTTCATCGCGTTCCTGATGAGACTGATCTGTTGCAGGCACTGGCCTCCCTGACTGTGGTTTGCCACTCAGATTTGCTTTAACCACTTCTTCACTCTTAAATTGCCATACCCATCATCTCCCAGTGCTTACATCAACACATTTGTCCCCATAAACAGCTTGCATCCGGCAATGAATATCAATGGGAGGAACTTTTACCAGTCAGGAACCGAGCAGTTGTGAATAGCTGTGGGTTCAAGGTCAAATATGATGGAAAGGAGATACCACATGCGTACGCAGAACAGGTTTTATCCAGACTTGCCAGCTCTAAAGAAAAATATTCCAGTGGAGGCAAAAGTTTTCAACCCACCCACGTTCTTATATATACAGGGTGAGGCACTAGTCACTATACAGTCCCACTTTTATTAACAAAGGAAATTGGAACATAATAACATAAGCACCATAACTGAAGATACTGTTCAATTAAGAGAAGGCAACCAATAAGACAAAAACAAAATTGTACATCAAAACGATCGAAACCTTACTATGTTTCGATCAAGAAATATCGATTCACTCATAAAAGAATTATCACATGTGCTTGATAAATAAAGGAACATGGAATGAGACCAAATAAAGGAAGAATTCAAATACCTTGGTATAACATTTTTAACCTTTAAAGGGCGTGCGGTTTCATTTGAAACCAATAAATGTATATGAAGTTGAGGTTTCAAATGAAACTGTAAAAACTGCGTTGCTTTCAATCATCATTAAAACTCTTCCAAGGCCAGTTCAGCCAAGATATTTCGTCCTCTTGAACAGGCCTGCATCTTACGATCTGGCCAAGGGTTGAGTCTGTAAACACCAAGGAGATAAACATATCGCATATGTAAACACACTGTAGAGTAGAGGCTCGCCCCAACCTTCCAGGCCTCTGTCTATGATCACTAACACTTGTCATTAAATTTTTTCCCTTGCACAGGTTTTCCTTCCCTTCCTCTTGAACAGGCCTGCATCTTATGATCTGGCCCAGTCAGTCTTGACGCTGAAGCCTATATCAGAGCATAGTGCACTGTAAATCGAAGTTTTTTGATTTTGCAGTTTATACTATTTCTACTAACAAAACCTTAGAAATGGCTAGAAATCTGTCAGATAAGGAAATAGAAGTTGTTTTGGAGAGTGATTCAGATGGTCAAATAAATATTTCAGAATCAAGAGAAAGTGAAGAGGAAGGATCCTCCTCGGTTTGTGCTAGCGGCAGTGGATGGTGCCGGCATTGGCGTGCGGGAGTAGGATTCTTCCTTATTCTGGTCGTCGCAGTGGCTTTAGGAGTGAAGCAGCTGTACAGATAAATAATGATTCTTCAGTTGGATAAGTATTTCTGTTGTTCTTTTTGGAAATTATCAAACTGCTGGTGGAGGAAACTAATAGGTATTACAATCAGTACTGACTTCATTACATGATGACGAAGGACCTTCACCACAACCTGACGTGACTTTGAATGAAATGTTTTCCTTTTTGGCAATCATAATACAAATGGGACATGACTTACGCGACACATTGAAAGACTAATGGTCGACACTAGAACAGTTTGAAACCCCATTTTTCAGAAATGTTATGAGACGTGACAGATTTTTGCACATCCTTAGGTATCTACATTTTTGCAACAACCTTGATCAACCTGACAAAAATGACGAAGATTATGACAGACTATGGAAATTGAGATCTTTGAGAAACTCAATGATCCTTATGCCAATTATTATAATCCAAAGGAAAATTTGGCAGTGGATGAAGTAATTGTACTTTTAAAAGGTAGGGTTATTTTCAAACAGTATATTCCTAAAAAACAAACGCTTTGATATAAAGATTTATAAACTTTGCGATAGACAAATGACATGATAGTATATTTAGGGAAGGATAAAAAAATGCTACTGCGACGATGACTGCGGCCCATGGAACAGTGACACGTCTCACTAGGAGAGTAGAGGATGTTGGACATAAGCTGTTTATGGACCCTGATTTATTTGATAACTTACGTACAAGAAATATTTTCTGCTGTGGGACTGTTCGACATAATCGAAAAGGAATGCCAAAGAATTTTAATGGGAAATCGCTGAAACTAAAAAGAGGCGATATACGTTTTTGGGTGAAAGGCGATTTGACAGCTATTGCATGGAAAGACAAACATGACGTACATATACTAACAAACATGCACAATCCACCAGCAGAGGGAAATTTTTGTGATGTACACGGAAATGCTGTAAAACCGCTAATAGTTTAAGACTACAACCGGAGTATGGGTTTTGTGGACAAAGGGGATAGAATGGCGAATAATTATTACATCAGCCGGAAGTCATGGATATGGACAAAGAAGTTGTTTTTCCACTTGATGGATGTTACTATTCTTAATAGTTTTGTACTTTCTAAATCACTTGGGCAGAACCTTACACACCGGGAATTTCGACTAAAATTAGTGCTCGATCTTTTGGAAGTGAGTGGAAGGAAATCTCCTACTTCAATTAGTGGTAGACCCAATCCTGTTGAGAGCAATCTCAATAGACTTGAAGTGAGACAGGGTAGTGGCAGGGTAACGTCCTCGCCTGCCAATCCGAAGGTCGCGGGTTCGAATCCCACCTAGGTGGGTTTTTCTTCACCTAGGGAATGGATGTTTGTGATCGTCCTTGTTATTATGTTAATGAACCCCTTGTAAAAGGCCGATTACGGCTGTTTAGAGACCGCATGGAAATAAATAAATAAAAAATAAATAAATTGGCCTGAAAAGGGAAAGAATGTACGGTGTCGTGTTTGCTCTAAAAGGAAAATATATAGTAAGATGCACAAGAATTCACTGCGCCAAGTGTGGTGTTGGTTTATGTATTGAAAAATGTTTCTGTTTATATCATACAAAAACGAATTTTTAACGAGTACAAATATAAGAATTACTTTTAATTAACCCTATAATACTCAGCTGCAATAATAATTCTGTAATCAAACATAGTTGTATATTGTACTAATTAATCATGTTTATTTGTCATAAAACAAGTAAAATTACTATATTGACCTTATTTTAATTATAATAAAAAGGTGTCTAATGAAGCAGTGTTGTTTTTACTTGAATAAACTTTTTACCATTTTCTTCTGTAATTATTTGTTCTCAAGTTATATCTACTTCTCTGAATAGCTACACTGAATGTAGAGAAGGCCATTTAAATGCCTCGGCCCCCGGAATATACAATTGGGATTTAGACCCGTCCTTTACAGGTTAAAAACTGAACAATTGAAAACGGTGCAATAAACAAAAAACAAACAAATGTTGGCGCTCTCCAGCTTTTAGTCGCCGTAAAAGCTCTAATTTAACCTCGAGAGTTAAGTTTTTCCTCTTTTTCTCCTTGCCGGTTATCACTCATGGTCTTTTTATTTAAAGGGAAAATATAATTTAAACAAAGTTCACTCTTTATTTTGGCCTACAGAAACATTGACAAGTGTACACAGAACAATGAAGCAACTGCAAATACTGACATCTGGTGCGTTGTAAATATGCGGAGGCACTGCGCAGTGCACTTCCTTAATTACACCAGAAATTTTGAAGAGCGTTTATGTGGAACACGCGAGTGCAATTCAGAAAAAGTTATTAAATTATTTTCAGCGTTAATGCAGAACAGCGTTAATCAGGACAGCATTGAGCGGAGATTGGGTGTAATGGTTTTTGAGATAATTAAAAAAAAACATTTTTAAGGAACTTGGAAAGTTCAATACCATGAAAAGGTTGCATGATATCAAAAAAATTTAAATTAACTTATAAAATACAAATAAAATATAACATATAAATACTTACTTCAAATTCATTTTATATTCTCTCAAATAAATTAAAAACTCTTGCGCATTCATTGCACCAATACAGCTATTGTTAACAATGTATGTTCGATATTAATATATCAATTCCATTGTGTATGATATTCTATTTTTAGTATCTCTTAATGAAAACAGTTATTCTCTCCACTGTGGATGGAGAAAGTAAAAAGATAAAAATCCGAATTTTGCTTGAACCAAAGAACTGTGAACCAAACCAGTCAAAAAATTAACTATGAACCGATCCATCATCAAAAATTGCAAATCGAACCACTCCAAAATTTAGAATGGTTTACAGCTCTGGAAAAAGGTCTTATATAGCCACCCTGCTACATCAAAAAATTCAGATGATTGCGGTAGTAACCACCAAGTTGCATTAAATCAAGATGTTTATAATGAAGTGGTCAAAAATTTATTACACTACATCTGGCTAAACACTAAATTGATGTCAAAGAAATAATACATTGCTTAAATGGAGTGTTTGAAAGGACTGCAAAAAATAAATTAAATGTGGGAAAACATTAAATGCAGGTCTCTTAAATTGGGGTTTCACTGTACTTGTGAGTGAAATGCGATTCAAAGCAATATCTCGCACTTCTCTAGTATTGCTTGTACAGCATTTCAGTCTGTAGCAGTAAGGATGGGTTGCACCAAAAATAAAATCTCAGAAAACATCTCCAAATTAAAACTTTTTTTATCACTCGCACATTGATGGTGATCATACTTTTCTATATGAAAATATAATGGAACTGTTAAAAAGAATCCACAGAATTTAAATTTACCAGTACAACACTTAAAAGCTATTATAAGCTCATATATATTAAAATAATAATAATATAATAAGTCCAATCTCACCTCATTTCATCTGTTAAGCCAGTCAGACGACATAGCTCAGGAATCAAATAAATCAGTTCTGGAGCACCAGCACGTCTTTCCCTAGGCTTACTACGAGAGACTAACAAGGGCTGCCGATCATCTTTAATATTGATGTCATATCTCTGAAATTAATAACAACCATCTTAATAGAAAATTAACCCAATCTATAAATATGCATAATATTTTCTAACGAATTTTATGAAGGCTAAGAGAGGTCATTGAAATGCCATTGCCGAAGTCGAGACCCATTATTGTGTCAAATCTTATTTAACACTTTAGCTGCGGCGGACATCAATTGACGTCTTTTCAAAACTTCCGAAGATTGCGGAGGACGTCATTTGACGTCCTCTTAGTTTACATTCTATCTTATGCGGGAAGACGTCTTTTGACGGCTCCAGCATTGTTCCGTGGTGTTCGTCGATCTATTTAGTTCACAAAAAATCCTCTATGTGGGGTATGCGTGCATTATTTGACGAATGATAGTGAAACGCATTTTGTGTCGCTCTGACAGTTTGTAAACAAACGACCATGGCTTCACATCGATTGACAGACGGCGATATTTTGGATGAATTACGTTGTGATTGGGACGAAAGTGATAGTGATAATGAAAATGCTGACTCGGAAGACGATCCAGATTATGTTCAAGAAGAGATTGACGCTGATTCAAGTAAGTGAACCTTTTCATTTTATTACTGAACTTCACTTTTCTTGTTGGTATTTTGGATTTCAGCTGTTTGTTTTTCAGAATTAGGTATTTACTGTTCAATTTTGTTTATTATTTTCCGATTCAACTTGTTTTTATTTTATTTTAGATGACGGAAGTGATAATGTAAGTGAAAACTCTGACTCAGAACAAGAAGAACCTGCTCAAGTTCAACTTCAAATTCCCCCTAGAGGGAGACCAAGAGGACAAGGTACTGGTGCTAGAAACCGTAGAAGTGACTCACAACTTGGATGGACTTCAGTTGATCAAGTTCCAAATATTGATGTTTACACTGGACAGTCAGGTATTTCAGATGTTACAGAGCTTGACAATAATAACTCATTGCTAGATTTCTTCGTATATTTTATTGACGATGATCTTATTCGGCACATGAAGGAGCAAACAAATTTGTACGCAAGACAGAAGATTCTGAAACTTAGAAGATTGAATCAAATTTCCCCTAAAAGTAGAATAAACTTATGGAAACCAGTGACATTAGCAGATATAAAAAAATTTATAGCCATCATTCTGCATATGAGCATTAGCGAAAAGCCACAGATCAACGATCACTGGTCGAAAAATCCTGTTGTCTCTTGTAACTTCTGTCCAAATATAATGAGCCGTGATAGGTTTTTAGCCATAATGGTGAATTTTCATCTGAATGATAATACCTCGTATATAAAAAAGGGGGAGCCAGACCATGACCCTTTGCATAAAATTCGACCTTTTATTGAATCAGTTCGTTCACGTTTTCAAAATGCCTATCAACCTGCGGAAGATATTACAATTGATGAGGGAATGTGTAAATTTCGAGGCAGATTGACATTCAAGCAATATATGCCTAAAAAGCCCAGCAAATATGGCATAAAAGTATACATGCTGTCAGAATCTGATTCTGGGTACATCTGGAATTTTGATGTTTACTGTGGCCAAGAAAATGTTATTGTGAATGTTGTAAAAAATCTCCTCAGTAACTTAGCTGGAAAAGGGCACACATTGTACACCGACAGGTATTACACTAGCCCTTCTCTTGCCACTGATCTAGAGAAAGAAAAAACAGGTTTAGTCGGCACTACAAGAAATAATAGAAAAGGTATGCCCATTGCTCTGAAAAATCCCAGATTGCAACGAGGAAAACAAATATTTCGGAGAAATGGTAATATTTTAGCACTATGTTGGCGAGATAAACGTGATGTTTATATGATAAGTACACGACATAGGGCAGAAATGATTACCTACGCAGATAGAAGAGGAAGAGAGAGAACCAAACCAGCATGTGTTATAAATTATAACAAGAAAAAATTTGGAGTTGACCTTTCGGACCAAAGAATGTCGTATGGTGCCTTTGAGCATCGCAGCGTCAAGTGGTGGCGAAAGTTATCTTTTCACATCATACTAATGTGTGTTGCCAATGCCTGCATTTTATACACCCAAGTTATGAAGAAGAAAACTACTATCACCCAATTTATGAAGGACATATGCAATGAACTTGTTGTATTTGAGGAAGCTTCACCTCAACCCAGCACAAGCAGAACTCAACTAACCAGGCTCACAGGGAATAAGCACTTTATGGAAAAGATTCCTCCTCCCCCTGGAAAGACAAGACTACAGAGAAAATGCAAAGTTTGCTCTGACAAAGGAAAAAAAGAGACAGGAAAGGCTGCAAGGAAGGACACATCTTATCAATGCAGTTTATGTAAAATCCCTCTGTGCGTACAACCATGTTTCAAATTGTTTCATTCAAAAAAAATTACAAAAGTTAGTGTTAGTGTTAGTTTTTTATTATGTAAGTGTTCCTAATTATAAATAATTTTTTCTCACATGATTTGCATTTAATTTATTTTAACATAAAAATCACCACACTCAATTATTTTTTTCTTTTTCAAAAAAAGCCATTTATTAGGTAAATTTTATAGCTCTTAATATTTGCTTAATATTAAAAACCTATTTATCATCAAAGAGTAGAAGATTGAAGCTTTCATTTCATGTAAGTAACATTTTTGTAGGTAATATAGTTTTTCCACCATAAATTTTTGAAAAATGCCGAAAATGGCCAGCATTGGCGGAAGGGCTGCCATTTAAATAGCCAGCAGTTAGAGTGTTAAGTAATATGTATGCACAGATTAAGTCTAAGGAAGAATACTAAGGTTTCAAGGGAGTGGATAAAATGCAAATCAATTATGTTCATGTTATTCCCCTTATTTTTTAATTTTGGCACACATACAAAAGTTGTGGTATACTTTTTGGTAAATAAATCGCTAATACTTTCGTGCCAAACGAATTTTATATACCAAAATAATTTTTACTTTCTGGAACATTCAATTATGTGAATTTTGTATTTAATGTTTGCTTTTAAGTGCATATAAAGTTTTTTTTTTATTTTTAAACTTAATACTTAAACCTTTCACAGCGCATTTTGTTTTCAACAGTTTCCCAAAAAATGTCATTTTGCAATAAAAACAAGTTGTACTAAAATTATTTTTTACTCTTTCTATGGGATAGCTTCCTTAGGCAGGCATTTCAGGAATTTTTTTGTCTAAAGCAATATTTAATAGTAAAAATTAATGTTTTTACCAAAAAACAGCTGGAATAATAAAAATATCGAAATATTTGTTCCAGCTATTTATAAGGATATGGGAAGAGGTCTAGAAGCATAACCCATAGATTAAATACAGTACTCTAACACCATGTCACAGAAAAATTTACCTTATAGGAGCTATTCTATGCGCAACCAGAAATCACAGCCATGTTTTAAGCTTTCACTGATGTCAGCTGATACCATTCACTTTACCATCAAATATGACGGTATGCAAGAATTCAGTATTAAGTTAAAATAAAATTGAAATAAAAAATTAATGAAACCGACTTTTATATGCACTAAAAAGTAAACAAAAATAAAATTCACATAACTGAGTTCCAGAGAATAAAAATAGTTTTGGGCGAATACAAATTTCTATGCATTTCTCATATGCCCAAAACTATTTGTAATTTATGGAACATTTTATGTGGATAATGTATGTACCAAATTTGGTTGAAATCGGTTCAGCCAATTATTCCCTGATATATGCATATGGATGGACATCACGAAGACACTAGTGCTTATAATCAATGATGAAAAGCACTAAAAATACATCATCAGAATTCACTTTGCATAAGGTTTTGCTGAATATATTTAATAAATTTTCACTATTAATTATTAATAATTTATATTTTACTGATTTTGCGACAAACAGCTGCCAATTATTCCATTCTGGGAATGAACAGGTTCATGAGTCACTACGTCATACAGTAATAATCTTAACTTCATTCTAAAAGACAAAGGCATGAAAATCACAGGATGTTCACATTTTTACCCAAACATGCTACGGGTGTAATGAAAACTTCCAAACCAAGGGACCAAACCAAAGGACACACCAGCAAAATGCCTCTCCCAAAAGAATTATTTGAGTATGAAACAATTGTGACAATGTCTTGACACCCAACAGACAGACTACAACATATTTCTCTTGAGCCCTTAGCATTCCTGCTACCAACACTGACAAAAAGTGATATTTATATTACCATTGTCAATAATAACATTTGTTTCCCTTTTTTCATTGTTGTAATGAAGATATATTTTTATATGCTATATATTGAATCACAAGAGCCATTTAGCAAACCAAGTGAATTTTAACGATTATTTCACTTTTTTGGACTTCTCACATATTTTCCTCTCATAAAAGCCATATTCTCATTATGAAGACACAAAATAAGTGTGGCTTATATGCTACTATATTGCAGTAAATTCATCACAATTACTTACCTCCTTATAATACTGCATGTAAGAAACATCATTGCCACCCTTGGAAAATGTTGACCTTGGATTAACTTTAAAGTCAACGTCATCAACCCGGTATGTTCTGTTGTTATAATCAGTCATTACAATGCAACCAAGAACTTTCTTCTTAAAAGATTCCTGAAAAACCAAGCAAAAAGCATAAAAACAATTAGTCCAATTCAATACAAAATCTTGTAGCTAACTTCCTTAACAAAAATTCCTCCTTTCTAACCTGTTCAGACAACTATGGGTGGAAAAGACCCCCACACAAACTAGCCAATATCTTTTAATAGATGAGCATAAGATGCTCTTACCTTTTATACCTAGTACTTGAACCCTCTCATTCAGTTATTAACTACCTTGATATAAGACCATTCAGTTTTAGCGTTATTGATAGTCACTCCCTGAGTTACGTAAGCCTCGACTTACCTAAATTCAGACCCCATAGATTACTAAAAAAAATTTCATTATGTTTACGTTAGCAGTTTTCGTAAGCATGGGTTGTAATCCGGTAGCTCCACTATGTTACCCAGCCACTGTTACCAATCGGGCAAATTTTTAGCTAGATCTAGTGTCTTAGGGTTCGAACTAGCACCTAAAAACAGGCCACAGCGATTATCTACGAATCGATTTAACAATCTACCTCATTCTAGCAACTGGCTATAATCGTGGCATATACAGTAAAACCTCGTTACTTCGATCCTGGATAATTCGAAACAGCATGTAATTCAAAGCTAAGAGCAGTCCCCGGCCAACATCATAGCATACTTTTTAGAAAAGATTATTCAAAATACATCTACAATGAAATTTGAAGTCATGATCTGGTCCGTTGACTCGCGAACATTTCGTTTAATTCGAAACCTTGACCCATACTGTGTGTTTAAGTGGAAAATTCGTGCATGCACATGACAAAAGGATCACATTTTTGTTCTCCATTTCTCGCAAACGAAATATACATTGGCCCCCCAAACAGGTAACTTCTTTTTACTTATTAAATAGTGAACATGAAATACAATCATGGATGATACAAATAGAGGAATCATCTTATCCTTGCATCACTAGACCTCTTACGAAGTTTTGTTTATGCTTTTGGCATGTCACTCCCAAGCAAATGGTTTCTGAACCATTTTCAGTTGATGTATCCAAAACACGGGTACTTCTAAATTCAGTATTCTAGCTTTATTATTTATTCACTAATATTCATTGTAGATCAAATATTTACTTGACGAAAAATATAGTACTATCATTTGAACATGACGGCAATGACAGACATGCTGCCATCTATGGGTGACTATGAGACTTAACCCTAACCACAAATTTTTTTCCGGACCCCCATTTAAGCTGAGGGGTGATTTTATCATGATAGATTTTGACAAAAAACATCGGCTTATATTCGGGCAGATACGGTAAAACCAAATGCATATTACACAGAAATATAAATCATAATATAATTTCCCACAAGAAGAAATTATAAAAATGCACCATTTATTCATTTTACTAAAGAATACTAAAGGCTTACCATGTAATTCTGATCATTAAGGCACTCCCTCATCATCATAAGGACATTATCCTGGCGCATGACCTTATGTGATATTTCAGCACACATCAGAAGTTCCGTTTCATGTTGTCGGATCGAGGTAACATATCTAAAAGAGAAATTACAGCACACACAGTGAGATACATATAAGATAAAGCAATAATACAAATGTTATTAAAAACTTTCAATTATAATTGTAAATTTGAAGTATCACTTACCCCGGCCAAAGCTCCAAGCGGTAGTCTGGTATGTTTACCTTCGCAGAAGCATCAAAGAAGTTTCGTCCAACAAGTTGAAGTTGCATGTGACCAAAGGACTTACGTACCAAAATATTGAAAAACTGTATGTAATGGTAGTCCCCAACAGCAAGATCACCAACAAGTTTTATGGTAATGCGCAATTGAGCGCCATCAGAATTGCGGGTTGAGAATACTTCTAAGGGCTATAAAGAAAATTCTTCTGCTTAATATCTTATTTTCTATTTATTTAAAAAGAGCAGATTTCCTAAATGCAGTAAGACATCTAGTATATCACCATTCATTACAATGAAAAACTTAATAGGAAGGTGATGTTTGTCACAGCTAAGTGTTGCATTTAAGTATTAATAAGCTTATAAGAAAGTCTTACAGAAAAATAGCATTTCACTAATTAAAACTTACACTCTGAGCAAGTTTATGACTGGTGAACATCATAGTTCCATCAAAAATATAACCTCCAAGAACAGCTTTGTGATCTCTCAAAAGTGACTTTCTAACAAAAGTCCTATCCTCTTCAGGAGAAAAGTCAACTCTATATTGGTACAGGCACCAATCAGTCCTGGACAAAATTTTAAAATAATTTGCAGTAATGTTGATAGCTCGACCCGAGGTTCCTGCAAATAATTAAGCCATACTTATAATTTTGTTATGCATCTGAAAAATAGTCCAACTCTAAACATCTAAACAAAATTTTAGTTCGAGAAATTGTCAAATATAGTAGACCATCAATTACACAGACTATGGGAGGGGGGGTTAAGGGCTGTCCAGATTAGGCAATAGTCTGTAAGATTGAGGCAAAAAGTACAAGGTCACCTAAACTGCTTAAATACATTATGAAAAACAGCTTTATTTAAGAATTTTGGGAAAAATTGTTCATTAAAATAACAGAAAATAACTAATTCGAATAATAATCCTCTTGTAGAGAAGATCGACCTGACAAAAGAACAGTTCCTGTCCATAAAATATTAAGTCCATAAGATCAGGTCCAGAATTGAGTTTTTTACTGTACGTACTTCATCCTCAAAACACTTTTTACACATCAATATCATGACTTCTTCAGAGCACCACCCTCTCAGTTTGAGCATAAAGTTTAAACAATACCATGCTTATGATAAATAATACGATGGTAACAAAAATATTCAATTATTCATTGATATTGGGTTAATGAAGTCAGATATAGAGATTACAATTGAGTCCAAGGACATTTACTGCAAAAGCTAGGTTTTCATTGAACCAAGTTCTGCATACACAAAAAAACTAAAATTCACATAACTGAATGTTCCATTAAGTCAAAATAGTTTTGGACATATAAAAGTCGTGTAGCATAATGTTTAACGAATGTCTTCATTAATATTCTTTGTCACACAACTATAATTTGCCCCAACTATTTTTACATTCTGGAACATTCAATTATGTGAATCTCATGTTTGTTTACTTTTTAGTGCATATAAAAGTTGGTTTTATAAACTTTTTATTTATTTTTTAAACTTAAAACTTACCGTATTTACCCGAATCCAAGACGAGGTTCTTTTTTTCCATATTTCAGCTCGCAAAAATCGGGGGCTGTCTTAAATTCGAGTACGAAGTCATATATCATCAACACATCACAGTCAATTGATTGCACGTCAAAATGCTGTGCTTCAATTCGTGACGCATCAATTCTTCGCATGATAAACTGATTGTGCATCAATACATCATTCAACAAATTCATCGCGCATCAATTTATCGCTCGACAAATTCGTTGAGTGACATTTCATTGCGAGACATATTTGAAGGCGAGACACTATGACAAATATCGAGAGATGAATTGATGCACGATGAGCTTGCCGTGCGATGCAATGATGCATGACGAACTGCAACAAATTGATGCACGACAAAATGACTGTGAAGAGTTTTCATAGAACCGTAGGATGTACGATTACACGTTTAATCAATGTTTTTTAAACAAATAAAACAAGATAAAATAATAGTATTTTTTTGTAAACTTACAATCCAGAATTCAATTAATAAAATCTTAATTTAAAAAATACATTTTAAAGTTCTTTATAAGAAAAAATTTGTAACAAACCATTTCAATTACCGTATTTTCTGGTCTATAACGCACACCTTATAGATAACGCACAAGTGATTTTCTTCAAACCTGGTATAAATGTATAGATAACGCGCAGTCAAAAAAAAATCTATTTGAAACAAGCGCTTCCTGAAAAAAATGAAACAATTAAAATTTGCTGTGGCTTTCCATTATTCAGTTGTTTTCATGTACACCACACGGTCTTATTGAGTCTTGAATTAGCTTGGCGTCGGTATTGAAAAAGTTTTTAATTTACCATGGGAAATGAAAATATGCGAAAGCAAAAATCATACACTCGCAGTTTAAATTAGAAGTCGTAAAATTCGCTATAGAAAAAGGAAATCGTGAGGCTGGAAGAAAGTTAAACGTAGGGGAATCAAGTGTACGAGAATGGCGTAAAGGCGAATTGGTGCTGAAAAAGTTGCATCGGAAAAAACGAGCAATGCGTTTTAGAAAATGCTTTTGGCCAGAACTCGAGGAAGAACTGTATGAGTGGGTGATACGAGAAAGGGCAAAAGGCATTAGGATTTCAACAACGAGGGTCTTATTGCAAGCGAAATGCATTGCTCAAGAGATGGACATCGTGGGCTTGAAAGCGTATCATTCCTGGGGATTTCGTTTCATGAGGAGGAACAATTTGTGTGATCGTACATTGACAAGCATCGGCCAAAAATTACCGATGGACAGGGAGGCGAAAATAATTAAGTTTAGACAATATATGAAAGAAAACGTCTGGAGTTGATGCATGTCGGCAATATGGACGAGGTTCCGGTGAGTTTTGATTTTCCTTGTGCTAGAACTGTGAATCTTAAAGGGGTGAAAGTTGTTTCCATAGTAACTACTGGGCATGAGAAATCAAATTTTACAGTTGTTTTGTGTGCAATGTCTGATTGGTTCTAAGCTCCCTCCCATGGTGATTTTTAAACGAAAGACTGCCGAAAGAATGCTTTCCCATGGACATTGTAATAACTGCAAATGAGAAATGTTGGATGAACCAAGAAATGATGAGGGTTTGGTTGGACAGTGTGTGGAGAAAGCGAAAATCTGCCTTTTTTTAATTCGAAGTCACTGTTAGTCATGGATTCATGTCATTGTCATGTGATGCCTGAAATTAAAAAAATTGTCGGTAAATATTCAAAGCTAGCTATATTCCCGGTGGTTTAACCAAAATACTTCAACCACTAGATCTGTCCATGAACAAGTCATTCAAATCAAAATTGCGAGCAAAGTGGGAGGATTGGATGTTAGCAGGTGTGCATCAATATACTAACTCCGGGAAAGTGAAAAGACCATCCTATGCAGAAATGTGTAAATCGATTTGTTGTGAGTTGGGGATCTGTGACGGCTAGTTGTGTAAAAAACTGTTTTGAAAAGGCTCTTAGTGATACACTTATGACAAGCACGGAAGAAGTTTAAGATGATGGTGATTCTTGTGAAAATGAAGTTTCAAATGTGCCTGACCAAATTATGAGTGCTATTGAACCATTTGACATTGACTCAGGCGATTTTTATGGTTTCAAATGAATTGTAAAAGTTAATATGCATTAATTTCAATAAAATTTTATTTTCCTTTGTATAATACGCATGTTTTTTCCCGACTTTTATATTTTTTGTATAGATAACGCACGTGTTATAGACCAGAAAATACGGTAATATTACTTTAGTTTTCACGTCCATGGAACCTATCCTCATTGACATAATGATCTCATTTTGCACGAATTTTGCTTGGTGTGAAATTTTCAGGAACCTATCTGTTGCACAAAGCGAGGTATTGCTATATTTGACTTCATCTACCAGAGACTCCCAATTGTTCTCAGTAATGATGGGGAACAGTATCACAGAAAATTCAGTACAGCAGATAATGTGGTTAATACTTTAGAACCAACTGACCGATTTTCATGAAACTTGGTGGAAATCTCTTGCTAGATGGGCCGAGCTCCCGAAGATAGTTTTTGTTGCGAAGACTGATGTCCTGGGTTCGATTCCAGGAACTATCCTTCCCATATGATTTACATGGGAAATCTCAAATCCATCGTGCAGGGTAATTTTCTCTTGCACATTAAAATATCTTAGAATTGTAATATTGGAGTGAGTTTTGTACTATTCTCTGAGGAAAGGAATGAAGATTCTAATTTTTATCGTCGAGTTTTGCTTATAGATTGTATTTCTTAGAATTTTGTGTAAATACTGGCGATTTTGCAGTTTTTATCACTTATGAGTGTTGCCATAGCAACAACTATTGTTGGACTTCAATTCGGTATATTCTAATACGTACATGTTACTTTTGCCACACAAATATACGTGATCAATTTAATATTCCATTTGAATGTATTTGTTTTATTTTATAATGTTAAATTATGAAATTTGGGAACACGAAGAGCTACATATCCACGATGACTTCAAAGCTACTAAAACCAATATCAGTATTAAATAAATGATAAAATGGAAAGTAGGCATCAAGTTCTGTTTGGATCATCTCGTTACTAATGCTATTGTTCTAATTGATTATGGAGTATCTTGTAAATAAAAGATTTTCAAAAAATAACCAAGATTCTGTTTGAGCATTAATGGTATAACTGGCTCTTTCAGATAAAAATTTGCAAACTATTCTAAAAAAATTTGACAAGCTATCACAAGGACTTACCCTTTTTACTACCCTCCTTATCCTTAGGACGTGTGTGCAAGACAGCTTGTGGTAATGGTCTACCTCCTCTCATTGCACCACGACCACCACCAGTTGCTTCATCACCAGCACCAGAACCTGTAAACAAATTGCTCTGCCATTATCCAGATACTAAGACCAAAACATATCACATGCAATAAAACCATAAGCTATTTAAAGTCAGAGGAACATGGATTAATATAAAACATTCATGCATTATACCATCTCGAGCAAAAAAAGCCATAGAAAAATGTGACAAAAAATGTAATAAAAGCATTGCATTTCATGTTACTATCTAAAATAGTTCAAACGAAACAATTCACTGGGTATTATTCAAGTTCTTTATTGTTTCTTTTAAAAGTGGCTCAGAAGCAATTTTTTTTTAATCTATTTTATTTATTAAAAAAAAATTCAAAACTTGGCGTTGATCAAAAACTCCTTTATAAACTATATTACAGGTGAACAATCTCTCACTTTAGGCTTCCTTGTTGTAGCATGTCTTATATTATATATATTTATTTATATATATTATATTATATATTATTATAACAATAATTACACAAAATACAATCTGAAATTTATGCCATACAGAGTACCAGTGTGCATGTGCTATTATATAAATGCCAAGTCCCCTGACTGTGTTTATCCACAAGTCCCAGATATATTTTACAGCCAATCTGCAGTCCCATAAAAACCTAACCCAAATTTTGAGATGACAATGTAGTTTTAGGAATGGCTGTCAAGATTTAAAATCACAAGCAAAATGCTCCTACATCAAGTTTAAAATGAGATTTAAATGCCCCCATGCCAAAGGATTAATTGCTTATTCTTGAATTATTGCTACATTATGCTCAACTGCTATAAATTATATTTTGAATCATAAGGTTTAAGGCTGAAAAAAAAACAAGGGTACTTGTAATCAGCAAAAAAATACATTCACAAATCAAACCAACTTACACAAGTAGTAGTATTTCTTATAAAACAAATCCATTAAGAATTAAGCATAGTAGTTGCTTATTGTGATTCATGCAAAATCCAAGATAGTTACAGTAGTCCTATTATCTAAAATAAAAGAAGAATCATTTCAAGTAAAAGTCAATTATTGTTTCATAGATGAGAATAAGGGAGTTGACTTTTATTATGATGATCTATACCAGGAGTGCTCAAGACATTGATCATGATCGGCCAGTCGATCTCCAACTTGCTTTAGGTAGATCTCTCTGAAATATATTTGTCTCACCCAAAATCTTAATCCTCCAGCTCCAGCTTTCTCCTATCTATTTCAAATTTCCCTCTGAGCTCAAAAGACTTTTTATCAATGAAGATGGACGGTCAATCACCACACAAGTGGATAGTGATAAGTGCCAAGTCTGAGCATAAATGTTGATAGAGGATCCTTCTTAGGTATGTTGGACAAAAGAAAACAAGATAATCCTAGAGGGAAGGTGCTACAGTCCAACACAAGAAAAACGACACAATTCCAAAAATATTAAATAAACATGCAGCATTCACCATAAAATTAAATTGTAGCCATTTTAAATGAATGATACTTCTATATAATACATTTATTTGTTCTTGGAAGAAAATTAGAAATTAAACATTGACTTATACTTGAAATTTTCTTTTAATTCAACCTGGTAAATGGAAAGAGAAAACAAACCTTTCCAGGAACTAGTATGGGCACCTCTGCCTTTTGGACCTTATGAAAGAAATCCAAAGAAATGTCCTTGTAGTAAGGAACAACAACCAGTAGCACCAAGACTATATGAAGCAATTCCATAAGGAAACTATTTCAGCTTAACTTACATTTATTCCTAGCTCTTATTTCATAATAGCTATCTCAACATTAACACTTTCAGTGCATAATTATGCTATATGCCATAAAAAATAATCATTGTAAATGAGGTTACTAGAGGTTCATATAATGGGACATTAAAATAATTTACCAAATTAATTTATTAATTCCTAAAATTTTGGCATGATGCCACATGGATGCAATTTAGAATCTGGTTATTTAAATTTTTATAGATTACACACACCATACATAAATGGATGGTGCATAGAAAAGGCCTATCTTTATGATGTCCCCCACTTCTCTAGCACAACATTTGCCCAATGATTTCAATGACAAGTTGATAGCTTATCAGTGATACATCACTGGCTTACATAAAAAGCACAATATAATTCACTTGAATAAATGGGTAATGCAGGCCAAACACGTTTATTTTGACATGCCGTCAAAAGTAACTATCAACATAAGTGACAAATCAGTATTGCTCAAGTCCATCGGAAATGACAAGTCAGTTACACTTGCAGGCACAGCTGATGGGCAAAAACTGACCCTGTATGTGATTTTGAAGCATAAAACGAAACTAAAGGACAAGTTACCATCAAGAGTGATCTTTCATGCGCAGAAGGGGTGGATGAATGATAAACTTGTAGCAGACTGGCTAAGATCGTGTGGGATCAATATCTAGGTGCATTACTACGTAATGCAGAGAATGCTTGTGCTTGAAGCATTCAGGTGTCACTTGACAGAAAATATTAAGGATGGTTGCATTACATACCAACCTAGTTATAATTTCATGTGGTATGACATCTCAACTACAAGTGTTGGATGTTGCAATTAATAAACCTTTCAAAGACTACATGAGAAAGGAAAACAATGAGTGGTTATTGGCTGGTAGCCATGTATTAATCCCTTCAGGCAGATAAAGAAACCACCAACCACTGCCTTGGTGCAGTGGGTCAAGAAAGCCTGAGACAACATCACCTAAGTCCATTGTACATGGATTTAAGAAATGCTGCATATTTAACAGGATGGATGAGAATGAATATGCCTTGTAGGAAAAAGAGGACGACTATCTTGATAACCCAGAACCTTCTACAACTTCAAACAACAAAGAATTAGGAGAGGGAGAGGATTCAGAAAATTAGGTACCGTAAATACCCGCGTATAATGCGCACCCTCGTATAATGCGCAGGGGTGTTTTCAGCCTCAATCTATGATTTTTCTATATACCCGCGTATAGAGCGCACCGATTTTTTTAGCGTTACCATTCCAGAATAAAGTATATAGTGTAACGTGTTCTAAAGCAATGATCGAATTATTGGTATTATGTATTGGTAACATAATGAAAGGGCAAAATGAAATTTTCGAATAACGTTCCAAAAGAACGTCAGATAACTTAATCATTACATACTCTGTTTACTTACAAGGTGATATTAGGACAATAAATCGAATTATATTAATTTCATAGTATGGCATATGACATTCTTTGAGCTAATAAAATAGAATGACGATAATCCTTAATTTTTTACATACGTTTTAGTCACGCCTGAGGTGGACGGGTTCGCCCAACCTTCAGTTTTACCCTTATTAGAACACTCAGGAGCACATAAACACGATATCAAATAACCATAATTAACTACAGACTCGAAGAATCAAGAATAAATCGCGTATGAAAGCTGAGCGAAAGGTAGGGAACGATAACTTTATTTAGTTCTACAAGAAGCATCAACTCCCAGCGTACTCCCGGACGCCGGTGTAGTGTGACATCATGCGTAATATGACGATTCCGATAACAACATCGAAGAAGAATGGTCCAGCGACGAAGAATTTCTTGGCTTTTAAAATGAATAAATAATGAATTCATTCTTTTCATATCTAATTAATGTATGTTTATAGAATTAGTTAATAAATTTTTGCTATTTTCTATCTTACTTTTTGTAAAAATCACCAATAAAAATGAGGATATCCGGGCAGTAATTACTGTGCCGAAATTGTGGAAATATGAGGTCAAATGAAAATAGGAAGATTATGTACCCTCGTATAACACGCATCCTAATTTTTAACTAGAATATTTCGAGAAAAAAAAGTGCGCATTATACATGTTATTAACCTGTTGATTACATATAAAATAAGGACAAGTACATCACCTTTTTGAACTACACATGCTTGCGGTTTGCTAATTTGCACTTTGTGAAATTTTTTTTTATCAGTATTACTTCTGTTTTGCGCTGATTATTTGCATTTCGCATCATCCGTTTGCGATGCCAACAATTGGAACTCCCTCTACTTTTTTGTTTCGAAGTTCAGTTTAAACATTGGCGCCCAAGAAAAGGGCTTATTATTATCCTTATAATGCTCATTATTAGCAGTTTTTGAAGTAAACAAACGTGATAACTCTCAACTTAATTAATTTGTAGCTCAGTTTGAACTTCGCTGCTATTTTCCACGTGAAACTTTAGTTTAAAATTTAAAGAAATGCCATCATTTAGGAATGTAAGGTTTTCATTTATTATTATCTTTGTATTTTGAACATAATTTAGAGAAATGTTATTTTGTTTAGTTAGGTTTTCATTTTTTATTACGAATTTTTAATTTAAATCTAAGAATTGCTATCATCTTGTAACAAGATTTGCTGCAGCATACCTATATTGAACACGATTACTAAAAGAAATGTTACCACTTTAATGCTTTGTTTTTATTTTTTTTGTGGTATATTTTGAACAATTAAAAGAAATGTTATTTTAATAAGCTAGGTTTTGATTTTCTGTTGCACATTTCGAACATAATTAATCAAAGAAATGTTACCACTTTATAATTCTAGTGCTTTTTGCGACTTAGAAACGTTTGTTGCAGAACCCAAGAATACATACGTGGGTCACGTACTCAACATTTCATTTCAGCAGTTCATTCATTTAAATTAAAGGATTTCCTTGGAATGAACAAAAGAAGATCGAAAATCGCATGTGAAATTGTGATGGAGATAAATTGCAGAAGTGTCGAAAGAAGTGGAATTGCTTCGTAATGCTGGATTTCCATTTGCTATTATGCGTTTTGAAGATAATTAAGAGTTATTTTTTACTTTATGATGCTAGGTTTTGATTTGCTGTTACATTGCTGTAACATTTTTTTTCTGTTAAACATCACTATTTCTGACAAAAAAAAGTAAATTTTTTAGGTTGACTGGGAACCGTAGAGAGCCTTTCAAAAATTTATATTAAAGCAAAAGAAAAAACCCTTCTTTCACTCCCACTGTTGATGTGAACCAAAAAAATGGACCAAAATAAATAATGGTTTTTGGTATCGGTTCGGGTTTAGAAAAATATTTTTTTCAGTTCGAGTCCACTCCAGCTATAATAACGGTTTTTTCATTTTCAGTCTGATGCCCTGGTTGGTGTAGCCTATTTGGAAGCATATTTCTCAGCTGGTGTTTGGACTATTTTTGTCATCTATACCTATACACTGTCAAAAAGCCGAAAGCTTCTATTCTTAAACAATACTAATTTGGACCGAAAATATGAAATAGAAGGGCTTTTGGACACCATTGTCCTCCCTAAGAAAAGCATTGGAATCAGTTTTGAGCATTATAAAATTGGGTAGAATTAAGATAAACTTGGGACTTGAACAGTTATATAGACAAAAGAAAGAAATTCAGTTTGGCTATCATGAAAAATCCAACTTTCGGAAAATCCATTTTTAATACGAAAAAATGTAATTTATCAAAAATGAGAAATATTATTTTACATTTTTGATGACCGAGTTTGGACATGAAAAATCACAAAAATTAAACATTCGATTCCTACTGCAATAAGGTAAAACATTAATTCAAAGAAAATAATAATTGCTCAAATCGAGTGTTTGATGGGACTGCAAAAAATAAACTGCAAAACTCTTAAATCAGGGTTTCACTATAGCACCATTTATAAAACTGATTGTCTGTCAAATTAAATAGCGTTTTAGTGAGTACAAAAATAAATTGTACAATGACAAATACAAGAAAAGTTTAGATAGGAGGAAGAACATGAAACACCAGATGTTTAATAACATTTAAATCAAAATATCATACCCAAATACACACCACCTTGACAAACAAAAAACCCAGTTATAATAATCAGGTTTAGGACTTACACTCCTTTCTCAATTTTACAAAACAAACCTGTTATTTAAAAGTAAGAAAAAATTGTCCATTAGATATAATATACGTTTTAATATGTCATAAAATCAACAAATATTTAGCTGACATATGGATATTTAACAGGATTATTTAATTAGTACAATGCAACAAAATACCTTTTGTAACACAGATGATGACAGCACATAACATCTGCAAAACAAAGGAACTATTTGCATCTAAGTAACTACTGTAATTCCAAATAATTCCTGTTGAACATTAAGTCAATTTGAACCCATTTAGCAGAATCAAGGATGCACTAAAATTTATAAAAGAAATCAAAACTTATAATTATTAAATTTATACAGTATAGAATAAGAAAAATTACTACAAAATAAAATATTTGAGACTCCTTACACATTAAATCAAACTATTACAGAATCATTATGGCAGTCTTAATAAAAATATAATAGTAAAAATAATAAAAATATAATAATTTTTGAACTACAGCATGTATAGATAGTAAACATAGTAGTAAAAATAAAACTTCCATTTAAAATGAATTAATACCCTCACCCCAAAAAAGCAAGAATTGACAAAATAGGCCCCAAATTATAATGGGTTCACTATACCCAGAGGTAAAGTGACTTACACAAACTTTAAACCGAAATTGTGCTGGCAGAATTCATGTTAGCCAGGGATTAGGTGTATAAGACTAGTATAAAAGCCCATCAATATGACGGGAAGTAATACATTATTTATTTTAAATCTCTCACTCATTACTCTTAGAAATAATTTATTCTTATCTTTCAAATATCAAAATTTTATTATAAATTCTAAAATAATGGATGTATAACAAAAACTTGAATGCTTTGTTATAGAAAACCATTGAACATTATTTAAGAATCTCTGGATGACAGGTTAAATGCTTGACGGCTCACATTAAGGCACTCAATGCTTACACATATATATTACTCATGAGAATTGAGACAATAATGGGGTCTCGATTTTGACAATGGAAAATCTTCATGAAATTGCTCAATTTTGCCAAAAAAAGTCACTTAAACATTAAATTAGAGTATCTGTGGATTGAAGGAGACAATGAAAACTCCTGGTTTAAAGATCGAGGGTCAATTTTTCTAATTTTTATGAGCAAAAGAATGCAAGTTTGTACTTAGCGAAATTGATTTTTGTGTGTTATCTTATGGGAAATAGAAATTATCTTCTGGAGTCGAGTCCGTTTTTTTTTGGGAATTTTTTTGGTCAATGGCTTTCACTACAAGTGCCAAACATTTCTACCAAATTTCATTCTTCTACCTAATCAGAAAGAATGATAGTAATACCATTACAGCCAGTCAGTTCTTGATTCTCCCGCTCTTTTATAACAACTGTTTAAGAGCAGCATCCCAGTCAAACATTACACCTGACATAACCAAGCAAATTATATAGGGTTGATTATGACTAAATAAACACGGTCACTTTTGCCTTCAGATCGGCATGAGCAGTCCAGGACTGATCCGGTTTATCGTACGTGTGGGGGGAAGCCGAATGGAATGTTCAGTTCAAAATATTGGCCCGATGGACCGCCAAACGATCGACTGACAGATCGGCCTGAACTGAGCTGTTATCGCATGTGTGGATTGGACTGTGGAGGTATTTTAAAAAAGCATGGCCAAAATCCAGTTAGCATTTTTTCAAGATCGATTGCTACATTTTTCGTACTTATTAAGCAGAAAAGAAAATAACATCATGAAAACAATGATTTTTTTAGTCAAACCAAAATTATTTATCTTCTACGAAAAATGGAAATAAACTTGAATACATTTACATTACAAATACTTTATTTAAATAATATGTGTATGTGCATATGTAAAAATTCATCAAAGGTTGCCATTATGAATCATTCACACCGACAACTCGATGAAACTGAGAAAATGCCTTGAGGCCGACCAGAAGGCAAAAATCGTGTGGGGAAATTGGCATTCAGAGCGACCTGTTCAGTCCTGGATTTTCAGTCGGCCTGAAGGCAAAACTGACCGTGTGTGGAGGCCTTAAGTCAACCGCAAGTGTAACAAAATAATTAAAATACATTAATTACATAAAAATAATTATATCAATAAACACAATAATTGTTTTATTTTTGCTACACAATTTTGTACACTTAGGTTTGAAAGGACATTTTGGGCATCTTGTTCAAACTACTGTAATCTAGATCTAGGATCTTCAACTATTTTGCTGCCATACCCTTATGATGTTTTTGAAAACTATACACGCACATCCTAGTAAACAAAACTGATGAATTAGTCTTCAGGCTGAATTCTAAAAAGCCAAAAGGGACCTCTTGTGTGAAAAACAGAAATCTTCCATCCTATTTCCCCTTTGTCAGTAAATATATGCCCACAATATTTTGTAACATTCATACCTGTGAAATCACAAACTTCATTTCTGATGTCACGCATAAAAGCTGAAGAAGAAATATTATCTTTAATATTTAAATTTTGTACTTTTAACTCCTTAACCGTAAATAAATAAAACAAATCTTCGTAGGAAACTTTACACCCTAATCAATGCAAAACCACAAAACAGACAAAATATCACCAAATCACCCGACAATAATATAATCAACCTTTCTGAAAAAAACATTCACAAAAGAAGAACTCACAATTTTGGAAAAGGTTTCAAATACACTCTCCCCCACAAGAAACCTCCAAAAGAAGACCTCATTGCAGACATTGAATCCACAGTAAAATCATTACCCAAAAACACGAAAAATATTATTAGAAACTCATCCTTACTACAAATTAAACAACCTCTCCAAAACATCAAATACAAAACATTTGCCACCAAGAATACAATACCATTAAAACACTAAATAACGACTGCTTTTATTAAGGCAGACAAGGGAAACTCTGAGGTCATAATGGAAAAACAACAATACTATGAAAACGTCAATACTATGTTAGAAGAAGGTTCCTACACAAAAATCCCCAAAAACCCCTTAAGATGACACAAAAAACACCTTTAAAACTTGCACCTCAATAATCACGAAAAAAAAACGGACTTGACGGATAAGGAGTTAGATTTCACATTTAACATCAATTTGCCGTAGTCTTACCTATCTAAATTTTGTACTGTTACATAATTTCGAGTCAAATTTCATAAAATACACTTCCACCAAGTTAGGGCTCCCTGTGTTTAATTTACTTGATGCCAATTATATCAAGTTCAATCTTCTTTAATAATTTAGATTATAATAAGTAGAAGAAACTGATCACAATTAATACTATTATGAAATACTCAAATGGAGTAATGCAATTAAGAAGCTACATATATAGGTGAATTGGTATTGGTCGATGAAGATGTGCATAGTCTGATGTATTATTCACATATGCACGTATGTATTATTCACATGCCCTTAAATATTTTTTTTATTTTAAATTTTGACAATCATAAAATATAAATCATATAAAACATCGGAAATACTTCTAGAAAGGATTAAATTTAAAATCAAGTTTTGGGCTTCAAAATGGATCTACACAATACTAAGCTCAGCAAAATGTCACAAAGTTATAACAGGTCCCCAGTACTTGTTCTTTTCATAAACTGAAGAACACCTTCAATGAATTTTATGTAGAAAACAACTATTTCATATCAAAGTACACGAAAACTTACTCTGACCATAAGAAACATTAATAAAAACTTACCGACACTCATAGCCTGCATCTTGGATGCAGCCTCAGCAACGCCTTGATCAGGTCTGCCTCCTACTCCTCTGTGTACAGCACGACCAGCAGGTAATGGCCCCTGTGACAAAATAAAAATAATGCCTGTTACCACCATTAAGCACTATAAAAAGGCTGTCTGTTTGCATGTTTGTCTGTGGAAAATGCTTTTTACCAATGACAATGTGGCCAAGCTATACAAACGTGAATAATGCAAACTTTTCATACTTTTTCAATCCAACTTTGGTGGTCTGCATAATAAATCATTTTTCACCATCCTATCATTATTGATGCAAAAAAAATAATGGGTGCACAAGTATTATAATTAAGACATTTCCCATTCTCTCAAACTTTCCCTTCCATTCTCCCTCCCATCAAGGGTTAGGTGGAAGACAGGAGTTCTTAGTAAAAATCTCATCCCAAATGAAGACCATCACCACCTAATGATGCTCTAATAGGCGAAACCAACTGATTAAATTCGTGTTTAATGGAAATTACAAGTGTGATCTCGACTAATGTCGTTAATTCATTCCAGAAAATCGCAACATAAGGCGAAACAACATTAAATGAATCAATATTTCCCATAAGAACCCATTTTATACAATATAATTGGTTCCAAAACTTCGGGTTCAAAATCTCTTGAAATGCAAAGACATCAAATACTGTATTTTATGGAGCTTTATGGTACTATATGATATGAATGGTATTATAGATTATATATAAATCAATTTAAAATTATTGTTAATATAGAAATAGCATAAAATAAACATGACATGACTTCATTTCAATTCACCCAAAATCAGAAAAAGCTATATTTCACAATAGTACATTTAGAGCAAGGGTGCTCAAGACGTTGATCGCCAAGTCGTTTATGGTAGATCTCTTCAAGTTAGTTGACCCAATTTTCAGCAGTGAAAATAGCTGGTCGATAGCCAGTTAAGCAGAAAATGATAAGTAGCTCCAAGATTTATCTCCACGAGCCCGAAGAGCATTTGATTCAACACTGTCTAGGAGCCCAAAGGAAGTGTCAGTGTGTTGGGATAAGCAGTGTATGCCCTCGAAAAGTAGGGATATGTGTGTAACAGCATTTTGTTGATTCCACATATATTTGCGAGTCAGCATTACCCAGCATGAAAATAATAAAATCCAAGCATCAGTCCACTTTAATCTCTTGGACAACTGTATGCGGTTAGCCATAAGCAGGTATAATCCAAAGTCTGTACAGCTTTCTGATGCTATGCAATGCAAATCATCCGTCTACTTAATACTGCATAATGAATTTAATTAAATGATTTATTTTGTACAGAAGATTAAATAGTCCTTTGATAATTTGTTGTCGGTAGATCACATTAAGAAAAGAGATAAAATAAACTGGATAAAACAAACACCATCCTCCAGCTCGAGCTTTCACCAATCTATGGACGGTCGATCGCCATTCAAGTGGAAAGTGAGAAGTAGATCCCAAGCTTTTCAAGTGTGATCACCCCTGATCTAGAGACTTGTTGGTCGCTAGAAATTCGCTAGTGAATAAACAATAGTACTCTGCATCTAAGCTCAAAAACTTACATTAGGCCATCGATTGTTTCGCAACTTACATTTAATGCGAAATGTGTGGCAAAAATAAAATTGAGACTTTTGAAAACATGGCTATTATCTTATGATAAAATCTTTTCCGAACATGGTGTTAGGTCAATGTTGTTCCAACAAATTTTAGCCATATAAATATAGTTGACATACATATATAGTAGAGTAAATAACTCATGTTTTCCGACAAAAACTCTACCCAGACTGATTAATCTCCACTTTATTTTGAAACAGCACTCTCTCTCTTTCTTTATCCTTATGGCCAACAATACCACTATTCCTGTAAATGATATCCACTGCTCCAGTGTTGTAGTTAATTGCAAATACGAGTTATAGTTTTGGAGATAAAAATTCAAGAAAATCCCGAGCAAAACATCGCATATTTTATTTACATCGATCGCTAAGATGGTTCTCTCAGCAAACAACAATTAAAAATCCATATTTTTCTATCCCATGTTCCTATATTATCTGTGAGGTATAGAATAATATTAAATTTAAAATTTGAGAATCACTCAATCATTCAATATTACTTTATAAGTACTTCCAATAAAGAACACCTTTGAAATCTTTGTGTATTCGGAATGTGCTTTTACATCTTGTTTCTGTGAGGGTTAGAGAATGAATCCTTGACAAGTCATTTTAAACAACAAGACTAAATGATTGTTAAAGGGCTTCATCACAACAACATCTATAGTTGGCAGCACAAATGAAGGTGGGCAGCACCTGTATGTGCAGAAGACAAGAGATGTCATATGGTTTCTCTCACTCCTTCACTTGGCCAATCAGCGTCAGTCAGTTACAGTGGCTCTTGGTGTACATGTACATTTGCAGCATGATTTTTGTTTAACTGCATGTTTTATGATTGAGATTACCATCTTGTGGCATTCTAAAATGGAAGGCGAAGGAAATAAATGCAAGGTTTTGCACAAACAAGCAAGAGAAATCGTATATAAAGTGTATCAGTACTTCAAAAACAAGTTTGTGCATGTAGACAATTCAACATACAGGTGGTTACAATGTTGCCAGCTTGCTAGAGCTAATGGCAAGTGCTTGTGGCATAGCAGCATAGGACTTTGTGTCATGAGTTGTTTTCCAAGCACATGCTTATGCAGGCTGGCAGTTTGGCAGCAATGTAACTTGTATTTCTCTCTCTCTCTGCACAGTAATCTCAACTCACCCACCTTCGCTCGTGCTCCCAACTATAGTACTTGTAGCTGTGATGACATTCCTTCTGGCATGACCACAACCAGTATTCATACCTTGCATGGCATTTTTGACTTCCTGTGTTAGATGGCGTTTGAATGCAACTAATAGGAGCATTGCTGTCTTAACAGTACCTCAAGTCCTCTATTAGAGACAGACAATACTTCATTAATTCTGTTGACATCCAACAATTATTCTTCAGTATCAAATATTATTAGTAAAATTACCCAACCAGACAGCTGCAGGGAAAATCATGGTTACTCAAGATGATATCACAGCTGGGAAATCCAGGTTCAACACTGTGTGCACAGTTGACAGTGGAAGATTCAAAGCTGTAGCAATTTCAGTCCCTTCTTTCTCAAAGAACTTCACAACTTCAACTTTTACTTTATTGAATCTGCATGTTTTGCATAATTGTAACATTTACCTTAATTTCCAAAATATAATCATTTAATACAACAATAATAAATACAAGTGATATTATAGAAAGATTGTGGATTAAGGTTATCAAGTCTCTGGCCTTCTGTAATTTTTCCTAGATTTAATTTGTCCAAGTTGTACCATAGAGAGAAACAACCCATGACAGAAGACAGAAGCAATAACACTTTTGTAAGGATAACACTTGAATTATTTGGAAACAAAACTTCAACACAATATTAGTAACTGGGGAAAGGCTGAATGATTCAAATACTACTGTAGTATGGAAGGTTACCAAAATGAAAGAATTCTACTATCACATAAAAACACATCCTACCTGGGGTTGTGCTGGAGTTGGCATCTGCATTTGGGGGGGCCTTTGACCCCAAGCTCCTGCCGGTTCTCCTGAGGAAGGACCTGGTTGCCTTGATGGTGGCGCACTCCCAGGATGCCTCTGAGGAGCATTGCTTTGGCCCCTGCCTCTGCTACGCCCCCGAGCTCGACCCTGAGGTGGTTGGTCAGCCATACTCCCCTGAAATTCATAATAAAGAAAAAGGATAAAGTACTGAAGGTAACTGTAATTTACTTCAAGTGTTTAACAAACTGCATATTATTAGAAATACATTATAAACTTCAAATGGGAAGTAAAAAAAAAGAAAATTTAAGATGTGTACCTAGCCACAAATTGTTGTAGACAACTTATATTTAATCAAAATAGTCTCTAAATAAAGTGGTCACAATTACTTTTACCAATCATTTCTTATGCTTCATTAATATATTGCCTTCTAGCAAGCTAAATGTTCAAGCAATTTAAATTGTTCATAAATTGCATAAATGTTGGATCATCCCATTTCAAGCTGGCCCAGTTTGAGCAACTTATCAAAAATTCCAGCAACATCAAAATAATAGCAATGAACTTTTTGTTTGCGATAGACAAGGCAGGATTAAGGGACTCGGAGCCCTAGTCCAGGGCCGTTGGGTGGGAAATCTGTTGCCTAAGGAAAAAAAGACAAAATGCCACAACACAGGAGCAGACCTGCGATTTTGCTATGCAATGCCGCACCTAGAAAAGTGGTGTAGCATCAGAGGAGACTTTGAGACTAAGTCTCCCCAATAATTTTGTATAGTTGAAATTATTTAATATAAAATTATCTTCGAAAGTAGAACCATATCTTTCTATTTATTATGTTGTGGAACTTAATCGTCAATTGAACGATTAAAACACCAACTAAATGCAAGTGCTGTTTATACAGCTAGAGATGACTGAATGAACATCAAACCCCAAGAGTGAACTAAAGCAGTCTCATCCATGTGTGTGCAGAACGTAATGTGCTGCCTCCCTCCCCCACCTGTCTAGCTAAATACCCAGGCATACTGGACAGGCCAGATACTAGTCTCTCCAGCCCATCTGTACCACTTGGAAAGGCTATTAGGCACTGTGTTGCGGGTATCATGTGTAGATTAATTGTATACGTGTTTATAATTGTCTAACAAGGAGAGGACACGGTAGTGAGATCACGGATTTTTACGAAACTTGGTAGGTGTATAGCTCTGGATTTCAGGATCACTGCAAATGCCCCTTTTGGGCATATATGGCAAATAGTTTTTTCCGAAAATCGCGATTAAATATTGCAATTTCACGTCAACTGGTATAAATTTATTAATGCATGCCTGATTGATCAAGTAATTGTTGGTGATGAACATATAGTGGGTGCATCCGAAACAAGAGGGCACGAATTCGATTCCTTATTGGGTAGCTTTTTTTCTTTCATTCCTCCTTTTACAAATCCTTTCTCGTATTTCACATTAAAATTTAACTGGGCAGCCACATTCACATTTTATTTCATATTGTTAGGTCATGGTCCAGATTTGTTTTCATCATTTAGTGCACGATTGTTTCAACAAAGTTAAAATTATTAAATTGCATATTCTTCATTGATCTCGGCACATACTACATCCTATATTGATGCTTATGACATGGAAGGGATCCCTGAAATTATTTTAGCCAAGACTTCCTCCGGATACTTAAAATAGACACATTAGGAGGAGGTATATCAGGAAAAGGAACATTGAAAGTATAAAGGAAAATGAACTGGTGATAAGTCCATTAAAAGTACAATAATATAAATTATGCTTTGTTTACATTGATCATCTATTCAGTGTATTACAGACTGCAACTATAGTCAATGTAACAACTTGCCACAACGAAATAAAAGCTGTAATGGACAACATAAAAAATTAAGAAGTGGAACTTTTGTTGAAGAATGCGTGAAAAACTGGATAAAACTGAACAAAGACTTAACATTTAGAGGCAAGAAACACTTAAAAGGGTTAACCTACGAGATTCTTGATTCTCAAATTACACAAACGGATACAGGATTTGGAGATTTTCCCAAATTGTTTGTTGAATTATACTGCTTTTCCCATCTTATGATGCTTAACCTTGGAAGTGTAAGTGAATGTCACACTGCTGCAGCCAATCAAAGCCTGACTGACTGGTGATGGAATGGGGAGCTAGTCAGTCTCTCTATGACTGCTGTACACTTCACATTGCTCTGAGCTCAACGGTGTTGCCAGTTCTATTGCGATCACTCAGTATATTTTGAATTGTGTTCGTTTTATCACAAAAATTGTGTTTCTTTATAACCTTGTTTCAAGTGTAACTGCTAATGTTACATCAGATTTGCAATGGCAAACAGAAAAGAAGTAATACACCGGCTAAGACGCAAAATAATAAACAATGTCCACAAGTATTTTAAAAGGGAAGCAAACAACAACAGGCCAGTAACTAATGTGGCGAAGATCCAGGAAAGAGTATCAGAGGCCTGCTTAGTTAGTAGAAGTGTACAGCAAATTATCAAAGGACACGATAGCCTGGAAGTCTCGGGATCCACCTCATTTAGTTCTCCCCATAAACACATCAACAGAAAAAAGGTTGTTACAACTGATGACTTCGATAAGGACATCATTTGTTGAAAATGGAGAATATCCTCTTTTTTTTAATTACTATCGGATTTGAAAAGAAATGAACTTTGAATGGGAAATGATATCACTCTGGAGGATTCTGAAATTTATGGGGGTTTAGGTACAGAAAAGGTAACAATGGGAGTAAATTCATAATGGAAAGAATGCACGTCATTATGGCTCACATAAAATACTGCATCAATCCAAATGAACCTAAGCATATTACATTTTATTTGGATGAGATGAGGGTCAACCAGAATCATGCCCCTAAAAATATCTGGTAGGATGAAGATAATAAGGGTGGTGTGAAAGTGCCAATAGGAAAGGGTAAGAGAGTTATAGTGTGCCATGTGGGCACAGCAGAGAATGGTTTTTTAGAAGGTTGCAAGCTTGTCTTCAGACCAAAAGCCAAGTCTTGTAGTGATGACTATCACAGATATTAACGCGCATGTTTTCAAAACTTGGTTTTTGAAATTTTTAGATCTTCTTGATGAGAGGGAAATAATAAAAGATGCAGTAATCATAATGGATAATGCTTGTCCTCAACAAAACATCATCTTCCAACACAAGAAAGGCTGACATTCTGGCATGGTTATCGGCACGAAATATAACCCAGGATGTGAGTCATACTTAGGCAGAGCTACTTTCTTTGGTTAATTTACTAAAGCCAAGAACTGAAACTTATGAGTTGGATGGTATTGCCCAGACAAGAGGTCATACATTAGTACATCTCCCACCATATCATTGCCAATACTATCCAATTGAGCTCATATGCTCACAGGTGAAGTAGGAAAAAAACTTTCATTTTGGTTGATATAGAGGCGTTAATGAATCAAGAACTGGAAAAAGTAACTAACAATGATTGAGCAAATTTGTGGAACATGCAGAGAAGCTGCAATGTGACTATTGCCAAGATGTAGGTTTGGATTAAAAAATGGAACCAATAATTATTAATATGCAAGAATATAGTAGTGACTCTGTCACCCATGATAGATCAGACACCAACAATTGCTGTTAAAATGACAGAAGCTAAACAGAATGAAAATGTGAAGTTCACAGTAAAAACAAAAAAAATTATGTGACACGCGGTACTTAAGCATGAAATGAGATTTTGCATTATGTATAGCGCCATTTCAAAAAATATAACACACAAAACATTAATAACAGAATAAAAAAAATATTAAAAATAAAAAGATAATAACAAAAAAAATATTTTTAACTTTGCCAGTGCCGGTCCAAAGCCTGGATCTAAAAGAATGGAAAATATTTTATAATGCTAAAAACCGTCTGGTAGAAATTGCACATGCTAGCCACTCAAAAACTTACATTCGCATGCAACTATTAGCGAGAGCTGGAAACACTTCGACATTTCGAAAGCTGCAAGTAGTGGTGGAAGGGAAAAACGCTCTCGTATGTCATTTGCAAAGTGAACGTCAAGCGCCATAAGAGCAAAAAAGGAGTCGAGTGAATGAAAAAAATTTCATGGATTAGAAGAATTTCCAAAATAAAAAATGTTAAAACAGTAGGTTCTTTTATACAATAGCCCAGCAAAAGTAAACAGCAAATCAACAGATTGTTGTGTTCACAAAATGATAAATTAAGAGTTTACTGATTGATCCTCTTTATTGAATGATATGAATTTTGCAGGATTTTACAGCACAAGGCCAATTACACTGAATATCAATAACGATTTAACAATATTGAAATAACAACAAAGACAATCACATACAACCATGCTCAAGGCGGGATTCGAACCCGAGACCCTAGCATTGGGAGCCAGATGCGCTAGCCACCCCTCTGCTGAGGCCATCGTGTGATGAATAATGAATGAGTTGTGCTTGATTTCTTCTTACAAAGGAATTTGGTACTTAAGTATTCTCCACAGGTTGAGGTTGTTTTTTTATTTTTCAAGGGGTTGGGTGAAGGTGGTCTGGTTGGTTTCCATTCAAAAGTTTTGATATAGGAAAATGAATAAGTGACGGGTTGGGTGTTGGTGGTTATAGTGTGTTTCCATGAAAAAGTTTTGATACAAGAGTACATACGTAATGGAAATTTAACGAAGAAACATAACCACCACCACTCAACCTGGTTGAAAATTAACTGTTTTCAAGATATATTTTGAAACAAAATGGAGGCTTAACCAATATATACCTCAAAAACAGTTATTTTCCAACCGGATTGGGAGGTGGTGGTTAGGTTTTTTCGTTAAATTTCCATAAAAAAGTTTTGATATAAGAGTACTTACGTATTCTCCTATAATAATGAAGTGTTACTCATATCAAAAATTTGTGGAAATAAACCTAACCACCTTCACCCAACTTTTCCTATAATAATAAAGTGCTGCTGCTTATACCAAAACTTTTTAACAAAGAAACCTAACCAACCTTCACCCCAACTTGGTTGGAAAATAACTGTTTTTGTTTAAGCCTCCATTTTGTTTCAAAACAGTCTCATTATCGAATCGTTTGTTCCTTGGAGCCACTTTTGCTGGGGTTTTGAGAGTGGTGGGGCTATTGTATAAGAGAACCAAACAGGCTTCTTGGGGCTATTGTATTAAAGTACGAAACAGTATCATTTTTTTCAACAAATAACTTCAAAATGAACTAATATTTACGCTGACGATAAGAAACCACAATAGCTCCTAAGATTTTTCGTTAGTAATGATTTAGGCTCAGTTTACATTGTCACCAAGGCAAGAAGCACGAGTACCCTCAAGAAAATAAAGGACTATTTAAGAAATGCTATGTCCAAAAATAGACTCGTGGCTAAGCACTATATCCATTGAAAAAACGCTTCTTGAACTTTCAAGCGATCATTCGTTAATTGGGCAAGTTATAAACGTATTTGCTGAGAAATATAGACGCTTTGAACTAATATACTATAAGGGTAAACGATTTTGTAGTCTACTTGGTATTTGTTTTAATAAAATTATGCAGTACCGTACTTTATATTGTATAAATTAAATGCAGTCAAGTTGTTGTGATCATGATAAAGATAGGCACACATTTTTCTAGTGGCGAGGCGTTGTAAAAGGGTCTTGTATAGGGTTTCAAAAGGCGCTTCAGATTCACTGGCTCTAAACGTATTGTAGTGTGTCCTCCACCCCAATAATGAAGTGTCCCTGCCTTGAGTCTCCACAAGAAAGATTTTCACACTACGTCACTGCTAGAAAAATGTCGGTCGCCTCTCAAACTCACCTCACGCTACAACCCTAGGGTCAGGCGGACAATTTTTCCCCAGACCACGCTCAAACCAGACTGAAATGATCACGGAACCCTGGCGCACCTACGCGATTGCGCCCTGGTTACACGGACATAACTAGCCTCCAAACTGTGGAAGGGGGCAGCATGATTGCGAGTATTATTTGGAGGGGCGCACTAATATCATAAAAAATACAATGCATAAAAATTATATGAACAGAAATGTTTCCCACCAATCTGTATTGCACTAATAACACAAATTAATGGTAATTTTGTATTTTAAACAACTAACTAGGACTTTTCCTAATTACGTCCCTGCCATTTAATCCGGCATGGCGATTGCAATATTTCTGAATTATTACTAGCAATATTAAACGAAACGTGGATTCCGAGCACTATTCGAAGCAAATGACGTATAAGGCTTAACACTAGTTATTCTACTTCCGAATATGTCTGTTAACGATGCTATTATTTAACTAAATCTACCGAAGTTATTTAAAGTCAGGATATGAAAGGGCTCATCAAATGACAAGACGCTACTAGACCTGTTACCGCGAACAACACGTGGTCGACGTCCAACCATTTAAATTTAAACTTGATTAAATATTAAAAGCCGCCAAAACGATTCAATTTGGAGCGCGGTAAGCTATATAGTTATAAATTTAAACGAGTTTTCACAAATCCAACCTCAAAAAAGTTTTCACCTACAAATCAAATTTCCGATCCAACTTTCAAAATAACTCCTTAATTTTAAGTTGTAATATCTAGAAATAAACATGAGTAATTATTGCTTATCTTAATAACTTACCGAAAATTGTAGTGTTCTATAGCTAAAACGTTACACACCTAACGAAGTTAACAATAAGGATGGCATAAACGTACGGTTACTAACTCAAAGTCAATCAAGTCAATCCACTCACGCTATGCGGCGCTACGTAACAACTAAGTCCAGATTTGGCGGTCAATAGAAATACACTAAGATAAGAAAGCTTAATTAAATATAATTTATGAATAAATTATTATATTTAATTAATTTATGATATTGTGCAAAAGAACGTTTTTATAATAAACCGTAATATATACCTTAGCAAACTTACACTTCCTTATCTTCTTCTTATCTTCTGCATTTACAAGATGGCTGTACCCCACCGTACTCAGTGTAATCGTAAAGATGTAAACCTTCCCGGTAAGGGATGTTAACTGAAATAGTTGTAATTTTCTCTTCAGATTTTTCTGGAATTTTTAAATTAAAACTTCATTTCTATTCTTCACTGGCATTAAATTGCTTAGAAATAGTTATTTTATAAAGAAATTTAATCAATAAATTTTATGAATATCAAAATAAAGAAACTCCTTAGCCGTGATTACGTCTAAAGATGAGTTTTTACATTAAATTATGCTTTTTACAATCGTAATGAGAAAGAGTTTGAATATGACTTTCCTTCTCATTTCAAGTATTTTTCGAACTACTCTGAGTTGTATGTTTGCAGGTTTGGTTTGTGATAAGAAATTTATTTTTACGTTATGGGGTTTTCATTGTAGTGTTTCTGAAAAGTTCATCTGACATTTAAATAATCTTGGCGACAAACTAAGCATCAAGGTAATATATGCTGATATTTTAGTAATACTGACTTATAGTTAATTGGATTATTATTACGAGACAAAATAATAATATTGATTTTAGAAGCATGTAAGCAAATACACTAGAAAAGTGTATTTGATGTAAGTAATGGACATTATTTGAGTCAGGTATTTAAATCAATTGGATAGTTATTCAGTGTGACTGAAACTTGAGGAAACTCATTCCACAGCAAAAAGCAGGAATTTGACAATTGGAAGAAATCAGGAGAAGCCAATTTTAAGAGACATTAATGATAGCTGTTAGAAGAAAAGCTACTTATGTTTATCAAGTATTTATTTTTCAAAGATGTAAAATTTCAAGTCTTGTTCCAGTTTCCAATTCATCTTTCTGAAAAAGCAGGAGAATGTCTTTGTAAATATGTCTGCCTGCATAGAATCTACATCAAAACTTTCATTTGTTTATCTGGCCATCTCACATGTGGAAGACCCAAATTCAATTTTCAGTCAAGACAGAATTTTTCTCCTGCTTTTATTCAGAATGATAACATTGTTTTAACAGAAAACCTTATTACAGTTTTACAATAAATGAATTTAACTGAAGCCCAACAAAAGTAGTAGTATATGAAATTTATAAACTTATGCACATTTTTGTTTCACAACGTCATCATTTTAGCATTGTTAATTTAATAAAAAAAAAGTTTTCCCAAATTTCTCATGAACAAATTAACCAGGATCAAAACCTATGTTCATAGTTTATAAGGATGCATCCAAATTAGAATCTTCTGAATTCCTCTGTTTTTGTTGCATTTGAGATCAGCTTCATACTCTACCTCTGTGGTTTGTGCACCACTAGTGCGGAATTTTTTAAGTGGTACACAAGTTTCAAAACTGCAGGAGATAAGCATGGTTTTTTGTTCAAATAAATTTATTTATGTGATAGTCATATTTTTGCGAGTGGTTCATGAAAAAAAGCTTAGAAACTGCTGCTCTACATTATTCATTATATTTTGTTATTTTTCTGCAATATTTATGCCAGTTCAAATACCTTTTCATTAGTAATTTCTATCTGTATTGATATTCTGAGCATCGGTTGATCTTTTTTGTTGCGAAGATTTAAGTCCCGGGTTCGATTCCATGAACTATCCTTCCATTTGATTTACATGGTAAATCTGAAATCCATCGTGCAGGGTAATTTTCTCTTGCACATTAAAATATCTTAGAATTGTGATATTGGAGCGAGTTTTGTACTATTATCTGAGGAAAGGAAGGAAGATTCTAATTTTTATCGTAGAATTTTGTGTAAATATTGGCACTTTTGCAGTTTTTTATCACTCATTATGAGTGTTGCCATAGCAACTATTGTTGGACTCAGATTCGGTATATTAATACGTACATGCATTATTTTTGCTGCACAAATACATGTGATCAATTTAATATTCTGTTAGAATGTATTTGTAATATTTTATAATGCTAAATTATGAAATTTGGGATCACAAAGAGCTACATATCCATGATGACTTTAAAGCTATTATATTGGTATTAAATAAATGATTAAATGGAAAGTAGGCATTAGTTCTGTTTGGATCATCTTGTTTTCTTTGTACTGTTCTACAATTCACCCATTAATGTGGCCTAATTTTATATTTATAATTACACCAAAAAATACTAATAGTTACAGCAACAAGCAGTGGTGGTACCAGGAGGAGGGAAGAGGCACATGCCCCTTGTCATCCGGCCTCCAAATAAACAAGTATAAATGTATAAAACTATTTATTCGGAGCAGCTTGCAAATTACCCAGTCAACATCCCTGTTGTGATTTCTGATCATCTTTTGCTGTTTATTGCAAGAATATGAAATGGTATTATGGGAACAATTTGTTGATTTTCTTTTGTCTATTTTTGAGATGATTCTTGGTGAGCCTTCAGCTCGCTTTGGTTTTAGTTTCTATGTTGGGTTAAAACTGCTTAGGGTGCTTATGTCCCCCTCGCATTCCAAAGGAGAGTATCAGTCACCATGTGGGCAGTGATTGGGTGGGTAAATGTCAAAAAAGGAAACAATATTATAGTCCGATCTTTCCGCTGTCATATGTATAAATTTACCAGAACATATTACACTACTTACCCATATGACATAAGCAATGGCTATTTAAGACTTTTATGGACATTCTGTCACACTACTGAATAAACAAGCTTTAACTATGATAATTATAAAACTTAGCATCAATTAACTCTATTGGTTCATTTTTGCCGACTTAATGAATGAAAAAGAAGTTAATAAATGAAACTCCTATCCAGAGCACTTATTATTCTTTATGAAAACTTAAATATTGTCATGTCACTTCTTTTTTATATGTTCTCTAATCAATATTTGAAAATATACTCAAAAACCATTCCAATGAATACAAAAAGAAAAATAACCTGCACAATACGATTTCCATATGATTTAAACTGTCATCATTTCAATGCTGGCTGTCTTGCTTGTGGATTAGGCAGAGTAAATTCCCTCCATTACTTAGTAGCTTTGAATTGCGGCATGGCATGGCCATTGATGCTTTTGCTTGTGAATTTTGCTATAAATAAGATTGTAATTGGGCTTATGAGGTATTTATGATAAATATACAAACAGTATAACAGTAATAGTTTAATACATCCCAAATTGCTTACATTATTCTGATATTCAAGCTAATATAAATTTAGGAATAGAAACACCCAGAAGAGAACCATAAATACAAAAATGTATAATTATTAATATAAATAGATATATTTAATACTCTTGATTCCAATCAGCCAGGACACTCAAAATATTGCTTTCAAAATAATTTAAATGAATTAAGCCTGAATTAATAATTTTGATAAATTCAATATATTATGCAAAACATGAATTGAAATTTCATTTCTTTAAGTTGTATGAAATTTTTAAAAAGGAGAATAGAATTGCAATTAAAATAAACAATACCCATTACAGAGAATGCAAATACAGAGATATTAATAAGATGCAAAAAATGAGCACAAATGGAATAAATGGCAATATTTACTCTTTCATTGTTACTTTACAATCAGGAAAACATTTTATTAAAAACTCTCATCAACCACCCCTAATTGAATTCGATGACTTATCCCCCCATAACCATTCGAACAAATTCCTCATAATGAACATTCCCTTGTGAGTCTTCCTGCCCAGCCATTAGTTGTTCTACTTCTTCATCAGTAAGTTTTTCCCCTGTAAATAAAAAATAATTCGCATTTTAATTCACTTTCAAATAATCCCAAATATTTTATTAATAAAGACTACAGGTTTTGGAAATAGTAAATGAAGAATCATGGTAATGGAGAATCACATTTCTGAAAGTTGTATATTTTAATGATTATCAATGAGGAAAGGCAACTGCATGTCAAATCAAAGATGTTCTTTACGTTAAAGGTATAATGAAGTACAACAAAATATCAAGATAGTTAATTTCCAGTTTATTGATATATGTGACATAACCAGATATCATGACCCAAAAATCTTCTTGTTTCAAGTTTGTACTCTCACGGAGTCATGGACAAAACAAAAATAAATGCGGAGATATAATGAAATGATGGAGTTGTGCCCCGGAAGGTCCTAGTAGGGAGAAATGAAGGCAGAGTGAGGGGATGAGAGGAAGGGAGAGTGAGGGGATGAGAGGAAGAGTGAGGGAAGGAGAAAAGGAGGGAGAGTTAGACAGATCAATAAATGCAGTGACGTAGCTACTGTCTGGGCAACCTGGGTGAATCCCTAGGTCCCGTGCTTCAGGTGGCCTGCAAAAGATTAAACGTTGAGACCGGAATGTTGAGAGTTTGCACTTGTTATTCTTTAATCTTACCATACATACATAACAATTTTGTGCCATCTCTCTTATTCTGGTGACGATAAAGTGAATTAGAATTGTAAATAAAGTTATTAAATCTCTCAGTAAATAAATAAAATGAAATTAACTGCAGGATTGCATTAAATTACGATTGTTGTATAGCACTGGAACGTAACAGAATAACACTATGATGGGAAAATGACATGATTCGCTCTAGAGATTGGTAAAGAAATAAAATCCAGTTGGGAACACTCCAATATGTGGAAATATTCCATAATAGAAATAAAACACTTATTGTAATTTCCACTAAAAAGATTTACTCGGCCGGTTTCATCTATTACAGCATCAAACAAAAGCTTTGTTGAGGGTTGTATATACATACAGTGTGTCCTCGATTAACGTTATTAATTTGTTCCAGAAAATCGCGACATAGAGCGAAACCGTTAAATAAATCAATATTTCCCATAAGAACTCATGTTATACAATATAATTGGTTCCAAAACCTTGGGTTCAAAACCTCTTTAAACACAAAACGACATTAAATACTGTATTTTATGGAGCTTTATGGTACTATATATGACATGAATAGTATTAGAACATATTTAAATCAAATGTAAAAATATTATTGGCACATAAATGGCATAAAATAAACGACCTGACTTCATTTCATCACACCAAAAATCGGGAAAAGCTATATTTCACAATAGTACCTTTAGAGACAAGAGAAAAGAACTGCGTAATATCAATCCGGCAAAATTTAGTACAATCTATAGAGAATGATGAGTTTTTACTAGAAAGTTTATGGTAAACGCATGTTCATGAGTTCACATTGCTCAAAAAAATGCAACAAACAAATTATTTATTGTACAATTACAGTATAATTAATTAAAATCTAACATATTATTTTTTTCAGTAAGTTGCTAGATCGCTATTTGTTGGTCGCTAGAAATTCGCTAGAGAATAAACAATAGTGCTCTCTGCAACTGAGATGGAAAACATGTTACATTAGCCCAGTGGTTCCCAAAGTGGGCAGTGGGTTTACCTAGGGGAGCGCAAAGAAGCAAGGGGGCGGCAGGGGGGCGTTTGAGTGTGTTGATCGCTTGTTTAGGTTAGCGCATAGCACGAAAATTTGTGCATGTTTGTTAAGTAATTACACAGGGTGTCCCACGAATGGTGTACAGAACTGACAAGATTCCATTCTCAAATTATAAGTGAAAATCACACACCCTCGTCTGAGTACAGCGGTTTCAGAAACTATTGTCCTTAGGAAAAATGGTCTCCGCCGCATTTTTTATTTCAAGTGTAAAAGATTCTTCTACTTTCATTTGTACGCCACGATTCAGCATATCTAATGAAAAACAATTTCGATAAAATAACCAGAAATAGACAGAAATATTCTACTGTGGCAATTATATAAATAAGGAAGCATGCAAACCGTAAATGTATTTCCATCTTAGAAAATGAAATGAATCTTTTCGTTTTGTACATAAGTAAATAGAACGCACAAGCTCACTCACGCTTCTTATGAAACCAATTAAAGCAACTTCTGTCTACCAAGGAAACACACCACACCACACTTTCCACCACAATAATTATCGAATTAAATTGTTGGAGAAACAATTGACATCAGAGCAATTGTCGCGTAAACAATTATTGCTTGACTAATTGACTTAATAGTTTTCATTTGATATGCTTAATTGTGGCAGCTTAATAAAAATTATGTATTTAGTTAGATGTATTATGATCATGGTAGAAAGAATCTCTCTAAGGATTAGTTCCATTTTGGATTTTGTTGGCGACCACATCGTAAAACTGTCTGATGGTGTTTGTATATTTTGTGAACTGAAAACTGAATAATTCGAGGGAAAATACGTCAAGGTTGACTTAAGTTTATTACTACATATTAATGTCCTTTGTTTGATCTTGAAATTTGAAGTTTAACACAAGTGTTTTCTGCAGACGAAGAGAACAGTGATCGATTTTTTCCTCGGCTACATTTAAGAAATAACCTCTTTCGAAGTACCATATCAGTCGTGATTGGTTAAGTAAATACTGATTTTACAGTGCGGAAGTTCTTTTAATTTTTGTTATTAAAGATAAACTAAATCAGGAGACTGACATTATTAACAGAAGCTGGGCTTGAAAAGTTAGGATCATGCATAATTGATAATACTATTTGTCCTTATCTTAATAATAATAATCAGTCCAGCTGCAATTGATAATAATTTGTATACTTTAATTACAAGAATGAGAAGCTGCCATAATCCCCTATTTTATGGCCAAAACATATAAACACATTCTGTTTTAATATTTGTCATTTTTTAATTTTACTATTTTTCATTTTCTTTAATAAATTCACCTGCTTAAGATTTGAACCAGTGTCTCTTCATTTAATAAACACACATTCTTTTTATTAATATAGATAGACTTTTTTTTATTCACATTTAATCATTAAATAATTGTTCCAGAAAAAGAATGGCTGAAGCAGAAAAATCAAAGAGGAAATGTAGTCAATATAGTGTGGAATATCTGAAGTATGGATTTATACCAGCAACTACAAACAAGCACCTGCCAATGTGCCTAATATGCGAAAAGGTATTTTCTAAGGCAATGAAACCTTCCAGACTTATTGAACATTTGAGGAAGGCACAACCTGACATGGCAGACTAGAATTTAAAATTTTTTCAATCACTTCGTGACAAATTGCAAAAGCGGCCAACACTGTCAAGTATGTTTTGTAATGACTCACAACAAAAAACTGATGGTTTGCGTGCACCATACAATATTTCAATGTTGATTGCCAAGTCTGGAAAGCCACATACAATTGGTGAAGAACTCATCTTACCAGCAGTAAGTGAGGTTCTGAGTACTGTTTTACAGAAGTCACCACATGAAATAATTAAGAGTATTCCTCTAAGCAACAATTCAGTTCAAAGACGCATAGATGAAATGCATGAGAATGTGGAAGATATGTTGTGTAGCATACTAAGGACTACAGAATTTGCATTACAGCTGGATGAGTCAACTTTGCCAGGCAATGAATCTTTGCTTTTAGCTTGTGTGTGCTTTATAAAAGATGAAAGTTTAACACAAGAGTTGTTGTTTGCAAGGCAGTTAGGAACAGATGCTAAAGGGGAGTCAATATTTTGTGCTGTTGAGCAGTTCTTCAAAGACAAGAAAATTCTGCTTGCTAACATACTTGCTTTTGCTCCATTAATGACTGGTCGCTACCATGCTTGTGTTGCGTACTTGAAGAAAGTTGTACCAAATGTCTTTACCATTCACTGTGTCATTCATCGCCAACATCTGGTTGCAAAAAACCTCAGTGATCGCCTTTACAAGTCATATTACTGGTGTTAGTAAAATCAACGATAGACTATTCCGGGAGCTGTGTGTTGAGAATGATGAAGATTTTCAACATTTGTTGCTTCATACTGAAGTTCGTTGGCTATCAAAAGGCAACTGCGTAAGACACTTTTATAATCTTTTTGATTCTGTTGTGGAGTTTTTTGAAGAGAAAGATGCTTTTCTCAGTGATAAACTTAAAGATATCAGGTATGACACTGCATATTTGTCCCAACTATTTGCAAAGTTCAATGAAATGAATTTACAGTTGCAAGGAAATGATATCAACCTTATTAAGGCCACATCTGTAGTATCTACTTTTATTTCAAAGTTAACTCTATTCAAGTGCAATATAGGCCGTCGCGAGCTATACCAATTTCCCTCTCTGTCTGAGCTAGAAGAGAAAGGCGGGATACAGGATGATGATCTGCGAGTCTTTTGTGACCATTTGGATACGCTGCATAAAGATATGTCTGAACGATTTAAGGATCTTCTTTTGATGGAAATTCCAGATTGGGCGATGAATCCTTTTTCAGATATTGAGGAAGTTGGGGTATTAGAGGAAGAACTAATTGAGTTGATATTGAGCTGAAACCGAAGTTTAAAAAACCTTATCAAGAGTTTTGGTTACAGAAGAAAATTTCTGATCACTATCCTGCACTATGGACATTGGTTAAGAAGCTACTTATTAGATTCCCAACTTCATATTTAGTGGAACATGGTTTTAGTGTGGTCATCCAACTCATCTCCAAGCAAAGAAATCGACTCCAGATTACTGAACGTGGTGATTTAAGACTCCTTCTAAGTGACTTTAAACCAGACATCGGGAAACTGGCATCATGTCATCAAGCCCATCCCTCGCATTAAAAATTTACAGAAAAATAAACTTGTTACTAAATGTAGTTCTAAGACTTTTGTTAAATGACTGTCCGATTTTAAAAAGCTAGAATCACTAGTCCAGTAATTTCAATATGTTGAATTAAATAAAACAAAACTTTTATTGGATTTGAAATAAATGTGCAATTAATCTTGACCGTTTTGAATTATATTTTTTTATTATCTTCCTCATTGAGTCGTGCAGTCTGCCACTCTGAAAAATATTTTTATAGGTTAGGATTGGGGGGTGTTGGGGATGCATTTATGGAACCAAGGGGGTAGTGGCTTGAAAAAGTTTGGGAACCACTGCATTAACCCATAGATTGTTTCGTAACTTTTAACGCAAAAGGTGCGGCAAAAATACAATTTTGGGACTTTTGAAAATATTTTCCAAATATGATGTTAGGTCAATGTTGCTACAGTATATTTTAGCAATAGAAATATAGTCGACGTGAGTACATAATAGAGTAGGTAACTCGTTCTTTCCGACAAAAACTTTCTTCCCTGATCCCCACTTTATTTTGTACAAGCACTCCTCTCCCTCCCTCTCTCTCTCCCTCCCTCTCTCTCTCCCTCTCTCTCTCCCTCCCTCTCTCTCTCCCTCCCTCTCTCTCTCCCTCCCTCTCTCTCTCCCTCCCTCTCTCTCTCCCTCCCTCTCTCTCTCCCTCCCTCTCTCTCTCCCTCCCTCCCTCTCTCTCTCCCTCCCTCCCTCTCTCTCTCCCTCCCTCCCTCTCTCTCTCTCCCTCCCTCCCTGTCTCCCTCCCTCCCTGTCTCCCTCCCTCTCTCTGTCTCCCTCCCTCTCTCCCCCCCTCCCTCCCTCCCTCCCCCCCTCCCTCCCCCCCCTCCCTCTTTTATTTGAAAACCATTTTGATATGACCAATAATTGACGAGATATGACGGAAAGCTCTTTTTTTGTCATCAGTCAAGTGGTATCTCTGATTGGCCTACGTGATTCATTTATTTCAAAGCCGAGAACATGCGGACGGACGGACAGACCGAAGCTAATAGTAGACCAGTCAAATTCGACATTTTAGGGGAAATAATTCATAAAATTTTGAAACTTGGCACATTTGTCCATTAGGGCAACCTAACTAACATATCAAAAGTTAACATGCCTGACGTGCACGCATCGGCCGTTTTGACACCAATATGGCCGCTGGAGAACGACCCGCGACGCCTTTCGCGAATAACTCGGAAACGGTCAAATCTATAGCGAAACCGTACATAGACTTGTAGAGAATAAAATTTTCTACAAGAAAGAATCTTTACAGTTTTTTGATACTGCGATAGAATAGCAGAAAATGAGCGTTGTTTACGGACCGACCGGTCAACTTAGAAACTTTTTTGGCGGTTTGCGGAAATAATTCATTAAGTTTCGAAACTCCTCACATTTGTTCGTTAGGGCAAACTAACTAAAATAGCAAACGTTGACATGCCTGACGTGAACGCGTCGGCCGTTTTGGCGCCAAAATGGCCGCAGGAGCACGACCCACCACCTGCCTTTCGCGAATAACTCGGAAACAACCAAATCTACGGCGAAACTACGTACACAAACTTGTAGAGAATAAAATTTCCTACAAGAAAGATTCTTTGCAGTTTTGTTGCTACTGCGATGGTATAACAGAAAATGAGCATTTTTGCGGAACGCAGGCCGCGCGGTCTTAAAATCGTGTTGTGAGCTCGTTATTACTTATGTTAAGTAATTGAAATTGAATTGGTGGTGTGGAAACGAGCTCAAAACACTTGATTTAAGACAGCGCGCGGTCTGCGTTCCGCAAAAACGCTCATTTTCTGCTATACCATCGCAGTAGAAAAAATCTGCAAAGAACCTCTCTTGTAGGAAATTTTAATCTCTACAAGTTTGTCTACGTACAGTTTCGTTATAGATATGACCGTTTCCGAGTTATTCGCGAAAGGCCGGTCGCGGGTCGTGCTCCAGCGGCCATTTTGGCGTTAAAATGGCCGACGCGTACACGCCAGGCATGTCAACTTTTGATGCGCCAAGTTTCAAAACTTTATGAATTATTTCCCCTAACCGTAAAAAAGTGTCTAATTTGACTGGTCTATAGGCGCTCATGGTGGAAGCGAAATGCACCTAAAAATTGCAAAGTAACATCGCATTGATTTAGTTAATTGTGGATAACAATTATATGAACACGGCATAACATTAGATTGGTAATGAGAAAATTGGAAATTGTTAACAGAAATTACAAATATTGCGAAAACATTAACAAGTAACACGGCATTAATTCAATTAGTTGTGGATAACAGCAATGAGAGCAAAGGAGAGTGATTCGAAAAAACATTTTCTTCAATTTGATTTGCTATTCTGCCAGTATTTAAAGAAATACATTTCTGATGCCAGCGTGAATTTCTACCTCGATCTATTTCTGTTCCATGCAACAGAACAGTCGGTCTTTTCATCTATCTTTTGCAATATCATTTCAAGAATAAGCGCTTAGGTAAATATAAACAAGTAGAGATGTTCACGGGATCCCCTTGGTACAGAAGTGCTTTTCGTCAAATTCACCGTAGTATAATCGTATAATAATGTATTTCCTTTTAAATCAGAAAATTATTTTTCCTTATATTGTGGTAACCCGGCTTTTTAGATCCGTTCTAAACATGCTCATTTCGTTTTGCCATTCTATACTCCCCCTATAAACGAAATTTCTTTTTGAAATCGGTTCAGCCAATACCTTCGAAATTCATAGTTACAACAGAAAAATTCTAACCTTGATATTGTGGTAGCCCTGTTTAGTCGACCCGGTTGAAATACGCTATTGTGGTTATTTATTTATATGAAGATTACATATATAGCACATTTAGTTAAAATCCATGCGGTCAGTTCTCTACAAATATGTAAAAAAATAATATTTTACTTTTTATTGTGGCAGGCCTGCTCTTTAGCTCCGCTTAAAACAATGTTGTACAAATCTCGCCGTGCGCGACTCCATACGAGGCGAACAGAAAAAAATGTACAGGAGATAAGAAAAAAACCTCGCAGACGGAAATCGCCCACGCAAGTTACAAATCTCCACGATCCTTGCCCCAGCAGACGAGAGGAGGCAATGAAAAGGGCGAGAGAAAATGCTGAGATAACGAAAAGGAAATGGTCACGTATACCGCCCAATTTATACCGTGTGGTTTATCTGAGTGATTTCAGACTAATCTGGCACCAGATTTATTTGGTATCACGTTGTACCACCCCGGAAGGGATATGGCCTGAAGGTGCTTTGCTTTTTATTTATGGGTGATTTTTTTAATAGGGAACCCTGAAGTATTGCTATATCTCAGGATATAAATAAGACAGAAATGCAAAAATTGCTAAAAACATAGTTTCACACCATTTAAAAATATTTATTTTAAAACAATTTCACATCATATGTTGAAAAGGTGCACCACCTTACTGAATACATATACGTTCTCTCCGCAGCATATTGTCTGACACAGACTGCAGCATTCCTTCGGAGATCTATGATTCTTTCATTTAGTTGGTCAAGAGTATTTTTTATTTTATGTATCCCCAAAGGAAAAAATCAGGGGAGGTCAGACCGGGAGGCATACAGAAAGTCTTTCCTCTGCTGTTAATGCACGCCGAAATGTTGTTTTGGCAAATGTAGCAGTTCACAAAACTTTTCATATTTCATGCGAAAGTCGATAATCTTTCAATAGGTCTGGAAAAAGATGATGATATTCTCCAAGTGAATGCCTTTTTCTATTAATTTCATGAATCCATAGCCGCTTAGGTTTAGTTATTCTTCCTCTTCGCATATTAAACTTGTAATTACAAGTAGCTCTTCGTCCGAACTCGATGACATTTTAATGTAAACTAAAACTGAAATGCAATAATGTTTTCTTTAAAATGACGCGCGCCACCACCCGCCGCCGTAAGTCGCCGGACCCTAGTGTGCCCAGGTTTCGGTTTTGACGGATCGTGACGCGAAGCAACGCGACGGACAAGTGTGCGCGATCCTTAATTCACTTCACCTACAATTGCTAATCATATATTCAGCATTGTTATATCATATTGTCGTTGTATTTTTTGTAATTACTAGTAGAAGGTGCTTATATTCTGCAAGCATTTCATCTCACCTTCAAAAAACATTCATTTTCCAGACAGATATTTCATCATTACAAATATTTTTTTAATTCTAAAGATTTCATCTCCGCAGCGATTTTCGTTTTTCCCCTATGTAAAAATAATAGATTAAAACAATCCCTAAACTTTGCAATTTTAGAATTTTATACTTTCTCCATTATGGGGTACTAATGCTACACATTTTTGCCAAATTTTAAAGTTGTAGCACTTCTAGAAGTGAAATAACATTTATCTAATTCTTAAAATTTAAATAATTTTTAACGGCCGCAATAAAATTTCATGGATACATTGAAATGTTTATTCGTTTTTATAGATTAAATTCGAAATAACTTAAAACTTTCAGCTTTCTAACTCGCCCCGTAGTATCTAAACATATACCTATTTGTTTAAACTTTAAGAATTTTTAACTGCCAAACAAATTAAAATATCAAAATTTCTATAATCCCTATTTCGTTTTTTTTTAAACACTACCTCTAAAAAAAATTGCAGCTCCGTAGCACATACGGTAATACATATACCTCAAAAATATGTTTAAACAATTGCGAATTATTAGTGGTCGAATTTTTTAACTTTTTCTAAATTTCCTTTTTTTCTATGTATAATTTTCTACAAAATTATTTAAAAAACTCGAACCTACAGCATATAGTTTTCAAGATAAAAATTATTAAACTTTAATGTTCAAATGGGGTTAAAACAACCCCTAAAATTTACAATTTTAAAATTTTCGATTTTTATAGTTGGTTATGAGAAACGTTCTATAATCTTGCAAAATTTCAGCTTCCTAAACTTATTAGATTGGTCTACACACTGGATTGCTTTTTCCCATGCTAACTTATGGGAGATATTCCGGGGTCTCTGAAGTCGAACCCAAGACACTGTAAGCAAAAGCGACAATAATTCCTAATAGATATTGCGGCCATCTAGCAACACTGAAAATTTCATTTTTCTAGCTTAGCGGCAAGTGACCATAATTAATTTACAAAAATGGCGCAATGCTTTTCTTATGGGAAAAAACGCAACTTTCGGAATTTCTGGAGTCGAGCTCATGTCACTTAGGTAAGAAGTCTTATTTTATCTGTAGGTTTCTCCATCATATCTACAAAAACTAAAACTTTCAGCTCTCTAGCTAATGTAGTTTGGGCTGGACATTAGTATCCTCCTGTTATATGTTATATATATCCTCCTCTGTAAGAAACGTCGATATATATTTTTTGTAATTATATGCAGTATTTATGTTTTTATGAATGATACTATTATTATTTTACATTGTGTACTTCTTGGTTTATTTTTAAACTAAACCCCATAAACTAGTCAGTCCGAGCTAAGCTTTGCTCTCGCGTAAGTGCGAAAATTTCACTTTTAACTATGACCGCATTGAAGCACCATTTTCTTCATTTGACATATGTTTATCTTGTCTATTCACACAACATACCCAACGGTGGAAGTGGTGCCTCAATGCGCTCGATATTTAATTACATACTCGGAAAATTGCAAAAATTGTCTATTATTTCGTAAAAAGTGCTAGCAGAGTCGTGTTTGGAGCTATGAAACCATTTCAAAACAATCTAAACTAGTTAAAATTCTTGCATATCATAACAGATACAATATTAAACTATCGTGTGGAATGATTAAACCAGAAAAAATTATATTTTATTTTTTCCACCAATTCCGGGGGACAAACATTCTCTTATTAAATGAAACAAAGCTCCATTATGTTAAGCACTAACAGAGTTTAAGAGACATTCTAAGAAGAGCAACTACCACCATTACTTCGGATATAAGTGGAATGGCGAGAGAAAAACGGTGCAACATCTCCCATTAAGTAAATTATATTTGTTTGTCACCCCATTTTTGTCTCGTAAAAATTGCATGTAAAAGTGGTTACGGTAATTACTGATTCTATAGTGTCCTTAAATTTTTTATGTACAAGACTTTCATAGTGGCCCGACTAGTCCAATCAAGGACGATTTTGGCCCGTGTCAACTTTTGAGTCGCGCGTCTCTGGTGTGTTGTGTTCGGGTAGTGGCAAGGGAGGTAATAAGAGGGAGGGTCAGCAGTCATGTTTTAAATAATTTTCGATCCCCGGGAGGTTTCACTATTCCATTTAAATAGCGTGGGAATCGATGCACTTTAAAATATATTGTAATCATCGTACATACTCGGGACTTGAACCGAAGAGTGTCTAAAAGAATGAACGTTTATTTTCCTATCGTTGATTATCATGTACGAGTCGAATGGTATCATAAATTGTTTTCAACATGAAAATTTTAGGTTTCTTGAGAAGGAAATCTTTAACAAACAAAGATAACCGAATTCATTGCTGCCGGATTCGTTTAATTACTAGAGTTAAATTGAAAGGGGAAGAGATAGATCAATAAATTCAGTGACGTATGTAGCGTCTGGGCGGCCCGGGCGAATCCCCGGCTCGGCGCTTCAGGGAGGCCGCAATAGAAATCATGTTGAGGGCCTGCTCCTATTATTCTTTAACCTTAAAGTATGTGCGTAGCAATTTTGAACCATCTTTGTTATCCTGGTGACAATTGAGTGAAGGAGTAGTAACGTAATCTTTAACTTCACCTTCATTTCTTCGCAGTAAATTTTCTATTTTTTTCACTTACAAACGCTTTGTGTGTGTGAGGCAAGTAAGCGTATTTACGTCCATTTCTCAGTCGTAGATAATCCATTTCCTTTTTCTTACTATACGAGTTGTCGGTGCTTGCATACTGCAAGCGCTTCAAAAAATCACTATACGATATTCTGTGAAAATTCCTAAAAATTCATGCAATTTTCGTATTCAAATGTAATTTTTGATCGTTTTCGATCAAGAGACGAAATCGTATGACCTGAATAATATTATTTATACAATTAGGAGTAAATCAGTATGAATTTTACGCATCTCGGTCAATGACTTCATATCTTAATGTTCACATTACAAAATAACTACACCTATTCCTGTATTACACCCGTGTTAACGTTATAGAAATGCTATTCTGTGGACCCCATGAGGTTCCATAGACCCCCACAGGTTTCAATCCCCACCTACGCTGTTTCTTTTGGTCCTATTAGCATGCCAAGTTTGGTGACTCAAGGATCAACCGTGTGGATTTGTATAGCCGGACAAACATACAAAACTTTCTGAAATATATTCAAGATAGTCCATTGATTCCCATTAAAAGCATTAAATCAATGCCCTTGAAGTATGTAAAATCAATTTCCATTTAAAGACATTCTAGTCCTTGCTATGGAAATTAATATTTTTCACTGTTGAAAACCAAAATACATTTCATAATTTTATGATTAAAATCGAATTTTTACGTAAATATAGCATGGATTTGAATTTCCTCTTCAAGAAAAATAAATTTTATTCTTTCATCCACAATACGATGCATGTTCCGACTTAGTATCTTAATTGTAAATAATTTAAAAAAGCAATTTTATATAGCCCTGCACCGTTTTCAATACTTTTTTATGGGTGTTTAAAATTGGACTGGGGAGTCAAAAATACCTCCTGAATCTGAAATTTCTGATTTTGCCTGAGGTTGTACCCAATTACCTCTCTTCATGCCAAATTTCAGTTCTCTAGCACTTCTAGAAGTACCTTAGGTTTTATATAATATATCCTATATATCAGGATTTTCTAGAATTTTTATCTTTGAAGCCATAACTCGTATGTGGTCTCGCGGACTTTCTTGTACATACTAAATGTTTTTCTCAATCCGAATAAATTCTTTAATCTATACCTTAGAGATCATTTAAGAGCTAGGGAAATAAAAGTAAGGTATTTCATTGTTGCTTGACGGATACTATTTAACGAGATAAGAATATAAGTTTATTAAAATAATTATTTAATATGGAAGTTATAATTGACGGATTGTTCAAAATCAAAATTTGGCGTTAAATTTTAATAGCGATCACTCATACTTAATTTAATTAAAATCCGTCCAGCGGTTTAGGAGATGAAAGTTACGACGGACGCATTAACCAGACGCCCATAAGTCGTTCCGCTATTACCGCTTTGCTGGTAAAGAACGCCTAAAAAGGCACATTTTAACGATGAAAAATATCAACTACCACGGCAGAGCTTTTAAATGGAAATTGATAATATACATATTGTAACTGTATCAATTTAGGGCTTTTTAAAGGGTAATTCACAGACTACATTGTTGTCTATCTACGCTTTTAAAGAAAGCACTTGGGCCCTCCAAAATTACTCGCCGAGTAATCTGGAATCCTAAATACCAGGTCCAACCAAACCGAGCCAATGCGAACCATTAATCCGTGCTATCTGAATGTTTGGTATTAAATAACGAAATACCGTGTAGCGATTCCGGGTACTAAGAACACGTGTTATAGGTGGGCCAGTTTTAATGAATATATATTTTATATATTCATTAAATTCATGTTAAATTAGCGTGAAAATAATAGGTGAGCGAAGCGAGCCGTCAGACAAGATTGGGCCCCTATTCGGGAGAATGGAAGGGAGAGAGGGAGAAAAGGAGGGAGAGATATACAGATCAATAAATGCTGTGGCATAGCTACCGTCTGGGCAACCCGGGGAAATCACCTGAGCCCGCACTTCAGGTGATCTGCAAGAGAATGAATGCTGTGACCGGAACGTTAAGTGCAGTGCTGTTTTTGGGCGTTCCCATCATCACAATCAGTTTGATTTCGACATTTTTTTCGTCAGATACTCGGATCGACACCTTCCATACATCGTTAACCCCTCCCCTTTTTTATTTTTTTGACGGAGAATTTTCTTAAATGGGGATAGATTTCAAAAGAGGAACCTTTGGCTTTCCTAATTATCGTCATTCTCTAATTATTATTGTCTTTCTTATAACATTTAATATGCATTAAATTTTGATTGATTTTTCACGTAGCTACGCGTATTGGGGAACCGCGTCTTCTAAAAAATAGCCCTATCAAATCAGGGCCTATCTTACGCATAGGCAAACAAGGCATTTGCCTAGGGCCCGGTAATTCAAAGGGCCCGCTCTCTCAATTTGTGAATTTGTTTTTAAATTTAAAATTAAAAGAACAAAAATTTAACACAGCGCACGCGGGCATGATATTTAATTTCTTCATAATACACTCTGCGGTATAAAATGCAGCCCTAAAGAGTGCAAAAACTTTAGGAAATGTGACAAAAAAATTTAACTTGCTTATACAGTATGTAGAAATAGCAGATAATGTGTCGTTACCAAAAGTTACAATATATAAATATTCTGCATTGTCGCAACCAAGACGGAATCTTCACATATTTTTGTACACCGAAGAAAATAATTGTAAATTTTTGGGATTTTTTTATTTTTCAGGTTTTTTTTTATTTCAAGATTTTTTAAAAAGATGTTCTAATAATTTTTCGATTTTCGAATCAGTTTTGTACAAGATTTTCTAAGATTCACTATCATGGTCGCAACGCCGCGTCCCACAATATAGCGGTGGGACTTGTAAACTTATAAGGTGCGAAAAGTGAGGTAACCTGTCAGTTCAGTAAAGGTCACCATGCCGTACAAATCCTGGGTAAGTTTTTTTCTGGTTTCTTACAAATTGATGAATTTTTCGGTCAATATTTTAGTTATTCTTATTAATATTGGTTTGAACTAAACACCAAATGATTTTACGTGGCAAATCATGATGTTTCTTGGAAACTGCTAGCCTCTCGGTTGAAGGATTTGGTGCTTATTGCGAATAACTAAAAATATTTTAATTTATAATTTAAAAATTTATGAACGAAATTAATAAATATTTTTTTTTATAGATTTTCTAAAAAGTAATCAATATAACCACAAGAATGATTAACTACAAGCATGCTAGTGTCATGAGAAAAGACAAAAACGAAAAATTAGAGAAGAGGAGAGAAAGAATAGTAGTAATACATTGATGAAATATTTACAAGATAATTTTCATTGCTCCAAGGAAAACAATTCAAAAGAAAATATTGCCGACCAGCAACCACTTGAGTCACATGAAAACAATCTGACAGTGGATACTATTGTTATAGATTCGTCCCATTTAAATATTGAAAAAAAAAAACAAAACTATGAGACAACACAAACAAGAAGATGACCAAGATCAACAAGAACATGATGTTAATTTTAAATTGTATCCCACTGATATCGCCGACTGGCCTGCTTCTCTGAATTCTGATATGTAGCGCTACTATATAAAAAACAAACTGGAGCAAAACATATCACTTATAGACAGTTCCAGAAAACAGTTCATGGTACAAGGGAAAATTGTATCAAGGTCATTGACTATGAACATGTTCATGAAGGATAAGGCTAATGGAGAGAAGATAAACAGACAGTGGCTGGTATATAGTGCAAAAAGTCAATGTGTATATTGTTTTGTATGCAAATTATTTTCAAGTCAACACACACAATTATCGAAGGGATATGATGACTGGAAGAATGTGCATCATAGATTGAAAGAGCATGAAAATTCCATGGATCACAGATCAAGCATTTCTACTTAAATTGCTAGATTAAATAATGATAATGTAGGACGAATTGATTCCGAGCTTGAGAAACAATTTAACACAGAAAAATAATATTGGAGAAACATACTAAGGAGAATTGTGGCAACCATAACATTTCTCTCTAAAAATGGTCTTGCTTTTTATGGATCGTCTTTTAAGTCTTTTATACCCAATAATGGTAACTATTTAAGTGCCCTTAAATACCTAAGTGAATTTGATCCATTTATAGCAGCTCATTTAGAAAAATTAAAGAATCCAGGCCCTGGACATGCCAATTACCTGTCATCAAAAATATGTGATGAATTTGTGGATATTATGGCACATGAAGTAAAATCTGTGATGCTACAAGAGTTAAAATGTTTTAAAATATTTTTCAATCATTTTGGACTTAACCCCTGACATAAGTCATGTGGATCAACGTACCATTGTTATTAGATACTTGTTACCTAGTGGAAGACCATTAGAAAGATTTTTTGGTTTTGTGCCTATATTTTCCCACAATTCTGAAAATTTTGAAACTGTAGTTCTAAATTACTTGAAGAATATGAACACTGATATTTCATTTTGTAGAGGCCAGAGCTATGACAATGCCTCTAACATGGCAGGCACGTACAATGGATTACAGGCAAAGATTAAAGGGCATATCAAAAGTGCTCATTACGTTCCATGTTCAAACCATTCATTAAATCTTGTTGGTAATTGTGCTGCAGAAAGTTGTTCTATGGCTGCAGTATTCTTTGATACAATTCAAACTATTTATAATTTCTTCTCTGCATCCACACATCGGTGGACAGTACTGGAAAGAAACTTTCAAGAGGAAAGTAAACATTTTACTACCAAAAAAATTAATGCCACTAGATGGTCTGCTAGGACTGATGCTATTCAAGCTGTGTACAGTGGCTCTAATGAGATAAAATATGCTCTTCAAACATTATCAAAAGACCAAACTCAGAAGAAAATCACTCAAGTTGAAGTAAAAAGTATAATAGAAAAAATGAATACTTTTAAATTTTCCTTCATGATAGTAGTGTGGAACAAAATATTGCATAGGTTTAATGCTACAAATAAGTCACTGCAGGAAGTAGAAAGTAATTTGAGCATTGCTTGTACTCTGTATGAAAGTTTGTCAAAATTTAAAGATGATTTAAGAAACAATTTTGATGCCATTGAAGTTGAGGCTAAACAGATTTGTGATGATCACATGTACAAGACTGAATCATCCAAGAGTCATAAAAGAAAATACATTCCAGATGAAAGAGTCTCAGAAGAAGTTCATTTTTCAGGGAAGGAGAATTTTGTTGTAAATACATTTAATGTTGTATGTGACACACTTATCAGTGAACACAAAATTCGAAAAAATGCTTGTGTCCATCAATAACATTTAAATTTTTGTTTGAGGAACTAGACAAGGATATTGAATCTCACTTAGAAAATCTTAATGATTATTACTGTGATGATATAGACATTGATGATATGCGAGATGAATGGGTTCAATTTTGTGCAGTGTGTAAAGAACATAAAATTGAGCAAACACCACAAAAACTGTTAAATTTTATTCTTGGAAATAAAATTGTCCACTTTTCCAAATTTAGAAACTCTGTTAAGAATATACATAACATTACCTATTAGTAATGCTTGTGGTGAAAGGTCTTTCTCTACCTTAAAATAGATAAAAAATTATTTAAGGAATTCTTTGGGTCAGAATAAATTATCATCTTTGTCAATCCTGGAAATTGAATCAGAATTAGTAGACAAATTAGATTTTGGTGTAATAATAGATGAATTTTCTACAATAAAGTCCAGGAAAAAAGCATGTTAGTACAAGTTAAGAGCAAATAAAATGATTGTATCTATGTGTTTAAACAACATAATTATTTTTTTTTCTAATTTCTAAAGAATGTTTTGTTTTGTGAAATGTTTCATTTTTTGTGCTATAATTTTAGCTGTGCCTGATTATAGGTATTCAATAAATACAAGTGTTATTTTCTAATATTATAACTAAGCCTTCAAAGAATAAAAAAATCTTATTTTTAAAACTTTTCTGTAATTGAATTGTTTTGCTAGTTCTTCCTAATTTTGTTTTTGTCGATTTCTTTTAAAAGTAGATACCAAATTGTAAGTATTTAATTCATGACATTTAACAAATTTCTTTCTTGCAAGAAATCTGTATGTTTAACGATAGTTGGTAGCAAGAAGTAGTATGATTATTAAATGCACACTTCGGGTCATAAAGATGTCACAAATTAATGCCAAAAATTCACCTATTATTCTAAAATATTAAATAATAAAAAAACTTTTTCCTTCTTGGGGCCCAAAAAAATATTTTTGCCTAGGGCCCACATTTTTTTAAGATAGGCCCAGTATCCAATGCTGTGACGAACCGTATCTCGACACGAATGCTACTGCGAAGTGCAAGGAGATTTTGGCTCTGCTTATCTATCCAGAGACTTTCTTTCTCTTGGGTTTTCTTATGTGTCAGTGCTTTATATGTAGCTGTAAGATGAGGAGAGCCAAACCATATCAGCTCTCAGGTCCATGTTCTTGCTTTAGCATTTCTTGAGAGCAATATAGTATGAGAGAGAGAGAGAAACGTGCACGTGCCCTAGGTCTGTTTACAAGTAAGCCACTTCGATGATGTCAGCTGTAGAGATTATGCTCGAGAAATCTCATACGAGAATTTGAGAAATTTTTGTCGTTTCTGACTCTCGTTTCTCGAGAAATTAAATTTTTCAAATTTAGAGACTCGTTTTTCGAGAATCGAGAAAAATATTTCCTGTGGGAAATGCAAAATATTAGATTTTGCAACTGGGACTCTAACATTGTACGCAAAAACCAACACTGATATTCAATGACACCAACTTAGTTACAAGCCACATAGTATGCCATCAAACATTTGAAATACAATTTATTCGATTTATTTCCTTACCGTCTGAATTGCGAGCTCTACCTCTTACTCTTACTCCTCTAACTCCCCTCGAGCATTAGGGAGGGAAATAACATTCTTAGTATACAGAGAGACACTACGTACAAGAATTGACCTTCAAGGGTTTTTAAAAGACATATCTGAAGGAACTTATAGCGGATTTTCTTCGTCAGAAAATAGTAGAAGAATCTAAAGGCGATAGTTGCTGAAAGGCAACAAAAAGATCGCTCTCTTCAGTGATGAGTGAATTCATCTGAAGGCTTTCTAAAGAATTGAACTACGAAGAATACTGGTAAAAAATCACTGAAATTTCACTGACACATTTACTGTGTGGCGACACAACTGTACTTACATGGTTCTTGACGTAAAATTGGAATAGCCCACTGTGATTTTAAGCAGACGAATCATCAGATGTTTCTTTCTTTCTAGTTTCATTCATCAGATGTTTCTTTCTGGCTTCAAGTGCATCTTCTGAATTCCTCTACTCATTTCAGGTGAACTTATTTTTTATTCATTTTCCATCTAAGTATATAAATTTTATTTAAAGAAAACTCATTAAATGGTCGTCCAGAACAATCATGTTCTACAGAAAAGAAATACAGCTTGTTTTTACAAATCTTTGGCTGGGCAATGCTGATAAAAGTAGCAATATTAACTAAATTTTTATATTAGCAACCTTTTGTTTTTTAGTATTTATTTTAAAATTTTAAATGCCATAAAAAAGAACGAATACGATGATGTTTGGGAATAATTTAAGACAAGTAACGATAAAGAAGCATGCAACCTCAGTCCAAAAATACTTGGATGCAAAGTATCATCAACAACGAAAACTAAAAGAAGAATCTGTTCCAAGCAGTTCCAAAAAAGTAAAAATCATCGATAAATATTTAAATATAAGCAAGGATAGCACTACGATTGAAAAAATTGTTTCACAACTTGCTGTCAAACATGGCATTCCAATATCTACAATTTGCAAAGTGAATTTATTCGGAATAGTATCAGATCGCAAGGATTTACCTTGCCAAAACCAGCCATCCGATTGAATGAAATTGGTATATAAATATTATGACAATAAAACAAGAATATTGAATATAAATAAAATGAAAGCAGAAAACAAAAAAAAATTAGCCAATCCGGAGATGAATGGACGAGTTTTCGAAATCGCAGATTTATGAATGCTCAGATATATTACTGCGATGAAGATTCAGATAACTTTGGTTTAATGCGGATTCATGGTTCTTGTCCAGCCAAAAAGGTAATCAAATTGGTTGATTCAAAACTTAAATCTTTCGAGCTTAATTTTGGCAAACACATTGTTTCCACCACAAGCGATGATGCCAGTATAATGGCAAAATTTGGATTTGTCCAGTTCACAAACAGCTGTGTTATAACCACGCTATTCATTTAGTGGTTATGGATGTGTTTTACGAAAAAAATCAGGAAGCAAGCGAAGATTCAAATGATGATGCTTCAGAACCGGAACATGAAAGCGAAGAGGAATATGTTTCAGAAAACGAAAGCGAATTTGCATCAGAAAATGTTCGTATGGATATGGTTATTTACAAAACTGTTAAAAAATTCGTAAATTTGTAAAATTATTCAAAAACTTGCCAGTATGGACCACTGTACTTATTACAAAGCTATGTAAAAGCTACAGAGAAAGACGAATTTGTTAGATTGTTGTTAGACTGCAAAACCCATTGGAACACCATAGAAATTATGATAGAACGATTTCTTAGAATCAAGACTCCTTTAATAAAATCATTGCATAAGATCTAAATTTAAGTCACTTGTGGAATCCAGGAGAAGATGAGGAAATTGCATAGATATATTGAAAACTTTGAAACCGGGCAGAATAGCGATAGAAGAGTTGAGCCACCAAGATGCTACCTATTAACTGGTGAGGAGTCCTCAAATTTTTATTTAGCGCTCTCAGAGAGAACAATACAGAAATAAATACTAAACTTCTCAATGGACTAAAAAAAACAAAGAGCTAAAGAAGAGATGCATCATTAATTTCTTTGATAAAATTTCTTCAAGATCCCAATTGCATTCAGTTCCATGAGGAAGATGATTTTTTTGTTATTAGTTCAAAAAACGAAAAAGTCTAAGAGTTAAAATAATAATGAAAAGACTTTTCAATAATGTTAACAAGCAGAATAATTCTGCAACACTGAACCATGATCAAGAACAAGATGAAAACATTTTGACAGTGGATCAGGACGATTGTTGCAGTATGTATCTAGGCAAGCAGTTGGAAGAATCCATCCATCAAAGCCTGGAACTAATCAAAATAATTGATGACAACTTCCGCTCATTATCGAAATAAATTATTTTTTATATTCAAGTTGCCCTCCAATTCTAGTCTACGACCAAAAGATTTTTTAATCAAAATTCTCACATGACAAAAAGTTTTCCTCTTAATTCTCAAGAACAGCAAAAGAAATACTGGGAAAAAGAGAAATCTCGAGAACAGAAAAAAGTGGAGAATTCACAATCTCTAGCCATGCTGCTATTTCTTGAGCGAGAGTGCTTTTGGGGTCAGTGCACAGGTACTTATGCTCGGGTCGCAGGAGAAATATTATCATGTCGCTCTAAAGAGGTTAGTCTGAAGGAAACCTTTGCAGTGTGCAGAGGCAATTTCATGCGTTTTATAGTGTTAATTTAGGAAATAATATTCATAGCAACGTCATTAATTTTTCCAAGGATTTATCACTGAGACATATGGTGTTTCACATCTCGCAATCAGTTGTTTTTGGGAGCATTATATTGAGAGAAAGAGAGAAACAAGTTTCCCAAAGAATAAACAGCCAAGGTCTCTATGCAGCAAGGTTTGAGAGGAAGGCCATTAAAAAAAAATAAGGTTCCAATATCCCAAGCAGAGAAATGCTGCATTCGCAGTTGAAAATGATGAGCGAGGAAGCAAAGTGAGGTCTCCCTTGAGTGGGATCGAACTGATTGCAAGCAAAGTATGCTAGTAAAAAAGATTCAGTATAGATGACTCATTGAAGTTATGATATTTTCTTGTAGTAAATTTCATGGTAAATTGAATAAAGCAAATGCCTTTAAACTTTTCAAATTTTTAGTGCTTTTCGTCAATGCTGAAAAGCACTATTATCTTCGTGATGTCCGTCCATACGCATATATCAGGGAAGAATTGGATCAACTGATTTCAACCAAATTTGGTACATAGAATCTTCACATAAATATAGTAACAAAATGGCATATTTCGACCAGATCGTCTCTACGGGGGTGCCACAATTGCAAAATTAAACTTTTCGGTAATAATGAATTTGAAAGGAATGGGCATAACCGATTTCAACGAAATTTAGAATGAAGGTGTGCACCATTAAAAAACAAAATCAATATTTTAAAAGTAGATATATAAAACAGGGCTGCCACAATACAAGTAATAAAAAATTTCTTTTTACAAGTATTTGTGTTGAACTGATCAAATAAATTTTAACCAAATTTAAAAATTGTAATGTACACATATATACAAAACCATAGTAGCATATTTGGACCAGATCAACCAAACAGGGATGCCATACTTACAAATTACATTTTTTCTGTAATTACAGATTTGGAAGGAATTGCCTGAACGGATTTCAACTAAATTCTGTATATAAGATTTGTACAACATACCATAATGAAATCAAGAAGTTTAAAACTGAGACAAAGAGCAGGGCTACCACAATAAAAAGTAAAATTATATCTTTACATGTATTTATGGAGAACAAGCAGCATGAATTTAAATCCAATATGGTACATATAATCTTCATATAAATAACCAAAATAGCATATTTTATCTGGGTCAACTAAATAGGGCTACCACAATATCAAAGTTAGAATTTTTCTGTAACTATAAGTTTGAAAGTCTTTAGCTGAACCGATTTCAAAAAGAAATTTTGCTTGTAGGGCGAGTATAGAATGACAAAATGAAATGATTATGTTTCTAGTGTATCTATAAAGCAGGGCAACCACCATATAAGGAAAAGTAATTTTCTGATTTCAAAACAAATACAAAAAGCACTTATGTACCACGGGAAACCCATGCACATCCATACTTGATTTATTACGCGTGAATTTCGATACATACAATGTCATATCTCCGCTTATACTGAACAAAATAGGACAATTATCACCATGTAACTTCTGTAATGATAAAGAATGACTACTGTAGACAGGGCCGTCCCTAGGGTACGGCGAATCAGGGCGGTCGCTCCAGGCCCTGCGCTAAGCAGCAAGATGAAGATTGCTGCTAAGTGTTGACGACACTCATTGTTTACAATTAAAATATAAAAAAATCAACTCCTAAACCAGTGTTGCCAATCAAGCGAATTTGTAGCTAGATCTAGCTACATTACATTCACACTAGTTCCTAAAAAAAGGCTCTAGCGACTTCTTACAAACCTAGCGAATCGATAAAATAAATCTAGCTATTTCTAGTGACTACCCAAAAAAATCTTGTTTAAGTTGGAAATATGTAATCCCAGATAAATTTTTATTTGATTTAATGGTTAAAATGCTCTTTGTCCACATCCATTTCTTATAGACAACATTAAGAAAGCATCCCTTTTGTATATTATGTACACAATCAACTTGGAAGATGGGTACATGAATAACAACGTCTGTTTTTCGTATTCACACCATATAATGTTTTGGAAATAACAATAGGAAATATATATTTTGCTCTTACCCATTATATGCATTGTTATGTATATATTAAAAGATTTATTCAGACAGAGGAGATCACCAAAAAAAGTCTGCGATAGCAGATAATTACGACATTGTTTTACGAGTTAAAAAATTGGAGTATGCCCTGCTAGATATCTCCCATGCAATTCTTATGAGAGATAAATGGAGTAGTTTGGAAAAAGACTTTAAAAATAAAGTCTTTTTAATTATCTGTAGAAATTGGTTCAGATGAAGGTTCCATCTTCTTGTTTGTGTATAAAAGACAATAATAGCTTAAAAATAGTGTAGTTATATGAGGTGCACACAAAAACAATACTCTTATTATATGGAGACACCTTTTGGTTAGTTTCCTTGCACAATTATTTATTATAACTACTTTATAACAACCAAGGTGATGAAATCTAGCTCCGAAATGCTAAAAAAAGTGGCAACACTGTCCTAAACTATTAATTAATCAATTAATGATTCATACTGTTTAGAAGTTGATTAAAATTAAAATATTTAATTGTAAATTTCAATTTTTTCATCCTAGTCTCCTTTCTCTCAGATGACACTCATGGCGCTCTGCTGAAAAGGCATTTGAAACTAACTACTTCTTTGTCATCAGAGATCAGGCTCTCATGACACTGACAACACATTTCGAAGAAATGGAAGAGTACGCAGGTTATTTCGGCTTCCTATATGATTTAAAAAACTTGGAGAATTATCAGAAGACAAAATGAAAAAAATGTATAAATTTGGACAACATATTGGGTGATCAGGATTCACACGACATCGATAGTACAAACCTTTTCTTAGAACTGTGTGTGCTTCGACAGTTGATCGCCCAAAGGAACAAAAAGTGCATTTGATTCTCAAGTCATTACATGGTTTCTTCCTAAATACAGAGATAGCACATAAGATTCTGTTAACCATTCCGGTCACAGTAGCATCAACAGAGCGAAGTTTTTCGAAACTTAAAATAATAAAAAACAATCTTAGGCCAGCAATGTCCCAAGAGAGATTGAGTGGATTGGCTATGCTGTATATTGAGAGAGACAGCCTCAGATTTGGATTAAAATTATCTGATGGCAGAGTTTCCTGCAAGAAAGTAGAGGAAGTTGAATTTATGCAAGTAGGCACCGCAATAAACTGAGTTTTTATTCTTCTTTACTATTAAGATGACCTCACATATTGCATGTGTCATTCATTTGAGATTTCTGTTTATATTCATAATCAAATTGCATATATAGATGCAGTTTTCCAGAGCCATTTACGACAGAATAATGAGCACACATCATTATTAATCAGGCATAAATGATCAAATTTTGATGGTTTTCCTAACGAAGGACTTGTTTTTGTTCTTGAACTCCAGAAGTGATTCCTCATTTTAAAAACACACCTGGCGTGGAGTAACACTCACTAAACCTGTAAGTTTGTATTTTTCATTTTCATCGACTTTTCACCTCCTTTCTTTTTCCCCTTTCTCCTGTTTGTCTCTAATATTTCAACTTTATGGTTAAGGAGTTATATTTCTCATTTAACAAGTTATCAGAATGGCACTGAATAAATTGGTACTGTCGGTTACCTTAGTTTAGAGGAGAGGTGTACTGATAGGCCCCACAATCAGGTGGGCCCTAATCATTCAAACTGTACTGACTAAGGTGGCTGACGCCCACTTTAGGAACCCAAAATATGTAATTACACCTTCTACAATACGGCTTTATAACGCTGAGAAGAGAAATTTCTCTGCATGAAAACCATATACACTACAATTATATGCCTTCTGATGTCTCTCACTCTTAGGCCAATGTATTTTCTCATGTGTCAATATTTCTTAAGTGTTATATATAGCTAGGAAATATTATTGTGCTTATTTGTGTATAGTGTGTATTTACTTTTTAAGTGAAGCATGAGAACTGCGTCCACTCTTCAGGTTTTAAAGCAAGGGTGGCCGACCTTTTTTTAAGGCGGACCAATAAAACCACAATTTTTTTGGCAGCCCACTATCCTAATATCACTAACATCGTGTTTAAATTGATAGCTTAAGATAATTTAAATTATGCCAAAAATAAATGAATGATAAAAACAATAACATACTTAAACAGATTTATTTAAATGACATTTGAAATTTTAATTAAAAAATAAAAACATTGATATAAATATCTCAATGTGATTTTTGAATTTGCTTTTCAATTAAAAATTTCTCAATATTACGACTGATTTTCAACGTCGATGAAAGAAGCAGACTGCCCACATGATCATCTGTTAAAACAGGTCTATATTTGTTTTTAACAAAGTTCATTGTCAAAAATGTGTTCACAAACGTAGGTTGATCCAAATTTGCATACAAAACGCAGTGCAAGGTCATCCAGTTTGGACCAAAAATATTTTTTTTTCAGTTGAGTGCTCGACTGAGTACCGCAGGCCATGCCAAATATCGTTGCAGGCCATGGTTTGGCTACCCCTGCTCTAAAGAATGACGACTTGACTTCAATTACCAGTCAATTCACTAGTCACTACTTTAGGCCTCCAATATCATCATGAATTAAGTTTTTGTTTACATATAGAGGTACATAAATAGGTAGATTTTGGTTGACATGAAGCCCCCCCTGATTTTCGACACCACGAGCCGCCCCTGATGGCACATAGAATTTTACAGATCATATTTATTCACTAGGAGACCGTTCATGTATTACAACAGCAAATGTTTAATTATTTTTGACCCCTTCATCCCAGCAACCGTTAGCATTTATTTCAGTAATTTCATTCAAAAACTCTGAAAATTGCAATATTTCAAGATATAAATTACAGAGAAAAGTGTAAACTTCCATGGAGTTGGATATCATTTAAATATATTTATTGAAAAAAATTCAAATGGAATGTTGAAAATGAGCACCATCATGCTGAATACATAATCTTGCTCTCCGCAGCCTATTCTCTTACACTGCAGCATTTCTTAGGATATACTCTCAATCACGTCTCTGATTCCTGCCTCCCCTGCAAAGGTTACCAGTCTATTATACATTGCCTAATTGATTATTTCAATTAGCAATAAATTTAGTTTCACTCTCTATTTATCTACAAACCCGCAAATAATTGTTTCCGGAAAACTGATGCGAAATGCAAATTCACTAACAAGGGGACCTTACGACATGTTAGTCGCCGATTTGGTTTAAACTTGGTGAGCATGTAGTACCTCCTTGGAGATGAAAAATGCCAAAGCAAGACGATGCACCTCTCAAACATTCGCGAGATATTCACGATTCAATTTGGCGAGAGATCTAGCGTTCCAATGTATACCTTACTATGGCACCAAATGTCAATGGTGGCCTACGGAAGTGTTGGACGGCAGTTCGATCCGAGTGATGGTATTTTTTAAAATTTTTTATATTTGAATTCTTTCATGTTTTCGATTTTTTTAGGTTTTACAATTTGCTGGAAGTTTATTTGATTTATAATTACATTTTCACTGCGAAAAAAATTTTCTAACGAAGTTAAAAAAAAAAATTACTTGCATCACCATCAAAAATTAAAAGATAATAACTGCTCATGGTCCATTTATTACACATATTCTACACTTTTTTACAAGAAACCAATGCTTCATTGCAAATTATGATTCACACATTTATTTATTGATATTATTTGAAGATGTACGTTTCTGATGTAATTATAAATCAAATAAACTCCCAGCAAATTGTAAAACCCAAAAAATCGAAAACATATGAAAGAATTCAAATATAAAAAATTTAAAAAAATACCATCGCTGGGATCGAACTGCCAGCCAACACTTTCGTAATCGGGGATTTAGCCACCTAGGCCACCACCATCCCATGACATATAGTGTCATAGTAAGGTATACATTGGAATGCTAGACCGCTTGCCAAATTTGATCGTGAATATCTCGCGAATGCTCGAGAGGTGCATCGTCTTGCTTTGGCATTTTTCATCTCTAAGGAGGTACTACATGCTCACCAAGTTTCAACCAAATCGGCGACTAACATGTCGTAAGGTCCCCTTGTAAGTCCAAGTCCTATTTTCCCATAAGACACCATGTTATTACGAGAGTGGTTCCCAGACAACCTAAAAAAATTCACTATTTTATCATAAATATTGCAGTTTAACAGAAAATAAAAGAAAATGTACTGCAAATGAAAAACCTAGCATTATAAAGTAAAAATTATACTTTTAATTACCTTCAAAATGCATAATAGCAAATGAAGACCCTGCTTAATAAAGCGATTGCACTTCTTTCCGCACTTTTACAGTTTACCTCCAAAAAGATTTGCATGTGATTTTTGATCTTCTTTTGTTCATTCTAAGGAAATAGTTTAATTTAAATTGAACTACTGCAATGGAATGTTGAGTACATCATGCACAAATATTTTCCTGGACTCTAAATATCGAGTCAAAGTCTCAATCGTAAGATACTTTAAAATGTTAAAGGATAAATGTCCACACATCATATTCTAGCTGATTACGTGTCAATCAAATGCAAAAACAAAAACTATCCTGGCGTCAAACCCATGCCTTTCCGGGGGATGACTACCCACTTATAACCTGCAGGAGTTTGTGCCGAGTATTCAGGCAAAAGATTTGTCGAAATCGAGCAGACTGTTCCCGGTTTATTTGCTTTCATGCCAGAAGGAGACGTCCCTCAAGGCTTCAGATGCAGGCAGGGACGCACGTGGACACAGCGATTATAATATATTAGATAAGTTCATGGGGGGGGTATAGATTTAGCAGATCAGAAAAGAACATATTATGATTTGGGAAGGAATGGAATGAAATTATGGTGATACCTATTTAGGTGCTTTATTAATATTTCCATTATAAAGTTATTTACATTACTGCAAAACCCAAGAATCTCATAAAAGAAAACATGAAGCATTTTCAATTTTGTCACCTTCTCACAAAACAGCTGTGTGGCAGAGATTCTTTTTGGAAGCGCATTTCTCAAAGGAAGAAAAGTGAAAAGGTTTCAGACAAGGACAGCAAATCAAGCCACGCATGAGTCAAAATGCCTGGCAGGAAGCGTGTGTGTTCAGTGTGAAAATGAAGGGAAAAAGGCACAAAAGAAAAGCATAGAAAGTTCATTCAGATGTAAACAGTCCGGTGAAAATCTTTGTAAAAGATCTGGATGTCATGTCAGATATCACCCGGAAATGACACAATTTAATCTTTTTTCAGTTTTATTTAAACCAATTCTTTTTCCTAAAAAAAATATCTTTAAATTTTGAATGTATAACTTTTATTTCAAGCTTCCAAAATTTGGTGGGCAACTTGGATTTCTTTGGACTTTTGGGGTCAGCCAGCATGCAGCATCTCTATTCATGAAAGGGTTAAATACCTTAAATGTGTTCTGCTAAAACAAACCCACTTCAGAAGAAAATTTTGGAAAAACTCATTAAATATAACAAATTAATTCTTTGCCTCTCCCTTTGGAGAGGTAGCAACTTGCACCATTGGAATGTAGATCTTCATTAGACCTTGCCATTCATGAAAACTTCATTTCTCTATCTTCAGTATTTTTGCTACAATACCATTTCACAGTTTTGAATTTTCTGAGTTTGGTACCATCTAGCAGAGAATCTATAAACTACTTGGAAAATCCATAGATTGATAAGAGCTATCTAATTCAAAAAGAATTTTCCAAATACCTCTTAGAACAAAATAAAGTTGGTTGTCCAAAGACATACAGACTGGCAGAAGCATTTTTAATATTAAGAAAACATGCTAAAAAGGAAAGCATTAAATTGAATAAAAAATACGAGTAACAAAAACAAGAAAACAGTGGCAAAATGAATTTGTGGTTTAACTAAAATTTCATATTAAAATTGTGGGTGTTGCTAAAGAAAGCAAGAAAATAAATAAAGTTGCAATAAATAAGAAATACAAAGTCACCATGAAAGTAAATTTTTTTTACCAAGTGTTGTGAGAAGGTGTCTCAGCTCCGCTGAGGAAATGTAGCCATTGCCATCCTTATCAAAATGACGAAGTCCTTCAATGAAGTCATCAGCTGTGTCATTACTGCGGTTTTTCAGGATTGCTTGGTAAATTGGTAAGAACACTTCAAAGCTGATTCTCTCATCTGAAAACATTAGCAAAAGTAAGCCATAAGTCAAAATATTCATGACTCAGCACACCACATGTTAATTAGAGCAATACTCAAAATTTTCATTTCTTACTATGACAACAACACTGCTAAGACCACTTAATCTTGCCATTCAAAACATTTCATACACAGTAATTCTTTGAATAACGTGATAGTTACGTTTGTTAAAACTTGCATGCCAAGCGAAAACACTTTAAGCTGGTACAATTTTCCAATTAAAAATAATGAACAGTGTGGTCCTAAATCGCCACAACTAGAGAAGGAAGTGATGGATAGGAGAACAGAGGAAGTTTGGTATTGCTGTATCGATCAAAATCGTTATGTATGAGGCAAAAGGAATTGCAGAAGAAAATGTAGTTGAGCATACATATCGCTATTACATATGCATTCCATTTATTATTATTTATTTATTCCATTAAATTAAAGTCTCATCTTGTACTAACGGTAAAGGGTATCTATATGTGCAACGTGTGTGGTGCACTATGACAGCATAATTAATAGGACTGCCAAGTTCACGCAGGACAAATTTAGCTAAACAAGTCTCAAAGCAATTATTTATGTTATAAGTAGATCATCCCTATTCACTTTTATGAATTAAGTTTACCTAAAACCAGAGGTGGAACTATGGCAAGGCACAGCAAGGCATTGCCTTGGGGCCTCAAAGAAATAATGATATATGTACCCCTCCTACAGAGAATAGCCACTGTAAAATTTTTCAATAATTTGTCCATTGAATTTCATGCACATTTTCTCACGGTCGAGAATGTTGCTAAATTCCTAATTCTAAGAAATGCCCGGTGCAGTAATTGCATCCCTTTGAATTTGCGACATCAAAATATTTAATCGGGTCGAAGTATGGCATTTTGGCCATGAATTTCTGTGAAAATTCTACGTACCAAATTTGGTTGAATTTGGTTAGGCCATTTCCTTCCAAAACCATAACTACAGAAAATTTAATTTTGCAATTGTGGCACCCCTGCTTGGTCTATCCGGTCCAAATATGTCATTTTGGTCATGTATTTATGTGAAGATTCTATGTACCTACCTAATTTGGTTGAAATCGGTTCAACCTGATCTTCCCTGATATATACGTACAGGCAGACGGACATTGGCGAAATTTGGACCGACTGCTCCATGGGGACCCTCGAAATCGTGACATTTGGACAAACCCTACATTACGATCCTTGACCCCCATAGACCGATTTTATCCATTTTAGGCTCGAAAATGTATCTCATCATAACATTGATATTATTGGAGAATCCATCAAAATTGGTCAATTGGTTGCTGAGATATCTTTAAAAAACCGGCATTTGGACCAACAATGGGGACCATCGGGCCCCGGTGGGCCGATTTGAATTATTTTTGGCACTGCAGCTCTCAGGATCAACCTGAAGCTGCAGCCAAATTTTGAAGCACCTACGTTTATTTTCTGAAGAGTTATGGCTGCCACAGACAGACAAACATTCTCTTTTATTTATAGGATTAATTAAAGAAATCTTTTTTCTGTATTGTGTATGCGCAATGTAAATAAATATGCAATTCAAATATAGTATATTTTGTTATTATGTATTTAAAATGTTAAATAAAACTTTATATCACATTATTTATTTTTATTTAATTATGTTATGAGGGCCTCATTTTAATCATTTGCCTTGGGGCCACAAAACTAAAGTTTCACCTCTGTCTAAAACGTTATATTTAATTGCTATTATGCCAAAATATTTTCTGTAAGTGTTGCCAGATACAGACTTAATCATGGCTAGAAATTATACACGATGTAACTCTTCCTAAATGCCTTGTTGAGCCAAAATACTTTTTTCCTGAAAAATCTTCTAAAAAACTGGGGCATGTCTTATAGTCAGAAAAATATGGTACAGGCAACTCTCGTTCAATGAATGACATGCATACCTGTAAAGTGCTCGTAAAACAGAAATTCGTCGACCGATTGTGATTTTTCCATTTCAACTCATTGTCAACTGAAGGTTAAAAAATAAGAAAAATGTTTATAAAAGATTCACAGCGAGAGCAAGTATGATAAATGTGGCCACAGCAATGGCTTGAAAACAAGTCCTGGTGATGTAACGATTATTTATGAACTGCGAGAAAATGAAAGCGACTGAACGTAGTCAATCCAAGTCACAGACTGAAACAAAGAATGTCTGTGGGAAACTGCGTAGTGCACTTCCTCCTTATTGGTACACAAGAGGTCCTTCCAGTCTAAGTGGATATTTGTAAATATATTTCGAGTAACAAATAGTATGTTCAGTGATAACATTAAGCCTCTCAATAAATGCAGGCGATAGGAAAAATGCATGGTAAAGTGGACACGCAAAGAATCCCTGAGTAAACAAGATGGTCTTTGTGATCCCAAGAGCTTTCGTAAACATCCTAGTTTCTTCAATCTGACAATGAGTTGGATATATGTTATTTAGTTCATTAAAGTGAACAGAATTTTCGGCGAAAAGTAAAGCTATAAAATTCAATTCATTTGTTAAAGCGAACATTCGTTCAACAAGAGTTACCTGTACTTCCAACACACCTCTTTAGGCAGGAAAATAATAAAAGGTGTTTTAAATATAAGTAAGTAATAAGTTTTATAACCTACCTGGTCTATGCTGATGCGTGAATTTCTTCACATCCGACTCGGTGGGATTTTGGCCAAGAGCACGAAGGGCATCTCCTATCTGAGTAACCTGTATTTTCCCATCTCCTCTATTGTCAAACAATTGGAATGCCTCCTGAAATTCTGTAGTGATAAAAAAAAAAGTTACATGAAATGGAGATGAAATCAAAAAACATACAAATAAAAACAATATCTGTGCATCTTTTTTTAAATCTAAGAGTGGAATTAAATAGGCATTCATCAACAAGTAAACTTTTTCGGAGGTAAAATTTCTGAAATGAAGAGAAATGCTTTGGATAGCATAGACTGAGGTGGGTGTACCTAAAACTTACTGGAAGGTAGAATTACAATGAATGAATGAACTTCTGAAAAAGTATTTTCCAAGTTTTACAGTACAGTCTAAAAATGAATGAATTTAATAAAAATGAAATGTTCATCAATAATGTACATAAAAATGCCCAAAACCCTCTTTTACACAGTTACGATTTATCTAACACAAAATAAAATGTTACACTGGTCGCGTTACTGAATTTAGCCTAAAGGGTATTGTTAAATATAGAAACTACTGTATACAAAATATTTTTCTTTTATCCACCCTGAAAAGAGTCTGCACCACTACAGCCTTCACTATAATGACCTGCATAAACCAGATGGAGATCAGCAGAGACATGATAAACCAGTGTTGTGTACATAAAATTCAGAATTGCTTCACAGATATGTCCATTAAAAATACGTCCACTGTCCTTTAGTCCATTTTTAGGAATTCTTTACAAAAGTAAAAAATGTCCATATGTGCATCCTTACATTTCATCTCCAAAACTACTTGGCATATTTTCATTAAATTTGGTATTTAGGACAAGAAAATAAGAAAATGAAATAAATGGCTCACATAACCTAACCAGAAGTGCCACTTTACTGGTGACAAAAAATGAACTCCATATATCACATAATATTAGTCATACCAAAAACGTCTTTAAAAAATCTGATGTGGCCACCACATGACTATTTCCATACCTGTAATATTTCTAAAAATTCCAAATAGGTTACATAATAATAAATATTTTAAGAAACTGCGAGAAAATTTTTAGACTTTACAAAGAACAGAAATAAACTACTTCTAACATTGGATATAGCCACAAAGCTCCAACAACTAAGAAAATAAAATGTAGCATTACTAAGGTGTAACTAAGCATCAATTGTTAACAATAGTCATCGGTAGGTGGCATGGTGGTGGCAGCTAAATAATTTAGTTTTTAAGATATCTCTTAAACATTGCATTATATGGAAAATATTTCGAACAAAGGTTGTAGAAAATTAAATTTCCTACAACTTTTACTCACGTATGTTTATAAATTTATCAAATATTAAAGCAAATATTTCAAAATAACGGATGTGACAAGAGTAAACACCCACTTCCGGTTGATAAATTTTTACCAAAAACTAATCAACTCTTCTGATTTTCATAAAAATGTTAAATATAAAATTTCGCATTGACCTGATTAATAGTTTTTGAGTTAGAGCACCCACAAAAAAGCTGTCACATACACATCATCGAAAACATGTTCAGGGGACCTCAAAACGTGTATTTCCATTGAAATTGATTATTTTTCATGAAAACAATACTTTCCTCTATACTACATATGGAGAAAGTAAAAAGGTTGCAGATGTAATTGTGTACAATATTTCTTTCTCTATACATTATTAATGAAGGAATAGCCATTTTCAAGAAATCAAACCAGAGTCATAATTCCTTTTGAACAAAATTTTTTTCTGTAGATTTTTGTTACCAATGAAAACAATCTTCGTAGCAACTGAAGTAAATAAGAGAACTACAAATACATAAATATGTTTAATTTTATTTTGTGCATACAGAGAATTCAGTATGTGAAAGGAAATGGTTAATCTACGGCAAAGAAATGAACGTGAATTTGCTTACTTTCCCAATGTATAAACACAGAGATTGTAATTTAAAAGAAATGGATAATTTACAAGGTAGGAATGAATATGAATGTAAAGACTACATTACAATTAGCCAACTTAAGTGAGGTATGTTTTAAATAATTTCCGATTGCTTTATTAATTACAACCAATAAGAAAATAAATCAGTAAATCAAAAATTTAGTATTTCCTTTGCACTACTTCTGATAAATCTTTTTGCATTGTTCAGAAATTATACTAACAATAAGCCATCAATGTTTACATTATTCAACATGATTACATAATTTATAAAGAAAGGCTCTTCATTGCACATTTTTTTATAACTTTGTCATAGCTATTGAAGATATGATAGGCTCCCACTTAACTGGCATAAATGGGACTGAGATACTGGTCAGTTAATCACAAAGCTGGTTAAACTGAAGTAACATTTTCGGCTTGGAGAAATAATAAAGAAATACATAAGGGTGGAAAATTATAATTGGGAGTTTATTAAACAAAGAACAATTTTTCAATTACAGATGCACTATATAACCATAATCAAGAAATGTAATAAAACATGACAATTTATTAAATCAGCATAAATTTCAGTAGTAAAAATATCAGTCAATTTCTTCTGCTGCGCAACAGTTCCTCCACTTCTTGAACATCAATTTCTGTAGAGGAAGACTGCTTTTGGACATAATGGAGAGATACATATAATGCTTCTTTGTGGGCTGTATGGGTCACGCTGGGCTCTTCATCCAAATTGTCTTTGTTGTTAGGATCTTCATCGTTTCCAGTTTATTCAGAATTCATCATTGTCCATCGTTTCATTGGATGGTATGCATAAAAAGTAGCAGAAGCAAATGCTCTGATCCATATGCATAAAGAGCGACCTTTTGCTTCAAAGCAAATGCTACATATACCTGGACCTTTTACTACAACCCACTAACCATAAAACCCTCATTAGGTCATCTTAAGCTGACCTGCGAGTTCAGTTCACCCCTTAAATGGATAGACACCATGCTTTTAAAAATGCAACAGAAATTTAAACTAATTTTTATTTGTAATAAGTATCAGGAAATATATTCAATCAATTCTCATCGTCGTAGTCTATGTACATCATTTGATCGAAATTCTATGATCAATATTAATGAAAATTGAAATATCACGTGAAATAATCTTAGAATCTATCATCCAAACTAACCTTATGTCAAATCTGCCAAATAAATTTGTTTTCATATTAATTTAAATTGTATATTCAACTTAAAAAAGAGAAAATTAGTTAATAAATAAAAAGGCGTTTTGCTGGTGCATCAGTAAGAATGCCTTGAGAGGCACGTTCTGAATCTGAAATGTACCCTGCAATCCATCAAAGCTGGTGTGAGGTGGGGGTATATAAAACCAACCTATGCGTTAATCTTCCTACTGTACTTTCCTATTATTAGGGGGAAGGATGGCCCCTTGTACGTATCTTTCCTACAACTGATTTCTCTAATAATGGTGGTCGCAGAGGACTTTCTTATGTCTTCGGTAAGTTCTTCTACAAGTGCATTAGTTCTTAGCCTATTTAGAAGATAATGGGACCCCCACCAAGGATTCCCATCCGAGCTCCTTACTTACCTATTGTGCCACCACAACATAGCGTGTCAATTCCTATGGATGAGCCTTCAATTCACATCACTCAGCCAGAATGTCCCCTAAAACAGCATATTGCAAATCCGAAGAAATTTGCAAGCTGACAACTGGGGAGTTGCAGAGATTAGTTCTAACTGAACAATTAAAACAAATGCATATTCAAAGTGAATATTATAGAGAAAAAATATTAAAATTAAACTCCAATGCAGGGTAAGTAAAACAAAATCACTGATAACAATTAAAATTTGCAGTCCAAATTATTTACCCTATTCATGTTATCTTTCATTAAATATTAATTCAGTAAGTTCGCGTCTTTTTTGCTGACCTCTCCGACGCACAACTAGAGCATCATTAAAGTCATCTTCATCATGTAACACTTTTTCGATGAAATTATCTTCAATAATTTCAATGAAATCATTATCATTATCTCCTAAATACTTGGATATACTATGCAGAACAAAACAACATAAAATCACTTTCAGTGTGCCCATCAAGTTCACGTTAATGCCATAATGAAGTAGGGGGAACCTTTTCTTTAGTTGACCAAAACGACATTCAATTACGGACCGTTTTTTCGTCACTAAGCAATTGTAAGCCTGTTCTTGCTGTGTTGTAGGGTTTCTGAATGGAGTCATTAGACAAGGTAAGATTCCGTAACCTTCATCTCCCAAAACACTGAATTTTTAAAACCTCGCATCCTACCAAACACCTCCCTGTTTTTCCATATATGCGAATCATGCATTGACCCAGGCCACTGTACAATACTAGTAAACCATTCCTTCGAATCACATGTAGCTTGTACATTTATCGAGGGAATACCTTTCCGGTTCACATATTCATCTCTGTGACATGCTGGTTTCGGTATTCTTATGCGAGTGCAATCAATTGCACTGATTGCGGAAGGAAAGCGAAATTTATTTTGCCACTTAGTTTTTTCTTGGGTAATATCTTCATTCATTTTTGAAAAATTTACCCACAAATGTGATGATCACAATTTTTACTGCAACAAATTTCACCAACCTGGATAGAGTGCTTTGATGCACTCCAATATCCTCACCAACATTGATCATATCTTAAAAAAGTTCATTTTCTGAAGTGGAGACAGCGCTAAACAATTTCTGCCCACATCTTCTCTTTAAGCTTTACAATACATCTTGGTTAACACTGTACAGTTGCTCTGCCACTAATGAGTATTTCTTAATGATCAACTTAAGTTTCTTTGTAAAACATTCTGCATCCATACAATAAGCTGACATTTTTTTCTTCAAAGATGCTTAACTTATAAACCCTGTGAGATGTTTTCCAATGACTAAGCCATACTTCACTTCAGTCAAGTCAATGTCTCCACCCAATTTGTGTAGAATAAATGCTATTCCTATAAGAATAGGGCCACTAAGTGAAGTTCATCTTCTTCTTTCTTGGTGAAACCAAAGTACAATGCATCATCTATAAGTTCAAGCTTAGGCTTCCTCAAAGTCGAACGAGAACTTAAGGTAAACTCTCATTTTAGGTCTCCCTGATTTTCCTCCAGTCTTTCACTGTATTCTCTTCATCACTTAAATCATAGGTGACTTTTTTTCAATGCTTCATCTTTACCAAGTCTTCCTAATGCTTTTGATTTCTTTTCCATAGAGAACACTTTTTTTGCTCATTGCTAAGCAACTATCTACAACTTGAACAAAGTTGTATAACCTTGGCCACAAAAACTTGCACCATTTTATACTAAAAATCACTCAATAAACAACATAATCCCATTGAGAGAAAACTATTTGTATTGATAGTAGTCAGACACAAGTTTGAGCTAACATTAGAAGAGGAAAATTCATAGTAATTGACATGACTACATGGAATTGTTTCAATGTAATAATAAAAAATATGTAATGCATAATATACATATTTTCACTACATTTATTAATCTCTAACCAAACACGTTTTCAATTATTCGTAGATGAAAAACTGTACCTGGTTTTGCAAACTGCAGAATCTAGTTTCAAATATCAGTGGTTCTCCACATGACCATGTCAAGTTGGCATATTTTACTAATACAGTAATGCCTCCATTAGTGCATGTCCGTTTAGCACAACTTCGATATAGCACAATTGGGATCTCAGGACATTTTAAAAAAATTGTATTACCTTCTAACTTTAATTTCTACAAAACTGACAAGATAAAATCATCTGCTTAATTCACTACTGGATTAACTGTAAAGAAATTAACATATTCAACTTACAGTTTACTGGAAAATATGGAAAATTATTAGTGCATTGGATTGATGATCAAACCCACAGTCACATACCAATTAGTCAGTCACTTATAATGCACAAAGCAAAGAACATCTATGACTATTTGAGAGAAGAGGAAGGGGAGGAATCTACCAATGAGACATCTGTAGCTAGTTCAGGTTGGTTCCGCAAGTTTAAGAGCTGCTGCAGTCTCCAGTGTTCGTGCCATTGGCATATTTTTGAGCACTGACATTCAGGTTGCATGTTATTTAACACATTCCGTGCAGGCACAAATTTGTTTGCCATTCCCGGTGACGGGATATTTTTTTCTAAGTTCGCTAGTATAGACGTTAAGGGGCTATAATTATCATAGTTATATATGATATCCAAAAAATCGGCCGCCAATGAAATGGCTGCTTCCTCTGCGATGGTTAGGGAACAACTAAGAGCGTTGCAGTGAAAAAGGTCACCCATAGAATAAGGGTAAATAGTGTCGCTAGACCGATGACTTCATATGAAGTCACCTGCCAGTGGTGGAGGGTACGCATGACTTCATATGAAGTCACCCGCACTGGATGTTAATTTTCTATGCATTCTTTAATTCATTAATTATTTAAGTCATTTCTTTCAAGTTTTTACAGTGGTGTTTAAATTATGTTAAACTGTTTAAATTTTGCCAAGTATAATAAAACTGCCTAATAGATAAAAATGGGACTCATCTTGCCTTTTTTGGAATATATCCCTATACCTTATATTATACATCCAGTCTAACCCAGACTAACACAAATTCTACCAACACGATTTTAAAAGTAGAACTGGTTTTCAACTAACACAGCTGGTCATTTGGTTTAACACGATTTCTCCACGACTTCTCTACGATCATGAAAAAGATCTAGAGAGTGGAAATGCTCTTCATTAATTGCAGATGACAATGAGCCCATTATCATAACATTTGATCCAGAGGATGAATTTGACAATTTCATGGATTTTAAACTGCAATGTAGAAAAATTCCATTCTTGAATGTTTTTAAAAATTTCCTTTGACCATTTTTGTAATTTTCTATAGATGTATGCTGTTGTCTTTTGAAAAATTATTTCATATATTTAAAAAAATATTTAATTCTTAGTTATTTGTTGCTTAAAATTATCATTTTACAAATACATAAGGTCTGCTAAATAAATGAACAGTTGAACAGCTGATTCAAAATTGCGATCATTAACATTGAAAAATACGCTGGAGTTTATAGTTTACATTTTATTGGTGGTGGGTGTAAGAAGCCAAGAAAAGTTATATCGCTAGAGCAAAAACTAGATTTACTTAAGTGCTATGAGAACAATGAACAAACACATGATGTCGTTCGTTATACAGATCTTAACGAAGCAATGCTACAAACCATCCGCATTATCATGGTTTCTTTTCTGTAAAAATGCGTTACGTGTGAAATATAAATAAACAAATAAAACAACACAAAGCATTAATCCAAGTATAGCCATAATAAAGGAATGAAATTAAAAATGTCAATTAGATTAGGATCCTGGAACATATCCCCCTATTTACATTATTTCTTATAAGAAATTTGTCTGACTAACACGATTTTACCTTACACGAAATTTTGTAAGAACACATCTATCGCGTTAGTCGGGGACTGGGTGTATATAATTTCTCAAGTGGCTTTCCATCTGTCTATCCCACTCCATATCTCAGGAACTATTTGTCGTAGATCATAGAGAAATCAAGTGAACAACATTTTGTATGTACTGTTCCTTTAACGCAACTTTGAATAACACAACGCCCTTCGGGAATGCACCCTGTGTGTTCAGGTATTACTGTATTAAAATTTATATTATTGAAGAAGCTATGTACTAACTAGTCTTTACCAGAAGGAGAGACATAAGAAAGAGAAAATTTGCAACTCCCAATAAGACCACAAGTTAGTCAGGAGGTGAAGACTTGAGAAATTTTATGGAAGCATTAGTTTTGCTAGCATTATCAAATCAAAAGGCCAAGTAGGCAAGTCAGCAAGGGCTGTTGTCATTATATTACTAACCCTTTAACTGCTACATTGTTAGTTTCCTTTCCGTGCTTCTGGTTCTGTAGGCTAAGACATTTAATATGACTGCTGAATACTTTTTTTCAAGCTTCCCACTTTTAACTAAAAGATTTGTATTACTAATGGTCTTCACTCTTCAAATGCTAGAAATCAACTGAATGACCATGGAAAAATATCCGTTACCCTTTGTTTCTTCAAAAAGGGGAAAACAAAAGGGTATATTGTATTTAAATTACATTTTATTTTGAAAGTAGTGACATATTTGGGAACAAACCCTATTCATAGCTTCATTAAGTTATGGGAGAGTCTGCAAGATGCCTCCACTGCTTCAAGATTCAAAACGTGCATAGCAGTAACGAAAAAATCTAAGAAACGTGTTTAGGCATGCACAGCAGTGGGGGCACAGCTCCACACTTACATCTAAATGAGTGTATAGCAGTGGGATCATGTCTCACACCTTACATCTTTAGACGTGCATAGCAGTTAAAGAATTAATGTACAGTACTTCTTTGTCCTTGGAACATATTTTATTATGCATCTATATAAGTATCCAACCCGTCATTGATTATTTCAAAGACATGTGGATTGGATGACCAGTTTGTCATTACAGCCGCCGTCCCCCAATTTATGATCATCAAATGTGAAACTGCTTAATAAGGGAATGGTCAATTCCTCCAGGCAGCATTTAATTCTGTTGCGGAGTGGTGTTCTTTATGGTTCCTTAGGATAAACCCAAACAAACCTACATCCTTATTCTTTACCCTAAATAAAAAAATAATCCCAGTTTATCACTATTCGATCAGTAATGTCCCACAACGATGTGTAATTTTTGACACAAAGCACAAAAGATTTCATCTAAAGTCATGTTACTCAACAGTCTCCTCTACAAGTTTACTGCACTTAATTATCTCAGTTGTGTTCTCCCATTACTTGAATATTGTGCCCCAGCCTGGTCCCCAGCATCACCTTCCACCCTCAAGCATCTTAACTGCTTAACATTTTTCTATCAATAGTTCAACATCGCATTCTTATCCTTCAAAATACCTTCAATAATCAAGTTCTTTCATCCCTTGGTATGTCCTCTCTCCATACCAGGCAGAAAATTTCTGAACCTAAATTTCTTTACTTTGTCATGAATGACCACTATGGTTCTGTTGAAATCCTATCACATATCTCCCTTCATGAACCTCTTTGTCCTACCCACAATGCCAACTTGCTTAACCAGCCTCAATTCCATCCCTCCTTATCCCAAAGATAATTTCTACCATACCCCTCTCATCTAAAATTACTTAACCACTCTTAACCCCTCCCTTGATATCTTCTCATCCTACTCCTCATACTCTTCCATTAACAGTTTTATCAATATCGATGTTTGTTGAGCTTACTTATAGGTTAATTTTGTTGATGTTTTGTCTAGTTAATCCAATGGAATAGGCCAGAATAATTGGCTGTTTTTGGATGTTCTTAAACAAATAAATAATAACATTCACGATATTAACCAATGTCTATCAACGGTTGATCTTATAGTGACATACTAAATCTTGTTAATAAATAGAATTGATAATTATTTACGAGATATTAGACGATTAGGCAAAAATGTTTAATAAAATTCATCATGAAATTTAAAGCTGGGCAGATGAGATCGAATATTCTGAGTATGGGTTATTAATCGATAAAAACAAACTTTAAATAATCATCAACAATTATATAAGGACCACAGAAAAAACAGACTAAAGTCACGAAAATATTATTAAAAGCATGAACTCTTCCGCTACAATCGTAGCATCAAGCGGCATGGTGATTCATCGGTAGAATTATAAGAGGAAGTTATCAAAACGGTGTCGTTATTCATGATCCAATGATGGTGAAAATTTCCAAGATTTTCCATTCAATACAAAGTTCCCGAGGTTCTGAGCTCAAACTAGCAAATGACGCGTGAATGCTATACGATAAGGCGGAAAAACTCAAAGGAAATGGTCAAAATTACAATTACGGCGTATAAGGAAATTAATTTCAAAAAGTCACAATTCTGAGCTTTAGAGTACGTTTTTCAACCAATCAGTAAAAACAAAATTCAAGAAAGACGTTTTCTAAAATAACACTATTGATATACATAATGGCATTCTGTTTCTTTAAATAGTACGTATTATGATAAGTTTTCATTTCAATAGAATCACTGCAACATGTCGATTTTATCAACAAAAAAATAAAACGAGACTTCCTTAACTCACAATACACAGAGCACCGCACACATTTAAAAACGGGGATTATATATATATATATATATATATATATATATATATATATATATATATATATATACACACACACGAGAATGTTTAATACCGTAAAACATTCAAATAAAACAAGAAATGCGAAATGTATTCCAACGAAAAATATACATAGCATACAAAAAATCGGGTGTTAATATAGCCTAACAACGAAAGCTTAAGTTAAAAACTCTGCCTCTTACCTTCAATTGATGTCATTATTTTGTTAGGTGCTTCGTACATCTTGATTATTAAGAGAAGGCACAAAGCTATCCTACACAACCCAAACGATACAGCGACCACTCACAACAGATTCTACGACGCTTATAGGTAATGTTACAAAAAAGTCTTATTTGAGCTTTCAAACTATGACCAAATAAGGAAACTAAGCTCTCGTAGTCCCACCAATTGACTCATAACGAAAGGGTTGACCCCATTGAATGTAGACCAGATTTCTCCTTACGATACTCACCGGCCAGCTGGTCTTCTGAGTAGGAAGCCTAAAATGATAGTTAGAAATTATTAGACGATACTCATTTATACTATCAATAGAACATGAATTAAGAACGTAAATGAATAATTACCATTTCGATGATACACGACTTACAACGTCAATGACGACAGCTCACACGAAATTCAAGGCAACAACCGGTACTGGCGCTAAGGATGTATACCATGCATACGCCCTTTCGTTTTTATTTCAAAATACAGGCCTACACATGAGATTTTTATATTTAAAATTATGAAAAATTTTAAGTTACTCTATTTATGAACACAAGCATAGTTTTTTTTATTTACAACTTTAATTATTTTTCATTTACTTAGAGCCATCTATCGGCATTAACATATGTTAAACACAACTACCTTCAATTGTTATAAAACGGCTTCATCGTAGTCCGGTCATGTAAACATTGCCGGTAGGCGGTCGCTTTCTTGCCTTTCCTGAAAATTTATTGGTTAATGGTGAATATATTTGGAAATTTTGAGAAGCTAAAAATTTCTGACAGACAATATGAGTGGTTCAATGTTATATGGAGGCGATGAAATCGGAGCCCTTGTATTTGATGTTGGGCATTACTCTTTACGAGTTGGTTATGCTCAAGAAGACTCACCGAAGGCAGAAATACCTGCTGTCGTTGGTGTCGTGGATGATCCCAATAACTCCACATCTATACGATCTTCTGACGCAATGGATGTGGACGAGAAAAAGCCAGATACGTCCAACGCCGGGAAAAAATATTACATTGATACAACTACTCTACATGTTCCTCGCAAAGGAATGGAGGTGGTTAGTTATATGAAAGATGGAATGATTGATGATTGGGATTTGTTTGAAAAGGTAACTATATTCTGGTTTTCTTTTTCAGTTATAAGAAAGTATTTTTACTCCAAAGAAATTTTTATTTATTATCCAATGAATTCATTACGTGTTATTCACGTTAACCACATCAGTACTCTTATTAAATTTCTTCAAAAGGTGCTTGACTACACGTATGCGAAGTGCATTCAATCGGAATCGGAATATCATCCGGTCTTGATGTCAGAAGCACCATGGAACGTTCGATCTAAGCGTGAACGCCTAACAGAATTAATGTTTGAAAAATATAATGTACCCGCCTTTTTCTTGGCAAAAAATGCAGTACTCGCAGCATTTGCCAATGGACGTGCCACAGCTCTCGTTGTAGATTCGGGTGCCACTCATACATCTGCTGTTCCTGTTCAAGATGGGTATGTGTTGACTCAGGCAATTGTGAAATCGCCGCTTGGGGGTGATTATATTAGCATGCAATGCAAACAGCACCTACAGGTAAGCATTTAGTCCTTAGAAACATTTCTCTTCTGTTATAACTGAATAAGAATATAAATTTGAATACGTCAAGTGTTAAGGATTTTCATTGTGGTATCTTATAAAAAAATATTCCTTTTATGTAGCCGCCTTATGATTAATTTTCAGGATAACGATATAGAGATAGTGCCTTCGTACTTAGTGGGTTCGAAGGAGGTTGTTAAGGAACGAGAGAAGGCCAGGTGGACAAAACGTAGGAATCTTCCTGAAGTAACTACAAGTTGGCATTCTTATGAAGTTAAGCGTGTTGTTCAAGATTTTCAAGCTAGTGTATTACAGGTCGGATATATTCTCAAATCACTTTTGCATGCCTTGGAGTGAATTTATAGAAATGTTTTCACCAAGAAGTGAAATCATGTTACATTGTTTTTTAGTAGTATTGATATTAGCTGATAGATTTAATTATTATATTTGTACCAACTTCAACATTTCTTCCAACTTTTAACCCCCAATCTGAAATTATTGGGGATAAATTTCTATAGTTTACCAGCAAAATTTTTACTGCTCATAGGTACTGGAGACACCATTTGATGAGAAAACTGCAAGTGCAATGCCAGCAGCCCATTATGAATTTCCTTCAGGATTCCATCAAGATTTTGGAGCAGAAAGATTCAGGATTCCTGAAGCTCTGTTCGATCCTGGGGTGGTGGCAGCAGGCAATACAATGTTGGGTGTTGGACATATTGCCACAACAAGTGTAGGCATGTGCGATGTTGATGCACGACCTGCCCTATATGCTTCTGTTGTTGTTACTGGCGGAAATTCCTTCATTCAGGTACTAAGCAATAGTTTGACTGACATTTCAAAAACTGCAGAATTTGGAAGCATAACATTTTGCTGATTTGATTTAGCCATTTGTGTCATATATAATTAAATGTAAAAATAAATATGCAAACTGCCTTTGGTGTGAGGTTAAGTGAAAATTTTAAGTGTGTTGGTGCATGCACATCCCTGGCGCAGAATCATTTTCCCTGTAAACTCGCACACACAATACTTCGGTCACTGCAGAGAATTAGTTTTCTGTAAACCGGGTATGTTTCTATATCTACTATCACCATAATTTAGTTATTCATTTTTTTTATAAGGTGTATAAATTTTTCATTTAATTAATTCAAGTTTACACATTTCCAGTCCTGGTGCTTAAATTGGTTTTGCCCTAAACTAAAGCAAATCTCATTTTCATTCATAATCAGGGTTTCCCAGATAGACTGGGAAGAGATCTTTCAGCTAGAGTACCTGCATCAGTGCGTCTCAAGACCATGAGTGCCAATGGTTGTGCAGAGCGAAGATTTGGTGCATGGATTGGTGGCTCCATACTTGCATCTGTTGGTTCCTTTCAACAAATGTGGGTATCCAGCCAAGAATATGATGAGGGTGGCAAGGGGCAGATTGAAAGAAAGTGTCCATGAAGCTTACACAGTTTTTGACATTTCTATAATCTTAATACCACCTTCAAAGGTGATCAACTTTTGCATGTGTTATCAGATGTGTGTACCTTATGGTACCAGCCACATAAAGCTTGTGTCTGCAAAAAGTTTGGTGTTTCTAGTTTTTTTAATTTGATGGCAATTTCTCAATTTATTTGCAAAGTACAGCTCTACCTCTTTGCAGTTTTTTTGTAAACCTGATGTTTTATCTCTAAAAGCAATTTTTATTAGGCTGAGTGTCACAACATAGAAGTTGTTACTGCTGACTTTTTTGTATATAAAGATGTGTGAAAAAATAAAATTTTTGACATCTTGACTAGGTATGTAATGAAAGTATTAAACTCGGACAACTCTTTTGTGCAATTTATTGTGCTATGTCTTGTTTTTCAAGAAAATGCACTGCCAAGTTTCATATTTTGATAACTTTTTTTATTAAATGCAAATAGATACAATATTCAATACACAAACATATTTAAAGTAATTAAAGGCAAGTACAGCATTAACATTTTTTATAAATCTGAAACGTATAATTATACTATAATTGTTTCAGCTCACTAAAGGCTCTCATTCCTTGTTTGTACCATCTGAAACCATGCACTGAAGGGCAAGAAGAAGACTATATGATGCTATCTCCTTCGCAAGATCCATTTCAGTCCCTTCACCAAACTGAACTAGTTCTGGAGTTGTACCCAAATGTGCTGCACATAAATAATTTCCATCTTCAAAAGGAGAAATGAGTACAAACATTATAAATATAATATATTCACTGTTACATGTACACTGAAAACTTCTTTAAGAACAAGTTTGCAAAAGAACTGTTTATAGACAAATTAAGATAGGGAGTGTGTGTTTAATGACCTTGCTGGTCTCCAATTTGAAGGGTAACACACTTGAAACACTGGGGAGATGATTAATATTTGGAAGACATAACAATGAACAGCAGGAGAATCATGTAACATAAATAAGGAATAAATTTAAACCACTGAATAAATACAGGCATCCCTCATTTTAGTGTGCTTCACTTAGTGCAGTTTCATTATAGTGCTCTTGCTGCTGCTGAATCATTGACACATTGTTTTGGTCATATATCACAAGCACAAAACTTGTTCATAACTTATTATGCCCAATTAGTATTTGTAGGCAAGTTACGATTAAATTAAACTATCAAATCAACAAAAAATGTAATCTCAATAGTTTTTTGGTGCTATTTCGATGGCAGCTAATCTACATTAGATTTTGTCAATATCAGAATTAATAGATCTTACTTATCCAATTTCACCATAACAAGTCACCTTCATTTATTTTCTTATCCATATATTCTACAAGTAACGCTTATTAGCTTCTCCATTAACTCTCACTTGGTTACGAATTATTTGGCAATAATATCCTTGCATGCAAGGGATTTTCATTTAGGGTCATTTTGAAGTCTGTTCACGTCTAAAAATATATTACATTTGTACGTGCAAACGCGTTGAAATGGTAGCACTGAAGGTGCAGCTAGTTATATCGGCAAGTTGGCCACTCTACCTTAATAAGCAAGAAAAATCCCAGCAAGAAACAAACATAAACCCCCTTCACTCTCATTTAGTCTTCTGTCTGATATGGTATTAGTGTTTCGATGGAGTTATTATCTATTTCTTTGAACCCTCATATTATTTGTAATGAATCAAGTGTGAAATACATGTGCTAAGGATGTTTCTGAAAAGAAACAAAGAATAACTTGATCACTTGAAGTAATGCGACGAATTGAAGGTGGAGAATGGCAAGTTGATGTTTGCAAAGCCTTGAAATTAGCAGGATAGATCATCAATAAAATGCTGTATATTTTTGTTCATAATAGGCTTTAATCGTTTCTCTGATTTAAGTATGAAAATATACTTCATATTGGGAATTCATTTGCATTGAGAGTAGGTTGGAAGTACAGATTAAATCTATTTACATTAGTTTTTATGAGAAAAATTCCCTCGCTTAATGTGGCTTCAGTTAATTCTCTGCTTTTCAGGAACTAATTAAAAGTGCTAAGTGAGAGATACCTATATGAAAAGTTAGCATTGGGAAAACTTCATCTACATCTACAGTTTACCCTGCAAGCCACCACCAAGGGGAAAACTCCAAAATTAGGCCTTGGTTTACGCCCCTACGCTAGGTTACTTTTGATCGCAAGTTTTATTCTGCTCAGCTATCGTTCTAGGGAAAAATGAGCCTTTGTATCTCTCTTATTTTACGAGGATGGTCCATTCTACCGATATAGGTGGGAGTTCTTATTATTTCTTTGACGTCGCTGGAGAAAGTACTCGTTCTAAATCTTTCAAGAAGTTTTAACCTAGCACGTGATCGACGCTCAGCTAGTGATTCCCATCCTAAGTCCTGTATCAAGCCTGTAACGCTTATATTTCTATCATAACAATTTCATCAGTTTCTTTATAGTAATCAACAATGGGAGGACTATCTAGAAAAAGCCTTGAGTATGAATTTTCAAAACCAACTCCTTCCTATTTGGGCTGAGAGCTTTTCAGCTACCCCCTCTTATTAGAATCACTAGCCATAAAATATAATGCAAGAGCTAATTTTCAAATGCAAATCTAGGAAAAAACATTTTTAATTGAGGGTAATACAGTAATATTAATAATCAAAAAGTTATGCCATTAAAATGAACAAATAAAATATTGAAACTTACAAATACAATGTTCCATATTTGTGATACATCTGAAAACCTTTCACGACCTTCAGTTTGAGAATCACTGGGATAGCAAATGAAAAACTATTTTGTGAAGCATGCTCCACTTACCACGATTTTTACCCTGGAGTGTGTTTTAACAAGCACCTCATAGTGAAGAACTACAAATAAACTACCATGGTATATATGAGCCAATATTGCTGAAAACAACTTGTTTTACTAAATGATGTAAAAATAGTTCAAAGGGATAAAATTACACAGAATTTAAATGAGTTGGCTTGACATCGCCATAGTATAAAATGTGAGTATGAACTGTTAAGTGCCTCTGAGAATGTGACAAGAATATTAATGAATACTCACCTTCATATGCATCAATGTAGGAAAAAGACAACTCAACATTCTGCTCCTGAGCAAAGGACTTCAATGTTTCTTCTGGACTATGTATTCCTCCCTAAAAATTAAAATTTCAGAAAAGTTTAATTTTTTTAGTTTCTTCTCAAAATATATTTCTACCACTCCCTGAGTAACCCTAAGCTGTAATATTTTTGTCTTGAGTAATCTCTATTCCAAACCTGCAGGTGACGCTCTACATCAAAAGCAGGTAACTTACTCATTTAAATATTTTCATGGAGCTTATATTGAAAAGTTGTTTCTTTTCTAAGAGTTTAATTATTTGAAACTAAATTTTTAAAAAAACAATACAGTAATAAAACATGAGCAGTCTCTATATCCAAGTATTACATATGTGTAAGGAAATTCAGATTTGGGACTTGTGCAACACAAAATGAATTTCTCCAATAGTAAGCTCTGAAATGGTGAATATTCAGCACTTGTGCCTTTGTCCCATAATAAATGTTTAAAAAAATAAAATCAATAATTTAATGTAGATCACACAAAGCCAATAAATGTACATTTTATCATAACTATTGATTAATCTTATAGACTAATTATCTAAGATAAAAAATTAAGCCTAGAATTTTCATGAGCTGTATGTAGCGTTATCATTTTAAATAATAAAAAATTGCCAGAATACATAGTTTACAGTTAAAAAGAATGACATTAATTTTATGAGTCACTACCCTTACTCATTGAGGGCACTCCTTCCATAGTGGAGTGTCGAAGGCTGTGACACATCAAACAACCACTTGCTTTGAACTCTCAAACGAGACCTTTTCATTGTCAAATATTGGGTCCTTCTCCCTTGGAAAATATCTTCAACACGTGTCCTGTTGGATAATTCTGTACCCTCCTTCACAATGCGCACATTTTACAGAGGAACGAATAAGCTGACACCACCCCTCTTAAAACAACTCTGTGCAAACTTCTCGTCTATTCACTAAAGGTACACAAACCCTCCTTGGTGAGGATATGTAAACAAATTTTCATCTTTAGTTTACTTCCAATGAAGCCTCTTTCTTCATCTGCTTAGCTCTCCAAGGAAGGTTTTTATTATTTTTTTGCATATCATTTCTTAGATGTATTTTTTTGAGGCGTCAAAATTTAGTTAGCTGGAGACATCTTACATAATCTTTTTGTTAGAAAAGCCTTTTTGTTCTGTTCAATTGCTAATTTTGTGAAATCCAATTGTTTTTATTTACTTATTGATTTTAAATAAATTAATCAAAATATATAATGCTTTGTAAATGGGCTTTATATTACAATTTTAGATTTTATATGTAAATTTGCGAATACTTATTTATTATTATAGACTAGTGCAAAATCCTGTCAATATGATGGGAAGGAATATATTACTTGTTATTTAAATTAAACTTTCGCACTTATTATTCTTTGATATCATTTATTCATGTCTTTAAAATTAAAAATTTCATTCCAAATAGCAACATTAAGTAACTATATCCTCATTTATTTTCCAAAGAAATAGTCAATAATGTTATATATCAGAACCAACTTTATCATTAAAAATAAAATTTCATTCTTTCATTTGTTCTTCCGTTCACATCCCGAATTTTTGCAGTGACCCTCAAATGCAATATATAACATGCCATCCTTGTGTTGTCCACATACTGAAAATTGCTATAAATTTATGCTTATTTCACAGCTTCACTGATTTCATTCCTTTTCAGAAGTAAATGGCAATTAAAGTTCATAAAATGTCATTCACTTCAGTCTTGTTACAAATTTTGTCCGATAATTTTGTCATATAAATATTTTAAACGATTCATTCGGAATACAGTGAGGTATGTTGCATTTTACATGCACAATAGACATGGCACAACAATTGATCTTACCAAAGTGACAAAATTTATTTTAATGAATTTATATTTGAAGAACTTTATATTTGTAATAATAATAACAATGATATTATAACAAGTTTTTGTTATGCAAACAAATCAAAACAAAATTACAACATATAACAAGTTTTTGTTATGCAAACAAATCAAAACAAAATTACAACAGAGTGTTTTTCCTCTAAGCAATGAAAGGCAAATTAAAATAATTAACATAATGTCAATATGTTAACAACTTATTTATGTAAACAATATAAAAATAAAATTATAAAGGATATTTGTTTCACAAAGTAACTAAAGGCATAAAATAGGAACCATCTTACGTTTAGATTTAAATTGTTTTTATATAAATTTCGCTTTTAAGTAGTTAAAGACAAACTGTATATTATATAATTATAATATCTATTAAAAAGTAATTACACTTGTCTTTGCATGTTTGTAATTAAAAAAATGGATGGTAGAGAGACAGCCAGCCCCAGGGGGTGGAGAGGTCACAAACCTTTAAGCAGGGTCGGCCAAGTGGGGGGTGCAGTGGATGCAAGGCATCTGGGCCCCTGATTTTTAGAAGCCCCCAAATGTTGAGTATAAATAATATATTTACATCTTTAAACAAATTTTTGTTTTATTAAATTATCATTATAGTTCATTTATAATTATAAGTACATGTTCTCTCTAAGCTGTAATAATGATATGTACAAAACAGGTTTTTTTTGGCATAGGGGGGCCCCAAAAATTTGCTTGCATCCAGGCCTCTGAAAGTACTTGGCCGGCCCTGCCTCTAAGCAATGTAATAAATTTGTCCAAGTAGCAACAATGCGACTATCCTTGACGATGGAAGATTTTTAACCCAACCAACGTGAAATTTTCATGTTCAAAATGAATATATGGTCTGATTTTAAGTGTATTTCAAAATCAACGGTTGGAAAATGAATTTTCAATCTTCAATGCACTTTTTGGTTCAAGTACCATATTCGTACAACGATTCTAAGTAATTTTAAATGCGAATGAACATTATGCTGCGTTGCTTCTCGCAAACATAACTCCCATGTAAAATATGGAGATACAAAATTGAGATTCTTTTCTATTAGTAAAGATGTCAAAGCAAGAACAAAAACGTACAAACACAGAAACTTGGTATTATTTTTCTAATGAAAATATTAAAATTACTAACAAGGGGAGACTACATACCTTGGATCGCAGATTTCGACAAAACTTTTTTGTGTGCTAGAATCCTTAAAATAAGAAGACCCATGTATCGGTTTTTGATTGAATAGGTCTTAATTTCGGCAGAATCTTTTTTCTTCTCGCAAGATTAACTGTGGCTGGATAAAATATAATAATTGGCCGACAATGTGGAGCATGTGGGTTGGCTGGGTGGTTACCGTACTGGCTTCCAAATATTTTGTCAAATTTTGTTCAAATCCCACATCATACCTAGTTTTATTTGTTTTAATCCACTTTATTAGTTTTAATTTATTGTATTATTATTTATTTATTAACTTTATTATATTATTATTTATTTACTTCATTAAAATCTTGTGATTTATGTTTAAAAATTGTTTTTAATTTTTTTATGCAAAGTCAACTCTACATTGAATCAAATGTGGTATTTTATTATTTTCGCTAATATATTTAACTTATTTTCATCAAGGCAAGACATCCAGGTAAAACTGCAAAAACCCACAAAAAATATTCAAAAATTAAAATGCAGAAAAACATTATTTGCATAACTGCAATTTTAGCACTTTTTCACGTCTCTATGAAAATCACATACATGCTATTTATTCATATTTTTATGTTTCTTTCTGTAATTGCAGAAATGATACATAAAACATTACATTCTATAAAACTATATATCAATAACATTTATTTATAAAATTAAAAAATATGTTGCTATGCTTTTACATTTTTTTTAAGTTTTAAAAATCACAAACATCTTCTAAAATCTCGAAATTTTCCTTCTCTAAATAACATTCGTCGGCACTTAATGAGTTTATATAACAAACCAATTCATCATTCTCAATTCTAACAGTGAAATTATCTTGAAAGAACAGAGGTAATATTTCGCAAAATTGATCATCCCAACAAATAATTAACGTGAACCATATTAATTACCTTTCCTTTTAAAGCTTTTACTTGAGGTCCATCAAGTTCTTTCAAATTAAGATGGCAACTGGAAAGAGTGAGGCTCATACTCTCTCTTGGCACACCAATTCTGCCCTTTTCCTTGATAGAGCGGTAATTTTCGATAACAGTATCATACTTCCTTGCGTTTGGAACCTCCTGCAAAACATGGATATTAAACATGAGGTCATTCCCAGTTTTATAATCACCAATGTTAATTATTTAATTCACGTTATCAGCTTTGAGAGCTCTGAGAGTTTAAAATCATTCATTAAACATTTTACGATAAAAATGTTTCTGTAATTTCTCAAGTACTTCTTTTCTAGTATCATGGATATAAAAACTGAGAATAATCTTTATTATCAGTCAAAAGTATGAATTTTAAACTTCAGAGTATCATCTCGGCTTAACCATCTACTCCCCCAAATTATTCAGTTTTCAAAAATAAAAACTTGAAATTTATTTTTGATTTAAAAATAAAGTTATCATCTCTATACAGTGCTCTCCAGTTATAATACAAACCGCTTATGCCGGAGATTTAAATACACCTTGGGTCTTGCTTACCTTCTCTACAATCTGCAGAGCACGTAAAAAAACTCCATTGTAATGACTGTAGGTTGGTGCCAACATTATTTTTGTAGGAAGGCATCAAGAAAAATAAAACAAAAAGTGGTGCATCCAAGCTGCATTAGGTCAATGGGACCGTGACACTGATTATACTGGGGGAAGTCTTGTAACACAGATTGCCATGCATATGCCAAAATTTGCTGAATAACAAGTAAGCACTGTATTTTTTAAATGATCATTTATCATCCTTAATGAATTCTTGCTAAGGTGAAGCATGCATATTCAATAAGTATAAATCTAGTAAAGTAGAATTCATGTAATATAAAACTCCTATGTTCATTTGAGTTAAAAGTGGGCAGCAGATGGTTAAAAGCAATATGACTAGGGTTGCCACCTCTCCCGGAATTCTCCCGGAATTATGGAGTATAAGACACGTGTCCCGGCGGGAGGTCAAAATCTCCCGGAATTTAGGAATCTGCCGATCCGTGGCTATACTTACCTAGTTGAAATTTGTCAATTTAGTTTGGCCCATATATTTAATCCAAAGTAATGGATAACTACTCCTTCCAAGACTTTCGGGATTCTACCACGTGTTGTTTCTTCTAGTGACAACACGCGGTAGAATCCCAAAAGTCTTGGAAGGAGTACGAAAACACCGCGGAAGCCTTCGTATTAATGGATAACTAATGCAAAGATGTATACTTTCTCGGAGACTCCCTCATGTTCCTCTCAATGGAGATGACGATTTTTTTAACAATGTACTCACAAACATTCTTATTGTTACACTTGAACCTTCTTAGAGAATGTTAAAGCGATAGTCCTTGAAAATTCATTCTGGTTTGAAACTTTGTAGAATATAGTGAAGGTCTCATTTCTCATTTTCTTAACATTCAGTCAGTTTCCTCATTGTCTGCAAATAATGCACCTGTAAATTTTGGTAAATACAATTCTGTGTACCAAAAACTTTTTTTCAGATAATGAAAAACTTTTAAAGACAAATTTTAAATGCCATATTTTACATAACTGTGTTAAATTTGCACTAAAAACGCTTCCTTTTGATGTAGAGATGTTAGTTATGAAAGAAAACAGTGAATTTTCTGCTTTTGCTAAGCGCACAGAAAAGCTGTCAATTTGTCAATGTAGAATACAAACAAATTCTAAGGCATGTGTCAACAAGATGGTTATCTCTACTACCAGCTATTGAAAGGGTGCTCTCTAACTGGGTAGCTTTGAGGGAATATTTTTTAGAGGAAGGTGAAACTGAGTGTTCCCAAATAATATGGAAAGAATTTGGAGAAGAAATTTCTCCAGCACTTTGCTATTCGTATTTTTTGTTAAATATTTTGAATTTATTTGAGCATAGTGTTACATTTTGGAAAGTGATGATGTTACATGCAAGGAGTTGCATGTAGTTATGTTAGATATTCGCGAGAATATTACCAATAGGAAAAATGATAAATTTTATGGCCATAAAACATTTTATATACTGAGTAGCTTAAATGAAGTGGATAGATTGCAGTTTACTGTAGATGTAAACTATTTCTTTCAAAGGTGCTTAACTTACCTGGAAAAGTGGTATGATTTTGAGAGTTCTACATATAAAAACATGAATATATTATCAATGAAGAAAGAAATTACATGGGATGAACTCAAAAATCTTGGAAATACACTAAAATTAGCAATCGATGAAGACGAACTATATGAAGACTTCTGTGTATTCCGTGGCCTCCGTGAAATTGTAGCGGCTAGTACAAAAAGGGTGGACTTAAGATGGGTTAACTTCTTTTCTAAGGTGAATAAAGGAGTTGGAGAAGAACTGAAAAAAATTGTATCGTGTGCTCTCGATTCCAGTATCTAATGCAGCTTGCGAACAAATTTTAAGTGTCATAAATGAACTGTGGTGCAAAAACAGAAACAAACTAAGCATACATCACGTCGAGGCTGAAATCCAAGTCTGCACAAATTTTAATCTTTCTTGTAAGGACTTCCATGCATTTTTACTATCAAAACCAAAACTTTTGGAGGCTGCACGAAGCAATTCGAAGTACAATTTTAAATTTAATAAATAAATAAGGGTTTTTTGAAAAGACACTCTGTTCAATATTTGATATAATTATGTATAAAATACAATCATTGTCAAATTTAGGTTAATATATTCTAAATAGTAATTAAATGAGTTTCATAAGTCTTGCTTAATTTTTTCAATGCATGAGAAATATTCCATGATAAAGTGATTTTAGGTGAATGATACCAGATTATATTTAGTTTCCTTCTGTATCAGAGATTCATCTCTAACTTGATTGTTGAAATTAAACGAGAATGTAGGCTGGAGTCCAGCACCACAAAAAATCAGTTGGAATACTAATCATTTGTTTAGTAATAATAAATAACTAAGATTTACTGCTTGGGTTATATATTTTTCGACTGAGAGAAAATCTCCCGGAATTTTCACCACCTAAATTAGAAATCTCCCGGAATGAACCTCTCGCTAGGTGGCAACCCTAAATATGACTGTTGTTCTATTAATTACATTATTTTTATTTTTACATATAACAAAAGATATTTCCGATTTAATGATAGCTCTGAAATAATTTAAATCAAATGATCTTATCTGACAACTTCCCTCCTCTCGATCATGTTCAACTGTCCAATCTAAAATTAAAACTAATTCCCACACCTCATTTAGCACAATTTTGATATAGCACGATTGGCATCTATGAACATAAGTATTTATTTTTGAAAAATTAAAAACAAAAATAAGGACTGTACTGTGAAATTTTAAATTCTGTGTACTGTGCAATTATTTGGAGGTTTTGTTTTACATTTACGTTTACTTTTTTGCTGACCAATCATCATCCGAGGTCTTCAGTTTCGACATCATCAATTCAATTGTCATGCAACAAAGTAATTTTATTTCATCTTTAATGAAAAATAAACATTTAACAGTACATAGGGGAAAATAATTTAAATAAATCATGGCAGAAATGAGAAAATTGAGTGAAGACAACAAAGTGCAGGAAATAATTCTTAATTAGCAATGAAAAGTATAAAGGGCTCATTACACTACATCTGTTAAGATGTGTTGCGTTGACATAAATCACTATAGATTACATCAACGCGCATCGGCTGACAATATGTATTTCCCACCTGCTCTGTCTGTTAAAAACAGCAGCAATTTCAAGCATAAATAGCCCATAAATGGATAATCCCCGACTGATTCATTAAGAGAACACTACTACTTATTAAATCCTATAAATAATTTATTATAACTGACTTACTAACCTTCTTTGGACTATCATTACGGGCTAGAAGTTCTGTAGTTCTTTGAGTATTAAGATGCTCCTTTATCCTGTTAATCATTAGCTTTGCAGCAATATGCTTACCTTGCTTTTTTGTCCGAGAGATACCTGTTGAGAAAGAATTTTGTTTGATTACATAAATGTTTCTGCTTGCCAAGAATTTCAACCAATAATGAAATCCACAATCAAACACTCAAGTTTTTGAAACTTCTTTCAACAATTAGAAATTAAAACCAACATTTAAAAATTCCTTAACAAATTTATTAAGCACCATTACCCAAGTTTATAACATCATCACCAGGCAAAAATTTGTCATGGAATTTTTAATTTGGTTTTTATTTCTTGTTTTCAAGACCAATAATGTTTCATCTATTAATGGAGTTGCTACTGACAATAACATGACGTGTGACCCAAAACTAGACAAACTGAAATATGAAGAGAAAAATACCTTCAACATAAAAACATTGTCTTTATGTTCATTTTAGACAATCATACCTTTCTGATTATAGTGATAGAGGGTTTTTTCAATTGAAGATTTTGAAATTTGGTCTCTGGACCTCGCAAATGACGTCTCAGGAAATTTTCATCCTCTTGAATTCCTTGATTGAGATCAGAACAAATTACTGCACATTGCAACCTTGGTTCACTGATCAACACTTTTGGAACCACTTTTATGATGATGCCAAAAAACATGAGAAAAACTGGCACAGCACAAATCAGACAACCAGTGGTGTAGCAAGAGGGGAGCAGAGGAGGGCAGTTGCCCCCGGGCGCATGGCTAAAGGGGCACAAACTCATAGACTAAAAATTAACGTTTCTGTTTATAAATGATAATAATATTATAATATATGCCAAATTAAAATGCTAGTATAGTATGCTTGGGTTTCCATCATGTTTGTCTGTAAAATTGTACAGGGAGCAAAGGGGGATGCATCTCTGTGACTTGCCCCAGTCAAAGGAGAGCCTAGCTACACCACTTGACATATCAAATTGTAATGATCTCATACAACACCAACAACAAAGAGTCAGAGACAAGATTTCCAATGATGCCACCTACTTATTGTTATTACTAAGTTCACAAAAAAATCAGTTTGCAAACTTTTGGGTCAAATCTTGTGTTTTTATTAAAGAATACAACAAAAATCTTTGTTATCCATAAAATAATTATGTAATTATAAAAAGCTAAAAATCAAATCCTGACAACTTGAACCCAAGAGAAGACAACAAAATTTGAGCAATCAACTTTAATTCTACCATATATATGAATAACCCTTTGTGTTGTAAAAAATTTAAGTTATTGGAATTCAAAGGCATTATAAAAATATATTGAAAGAAAAAGTTAAGTATTTTCACTGACCAATTTCTATTAGGCTGTGTACTGAGCACTGCATTTTAAACTTTTTGTCATGTGGTGGTCCAGATTCATTTATCAGCTTATATTCAGGGGTAGCTAACTTATGCTCGGCACAAAGGTCTGCCAAAGCACCAACAGTATTTTCAGTAAGTTGCTCCGCATATGGGGACACAGCCACTGGAGCAGTGCTGTCCTTCATATCTGTAGTTGCTACCCTGTGAAATATTAATTCTTGTAATACACATTAATATAAATGAAAGCATGGCAATGCTACCTTTGTGAATAGAGAAAGGTTTCAAAATTTCAATAACATGCTGCATAATCTCTCTTTATATTTAAGTTGTAGTCCATAGGCATGGGCATCTGCAGGGGGGAAGGCAAGAGGGGGCACTTGCCCCCTCCTGGAAATGCTGTCGTCTTACGTGCACCAATCAAAGAATACCAATTTTTTTCACGCCATAGGTTTTTTAATGTATAAAATTCACATTTGTCATAACAGGAAACTTTTTGCTTAGTATTCCCGCTTTATTTCTTAAATTTTACTTTATTTATGCCTGGCTCATGTAGAGGTTAATTTTAAATTCAAGAAGTTCTGACCATGAGCCTAAGCAACCTCTTAGACCACTCTTCTGCCCAAAAACATGCTTTATCCTATTGCAACCTTTCATTTGGAAATTAGAAATTCGGAATCTCCGTGGCATATGGTCAATGTCTGACTGCGTTCGGAAGGAAGAGGCACCGGAGGTCCTAGCTAAGAAACAGAATGGTCACCATGAAACACTTTAAAAATGCAAAATTTTTAGGCATTGTTTATAGTCATGTCAACAGCTAAGGTTATTAGCGACTATTCACAATATTCAGCTCTTTGTTTTTGGGGAGCACATACATTCATGCCTAGAGTGGGATTCAAACACATGACCCTAGGGTTGGGAGTCAGACACACAAACCTCTCATCTACCAGGGATGGCAAAAATACAACATACATACAACATTTCTTTCCTCTCTCCCTAGCGGGCAGCGGGAAATCTAGTGTGAAAAATTTAACTTTTCGCTTTTTCTGGCAGAATTTGAGAGTTGAAAGCAGTAAGGGATCACTACATAGTACACAATCGCAAGGCAGTGATTGTAAGGTCCCAAAACCTGGCAGGATGGTGACCGGAAGACATCCTGCATCGAATGAGAAAAGAGTTACAACAGGGTATTTGTCTTCTCTCGTGAAGGGCAAATCAAAATGACCCTGGATCCCAAATAGCATCCAGATAGAGGAGTCAGTTAGCATGCAAAGGAGACAACGAGTGGATTTCGAGGAAATGTTTTTCTAAGAAATTTTCAAACCCCATTTAGGAAAAGCAGAACGCTTTTTAGGCATTAGTTTCACAAGGGTTGTGTTCTAAGCAAGACCAATACTAAGAGTGCATCATTTTTTGGATTCTATATATGATTAAATGCATTCTAAAAAATAGCAATGGAGTTTTTTAAAAGATTCTTGCTCCCACCCCCCTGGAGAAATTTCTGCGGATGCCCATGTCCACAGGAGAGGACCTCATCCTGCAGACTGCTGGTGCAGACAGGGTAAGAGGAATGTCCCAAAGAATGTTTAATAACTCAAGAATAGCCAAGTATATTTTAACCATTCTCTCAGTTTTGAAAAAACTGATGTCTAAAGAGTCTTATACAAATCAGTTTAACAGCCAGAGTTCAATTCCAGGAATGTTTCATTCCTCCATTTGAATAACATTGGAATGCATCATATTTATTTGCAATTTAAAATTTCTAAAAATAATCATACAAACTTGAGACTTGAATCAAAAAAATGCTTCAAAGAATGAAAATGCATTTTCCTATCTTCAACTTCCAAATACCCATCAATCTGATGCACTAATTAGTTTTTAACCTGAAACTTTTACATTTTTTTATACGAAAATCTTTAATAGTTAACGATTTCAGCATGTCACTCTGTGGAATGTCTTCATAATGTAGAAATAAAGACTTATTTGATAATTCCACATAAACTTTTATTTATATTCAACCTAGGTTTTGTTGAAATGCAACATCATCAGGTCGAATCACCTAGGTCGAATATAAATAAAAGTTTATGGGAAATTAACAAATAAGTCTCTTTATTTATACAAGTGAAAATCTTTCATCATCAAGGAAAACCCCATTGTTGCTGATTTAGTGAAATTACATACACTGCATTGTATTATATGGTAAATGAGAAATATTTCATGAATGTACCCGTGACCACTGATAATAATGTTTAACTGAACAATGTAGGTATATCATCATCATAGGTAGTCTGTCCGTAGACAGGTCCGTGATTATTCTTGGTTAAACCTGGTTCTCCATATACTCCTATTTTCCGCTGTCCTCTTTATATCTTGATAACTCTCTTTCCCTTTCAAATCGTCTATCAGCTGAAACCTTTTCCTACCTCTTTCCCTTTTCCCATCTAGTTTTCCTTCTAACACGTCTTTAATCATACTCTCTCTCCTCAGGTATCGTCCAACCCAGTTAGCCTTCCTCTTTCTGATAGTCTGTATAATCATTCGCTTCTCTCCTATTCTTCGTAGCACTTCATCGTTTTTCATCCTATCTGTCCATTTTATCTTCAGCATTCTCCTCCAAGTCCACATTTCAAAGCTTTCCAAGTATTTGATGTCATTTTTCCTTAGCGTCCATGTTTCTGCCCCATACAATGCTATACTCCATACGTAGCATTTTATCAACTTCTTGCGGATATCTTCCCTTATATTCCCTGTAAGTAGTTGTTTCTTTCTCCTGAAAGCCGCTTTTGCTTTTCCTATTCTAGTTTTGATCTCATCCGTACATTTTGCCTCTCGTGTTATGATACTTCCAAGGTATTTATATTCTGAAACTTGTTCTAATGGCTTTCCCCCAATAGTTATGTTCAGATTCTCTTCTTTACCCGATATTCGAATGACCTTGGATTTTTCTGTATTTATTTCCATACCGTATTTTCTACCTGTTATCACTAGTCTATTTATCATTTTTTGTAGCTCCTCTTCCTTTCTTGCTAGAAGTACTTGATCATCTGCGCATTTCACTGTTCTTATAATCCTTCCTCCAATTTTGAAATCCCCTGTGCCTTCTAAAGCTTCTTGCATTAGACTTTCTCCATATATATTGAATAGGGTTGGCGATAGGCAGCAGCCTTGTCTTACTCCTCTACCGATATTTATTCCGCAGGTGTCCACATTCTCAAACCTGACCTTTACAACTTGATTCTCATATAGATTCCTAATCAGTCTCCTGTCTTTCCAGTCTACACCTATATCCTTTAATATCTTCATCAACTTTACCCAATTTACTCTATCAAAGGCCTTCTGCCAGTCTACGAAACATGCGCAGATATCTTGACTGTATTCTATTGCCCTTTCTGATATGATTCTAACTACTCCTATAGCATCTCTAGTTCCTCGTCCTTTTCTGAAACCGAATTGTTCTTTCCCTATTATTTCTTCTGCCTTTTATTAAGAATCCTCGTGATGATCTTCGATGTGTGTGACAGAAGGCTTATAGTTCTGTAATCTTTACACTGCATTGCCTTTGGCTTCTTCTTTAGAGGGATCATTGTTACTTCTAGGAAATCCTGAGGCCACTCTCCCGTGTCGTAAATCTTATTAATTAATTTCATGATCGCTTTTAGTCCTTCTGATCCTATGACTTTAAGTATCTCAGCCGGTATTCCATCGCTGCTCGTTGCTTTCCCCTTCTTTAGTTCCACTATCGCCTTTTCTACTTGGCTCTCCATAATACTTGGTCCTAAGTTGTCTTCTTCAATGTTTTCCTCATTTTCCAGTTCTATTTTTGCCGCTCCTGCCTGTTTGCTGCATAATTCCTTAATGTATTCTTCCCATACCTGTGCTACATCCTTTGTTTCTGAGACTATCTTCCCATCCGTATTCATAATTCCTTTACCACAAATTCCATTAGACTTCTTATCTTCTAATTCCAGTGCCCTAGCGTACATCATATCGTACCGTCCTAACTTCTCCATTTGTTCTATTTCATCACATTTTCCTTTTATCCAATTTTCTCTAGTTTTATCTGTTACCCTTCTCAACTCATTGTTTATACGCCTATAGTTGGCTCTACCTTCTTCACTGTTAACGTTTTTCCATTTTCGTCTCTCATCCATTTTCTCCAGCATTTCCTTCGTGATCCATGGTTTTCTGATTTTCTTCTCTTGTTTTCCAATCTCTTTATCCAAGATATCCTTGATAATGGTTTTAATTTCATCCCATTCTATATCAACGGTCTTCGGTTTGTTTTCCAACTTTCTTAGGTTATCTTCCAACTTCATGCTGACTACATCCTGCCTTTCTTTCAGTTTTTCTAGGTCCCAGGTCTGTCTTTCTCTTCTCGTTTTTCTTATTTGTTTGAGCTTTGTACTCATGTCAAGTATTAGAAGGCTGTGATCTGAATCAATGTCTGCTCCTTGCAATGCCTTGGCGTTCTTTATGCTGTTCCTGAATCTTTGTTTTACAAGGATGTAATCTATTTGGCATCTCATTCTACCTCCTGGGCTTTTTCATGTGTATAACCTTCGTTTATGGTTTTTGAACCATGTATTAGTCACTACAAGGTCATTATTGATGCAGAATTCTACGAGTTTCTCCCCTACTCGATTTCTCTTCTCAAGTCCGTATTGCCCGACAACATTTTCTTCCTGTCCTTCTCCGACTATGCTGTTCCAATCTCCCATTATTATGCAGTTTACCTTTCCTCTTCCGTCTTCTTCGTAAATTTCATTAATTTGCTCATAGATCTCATCTATTTCTTCATCGTCATGAGCTGACGTTGGCATATGTACCTGGATTATCGGCATGTCCACTGGGACTGCTTTTAGCTTTATTGCCATCAGTCTATCGTTCGTTGCTATTATCTTTGTCACGCTTTTCATCATATCTTTCCTAAGTACCAGAGCTACTCCCCTTTCCCCACTATTTCCTCCAGAATAAACTACCGTGAATTCTTCCGAGTCGAACTGTTCTTCTCCCTCCCATCTAGTTACGCTTAGCCCTATAATGTCAACTCTATTTCTTCTCATTTCTTCTTTCAAGTTCTCTAGCTTTCCTGCCTTTCTCATAGTTCTTACATTCCAAGTTCCTATTCATAATTTACTTTCGACAAATGTTTTCCTCAAGGCAGTCCCTGCCCGGAGATCCGATTGGGGGACTATTTTACCTCCAGATTGTTTTACCTCGAGAGAACTCATATTGTCCAACCATATAATCTTTACTAGGGATTGTAATGTGGTAGTTTCCCTCTTGCTTTCCACATCGCAGTACTGTAGCCGTTCAAATCGTCCTGATCAAGCCTACGGCTGTATTGGATATAGACCCAACCAACATCATTTGTTTTCGGCTCTATACCATACTGACAGTACTGCTGCCTACTGCCAGGCACTGATGATAGTTTTTTTTTTAAATAAAACCTCCATTCGAGGGGTTTGAACCCCCGAACTTTGCAATAGAAAGCCGACACGCTAACCACTACACCACCAGTGCATATAGGTATATATAAATATGGAATTAAGATACTCCATATAAAAGCCGACTATAAGTTTTATATTAAATTGAATCCCATACATCGTATATCCTCATGTATAACGCACACCCATACTTTTTGTCCAAAAATCCAGACTTTTTCATATACCCTGTATAACGTGCACCCTAGATTCTGAGGAGTATAAGAGCAAAATTTTAGAATCATATTGTCATGTTAGGTATTAACTTGAGTACAATAAATAAATACAGACCCTTCCTGGATTACACAAGACTCGACTTACGCAAATCCAACTAAGTAAAAACCTGCAAAAATTAATTTTTTTAAACCGAAAATTCAGTTGGGAAATTTGCTTACACGGCAAAACGCTTCAGGCTTCAAGGTCAAATGTTGAATGAAGTTTAAACACATTAATTTATTTTATATTTATCAAACTACATGTAACACTTATTTACAGACTATTAAATGGCTAGATATATTTAATGACAGAATTTAATACGAAATCTTAAATTTTGTTGCGTATTGCAGTTGCCTTTTTGCATAGTTATTCAGTGCTGAAGATGATGAGGAATATGAATTCTATGGGTTTTAAATTACTTACATTGTTTTATATATATATATAATCCGTTAAACATCCGAATGAACGGTCACCGGAATAGCATTTCTCTTAGACGCCCCCTCCCAGTTGCATTACATGCTAATACCCACAATGTCCCCTTCAATAGTTGCTACAATGTTAGGATTATTCGCGCTTTACCCTATGACACTCCTGCCCCCCTTCTCCGACACTGGGAACTAGCACATATCCATCTTCTCGACCCTTTCTCTCCGCCTGGCCTCAACCTCCGCTAACCCTATTAGCCCCCTTACAATGTCTTCTTGTTACTTTGTAACTATTCGCACTCTACCTCATCACACTCCCTCTTTATTGGCTATCCACCCCTCCTACTCCCCATCTCCTCCAATCATCAACCTTCCCACATCACCCTGTCATTCTCCGCCCAGTGTGTCACTTTACGTTACTCTTTCGCTGAAGAAGGGCATAGGCCCGATAAGCTTGCGTGTGTTTTTGTGTTCGTGTGTTTTACGTGTCTCTTCGACGCCCCCAGCAGCCTGCCAGCTTGGTCCTCAACTTGGTGAGTGTCCGCTGGGCTTCCCTCAACACCTTGTTGCCACCCTCATCACTACCTTTTCTTTTCCTTTAGTTAATATATATATATATATATATATATATATATATATATATTAACTAAAGGAAAATATATATATATATATATATATATATATATATATATATATATTAACTAAAGGAAAAGAAAAGGTAGTGATGAGGGTGGCAACAAGGTGTTGAGGGAAGCCCAGCGGACACTTACCAAGTTGAGGACCAAGCTGGTAGGCTGCTGGGGGCGTCGAAGAGACACGTAAAACACACGAACACAAAAACACACGCAAGCTTATCGGGCCGATGCCCTTCTTCAGCGAAAGAGTAACGTAAAGTCATATATATATATATATATGGATGTCAACAAGGTGTTGGGATGAGGAAGGATGAGGAGTTCTCTCTCTGTAGCTGAAGAAGGAGTAGTTCCGAAAGCTTTACGTTTGTGATGTTTCTGTGTTTTTGTGTTATTTTACGTGTGTCGCTTCGACATCCCCGGGGCCTCGCCAACCTGAAGTCGTCTGATTGGTGAGTGCTCACTGGGTTTCCTCATCCCAACACCTTGTTGACATCCATATATTCATTTTACCTTTCCTTTTCCGTAAGTTGTTATATATATATATATATATATATATATATATATATATATATATATATAATATATGCATTATCTAAAAAATTATTTCAATTTGCATATAGTATATTTTTGTTTTCGATACGTTTTGCACGAAGCTTACCTGGTAATTTTGTGGGAGACTACAAGAATCAGCTTATTAGCTAGTGAAATATTTGGAGAGGATGGAAATGCAATGTAAGGAAGTAAGTAGGTGTTTGATACATTTAATTAATATATGCATAAGCTGGATTATCGATAATTAGCATGGCTTTCCCTTCAATTTACCCAAAAAGTGGTTCTCCCCTCAATTTACCCAAAAAGTGAGAATCTAGTACGAGGTAGGTATAATTCAATTTTTTATTTTAACAGCACAGAAGTGTACACATGCTCACCCCTACTTCATGACAAAAATTTGGACTTCAAACTGCTCATTATACACGAGTATTTACAGTATATATTGATATATCCACACTCTTCACTATCATTATAAATAGCTGCTTATTAGTCCATTGATCTGTATAAAAAAATATAGAACAAGTCAGGGTTGGAACTATATAAACAAGAATGGATATCACGTTAGAGCTTCCGGTACCACTTGCAACATATACTGGAGAGCAGTGATGCCCAAACTATGGCCCGCAGGACAGATGCGGCCCTCAAAGGGTTTTTGTGCGACCCATGAAACTATGGCGAAAAAGCAATTTTAACACACAAATTCATACATTTTTTGAAAATTTTGATAATAAAACTTTTAATATTGAATTGTTAGCCACAAAAACCTTATTTAGACTTCATTTTCTTCCAATGCAGCTCGCCAAGGGATTCGCAACCATGGCCCGCCATTAGAAAAGTTTGGGCACCACTGCTGTAGAGGAAGATGTTCAAGATGATGAAGAGGCCAAGATTTCATTCCTTCTGATGTAACAAAGCCACAGAACCAAGCAGAATTACTTGGTTCCAGATTGCAGGGATTGCATATCCTAGCAGAATGTACCACCAAAAGCCATTTTCGTAAAACTAAAAATAAATAAACTGATGTGGGCAACACATGACTTTCTCCATATTTATATGGCAAATTACATGTTGTTAGCTCTGGGATGGTTGTCAATATTTACTTCCAGTTGACAATTAAGAAAAGAAAAAGGAGCGTTACTAAGACGTAACTAAGCATCAATTGTTAACAATAGTCTTCGGTATGTGGCGTGGTGGTGGCAGCTAAAAATATAAGATATCTCTTAAACAATGCATTATATGGAAAAATGTATCAAACAAAGGTTGTAGAAAATAAAATTTCCTACAACTTCTATCCTAATACTTTTTTTATTTATCAAACATTAAATCAAATATTTTTAAATAACGGATAAGTGACAAGAGTAAATACCCACTTTCGGTGGACCAATTTTTACCGAAAACTAATCAGATCTTCTAACATTTATAAAAATGTTAAATATAAAATTTTGCATTGATCTGATTATTACATTTTGAGTTAGAGCGCCACAAAAATCTATCTCATACAGACCGACAGACAGATATCATCGCAAAACTAGGTAGAACGTGTTCAGTGAACCTTAAAACATGTATTACCGTTGAAATCTCGAGTTCGATTTTTTTCATGAAAATAATACTTTCTCATACTACATATATGGAGAAAGTAAAAAATTACATATGCAATTTTACGGTAAAAATACACTGTATAATTGTTATTTGGAAGTAATGAACGCAGAAATATATAATAATGGGCATTTTAAATATTGCAGTCAATGAAACAATGGTTTGTAGCATGAAAAATGGCATCATGCAAGAATGATCATCTACAAATATGTTATTATTAACTTTATTGTTATATTAATTATATATTATTGATAATATTAGCCTTGCCTTGGCAGACAGTGATCAGAAGAGAAAATAATGAATATTGTGAACTTCATTTAATATTAACATGAAGAAAAACATGGAAGTTAACTGCAGAGACATCAATAAAGAATTTAAAAAGGCACAGTCTCATATGTTTCTGCATTCATTGCATATCTTGAATATTCCTTTATATTAGTAAATTGCTTATATGTAGAAATACTTACTTAACTCGAGCAAGCTTCTTTTCCCCGCATTCGGCACGTCGACAATGAACGTTTATCACAACAATTCAAATCCGTTGTAAGCGCACGTAACCTATTTCCCCTACTTCTCCTCCATAGCCTCAGTGCATTTTGGGAGCACTTCCCATTGGCTCCTAAGACGGTCCTCATTCTGTAATCCAAGTGCCTGTCCCCTGCTGTTTATGCTCTGCTAGTGTGATTTACGTATGAGGTTTTGAAGTTTTCATCCAAAAGAGTTCATACATTTCCATCTCTAAGTACACTGTTTCTGAGTATCATCGTAGCATCTGCTCAAGGGCTAAAGTAAGTGCTTTTTTGAAAAGAAAGTTCATATTTCTGCCTCTAGGGGTGCTGTTCCTACTCTGCCGCCGTTTTCGAACGAATCATCTATGTACCTGAGACACGTGTCGGGAAATATTGGAAATTAATTTTGCAATTTTGTTCAAAGAAATTCATGAATAAATTGGCCAAAAAAGGTGAAAGTGGGTTCCCCATAGCTGTCCCATCATGTTGTTTGTAAAAATTATTATGGAAAAGAAAAAAATTTTGTTCCATGCAAAAATTTAGAAAGTTTAATGTATTCAGCAGAAATTTCAGGCGAAAGACCAATATTAGCCAGCCACTCTTCGAGAAAACTAGGCATAGTGTTTATTGGGATGCTAGGAAAGAGAGACATGACGTCAAAAGAAACTAACACTAAAGAATCATTATAGATTTAATTTTTTGTTTTTTTCAATGAAATCTTCTGTATTTTTTTACAAAGAAGTGATTCTTTATAAAATTGCTTTTTTAAATCATTTAAAATTAAGATATAAACTCAGGACATGCACTGTACTGTGATTGAAAGAAAGAAGTTTATTTTTCTTGAAAACAAAATTCAAATCCATGTTGAATCTGCATAAAAATTTCATTTTAATCAAAATTATGAAACATTTTTTAGTTTTCAACAATGAAAAATATTAACTACCATAGCAACGACTCTAATGCCTTTCAATGGGAATTGATTTTCCATACTTCAATAGCACTGATTTAATGCTTACTGCATTATAATCCATTTGATTTCAGTCAATGGCATATACATATGACGTCGTGATAATTTTAATTTTTTTATCTGGATATGTACTAAAAGGCATGGATGATGGTGCCATAATCCTAACACACAAAATAACCTAATTTTTACATAAATTTTAGTGTAGCATATATGCTGTTGTCTTAATGATGATTATAGCTATTGCTGAAACAGGGTGATTGCCAGAGAATTTAGAAATTCCAGATAGATTCCTTAATTTCATGGAAAATGAACATTATTGTCTTATTTATATATTATTATTATGCCATTGATTTTAAACTATGATGTAAACATATGATGTATCATTATACTAACACATGAAATTTAGTAATTCGTTAAAAGTATCCAAATGTTTTGTTTCATAGTTTTTCAAGAAATTTTAACATTTTCCAATCACTAAATATAATGGTGCCATACTTATTTCGCAATTTTAAAATCCAAATATGTGTTCAAGGCATGGATTATGATGCCATAATCTTAACACAAAATATCCGAATTTTTCCACAACTTTAGTGTATAGGGTATTGTCTTAATGATGATTATTCTTATTGCTCATGTAGGGTGATCTGAGTCACGAAACTTGAAAAACGAAAACTTGGACACGAGCTGATTGCCAGAGAATTTGGAAATTATGGATAGTTGCCTTAATTTCATGGAATATTATAAATATTCTGCGAGACCTCATGGAATTTATTATCTAATACATATGGGCTCCATGTGGCTGAAGTGCTGTTGCCTTGGAGATTGTGCTGGTTTATTTATGAGTTAAGATCTTGGTGTATGGTGATTTTTTTAAGTGCTTGCAGTATGCAAGCACCGGCAACTCATAAATAAAAAGAAGGAACAGTATACTCCATAAATGGAATACACATAGATTTCAAAGGCATTCTTTATGAGAAATATGTATAAAATGGTATTGAAAATTGGGTAGTTCGTGAAATTTTATCTCCGAAACTATAAATCATAATTATATGGTTCCCCTTACTTTTTGTGGTAAATGTCATCCTCTATTTGAATATATTTTTTAATCTATACCTCACAGATCATATAAAAGCTTGGGAGAGAAAAATATGGATTTTTAATTGTTCATATGCTGACAGATCCATTGTAATGATCGATATAATCAAAATATGTGATATTATGCTGGGGATTTTCTCTAATTTTTTATCTCTGAAACTATAAGTTCTAATTACGTGGTCCCACAGACTGTTTTGTGGTAAATGTTGTTCTCTATTCGAATAAATTTTTTAATCAATATCTCACAGACCATATAAGAGCTAGGGCAAGAAAAATATGGTATTTAATTGTTGCTTGATGAATGCCATTAAATGAGATACGAGTACTGTATATACTCGTGTATAATGAGCAGTTTGAGGACGAAATTTTTAGGTCATAAAGTAGGGGTGTGCGTTATACTCAGATAACACTTGTGCAGTTAAAATAAAAAATTGAAGTCTACCTACCACACCTTTTTGGGTGAATTGAGGGGAAAACCATGCTATTATCGATAATCCAGCTTATACATATATTAAATAAACATATCAAATTCAATATTCCATAAATATGTTACGTGTAGTTTGATAAATTTAAAAATAAATTTATGTTTTTAAAATTCATTCAACATTTGACCTTTAAACTTGAAGCATTTTGCCTTGTAAGCAAATATCTGCAACTCGGAATTTTCAGATTTAAAAAATTAATTTTCAAAAGTTTTTTAACATAATGACGACGATGTTGCATTGCAATGAAACCTAGGTCATTTTAAATAAATCTATGTGGAATTACAAGTCTCTATATTTTACATTACAAGGTTGAGTCAATAACTATGGTGAATTTATATTTTTCACAGACCTATGTACCCAGAATCTATTCAGGCCTGAATATGTAGTACTGGTAGTTCTGTGATATATATGTAGTTGGCAATATTGCCACTGATAGTTTTCAAAATGGTGGTCCCTTTCAGATTACACTGCTGTTGAATAGTGAAGTGTCATTATATTTTTACTGTTAGGAGTTAATAAATCCAAGTGAAATTTATTACAGAATATCAGCACAATATGGGGAAGGTGATAAAAAAATGTACACAAGTGATGTGAACTGTTCTAAAATGGTCACAAGAGTGTAGTGGATGAACATCAACTTGGTAGACCAGTCGATGCAGTAACACCTGAAACAGTTCAACATGCTAATGAACTTATTCAGGAGATCCAACATATCAGTTTGCATGAAATTTGTGATTAATTGAATGTTAGCCATAGGACAACTCCTGCCACAGTGCAGGGCAATTTACTGCACAGCAAGTTGTACACCAGATGGATTCCAAATCAGCTGATCGACAACCACAAAGAACAACACCTGCGCATTTGCCAAGAGTTGTTACAGTGTCACAACACTGAAGGAGACACATTTATGAAGCATATCTACACTGCAGACGAAACCTGGATACACCATTTTGTCCCCGAGATCAAAAGAAAAATCATGAAATGGAAGGACACAAATTCTCCACTGGCAAAAAAGTTCAAAACCTAACCATATGTTGGGAAGATGATGATATTTTGGGAATTTTATGATCCTATAGTAGTGCATTTTTACAAAGACGAGAACAGTGACAAGGGCTACTTAATGTGAACTTCGCACCACTGTGAAGTCAGCTATTCAGTCAAAAAGGCATGGTGCTCCAACAACAGGAGCTATCCTGCAACAGACAAATACTCGACCCCATGTTGACAAAGCAACACTAAAATGCATCAAGGAATTAAAATTTGAGACCCTACAGTCTTGATCTTGTGTCTTCTGATTTTCACATGTTTGGGCAACTTAAAGATGCATCAGGGGAGCACAAATTCACAGGTGATACAGATGATGCATGATTGGCTACACTCTTAACCAAAAACTTTCTACTCTGATGGAATCAAAAAGCTTGCCAGTCACTGGAATAAATATATCAAGGTACATGGTGATTACATTAAAAAGTAGTGTGTTCATATTCCTGGAATAAGCTGTTTAGAAGCTACACTAAAATTCACCCCTTATTTATTGACTCCCCTTCGTATAAAAAGATGTGTTCCTAGACTGTCCGTCAGAATGAGCTACAAGTACTTGACAACAGATCATGAGTACACTATTATCAAGCACTTAACTTTAGCTATACAGAGAGATAAAATCTATTTTTATTTTATTCTTTGTCATAAGCTGTGGAGTATTGTTGGTTTTCTTGCAATTTCAAAGTTAGCTTTAGTAGTTAGGAAGAAGTCCTCGCAGCAACACAGGAGGTGCTGCATACCAATCCAAAAGAAGCATTCCAGGATTGCTTCCAGCAGCACTACAAACAATGGCAGTGCTAAGCGGCGGAGAGATAATATTTTGAGGAAGAATGCACTTAATTTTTTTAATTATCCTCATAATAAATGAGCTAAGCACATCAGTCTGACTTTGAAATAGCACAAAAACTGACAATACTCCACAGCTTATAACAAAGAAACTAGTAATACAATAAGAATGGATTTTGTCTCTCTGTATATTTAAAGGTTAGTGCTTAACAATAATGTTCAAGTGATCTGTTGTCAAGCACTTACAGTGCACTCTGACAGACAGTCCAAAAACATTTTGACTATACCACATACAATTGTTATTGTACGATTCAAAATAACCTACAGCAATTTAATATACTACTGCTGAAGGATAGCAAATTAATGGATTACCACAGAGACACTGTATCCTCATCATACAGCAATATAAACCCAGGAGGACTACCATATTCTGGATGAAAATGATTATGCCCTTTTCATTCACACAGTTAATGGAATTTTTGTATTCAGCAACATTGGGATGGATAAAATTATATTCAATAACAAGGAACTTGCACTATATCTGAATCTGGTTTACAATTTATAGCACTTTTTAAAAATCAGTAGGCCAATCATAAAGACCTTTGTTTGGCATACTGAGGATGGAATCTTTGATTCCAAAATGCATGTTTAGGCATTTTTAAAAAGAAAGATCATGTGTGTGGTTGATTGCTTATGTTTTGTGCATGTGTGATATAAAGGTTCCCTGGCACGGAGTAGTTTCCCTAAACCAAGAGAGTGTGTGACTTGGAGTGAGTGTTTGGTCCCTGGCATGGAGTAATTTCCCCTAAACCAGCATGCAAGTACTTCATTCTTATTATTTTTAATGGTTATTAGGAGGTTTCTTCATTTGTCATTAGTATTAACCATAGGGCTCTGATATTTCCCTTAAAAGAATGAAACTTGGTATAAGGCTTGTGCTGCCAGGGTCCACCTCCGGGCTATATTTTAGAGTTGAAGACATACTACTAAAAAGTTGTCACTACTGTTTATATATAAAGTGGGTTTTTACCCATAGGAAATTGTAAAATAAAAATGCATTTTCTGCCTTTCGCTCACCATAAAATTAAAATTGTTATAAGAACTTTTATACAGTTAGGATTTATGAATTCGCGATCTACAAAAAGGTAAAAATAAAATGTAAAACAAACAAAATAAATGTTTTTGTATTATCAAAAATAATTTCATGAACGAGCTGATTTTTTGGCATAAATAGCTCAACGTTCGCTCGCATAACAAATGCGTAGGATCATGTACAAAGCGGGACATAATACGAGACATTGGGTCAAGTGAATAAAAAATAAGCAAATGCTTATGCTTAAGATTTCTCTCACTTTTCAAGCAAATGCTTAATTTGGGGTGAATAAAAAAAATAGCATTTGCTTTTGCTAGAAAGAATAAGCATTTGCTTATTTTTAGGAATTTTCTTAAGCATTTGCTTAAAATTGTGTGAATAAAACCGAGCTTTTGCTTAATGCTTTAAGCATATGCTTAAACTTTTTTAAGTGAGGTAAAGGGCTTTCTAAAATATTTCTAAGTACTCTATTTTCATGATAATTGATCCTAAATATAAATATGGTAATTTATGGTGACACGAAAGGTTAAAAAATACGAGAAAAGTTTCAACAACCAACGGTTATAAAAATTTATATCGTTTCTCTGAAGAAAATGTTAAGTACCTATATTTCAAATCTGTTACTCAGAGAATATCAAGAAAGATACTATCTTCCAAACAGTAGATAGGAATATTTTTAAGGTACTTAGGTGATCCCGGATTTCAAATAGGAGTCGGGGAAGATCACCACATACAATGCACAACTGTATGTAAGACAGAAAAATTTGTGGTGTCAAAAATCACCATAAAGGCAGATGACAGGATAAAATCACTATAACTAATTGAATAAAAATACACCCATGATTTGTGATATTATCGAATTCAGTTATAAGAGAAATAGTTAAAAAAAATTATAAACAACTTTTTAAAAAATATTACCCAATTTATTTATGTTTTTAGTTTGAAATTCAACTATGTAAAACTTGGAATGTAAACAAACACAAGTGAAGAAAGAGTTGCAAAGAGATTTCTTCCGTAAAATGTAAGCATTTGCTTAAAACTGAGTAGCAAATGCTTATAAGCAAAAGCAAACTTTTATTCACTCAATATGAAGCAAATGCTTTTAGCATTTGCTTATGCTTTTACTGTTTGCTTTAAGCATTTGCTAAATTTTTATTTACTCGACCCATTAAGCCCAATTTTGGGACTGCACTTGCAATCCGCCACCTCAGGTCACTTTATAGCACTTAGGAATTATAGCATTGTAACGTCTACATTAATAATTTAGGAGCTGGTTTAGAATAATTGACGTACTATACCTTTCTGTGGTTGTTAAAGAGTTATTTTAACCCCTGAGCTGATATATATCGTTGTCAGCACAAAGCCATTAAAAAAGTTGAAGAGTTTAGAAGAAATTATTTACCATACTTCAATAAAATACCTTTTTAATAACTTTGAATTCTTCAAATCCAACCCAGCTTTAGCTACAAAAATTATCCCAACGTTAGCTAATATAAAAGATATATCAGCATTATAAGCTAAAAGTTTAAAATACCATTAATTCCTTAGCAGACTTAATGTAAACAAAAACAAAGGTATGGTACATCAGCTTATGTAAACTATCAACAATTATCAAAAATCAGTTTAAAATCTAGTCTAATCTCCTAACTTGTTAGAAGGAATGCCACTAGTTAACAAAAGCTGAGCTCGAACTATTTCATCCGATTTTGCCAATTCTTCCAGCGCTTTATTAGCAGCATTATGTTTTGCTTCTTTCTTCGATCGTCCAGACCCTTTCGCTGAAAAATATAAATAAATACATCAAAGTCTGTATTACAAAAACTAAAACTACTTAAATACACAAAAATACATACCGCATACTTTGTCTACTTTAACAAGATATTCAAATACAGTGTCATGCCCGGCAGAACCATGAACAAGCTCATATTGTGGAACTTGCCCGTGCCTAAACATATACTCGTTCAAGATGGAAACAGGAGTCTTCGCCGTCATAATAAGTGGGTGCGTCAAAATCTACAAAACGACGTCAACCTCAAACAGGGGTACTTCAACGATAAAAATTAGTATTACAGAACTCTTGACATGTCGATATCAATACCACTAATCGCCCAGCAGCCGAGTCGATATAAATATCACTTATCACTGCTAATCACCCAACAGCCGTGCCGCAAACAGCAAACGAGCGTAAGCGTAAGGGCGTAAGCGCCCGCTACTTACTTCCCCTACTTCAGGGGGAGGGAACTCTTATGGGGCGATTTGGTTCTCGTCAGATACATCAAGTTGGTGAAGGCACCGTGAAAGCGAAAGGTTGAGCGCTGTCAGGGGGAGGGAACTCTTATGGGGCGATTTGGTTCTCGTCAGATACATCAAGTTGGTGAAGGCACCGTGAAGGCGAAAGGTTGAGCGCTGTCGTCGCTCTAATTTGAATGGTAAGACAGCCAATGAGTGAGCGCCAAGCCGAATTTGAAGTGATCATGTTGAGAAGTTGTGACTGTTGAACTAGGTAACTGTGTAATTGAAAGTTTATCCGCCATTACGGGAAATCTTGGGAAAGTGTTATTTTTTAGTACAGGTAAGGATGTTTTGACTATAGAGGAGTATATGAATGAATGGTTAACAAATTCATATATGCTGGTGATACATGTGACTCTTTGTGTGTGTTAATTAAGTTATTTTCTGTACGTTGCAACGTTTCCACTAGCTTGCAAAAATGAATCAACCAGAGAAGATGGTGCGTTCACGTAAGTGCTACGCACTAAACTGCAAGCATACGAGGGGAACGACCGGAGATCTAATGTTGAAATTACATTCGTTTCCTCGCACGGAATCTACGTACTATTAGCTATATTTGTAAAAATATTTTTGTGAGTCGACATAATTATATGCAGTAATACCTCGATATACGAAGTAGAAGCGCTCCGTGAGTTGCTTTTGAGTATTGAAACAATATATCGATTAATTAATGTACTTCTGTATTTTATTACCTACAGTACTACATATTGTGTAATAATATTACGTACCGAGAAAAATAAAGAATGAGTTACGTTTCTTTTTGAGATTAATCTTACTATGGTTGTGTTTACGTATGTGAAATTATATCCAGATTGCAATTTGGAACACCCGAACCTTGTTCTACCGCCCAACTCAGCTTAGTTGTTATTTTTGATCCTTTAATAAGTGACTGAGAACCTTCTCTCGGATGTGTTTGTTTATTCCTAAGAAAGGCTGTGGCCTTATATCTATTGCGTAATAAGTACAGCCAATTTGACATCCTATATGTATATGTCCTGGGATGAATAACAATTATTATTGTTATGGGATTGCAATTTTTAACTTGAAACCTCTCGTTTCGAGATACGGCGAGTATATCGTGGACTACCTGTAGTAAAAAGGTCACTTATTTAGTGTACAGATTATTCGCACATCGAGTTATTACTGTAGTTAGATATGTACCTCAGCATTTTCAACTTTAATAATAGTAACCATTTAACGAGATACTTCACTATGGCTTGTTTTCATGTGATGCATATCTTCACTTTAGGCTCTTTAGGAGCAAAGTTGTATTTGATGCATATGTTGAAGTGTTAATAATTCTGTAATGTTATCATTCCAGGTGCCCTCTTGCCTTTCCCTTAATTGAGGCTGACTGGCTGATTTCATGCTGGTCCATACGTACTTTATCAGGTGTGCGTTAGTGGTAAAATACTTCATATACTTAATGGTTGGTGACTAACTTGAATGTTTCATTGCTATTTCAATCAACATTTGCTTTGATTCCTATGCTTATTGATTCATTGAGACTGGCAAAAGTCACTTCTGTTCATACTTTGTCATGACTTGTTTCTTTATTATTGTTATGATGTTTGTCTGGTGGCTGGCTTCTGCAGCTTTCATATGTTAATTATTCTTTCGTCTGTTACAAACATTCTACTGTATTATTTTTTCAATGTGTGCATGTTTCCTATATTTATTGAACAATAATTGATCTATGTGGTTCAATTCCATTTAATATCTGTTATATGTAAATATGTACAATATTTCTTCTGCAATAAAACTATTTAAATTATTATTCTTTCTATTCTCACCCATTACTCCTCTGGTTACGTTATTCGTAAAAAGGTTTGATTTGCTAAATAAAAAAATTAGCGTCATTTATTGAAAAATAATGAATAAAACTAAATTGGTGTATGATTTTTGAAAATTGCGCTCACCGTCTGTACGAAGCTGCCATTGGCTGCTGAAATTTGTCTGCTAGCTGCCTGTTCTCTGCTTCGATTGGCTGTAAAAATGACGTCAACGCAACAGCTAGCCAGTGCCTTCATCAACTTTTTGTACTAGCCAGCTAAGACCACGATGTTAACATGGGAGTTCCCTCCAGGGCTTCATGTGATCTGCCGAGCAGGTTGAACAGCCCGGTCCTTCTCCGACGCCGACTTTCTCGACGGCATACCGGTTGTTTCTTCTCGCCTCGATGACTTTATATGGGCCTAGGAACTTCACAGCCAGCTTCAAACCTGGGCCAAGTTGAGTCCTCTTGATGCCCACCAGGTCTCCTAGCTGGTATTCCGTGGCATCCTTCCTGTGTCTGTTAAACGACCGTCTATTCTCCCTCTGTAGTATCTCTATCTGCTGCCTTGCCTTCGTCCTCAGTTCGTCTCGCGCCTCGCGGAACCTCTCAGCTGCCTCGGTGACTATCAGCTCCTGCAGATAGATGTCCTTAGAAAACCTCAATCTCACTCCGAACAGTAGTTCGAAAGGAGTCGTGCCAATCACGCGCTGATGCGAGCCGTTGAGAGCACGCTGGACTCTGCTCACTCATCGATACCACTTCAACGGCTTATAGTCCACGCAGACACGTACCCTTCCATCCCTCTTCTGCGTGACGACCACTGGACTGGCGAACTCCGAGTTGCTTGGCACAATGATGCCCTCCTCCAGCCAGTTGTCTATCTGCTCATCGACTTCTTCTCTCTCTTTCGGGGCCAGGCGCCGTGGATTCCTGAAGATCGGCGTCTCGTCCTTCAGGATAATTTTCACTGGCACCTCGTCTCGTCCGGTGGGTTGATATCCGTCGACCATAGCCCTCACTTCCTCCTTGTAACCCTCTGGCACCTTCTCGATGGCATCCCTGGTCTCCTCCTCCTCGGCGACGATCATCCGGACGTACTCTTCTCCGGGAATGGGCTCGATGATGGGCCCCAGCTTACGCAGTCGCACCTCGGCCACGTCTAACAGCGGGTCCCCGATCAGCACCTTGGTGTCCATGGCTTGCATTGGAGCGACCCAATACACCAATGGCACTGTCACGTCGTCCAGCTTCGTTGGCAGCACAACACGCCCCATCATGACTGCGCTGCCGCCAAACCCGCGTAGCTGCTTACCTCCCTCCTCAAGGTTCACCTTGTAAGCTCCCCTGGTAGTTATCTCCTGGAAGAGGTCCTCTCGCATTACGTTGCAGTCGGCTCCACTGTCCAGCAGGCACTCGGACTCGACTCCCCCGATGCAGACCCGTTTCCTGCTCCGGTTGCCGCTGCACTCGTTGAGCCTGACTGTTGGTGATCCATCCTTTGAGGTAGATGCTCCATCTCTGCTCCTCTCTCCGCACTCTGGCGATTTGTGTCCGAACTTCTGACATTTGAAGCATTTGACGCCCTTCCCCCTGTCAGGACAGTTTCGTCCTAAGTGCCCCTCTCCGCAGTTGAAGCAGTTGTTGCTTCTCTTCTTGTCGTCCTTCTTACTCTTCGACGACGACGATGACTGTTCCGCTCCCGCTGACTTCTGCTGCGAGCCTCGATGCTCACCTAAATCCTTCTGCAACCTCAACTCTCTGAGGCAACCGTCAAGCCTCTCCTGAAGCTCTTCGAATGTCCTGGAACTCCTCAGGAACATTCGGGCCTGAGAGTCCTCGAGGATGCCGTCGACGATGTAGTCGATGACATCCCTATTATCTACACCTCCCTGACGTCCGAGGCTCCTCATCTCCTGGATGTACTGCTGGACAGGTTCATCCTTCTTCCTCTTCTTTTTCATTAAGAGTGCATGTATCCGAGCTGCTGACGTCTTCCGGCCAAACTCCGCCTCGATGGCATGGCTGAGAGCACTCCAGGAGACGATGTCTCGTTGAGCGGTGAGCCACGTCTTGGCTGGTCCGTCCAGCGACTTCTTCGCTGCGACGAACGTCTCCAGCTGCGTCCACCCGTATATCAGCGCGCTTTCGCTGATAGAATCCAGCCACGGCTTGACTGGATACGCCGGATCACTGCCGTTGAACCTTGGCAAGGTGTCCGCTGCATCCCTCAGGGAAATCCTTTCTACCGCTGCTGGTACACCGATCCCAATTCCCGGGGCGCGCGCGAGCTGTAACTCTCGTTGCATCGCCTCCAGCTGTTGTCTTAACCGTTCCTCCTCGGTCAGTGCTGCTGGCTGACGATGTTGCTGCTGGGCGAGCTGCAACGCCCGTTCAGTCTCCTCTAGCTGCCACTTCAGCCGGTCGACCTCGCTCACTGGGGCCGGCTGGTGCTGCTGACGCAACAGTCGCTCGACGGAGGGTGCCGTCGGTAGCGCGGGCGTTGCTGGCTGCTCTGCAGACCGCGAACGAAAGTCCTCCGCCAGCTGTTGCCGCATCCGCTCGTACCGCTGCTGCTGATATTTTTCTTCCTCTTCCAAGGCAACTCTTCTTTCATTCAGACGGGCCTCTAGCTCCGCCAGCTCCTCCGCACGTCTACGTAATACTTCGCCATCCTCTGCCGGCGTCGTCAGCTCCGTGCCTCGCGAATTCTCGTCGCTGTTCGCCATTGTAGTGGATGTCTTACCCGTGTCGTCCTTGGTTAATGTCGTCGTCCTGCGTGCCAACCTCTCTTGAATTTGCCGCTGCACCGTCAACCTCACGCTTCTCGGCGGCTGCACCCTTAGCGGTGGCCTCGGAACGCTCCTACTCCTTCGCCGTCTTCCGCTTGGGACCGTGTTCCCTCTCCCTTGGTCCGTCGTGGCGCGCTGTTGAGAAGGGGTCCTTCCCTCCCCTCTCTCGAAGCGTCGCTTCCTCTCGCACAGCCTCTTGCCGCCCAAAACCTCTTCGCTGTGTGCTTTCGTGCGGCGTCTCCACACGAAACTCTCAACACGCAGCGGCTTCTTAGTGAAATTATGTGTGGCGTCTCCACACACAACTTCCTTCCTTAGGTGAAGTTCGTGTGGCGTCTCCTCACGAAACCTCCTTCAGATAAGTGCTCTCGCGCGGCTTCCCCACGGGCACTCACTCTCTTCTTTTAAGCTTCCTTAACTTATCCTCTGTAGACCCGCATCCTGGACGAGCCCCCAATTTTGTGGGAATTGCGGGTAACAACAGGGACAAGCACACGATAACATCACTCACTGGCGTAAAAAACAAACTTTAATAATAATTAAGGTCGCCACTACATTACGTCCTTACACTTCACGGTCCGCCTCCGAAGTCCCGACCATATCCCCAAACCTCCGTGGGCTCTTCCACCGAGCGTCCTTTCCCCCTCCTCCATAACCTCGCTCCGTGGCACGGCCATTGCCCAAGACCCTCCCTTTCTCCCTCTCTCTTTCTCTCTCTCTCTCTCACACACACACACATATATTCCAACACACTCTCTCTCATACTCTCACCTTTCTGTCACACTCCCACAGTACTTTTTTCTTTAATTAGATTTTTGGAACATGTTCCAAGAGGAAATGAAAAAGAAACTTTCCGGGTATCAAAATTTAATAAATAAAATAAAACGGGAAAAAGAAAGAGAGAAATGCTTCCAGAATTACTCAGTACTTCACTGAACAAGTAACGAAGAATGACTCAGTGCCAGTTCCTGGTTGCAGTAAGGATATTTTTGATATGCTCAGTCAGTTGGAAAAGAATTCCAGTGAAGATAGTGAACATGCTGAAGAAACTGTCTCTCATCTGGGGCCCAAAGACAATACAGAAGAAACAATAAGTGAAGACATTTTCGTTAATTCGGAAAGTGTAGAATCTACTGAAGGTACAATAAGTGTCTTTAATTTTGATGATCCCGGACTTTGGCCGGAAACATTTTCTCATACAACATGGCAAGCCATTTTAGAAACGGGTCCTAAACAAATTAAAAATTTAAATTTTCCACACGATTCTTCCGGACGGAAATTTTCACATACATATTATAAAAGGCATTTAAAAAATGGCGAAGAATACAATAGAAATTGGTTAATTTATTAAGTTTCAAAAAACGCAGTTTATTGTTTTTGCTGCAAACTTTTCGAACTTTACAATTCCGAACATAATAAATTTATTCAGGGACTTAATGACTGGCAGCATCTTGCAATGTACCTGAATCGTCATGAGAGAAATTTAAATCATTTGAACAATTACAAAAAATGGACAGAATTAATTACATCCCTAAAAAATAAAACTTGTATTGATCATTTCCAACAAACAGTTTTAGATAATGAAAGGAAACGTTGGTATGAAGTTATAAAAAAATAATTTTTGTAGTACAGTTTTTAGGCAAACAAAATCTAGCTCTTCATGGTAAAAGTAATAAACTTTACGATCGCAACAATGGCAATTTTTAAAAATGCATTGAGATGTTAGAAAAGTTTGATCCTTTTATATCGGAACACACGCGACGTGTAGCTAATGATCCTGACTTTAAAAATATGCCCTCCTATTTAGGAGATAAAATTCAAAATGAAATACTCACTTTATTGGCATCAAATATTAAAAATAATATTATTAACCTGTGTCAACAAAACAAATATTTTTCAATTATTTTAGATTGTACTCCGGACGTATCACATACTGAACAAATAAGTGTGATAGTCAGATTTGTTCATTTCAATTCAGGATATAAAAGTGTTGAAATACATGTACACTTTTTAGCATTCTATCCAATTTCAGATGCTACAGGGGCTGATTGACAATATTTCTTACTGATTTACTGAAAAAATTAAATTTAGACAAATAACTTAAGAGGTCAGGGCTGTGATAATGGCTCTAATATGCGCGGCAAAAATATAGGTTTACAAAAAAGAATTTTAGATTTAAATCCCCGTGCATTTTATGTCCCATGTTCAAATCATAGTCTAAACTTGATAGTTAATGATGCTGCGAATATCAATCATGAAACTATTGGTTTCTTTAATATAGTACATGAGTTATATAAATTTTTTTCCTCTTCTGTTTACCGATGGAATATTTTAACTACTCATGTAATTGATTTAACCTTAAAGCCATTATCTGAAACACGGTGGTCGAGCAGAATTGATGCCATAAAACCCCTTCATAAATATTTACCTGAAGTGTATGATGCTTTATTTGAAATTTGTAATGACTCTTCAAAACTGGACGAACAATACAAATATCAGGCAAAATGTATAGGTGAAAAAATTGCTCCTTTTATATTTATTTGTTGTATTAGAGTTTGGTATGATATTTTAAATAAAGTGCATTTTGTCAGCAAAATACTGCAGCCTTCATCTATGAATCTCCAACTTGCTTTAGATGCACTGAATGATCTAAATCAATTTTTAAATGATTATAGGTCTGATGAAACTTTCAAAGAAATTGTAGAAAGCTCAAAATTAATTGCAGCTAAATTTGACGCAGAATCTGTATTTTGTGGTAGTAGACCACTAGGGCGACGTAAAAAGACAACACGTTGTGATTACGAACATGAAGATGAAAATATATTAGATCCTGAAATTTCATTTAAAATAAACTTTTTTCTCTGCATAATAGATCAAACATTACAATCTTTGCAGGAAAGATTTACTTTATTAAAGGAACATATGAATTCATTTCAGTTTTTGTATTTGTTAAGTACTCCACAAAATAAAGAATATTTATTATCTGGTTGTAAAAAGTTGGGACAAAAATTAACACATGAGAATCGTTCAGACATTGACGCAGATGTCTTATGCGAAGAAATTTTTACACTGTCAACCATTTATTTCTAATTTTAAAAACGATATATATCAGATAATTCAGTATATTTATTCAAACGACTTAATCACAGTTTATCCAAACTTTACAATTGCTCTTCGGATTCTTTTGTCTTTACCAGTATCTGTAGCATCTGTGGAACGGTCCTTTTCTAAACTTAAAATTATTAAAAACTACTTGCGCTCCACAATGGTACAAGACAGACTTTCAAATCTTGCCATTATATCAATAGAGTCAGATATTTTGGATCAACTTGATATATATGATATTATTCGAGAATTTTCATTAATGAAAACTAGAAAATTTCAATTCACTAAGTGATTTTTCTTTCTGTTTAAATATTTATTGACCTATTTCTTTACTCAATAATGTTTAATATGTTCCTATTTCATATACTTGTAAGTTTATCTGTTTCTTATTTATACCTATACAAAGTACAAATGACAAAGTGATTTTCTTGCCAAATAAAATATAGTTAGTTTAATTTTGTACCAAAAAATATTTAATATTTTTGTTTTTATAAAACTAAGTTTATCTGTTAATTTACGTAAAACTATATAAGGTGCAATTCGCAAATGATTTTCTTGCCAAATAACAAATTACTCTATTTTTTCCAAATTATTTTTGTTGTTTTTGTTTTTGTACCTTTCTTGTATGTTTATTGTTTTTATAATTTTTTTCTAATTTCTGCTTTTTGTTCAATAAACTTATAATTAATATATTTCGTATTTCATTTTTACTCACTGATACGTTTTTATAAAGTGATTTTTTTATTGGGGGAGGGGTGTAGGGGTGCCAACTAAAGTTTTGCACACAGGCGCCGGACACTACTGGTGCACCCCTGGCCAACCCCGTGCATGCTGCCACGAGCCACCGAACACCAGTGACACCAGCGCATATGCAAGTGGACCAGGGGTGCCAATTTAGCTATTTTCAAGCTAGCGGAATTTAATCTAGCTAATAAAAAGTACTCCTAGCGGATAGCTATAGAAATCCAGTGGATTTTTAGCATATTTTAAACTTTGTGCAACTTCATATCAAACGATTAGAAATTTTGATTTTTCTAACCGTTTTGGGGAAATTTGGCGCTTAATTTAGGCACCCAAATTGTTCTCGTAGTATTTGAGCATAGGGTTACCACCTTTTTCTGGAGTCATTACCGAACGCTGACTAAAAACCAGTACTATCTTCCTCATCATTTTTTTGTAAAAATTTTGTTTGCAAATAAAAATAAAAAGTGTTAGTTATTAAAATACATAAAATAGGGTACTTTGTGGTTTACATGGCACCACCTCCACAGCGCTCACCTTGGGGCGAGATATGGAACTACAAGGCGCTGAAAGTGGCGAGATTTGGAATTGCGTGGAGCAATACTCCATTGGAATTCGGATGGGCCAGGGAAGAGAAATTTGAGCATGAGCGAAATTTTACTCGACCCCAACGGGTTGGGTAAGTTGGTGGAAGTGTTTTTCGTTCCTCCTCACCTTCGCTGTGTTCAGAGGCGTCTCCATTCAAAGAAAAAAGAAGGGATAACGTTATAAATTAAATTTTTATCCCTTCTTTTTCTTTAAATGGAGACGCCTCTTAACACAGTGAACATGAGGAGGAATGAAAAAGACTTCCACCAACATACCCAACCTGGTGGGGTCGAGTAAAATTTTCGTTCATGTTCCAATTTCCCTTCCCTGGCCCAGCCAAGTTCCAATGGAGTACTACTCCACATAATTCCAAATCTTGCCACATTCAGCACATTGTAGTTCCAAATCTTCCCCCATGGAGCGCTGCGGAGGTGGTGCCGCGTTAACCAAAAACTACCTAAAATAGTCTAATTGACAAGAGTAACAAATGCAATTAATTCTAACATTAATTTCCATTTTTAATAATAATTTTTAATGTAATTTTTAATGGTTATAATAGCATTAGGAACTTCGATTTTAAAATCACAAATAAAAATACATCTTCAGTGACTAGTAACTAGTTAATTAAAATAAAAAGAAACATGAAATAGTCTTCTTTAGCAAAAACAATTGTAACATTAAATGTAAGATAATAAAATTACATTAAATAATTAGCATAATAACATATTACATAATATATATGCATAATAATACATAAAATTAATTAAAATTGACCAAAAAAACAAAAGATTATAATATCAATTCAAACAAAAATAAAATTCATTTTATATCTTTCCATGTATATTTTTTATTTCTTTTAGCAGCCTCTAGCATCTTTGGTTTTGTTTTTATCAAGTCGTAAAATTCTGAGCATGACATGTCAAAATTTAGTTTAACTTGTAGTTCAGATGTAGTCGATTTCATTTATCTGTCCAAATGTTCCCCAGAGCCGTGCCGCCCTATGGGTGCAAGGGGTGCATCGTACCCGGGCGGCAACATATGAGGGGCGGCATTTACGGACGGTCAATAATATTTCTTGATTTTGTGCTTTTCCATCTTGCAGATTTGAACGCATGTACTTTAGTGATACTTGATATTAAAAAATCATTTATCATTTTTACTTATTAATAAGATTATTTTCTTCGTACACATACAAAAAAATAACTGACTCGAGGGCGAGTCCTCTTTCGGAGGAAGGGCAAGTTTTTAGACCTAAATACGTTCGCAACCAGGACCGTGGCGATTGGTGACACAACAATGCGACCGCCTCAGGCACCCTCCCAGAGGGTGCGCCAAATTCTGAAGGGCGTCAAAAATCAGGGGTGCGTAGAAGATTGAGGACGGTTTACCGATTTTTAGTTTGGTTTAATACATCATAGGTAAGCTGCTTAAATTATATCATGGCTAATTTTAAAACTTTCTTCTATGGAATCTTTTTATATATGAAAAATAAAGGATGCGGAAAAACCGAGAAACTCAAAAATTCCTTGGTGCACATCCGCCAAGAGTTAGGAGCAAGCGATATGGACTACCTCCCTCCATGACAAACATGGGAGCGTCATTTCGCAAAACTCGTCCTTGGAAATATACGACTCCCTGTTTGAGTTGCCGACAGATGTAAACAGATATGTAAATACTAGACATCAAGCAAATTCACTGGCACTGAAAATAAAATCATTTAGATTAATTTGTTCCATTGTGCTCTGGTATAACATTTTATCACGTGTAAATGTTGGGAGTAAAACAGATGTCCTGAGAATATTTCTCTTCAAAGGCCGGCCAAGCGGTAAATTCTCGCTGAAAAAATTGTAAGGCATAATACCCGCTAGTCGTATTTGTAAGGTTATTAACATTCGAAAAGGTAATTCAGGTAATACCAGCGGAAGAATGAATAAATATCAAATTAATCGACATTCGAAAAGTCAATTCAATTGACATGTTAAATAAACCATGCAAGTACTAATAACCAGCATTTTCAATGTGCAAAGATAGAGAAATAACTACATAGGTACCTCTATAGCTAAAGACAATCGGTCCTAAAGGGGCCCATACATGATCAAACAATTTGCACAACAGAAACTGTTGACAGTGTATGGTATGGTTTGACGTGTTGCACGACAGTTTGATGTCTGTGGCACAAAATCAAACGTTTGAAAAATTTTGTACCACAAGCAGTGTTGCACAACAGTTGGCAGCATGTATGAATATGTTTGTGTGACATTGTGCAACACCTTCAATTGAGGTTCAGCTTTCGTTCAGTCAGTTGTAACCATTTCCAATAATTTACAAAAGTAGAACGGTCCATTCGTAAATAATTTTTGTAGTCTAGCGGCAAAGACATTTCCGGTTCTCTCAGGAGGTATTCATGGCTTAAGTACGATCTTTTCTTCAACCACTCATTCATCCATATTCTCTGCTTCCTTTTCCGTTTCCTAGTTGTATTCTCCTCCGAAACACAAGCAATGATAACTTTATAACTGCTAAACACGCCGTTTCAGAGATACTTCCACGATTACAAGCTAACTGCAATTGATGTTTGCACAAACATGTTGCACAGTATGTGGGTTCACACCCTGTTGTGCAACAGCACTTTGCGCAAATTGTTTGATCGTGTATGGGCCCCTTAATGCTCAAAGATTCTCTTCAGCCAGTGCCAAACCATTTTTCAATCTCCTCGACTACTGCAATAATAGAGCACTGTAACCTAGATGGTAGAAATAAAATTAACATTCAAATTTCGATACATAAATTCCCATTCTTGGCCAACAACACTATGATCGCGCCAGTATCCGTAATAAATAGGAGGGTATGTCCAAACACGTTAGTTTCCCTCGAGTAAGTTTCTCTCACCCGGTCCACCTAGGGCCTAGGCAATCACAACTTCTAATACGGCCCAAGCGCATCGACGAATGCGCCCCATCACGTAAAAAGATTGCACGAATCAAGACCATAAATTATTATTTTTTTGCTTTTGCAGTGAATTATTCGGAAAGCAGATTAATAGATGTATTATAAAAATATATAGAAGCAACTATGTTTTAGTTTATACAAAATTCCTTTGGCATAATTATCAATGACCGAACGAGTATTGTCTATACTCAAATTTTATAGCTATATTTTTGGCTAACAGCATTCAATGAGGTTGGAAAACGTTTAGATCTCGCAAATTTCAATAAGGACATTCTTGTCATGCATTAGCTTCACTGCGAGAAATTACAAAAAATAAAAGAACGCTTCTCGGGTGTAGTAAATAAACCCAGGTACATTACAAGGACGTCCAACCGAAGGAATTTGAAATGGCCCGCATTATAGGACAGGAAAGTAAAATCGATATTTGAAAGGAAAAATACGAAATCTAAAAAAATAAAACAAAATACACTTCAGCTGCGAAAAATGGAGACCGATCGAGAGAGTACCTCAAGGTTCCCTTTCTTGAGAAAAAGATTAACACATCTTGGCTCTACGCCATTGCTGTCTGTCCCTAGATTCCGCTCTTCCCTTACCGAATCTCCCGTCCAATTGTTTCGTCCTAGTTCATGTTTATTCTGTATCTTAAAAGCCGTACGCCATTGCAATCTAAATGGGATACATAATTTGCTTTTTGAGGTAAAAATATAAAGTTTAATTCATCGTAATTCGCTTGTTTCTCCTTTATGTAGCGTCTAATTTACGTAAATAGGAGGCACGTGCCCAGCGGTATAGCTAAGACTGAGCGGGAATAAGAACTTGTTTTTTTAATCCTTTACGTTTAATCTCTAGCCAATCTCACCCTCCCGAATGCTTTGCCAGTATATCCTCCGTCAAACACCTGGATGAGAAATCCACCGTGTGATTGTTGTCCACGACCAAGGCCAAATAGTTCGCATTTCATCCCCTCTATGTCCCTCAGTCCATCCACCCCAAAGACTACTACCCCTATTTCCCTTTGCTTTCTTTTTGCCCTCCCTCTCTCAAGCACTATCCTGTTCATTCCATCCATAGACTTCCTCCTATACGATAGCGTGGGGCCCAAGTTTGAGCCATGCCGATGGCTGCATGCACTGGCGCATCATGAGGAAGCATAGGATGGCGTCTTTCTATAACCAGCAAGCTAGGAGGATTGCATCGATTAGTGGGATCATGTCATAATCCTCGTCACGCGGGAATTTATTAGTTAGTGATAATCAGATTTTATATCTCCTTATTGCTTTTCATAAAAGCGCGCGCACACAAGTCGCTGATATACGATCCGAAGTTTATCCCCTTCGTCTTCTGAAAAGAGGGAAGAAAAGCGCTCCTGTGTGTAAAGATGTGTCACTGGTGTACGCTTGACAAATAGCCGCCGTTAAACAATGAGAAAGTCTCAGTTGATAGTGCATGAACGCATATTTCAGTGTATCCGTGAGTGTGTTTATAATTTCGAACAAAAGATATGGAGGGTGCAAATCGACTTAGGGATTATGCGAAGATGCGGCGGAGACGGATCCCAGCCTCGTCACCCCATTTCTACCGGACGCTACTGTAAGTATGGAGAGCGTGGACGCATCCGCCGCATACGATATGTAATTCACCAAGCGGTCGGAGTGAGTCATCAAAGAGCAGTCCGACCTCAATAATTTTTAATACTTTGAGGATTTCGGACAAAATTGGAGGTCATGTAATATTAGCTTAAAAATAATCCCGCCAGGATGCATCGGACTCCATGTCGGAGCCCCTAGTTAATTAAATTCCTAATCGTCACAATTGACTGAAGCAATATGACCGTCTAGAGATGTAGTATAAAATCCCCTATGACATTAAGGTTGCTCATAATTTTTCCCAATGATCGAGGAAAAAAGAAACACAAGTCTGCGCGTTGATATTGTCCGTACAACGCAGAATTATCCGTAGATTCTTGTAAATTTTCACACGATTTGAGTAAAATTGATTGCATCTGATAGATTTTATGAATTTTTCCTATTGTTTGAAAAACAAAGCGGCGTAAAATTAGCTGTTGAAAATGACGCATTTAAATATCCGGGATTTTAAAAGGAAGGAAGGTATTCATAATTTGAATGAGACTTACTTTCTAGTTGGTTTTTAGCACGAGCGAAGGCGCTCGAAGATTTCCTTGAAGGGTCAACAATTTGGAAATTACTTTTCCGTCTCAATCTCACGTGTCCTCCTTTTCGCCGTTGCTAATAATTTTCTCTCAACGCCTGTTATTTTGCTGCCGTTCTCACATGCTACCGCAATTGTTCGTTATTCCTGTCCTCCATACGCTCAGGATATTTTTAATCTCGAACCCGTAAAAAACTGGAAATCCAGTTGTTTGCAACTGCGATTCCGGACAAACAATTTAGTTTGAAAGGGAATGGAATGCGGATCCCCAGTTCCTTATCACTTAAACGGAGTAATAAATTAAGAGAACGGACCTACACGTATTGTTAGCTTTGCAAATCGCATTATTTTTAAAGCGCGTGCCTCTGTCTCTCGTCGCGGAAGTTCCTTTGCCTTGTCGTTTGACCAGTTTGATTTTCAACTTTTAGGATTTTAATTTGTTTCGATTAACAATATTATTTGGAGGATATTTCTCCTGACTGACTAGAGTCTCCGCATTCGTCGCATTTTACTCAAATATCCTTCTTAGCCCCCACGTGCAGTCATACCGTCATAAAATGCACCTAGGATGGAATGATTGGGGGTCTTTCTAGTCCCAAAGCGCTGCAGAGATCCATTGAAGTTGTGCTCCATCTATTTTTTATTTCGATTCATATTCGGTGAAGAAAAAAAAGATTGGGCATGTCGAAAAATTTCCCGGAAAGATCGTAAGTTACCTAATTCACAAAACCATCTTTTAATACGCCTACATTTATATATTGTGCGCCAATATTTTCAAAATGATTTTCATGTTGATACTTTGGCCCGCGAGCATAAAATTTATTAACCAAGTGGTCCACATATTAAAATGTTTGGAGACCCCTTCTTTAAATTCATATAATATTTACTATAATTTGGAAAGGGTATAGCCTGTAATTACAAAATAAAAATTTTGGTGGAAATGTATGCTATGAAATTTATTTGGAACACAGGGAAATGGAGATGTTGTCAAGTTATAGTTTTAGTGAACGCGACAAAAGATCATAAATCATTTGTGATCGTTCGACATGTAGGTGAAAGTCAAACTGTCGGTTTCCTTCAAATTTTGAAAAAGTGACCTATACTTTTATAACGTTTTATCGATCGGTAGCTTCTACATATGTAATTTAACCCTTGACTACTAACGTGGAGTCAGGCTGACTCCACACCACATATAATGCTCTGACTCATTTTACAATATTGCTCCGGTGACTTCAGTACCTTCAAATGAAATGATGACTAATGCACCCCCCAAATCTTATCAGTGTACCGCGAGCTGTTGGTGAAAAAGCTTATAGTAATTTTTGTGTGGAGTCAGGCTGACTCCACGTTAGTAATTGTGCTTATATAATGCACCAGTCGTACAAAAATGACGTGATCAAATTTTCTAAAAAAAGTTGGCTAGGGACTTAGTTATGCCCCACTTGCATAGAAGAGCAACAAATTATCGGATTTCTAGTGATGTAAGGAGGAGAATATGTGCGATCCAAAACTGAAGAGGACCTTTGTACTAAATGTAAACGGCCAATTTGTCTCACATATGCCAAAAAATGTTCCGATAGTGTTCAGGAGCGACTTTGAGATTTTCAGCTACAAGGTTTTTAACATTGCTCATTTAAAAAATAAAAATAGATTTACAATTATTTATACTTTTTTATTTTAATACCTTATTTCTAGAAGCCCAATCGTTAACTCAACCTAGCGAAAATGTTTAAATAAAAAAATTGCGGTCGTTATAGGAAAAAAATTAAAGAAGTCTGTGTGGCTCCACGTTAGAAGTTGAGTGATTTTTTTTCACGTTAGTAGTTAAGGGTTAAGAAATATTTCATTTATAAGTTCATAAAAATAAGTATGTTGACAGAAAAATGCCAATAATATAAAACAGCGAAAGGATAGCTCAGGGCAGAAGGGGACAATTCTCCAAGGAGAAATTTTAATTTCTGGCTATTAGCAACGTTAAGGTTTACCTACTTGTCACGAACTTTGCGTTGATTTCATAACTCGAAATAATATATAAAGCATACAAATATATACTTTATGGTACTTGATATATTAACTATTCGCCAGTATTTTTTACAATTTTCTCCATGAAACCATTTTCCCCGTAATATTGCAATAACTATTTTATTGAAATACTGACTCAAAACTTTTTTATACAATTGCAATATCAAAACAAGGATTTTCCCGCCAAAACTTTAACATTATTGAATTATGATATGTTAAAATCAGTTGAAATTAAAAATAATTTGCTTCATTGTATGTTTAGCGAAATCGAAAATTAGGGAAATATGAAAATTTTTTGCATTGATTTTAAAACATGCGGTTTTACAATAGTCGGAGCACCTCACACGGTGAGTAATTTCGACCACTTTGTTGAGTACACGAATCGTCGTAGTTAACGCTAAGTACTGAAAGTTTTGGTCCTCATATCGAATAAAATTTAAGTTTTACTGCACATACATGTTTCCTGTCGCGACTTTTACGTTAAATAACTGTTGCTTTTCTTGCGGCGATGATTTTCCTTCGAATCTACGCAATAGCACTTTTCATATAATTTCGGCCTTTTTCGTAATTTGGTTTTAAATTTATTAAGCGTGTAATAGTGGCGTTTGGAATCGTTTAATGCTATAATTTCTCCATAAATATTGGAATTGGCCTCTTTGTACGTTCCTAAAGATAATTTATGAAAAATTAATATTCGTAATTTTTTGACTTTTTAATTGAAAACTGCTTACTACATGCTTGTATTCTTTATTATCCCCTTCGGTCAGTCAGAAATAATCTGGTAAACCATTTATAAAAATGTGTTCCTTATTTTATAGCCCAACGGCCATAATTTAAAAGCAATTCGTGCGGAATATCAGCAAAGCATTGGCTAACATTAGCTTCACATAAAATTGAAAAATACGACCACGGCTTGTATAATATTGAAGGAACTTTTCTTTTGCCATCGTGAACTAGCCCCAGTGTCCGACAACCCCGAGGGAGTTGCCCATAACGGGTGTTGAAATTGTGGAGATCCCGGTCATTTCTTTCGCCGGTGTGGAAAACCGAAGGCGAAATTTTACCACCGGTGTGGAAAAATGGAGAAGGTTGCACAGGGTTGTAGTTGCTCGGGAAACGCCGTGGAGTCGTTCAAACATTCTATTATTGGCCAGGTATGAGAAAGCATGTTAGAAGTTTCGTGCGCCGTTGTGCCGTTGTCGTGTCTGTCAACGATTCAAAACGGAACAATCCCGGCCCGCGGGTTTAATGGAACCACCCAAAATGACGACTCCATGGACAGTTGTGGCGACGGATATAATAGGCCCCCTTCCGCGGTCCTTAAGTGGCACCCGCTATGTATTGGTATTTCTGGATGTGTGTACTCGGTGGCCCATAGCAATCCCTCTAGGAGCATTTAAGGCGAAACACGTAGCCCAGTGTTTCCGCACGCACGTAATAAAACAGTGGGGCTGTCCGGAGGTAATGCTATCGGACAATGGGCCACAGTATGTGAGTAGGCTTTTAGGAAGCGTTTGCAAATTGTATGGGGTTAAGTTAGGTCACATGGCTCCATACTTTCCGCAAGCAAACCCCTGTGAGAGAACGAACCGTACGTTAAAAACCATGCTTTCCATTTATTGTGAGAACGCGCAGCGAACGTGGGATGAAAATCTGTCGGATTTGATGTTCGCTTTGCATACGGCAGAGTCGGAAACCACTGGGTCCAGTCCGGCCGCACTTAATCTCGGAAGGGAGCTTAGAAAACCCGCGGATTTGTATAGGGCAACGAATTTGGGGAATAATTTAGAGTTTGAGCCTAAGAATTATGTGACCAGATTGCAAGTTGCTCTTGCGAAAATGTACGAAAGAGCGAAGGAGGCCCAAACGCGAGCCTCGGCACGTCAGGCCCGATACTATAACCTGCGCCGCCGAGAGCTTACTCTTCCAGAAAATAGATTAGTATGGCGCAGAAATCACCCGCAGTCAAGCGCGGGGGAATTTCCCGCTGCTAAGTTGGAGCCTAAGTACGTGGGCCCTTTTATTGTGGAGAAGAAGATTGGAAGGTCGCTTTACCGCTTGCGCATGGCGACACGGGGCAAAGTCTGTGGAGAGTGGCACGTAAGGGACCTGAAGGTGGTGAGATAAAGATTAACTCGCGGTTGAGGGTTTTGGCTTGTCGTGAGTTGTTCGTCCCCTCAGGTGACTAGGGAGGGAGTTTTGTGACGTTTTCAGTGCTGCGCGGAGGAAGAAGCCCGCGGTTCTTCTTTATTTTGTTTACAGGCTTTCCTCGGGTCTCCCCTACGAGGCGCTAGGGGAGCCGGGGGAAGGTATAAAAAGGCAGGGACGGAAGGAAAGGAGGAATTCCGCTACGGAGAGGTTGCCGTGAGGTAAGGTTCTTTTTCTTATTATTTTTGGAGAGTGGCGGTTTCTCCCGGAAGGTTTGATAAGGGCTTCAATATAATACCGCCATTACTCCGCTGACTTATACCTATGCTTAATGAAAAACTTCTATTCACAGGTGATATATTCCGGCACTGTGGGTATTTCGCCTACAGACCACATATATGCTCTTCCGCAAAGTGATATTTCTTCGCCACTGCATCCAATTTGACGCGACATTTTTACATCACTTTGCTATTACTGAACCATTTCATGTATGTGATAAATAAAGCGATCGCTTTATTTCTCCTTCGGCAATATATTTTACCTCATTTTCTGAGTTATGGTTCCTTTAATTTAGATTGTAAGGAAAAAGGTGCACCTTTTCAATGCGAATCCCTCTTACACGACATGCCAAGGCCTTGGCATACCCTGCGTTAACAAATAAATAAGCAAACTCGCTGACTGTTGCCTAAGAAAAGACAAAACCATAATTCATTTTTCGACGCTTACTTGCATAAAAGTGTAATCATTATATTTTGATTTGCTTGTTTTTTGTGCACTTTGGTATTTCTATGTGCCTCCGACATGTTCTTCATTAATTTTAAAACCATGTTTTACCTGTCTGTGAAATCAATTTGAGGTATACACGATCGATTGATTTCTTCAACATTATGGGTCATATAATCATGGATTTAAATTATGCACTGCCTCTTTTATGTCTAACAGCAGAAAACTTTTTCCCTAGTGCATCATTGAAGGATGAAGATGCCGAACTGAGCCACTATTTGTAAGTACTTACTGAAATATGCGCAATAATTCATATTGGGAAAGTTTCTCTTAAACTCGTATGTTATTTTCAGAATGCCAATCATCGAGAGAATATACAAGGCAGTGCATTGCAGATTGACCGAGAAGCCCAGGATCTCTTCTCTTTTACAGGCAAGTGAAATTCAAAATTTGCTATCTAATTATTCATGAAATTTCTGAAAGTGCGATATTGATGTTCAGATTGAGCACCAAGGTGTCAATTTCTCTCATATTTTGTTTAAATGGTTTTGGTAGAAATAAAATGAAGCAGTAACATGAAATACAAAAGTAAATCTCAAGCAAAGATAGTTTGCTTAGTACTAGAATACTAACTATGTATATTGAACTTTACAAACAGAATTGCCCATCCATAATTATATTCAATTGGTAAACATCTACTTTTATATTATTTTGTCTTGGGTTGTGGAGATAAACATCAGAAAGTATTTAATGGTCTTTTTGGATCCAATGTCTTTATTGTTTTTTTGAATTTTAAAATGTGGCTAATTAGATGTTAAATCTTTAACAGATAAGCAACATCACCAGCAATATATACCCAGCTACTCTGACGAGGGGCCCCAAAGCAGTGTCTCTATCATCAAGTGGTAAGTGTGCTTTTTTAAATTTCTCTGCATCTAATATTCCATGACATATTTCAGCAAGCTGAAGATAATCATTCCAAGCAATAATTCTATAGTTTTGAGATCAATTCTTTTCATATTTAAAGGCTAATTCTGTTGTAAGTTCGCTATTGAAAATTCTGGTGTGCACATTCAAAATGCTGCACAGGACAAAATGGGAACATTTGAGCCAGAAATGTAATTCTTTTAAAACAGGTGGGTGGAATAAACAGGAAAGTGAAAACTCTATAATAGGGTATCATTCAAGTCTCAGAATCTAGCATACCTGAAAGTGAACTTATCACAGCTCTTTCCATTTTTAGCAGTTAAATAAGTTCAACTGACATTTGCGCAAGATTTCAGAAAATTGCAAAACTAATATCAATTTTAGGAGACAAGTGATGTCATTTTTGTCATAACTTGTCACCATACTGGTGCTTGAATCACCCTCAATATTTGTTGCAGTTCAACATGAGAGAATTTTTGCTTCATTTTAGCAATTCACACAATTCTATAGCCATATTCTATTAATTTTGTAAATACAAAAATTGATATGAATTTTCGTTGTCTGAATACTTCTTGGAATAATTGTCCCTTTTGCTCTACTTCAGTGTGCCAAAATACTATATATGCTTATGCAATATAAATGTAAATGTATACCATCTAAGGCAGAGTTGCTCAAGCTTGAGATCTACTCCATTGAAATTGATTAGAGAAAGCTAGAGCTGGAGGATTAAGATTGTAAATTTCGGAGATCTATCTCATATGAGTTTGTTCTCGACATCTTGAGCAACCCTGATCTAGGAGCATTCTGTAGTACTTCTACTCAATTATTAACGATAACTTTCAGATATTATTTTACAACTTTACTTTACATAAAAGTTGTCAAAATTTTTATTCCATTTGGTGATTTTTGTAAAATTGACTTATCTTTTAAAGATAAAATTTACAGATTCTGAATTTTAGATTCTCATTCAAGGCTCAAGCTGCTTATGCATATGTGACTTCTTTTCACTTGACTGTTAAGACGAAGTAATATTCTGTTTGTTATGATTCAGGAAATATATCAAGAATTTGAGTAAATATCTAAGAGAAACTACAATTAAACTGACATAGTTTGGCACTGTCCATTACATGGAACAGTAACCTGTGTATCAAAAAATACCTAGATCATCTTCTTACCCTAATCATGTCTTTCTAATTGAACTAATGTCTTAATGCTTATTTACTTTAATTTTAATTTTACAGAATATATAGTGTTGATAGATGAATCTATAATATTTTTTATTGGTATACCCATTTTTGCTTTTCAAAATCTATCACATCCTAAAGGTTTTATTGCCAAATATCTATGTATAGTTTTTATTGATGACAATTTTATGCAAATTTTGAATGATATTGGTAGGTTTGGTAAAAAGACTCATGCTGTATGAAAACAAAATTTTTCCAGCATCTCCTGACTACTGTGCAAGGGGATTTCCACACGGGAAGCTTCTTGAAGAGTCAATGTGGTATCCGAAGAAGACATCTTTGTGAAAGTGTTTTTCAGTGACATTTAATAGAAAAAACTTTTGTAGATTAAGTGCACTTATTTTTCTTTTTTATATTTTGATTGTATTTGATTTGATTGATTGTACTGTAATATGCCTGTGTATAGAGTATTAGTAATATGTAGTGCATGATGATGGCTGATCTGGGTTATATTTAGATTGCACACTAGAATGGGTTAGGGTAAAACATGCATGTGAATGTGATGTGTGGAATGAGTGATATTTGCTAAGTAATTGTTTTCTCTCCTTAGGTATATTAGCGGAGATGAGTTGGTCGACATTTTTGAGGATTTTGTGTAAGTCGGCGTCAGATTAGGCTGTTCTGCGTTGTTTGGTATAGTTAGTTCAGGGGTTAGTTCAGGGGTTAGTTGAGAGATATGCTCCGGAGCTTGTAGCCCTAGGTCAGGTCTCAGTACCCATGGATTAGGGCTGGAGTATTCTGGCGATGTCATCCATGTAAAATAAGCGACAACGATGGCAAGAGCATTACCTCCGCTGGTGCCAATGGAAATATGCTCAAATTTCATAAAATATTATTGAGCAATGTTTATCCCTATAATGAGTTTTGTTTTTCTTGCTAGACTCTGTTTTGATATGTAATCTATCAAATGCTGAATTGATTTTTGGGGTATTATTTTAAAAGGATATTGCAAACTAGACAGTTTGTGTTGATCTTTACCATTTCATTTCTATACTGGTAGAAGTTTGAGATGAAATGAAGACTGTACACATGCATGCAAAGGTTTGAATAGAGTGAGCATTTGTGTAGCTGGTGTTTATGTAAAATGCAAATGTTGAGGATTGAATGTCAAAATAGTATGGGTGTGAGTATCACTACAGGAGTGAATGAGAGGAGGAATGGATAGCAGAATGTCTGATTTTTATGTTATATGACTGATATTTAGTATAAATACATTTGTATGTGGATGAAACATATGTTTCTGCATGCATCTCTTGAAATTCTGAAGATGATTCCTTTATGAATGAGTATATGAGAAAGTTGATGACTTACTATTTGTTTTGCGAGTTTATTGTTAGTTGTTGATATGGAAATGTAATCTAATGTGCCGTAAATCTGTTCTATGGCATTACTACATTTACAGCTATAATGCAAAACTGACTCACTGTTAATTCTAAAGTTTTCATAGCACTCTGAATGGATTATTTTATTAAATTTAGAGAAATAGCTATTTATATCTTTGAAAACTGTTTAAATCTTAAATATAATAGCTCAAAATTTCTGAATACCTTTTGCTATCTGTATGCATATTTGTATTTTGATTCCATTGAGAAATGTTAACTTTGTTTTATGTTTGGATATATATGGAACTTATAAAATTTTACCTTGCACTAAATTCATTTTTCATGTAATTTTTAAAACTGTAGCTACAAATATATTTTCTTTAATTTACTTAAAAACACTACTTGGAAATTGTTTTCTGCTGAAATCATTTCAATGAGAAAATTTTCATTTTGTGAGAAACAGAAGAAAACCTACATTAAAAATTTGATTCAATGCCCTGCTTCTGGAATTGTTGATGTTAAACACAAATGAGTTGTCATGAGTTGAAATTTGATAACTTGGTAGGTTAAAAGTCTTTAAAAAATAAATGGAAATTATACCATGGTCTATTCAAGGGTTCTGGAATACAGCTGCAATTGCTGATGATTAATAAACTTTTTTGCTATGCACCATACATAGCTCTGGCCACATGCAAGGTAAAAAGGTGTAAGACACCAACTCGGACTTTCTTCAGGCCAAAACTATAATAATTAACAGTTTTAAACAAATTGAATGAGCATATTGTTGGATTAACAATCATCTTGACAACCATTATAAACAATACCTAATATTAAATAAAAGAATTTTTCAGGACATAACCTTGTAGCAAATGAGTTAAAATCTAATTTTATATTTTTTTCAACCTATTAGAGGGCTATATAATGATGAAATGGGCACCATTATTGATGATGTCCAATTGACACAAGTTGCAATTTAAAGTTTTAGGGAATCTATATTGATGAGAAGCTTAATTGGGAGGAGCATATTGATTATATTTGTATGAAATTCTCATGTGGCCACACCACATGACTTTCTCCATAAATGGCAGCTAAAAATATAAGATCTCTTAAACAATGCATTATTGGGAAAATATTTCAAACATGTTGTAGAAAGTTAAACTTCCTACAAATTCTATTACAGCACATGTTTACATTTATCGAATATTAAAGCAAATATTTCAAAATAACAGATGTGACAAGAGTAAACAACTTCCGGGTGACCGATATTTTACCAAAAGCTAATCAGTTCTTTTGACTTTCATAAAAATTTTAAATATAAAATTTCGCGTTGACCTGATTACATAATAGTTTTTGAGGTAGAGTACCCACAAAAAAACCATAACACACACACACAGACATCGATAAAATGGTCAAAACGTGTATTTCCGTTTAAATCTCGAAAACATGAATCATGAAAACAATACTTTCCCCTATACCACGTATGGAGAAAGTAAAAAGAAAAACTTTTAGAATTGTATTAAGCTGAAATTTGATTAAAACGTGTTTAATAAATTTTACCGAACATTTCTGTTCGGGTGAAAACAGAACGGGTGGTAACTCTACTTGCGCATCGTGTAATATCAGTTAATGAATTGGTGCAATTTTTACCGTAGGGGTTTATTTCAAAGATTTGCATCCCTCTCAATGCCAAGGCAGAAGCAACAAGCAGAAATTTTGAAAAGTGTAGCTTCAAGATGAATCTTTTCTGTTTCCCAACCGTTGGTTCGCGTACCCCTAGGGCTTCGCGAAATAAATCTGAGAGATTGGTAATGGCGTCTTTTTCACTTTCTTGGTTCTTCAATTCTTATCAGTATTCTATTTCCTTTCAAATTAGTTGCATGGTTTTATTTTCAATTATTTACTATGCTTCAAAAATTGTATTTGAATTTTACAGGGTTCTAACTAGAAACGGATGACAATATCAGAGATTCTGATTTTATTGTAAATGTTGACACAATGGGTCGAGTGAATAAAAACTAAGCAAATGCTTAAAGCATTAAGCATAAGCATTTGCTAAAAGCATAAGCAAATGCTAAAAGCATTTGCTTCATATTGAGTGAATAAAAGTTTGCTTTTGCTTATAAGCATTTGCTACTCAGTTTTACGCAAATGCTTAAATTTTACGGAAGAAAGCTCTTTGCAACTCTTCCTTCACTTGTTTTTGTTTACATTTAAAGTTTTACATAGTTGAATTTCAAACTAAAAACATAAATATATTGGGTAATATTTTTTAACAAGTTAATTAATAATTTTTTAAAACTATTTCTTTTATAACTGAATTCGATAATATCACAAATCATGGGTGTATTTTTATTCAATTAGTTATAGTGATTTTATCCTGTCATCTGCCTTTATGGTGATTTTGGACACCACAAATTTTTCTGTCTTACATACAGTTGTGCATTGTATGTGGTGATCTTCCCCGACTCCTATTTGAAATCCGAGATCACCTAAGTACCTTAAAAATATTCCTATCTACTGTTTGGAAGATAGTATCTTTCTTGATATTCTCCGAGTAACAGATTTGAAATATAGGTACTTAACATTTTCTTCAGAGAAACGATATAAATTTTTATAACCGTTGGTTGTTGAAACTTTTCTCGTATTTTTTAACCTTTCGTGTCACCATAAATTACCATATTTATATTTAGGATCAATTATCATGAAAATAGAGTACTTAGAAATATTTTAGCAAGCCCTTTACCTCACTTAAAAAAGTTTAAGCATATGCTTAAAGCATTAAGCAAAAGCTCGGTTTTATTCACACAATTTTAAGCAAATGCTTAAGAAAATTCCTAAAAATAAGCAAATGCTTATTCTTTCTAGCAAAAGCAAATGCTATTTTTTTATTCACCCCAAATTAAGCATTTGCTTAAAAAGTGAGGGAAATCTTAAGCATTTGCTTATTTTTTATTCACTCGACCCAATGTGCTCTATAAACTTTTCATTTTCATGAATTAAACGCATTCAAAAAGATTTGTTTTTATAAAATTTACTCCCCATTATGAAAGGTTCGCTTCCAAAACTTACAACTCAAGGGGTTCGCGAAGATAAAAGGTTAACCCAAGGGGTTAGCGACGAGAAATTGGTTACCTCAAGGGGTTCGCAAAGTGAAAAAGTTTGGGAACCGCTGACTAGACAGTGATCCTAGCAAAGCACATTGTAAGTTTTGTAAATGTGACATTAATGCCAATTATACAGATTTGATACAGCATGCAAAAAGTAAAAAACATGTAAGTGCCATGTCTTTTAAAGTCACACCATTGACATAATTTTGTAAAACAAACTACTAGTCTTGAATCAAATATTGCGATGTTTATGAGTTATCATTCAGCTTTGCTGAATTGTGATTATTAGTTGATATATGTAAAAGCACTTATTGACAGTAGGATTATTTCAGAATTAAAAATGCATCGCACAAAATGCTCCGAAGTTATCAAGAATGTCTTGAGTGTTAACTTTGTGAATGATTTAATTAGTGATATTGGAGATGGCAAGTTCAGTTTATTGTTAGATGAATCCAATGACATAACTCATAAAAATGCTTGGAATTGTTATAATATACTACAGTAATAAACATTTCTTCTTTCTACATATCTTAATCTAGTGGAAATGGAGAAATGTGATGCTAGTAGCATTGTGCAAGCAATAAAAAAGGAATTAGAGTAAAAAAACTAGGCCATAAAACTTATTGCAATTGGAACAGATAATGCTAGTGTCGTGGTTGGAGTTAACAATGGTGTCTATCAAATGCTTAAAGCAGAAATTCCTCCAACTGTTTTATTTAGATTCGTCCATATTTAGGTTATAGGCTTGAAAATAAATTGGAAGTTGCAAAAAAGGTGAAATTACTAAAGAGGAAGAAATGTGTTGAAGACAAAGATCCCAAAATTTTCTTTTGCATTTGCTCAAACAGCTTAGGCAAAGACTGCCAGAAAATTTAAAAAAACATCTGTTCTTTCTCCTAAAAATGTTCTTCACCCAAAGTGACAAAGTCGGTTACAAGTTCGATGGAACATGTGGGAGAATCTAAAGAAACCATATCTGCTGCTGAATATCAATTACAAACAATTCATTTCATTGATTGGAGTAATAAGGCCAATACTAATTATTCTGGAGTGAATTGAATCCATTTAAACAACTTTCTAACTTTGCTATTTCAACTTGAATATTACCTCACTCCAATGCTGAAGTTGAAAGAATATTTAGTAGCATGAATAATATCAAGTTCATGTTGAGAAATAGAATGGAAACAGAACTTCTCAAAGCTATATTGTCAGTAAAACTTGGCCTTCTGAAAAATAATAAATGTTGCTGTAGTTATGAACTGCCTAATGATGTTATGAAGGGTATTGTAACACTGGCATCTTATAAACCTAAGCCTAGCAACAGTAATACAAATGAAATGGAATTAGAAGTTAAAAATCAAAATATTTTTGAAACAGGCCATTCTACTTCATCTTTAACCTTTCAAAAGTAGCAATTCATATCATCAGTCTCATCACATACTTTATTAGGTAAGTAAAATGAATTTCTTTTAAAAATACCTTGTCTTCTAAAATCTAGCTATTTTTTAGCTTACTTAAAAACAATTTGGATTATTTTAGCTTACAAATCTAGCACTTCTGGCTTAAAAATTAGATTTTGAGTTGGCAACCCTGAACTGGGCAACTTAACTGGTTATAAAATCTGTCGATTAGGATCATATTATTCCTAACATATAGATAAGATTTTACAGTGTAAAAATCTTAAGCAAACATTACAGTATTTATTCAATTTGAGAATTCTAAGTACATAATCAAAATGTTTTTGGTAAAATATTCGAAGGTGTGCATCAGGGTTGTTCAAGCTGCTGCTAGCAAGCCTCATACATCTGTTTTAGTCTTCCACAGAAAGAAACTCATTGTTTGGGAAGCGGAAATATTGTTCAGTACCTAACTGGTTGATGCAGAATGTCTTGATTCTTGGGAATTCTTCCAGTACACATATGTGTAATGTATGCAAATTTGTTAGTGAAGATTGTACAACTGTGGCTATCGAACTTATGCATATAAATAATCATGCGGCTTTGTGGGCAATAAGCTTAGCCAACTGGTCTATAAGATATCCAACACCTAAGAATCTAATCTTACTTTCGTGAAATTATATACGGTATGTCATATACAAATATCAATAGTCAACTATACTAAGTAATTCTTTGCAAATTGTAAAATATATAATGGATTTAAATGCTCAAAATGTGTTTGATAAATTGAATGGTATTGTAATTTACCAGAATAACCTACCGTATTTACTCGTGTAATACCTGCACTTTTTTCTCCAACAGTTCCCATCAAAAGAGTGGGGTGTGGACATTACACGAGATTTGCACATTCATCTGTTGATGGTAGGCCACCCACGAAACACCTAGACAATGTTGTGTAGCTGGCATAAGGCGTTTTTTTGATAGACGCAATATGTCATGCATTTTATTTCCTTGATTTTTAATCAAGATTTTTTCAAAAATGCGTTGAATAATATAATAAGCAAGATGTTTATCAGGTATTTTCTTTTCCAGCTGTCAGTAGTAAACCTAAATCACATAAATATTCTTTGTAAATAGACGTGTCAGACAAGAGTTCATTCTCATAGAAAAAGTTTGATAGATGTATCAATCTTACATTGTTTTGATTTTAATGATTGATGGAATAAGAAGCCACTTCTATTTCTTTCTTCAAAGACACTCCTTTGGTATTTGGCTGCCCTTTTAGGAAATGACTGCCTTTTCAATTTACCACCCACAATTATTAAAACAGGAAAAGAAAAAATGGGTTAGAGAATTTTTACTCGAAAAAAAGTTACACAAGTGAGGGGAGAATTGTAGAGCAACTACAGGCATATACATAAGGAATTTATCTGAAATATATAGAAATTTTGATCGGCAGCATATAATCACAGGCATATGCCAGAGCAAAGTGACCAGAGATCTACCTAAATTGAGTTTTGAATAGCCCAGTTTTAACATATCACTCTGAATATAAGCTTTGTTGACATGAACTGTATTGTGCAAAAATGGAGTTTATTCTTGTCAATTTACTCAAAAATAACTGCATGTATTTTGACTAAAATTCATCCAATGTCATAAACAATATTGGATGTGCTATATATCTAGATTGTCCAGACACTGGTTTTTCAAGATATGTCCTGATTTTTTTCTAGTGTCCCGAAAAAAGTTTTCGGGATGCACAGTTGTACCCATTTTTTGGTTTGCTGTCATTATGTTAAGTAGTTGGTTCCAAAAATCGAGTTATTAAAAGAAAAATAATGCAGATACAAAGAGATAGAGGGATTGTTTATTGGAGTCTTATCATTATTATGACTTTTCTTTGCTAAATGGCTCTGGTGTGGCAGCTTAGAACGCAGAATAGGTAATGCACTCTATGTTGTTTAGAATCGCAGCATCTCAAACTAAAACCAATATTCTCCGCTAGATAACTCGAGCATGGTATTTGTTTGCACGTCAAAGATAGAGACGACTGGATGTGTTGTTCATTGATTCGTATTTGCTCTAATTTTAATAATTTATGTCTGACCACATGGTTACATAATGTATCCACAAAGTGATCAGATAAAAAGTATTACTTGTACTTGACTGACTAAATGCACGAATGTACCCCATGTAACGTCACCGAAGCCTTGGAGATTGTGAGATTCTGCAAGATCGTTCAGACTGCAGTGACACATTAGTTGAACAACCTCATTTTAAAGTTTACAACTTTTCAAATTGTAGTTATTTTTAGTAAGTGCATTTGCAACAGCTTTGTTTTTTTACGGCATAAAAAAATCAAATTAAACTTAATGAAAATATATTGTATGATCAATTTACAGTTATAAAGAAAGTTGTAAGCAACGAAATCGAAAGTAATGGAAGTTGGAAAACAAAGAACTGGAATGGAAATGCATCTTTAAGAAAATTGAATTTACAGAGCAAAAAAGTAATTTGTTAGATTATGGTCATATTTGTTTGTAGTTCTGGGTCACAAAGCAAGCTGCAAGAGAATTTTTTCTTTGTGTGACATCCAATGGACTGATGAATGCAACAGATTAGAAATTAATGCAATAAATACATTATATTATTACTCAAATCACAAAATGTATTTACATAATATTTAAGTGAAAACAATCATTGAAAATAACTAAAAATGATTGCTGCGGTTTTTTCTTCCTCAGCATCTGGACACCCTATTTATATCTCAAAATTTAAGTATATAGTCCAGTAAAATTATGACACATTGAGTTTTATACCAAGTTAGGGTCAAGCACTCCTAACTTATAGCCAAAGCATTGTAGCTAAGAGTCCAAATGACATGCGAATATATATTGGTATAATCAGTGATATTATAGTGTGGATTAGAAGCATATACCTCGATGAGAAAATTTGTACAATGTATGCTGCGCTGATTCTACATATATATCCATGCAACAAACTTGCAAGATTGTAGTAACCATGGTTAAATTTTATTTAGCATTGAAATCTTGCATCTAGGGAAGGTTAAAACATACCATATATACTTGTGTATAACACACAACCTTACTTTTTGCCAAAAAATCCACTTTTTCGTATACCCTGTATAATGTGCACCCTAGATTTTGAGGGGTATAAGAACAAAATTTTAGAATTATATTGTCATGTTAGGTATTAACTTGAGTACAATAAATAAATACAGACCCTTCCCGGATTACTCAAGACTCAACTTTAAGCAAATCCAACTAAGTAAAATCCTCCAAAAATTAATTATTAAAATCCGAAAATTCAGTTGGGAAATTTGCTTACACGGCAAAATGCTTCAGGCTTTAAGGTCAAATGTTGAATGAAGTTTAAACACGTTAATTTATTTTATATTTATCAAACTACACATAACACTTATTTACAGAATATTAAATGGCTAGATATATTTAATGACAGAATTTAATATGAAATCTTAAATTTTTTTGCATATTGTGGTTGCCTTTGCAGTTATTTGGTGCTGAAGATGATGAGGAAGAATTCTATGGGTTTTAAATTACTTACATTGTATATATATATATATATATATATATATATATATATATATATATATATATATCATTATCTACAAAAAATATTTCAATTTGCAGATAATATGTTTTGTTTTTTATGTGTCTTGCGGGAAGTTTACCTAGCAATTTTGTGGGAGACTACCATCAGCTGATTTACTAGTGAAATGTGTAATATTTAGAGAGGATGGAAATACAATTGTAAGGAAGTAATTAGTTGTTTGATACATTTAATTAATATATGTATAAGCTGGATTATTGACAATTGGCATGGTTTTCCCCTCATTTCACTCATAAAAGCAAGAATCTGGTGCAAGATAGGTACACTTCAATTTTTTATTTTAACTGTACAAAAGTGGTACCCTACTCACCCCTCTTTATGACCTAAAAATTTGGTCTTCAAACTGCTTGTTATACACGAGTATATGTGGTCAATATTATGAAATTAGATGAAAATATGAAGATATTAAAATAAATGACTTTAATATAGTCTCCTTATTTACACTTTTCTGGACAACCTGTTGAAAATAAATCAGTTTTTGACTAAGTTCAAATTTCAAATCACAAGTATACATTTTCATACATTAACATTATCATGTATATACACATCTGAAAAATAATTATGCACACCTCTAACTAAATTATAATACTTCTTTTACAAATCAAAATGAAATTTATCTAAAGATTAAAAATAAAAAGTTTTCTTAATTTTGGGAATACTAATGCACCAAAAAAAAATGTACAATGTTTTAAAGTATTGTACAATCCTAATATCACTATATTGTACATAAAAAGTTGTATAAAAGAAATTTTAAAATGTAGACAACATACATTTTTAGAAATATTTGTACTCATCAGACATTCAGTCAACAGTCACAACTACAAACAATTCAAAGACAGGAAAAATTAAAAAAATGGAATCAATAAAAAATACAAAATTGTATTATCCACAGACTTGGACGGAACATAAGAATGGTACAAAGCTCCATATATTATTCTTTTTTTTCCGCCGCAAGGTTAACCCGTGCTTTTCTAAGTATGTGATGCGTCTTTTGTAACTGATTGCAAATTGCCTTTTCCACATTGAGCTTGCGGCGATTTGCAGCGTCCAGCTTAGATAAGGTTTCGTCTAGATTTTTCTGTGTTTCAGCAAGGCATTGCCTCAGGCGCTCATTCTCTAATCTGAGATCCTTCACAAAACTTGCACTAACAACATCACCTATGTCCTTTATAATATGTGATGTGGAAGCTCTAGTTCTATGAGACCTATCAACCTCTGTGAATGATCTTGAATAGACAATGGTGTTTTCTGTAGATGGAACTTCAGCAAAACTCATATTGTCTAGAGCTATCCCTTCAGGAGACTTTGGAGGTGGATTCTCAAGACTGGAGAAGCGACCGGGGTCACTCTCAATTCCCAAATCAGGAGAAGAAAAGGCATCATGACGAGCAGTGGGAGAAGTGTCAGCTGAAGGGCTTAAATAGGCCATTGCATGCGACACTTCTAGTGGAATTATACCAGGTCTTCCACATGAGTTTCTACTTTGATGTGACATCTAAGGAGTATAATGAAAAATTCATGAAAACATGTTATCAGTGAAACATAATAGACTTAACATAACAGTCATATCCAAAAGATTTCTTGGAATTACTAAATGTCACTAAAATTAATGTTGCTTAACCTAAAAAAAGTTTCAAGTGTAAGCTTCAGGAACTAAATGCCCTTTTGACTATACGCTAATCGGATTTCTTTCAAAATTAACCATATCCATTCACATGTTGGAAAAGCCCCGACACCCCAATTTTCTCCCTATACACCCACTCCCCGATTAATGCTCTTAATTGATGCCAGGAAAACCGAGTGCCAACTGAAACGGCACTATTCAGAACACGTACTTCCATAAGAAATGACAATATAAGATTTAATTTGTTCCCGAGATTCTATTAATGTAAATGAAAATAGTTAGTATTATATAAATAATACACCCAAGTATTCTTTGTTAACCATATTACGTAGCATAAAATAGGTCGTCATTTGTATTGCAATTATATTTAACATTGAACAGTAAAAACTTGAATATAAATTAACAGAATGCATTTTACGGAACATGTTGATCTCACGCTGAATAAATCGCGCAGGAGCATTAAGGAATAGGAATTAGAGTAGAATAAGATACCTGCGTCTACTTATATGTACAGGGTGAGGCAATATTCACAATACAGCCGCAATTTTATTAACACAAAGAAAATTGAAACATAATAACATTAGCATCATGACTGAAGATACTGTTCAATTAAGAGAAGGCAACCAATAAGACAAAAAGACAATCGTATATCGAAAAGATCAAAACCTTACTACGTTTCGATCAAGAAATATCGATTCACTCATAAAAGAATTATCACATGTGCTTGATAAATAAAGGAACATGGAATGAGACCAAATAAAGGAAGAATTCAAATATCTTGGTATTACATTTTAAAAAACAACAATCGAAAAATGAGCAATAAACAAAAAACAAACCAATGTTGGTGCTCTCCAGCTTTTAGTCTCTGTAAAACCTCTAATTTAACCTCGAGAGTTAAGTTTTTCCTCTTTTTCTTCTCTGACAGCCGGTTATCACTCATGATCTTTTTATTTAAAGGGAAAATATAATTTAAACAAAGTTCACTCTATATTTTGACCTACAAAAACATCGACAAGTGTACACAGAACCATCAAGCAACTGCAAATACTGATGTCTTGCGTGTTGTAAATGCGCAGAGGTGCTGCACAGTGGACTTCGTAAATTATACCAGAAATTTTGAAGTGTTAATGTAGAAAGCACGAGCGCAATTCAGAAAAAGGTATTAAATTATTTTCAGCATTAATCGGGACAACGTTAAACCAGGGGGTGGGTGTACTCATAACTCAAGAGAAGCCCAATATTATAATTTATTTGCTTTCTGTAATTTTCCTCGTAAAACTCGGCAATATGGCTAGATATACTTTTCCCATACTTTGTACACCTCTGCAACTTTGTAGTATCTCATCTATTTTTCGATATATTTACTATAACATTATTATTTTGATTGTACTACAGTTTCCTCATAAAACTGCTTTAACAACTGTTATGATGCTTTGGTATTATTCTTGTTAGTTTTGTCATGCTGATTGCTAACTTTTATAAACTTGATTGTAAACCTCAATTTATAAATTTATTTTCTTAAACTATGCAGTTTTATAAGTGTTTGTTGCCATGAGGTATCTGGAATACAGAGTCCAAATATTGATAGACTACCACCACGAAAAATATGCAAATATTTATTTATTAAAACTTTTTCCTTACAAACAAATTTATTGTAGCGTAGCTATAAAATACCTAAAAATTCAAAAAGGCGAGATTTTAAAGCTGAGGGTGATGAAGAGCAAGCGTTTGAAGTATAAGGGTTAGATCACACAAGTGATGAGTTAGCCAATGGACTAATGATATCTCTACTGATACATAAACTGTGTCAACTGCACCTTAAAAAGCTGTTTTGGCAGAGGAGATTTTATAGCTTTTTATAGAATGTAGCTGTTACCATCAGCATTTAATTTCCACAATAATACACATAATAAGACACTGCTTCCACTCACCAGGCTAATGCTCCCTCAAAGAGCTATCAAGAAAGCATGTTTTCCTTCTTAAGATAGGGCATTATATCGTGCATAGGGTTCATGATGGTGACCTAATTTCTCAACTCTACGTAATATATATAAACTAAAGCAATAACTAATACGAATTTCTATAAGTTGCAGAGATTGCTACCTATTTATCCAGCTTTCTCCCACATTAAAATTTTACATATACAATTGTTTATGATGAAATAACAAAAAAAATGCTTTTAGTTGTTAAGCATTGAATGAGCTACAATATGAAAATTTTGACCAAAACACTTCTACTGAAATGCTAAGAAGTTAAATGTTGTATACATTTAAGAATAGAAAAATTATAACAATCAAATCTAAAGAATTACCTGAGATATTGATGGCTCAGAGTCCTCGCCACCTGTCTGGTCTGAAACATAATCAGACATTTCACTACGTTGACGGACCATATCTGGAAGGATTCCCGACAATGCTGAAGAAGAGGAGCATTCACTAGGATCTTCCACTGCTTTGATTCGAGCAGTTTCTTGAATCTTTCCAGCTTTTTCAAATTCCTTAGCCAATTCCATCCAATGATTAGCTTCTTCTTCTGCCTTCCTAGCTCGTAACTCCTGAACCTGAACATGATCTTGAGCCTCTTTTAAAGCTATTTGCAAGTGCAATGCTTCTTTTTCTATCTCTAACAACCTGTCATTCTTTACTTCTTGATTATGTGCTGACCTTCTAGCTTTTACTGAAGATTCATCATACTCATTATGTTTTTCAAACATACTTCTATGGACTTTCTGACCTAAACTCCCTTGAGCATTTACATCTTCGGATGCTCTAACTTTATCCTGACCACACCAATTTTGCATTCTTGCTTTATTATTGAACATTTTACTGTCAGGTAATGAAGAACATTTTCTGAAGAAAATTTCCTCACCAAAACCAAAACTTTGCTCATGGGAAATCTTTTCCTTTATTGAGTCATTCAATTTTGCCTCAACTTTAGCTTCTCCTTCTGCACAGAGTTCTTCTTTATTCTTGTCCCTTGCATATACCTTTAAACATAATAATAATGTATAGTATATAAATGACAAAACAAAGCAAGGTAAACAAAAATAAAAACTTGATTTCCAAGCTGATTATAATTTTATAATCACAAAAACAAACTTTGCAATAAGCTTGAATCAGAAATTAATTAGATATTATTATTTAATAAAAAATCCATTTCATCATTTTCACTTCAATAAGAATATAACAATTTTGAATCTGTAATGAAACAGTTGATTTGAAAGAACATAACTTTAAATAAAAATATGCATATTTATTTGATTCATACAAATTTTAACATTAGTTAAATTTTCATTTGAATTAATGACTTTAAAAAATCTATGCTGTATAAATGTTATGCAACTATAAATAAATTAATATTTAATGTCAAATATGATTAATTCTATTAAGTGATTTTGATGAAAATGCCATTACTTCTCAAATATGTGATAAAATAAAATTTTGACAATGAAAAACACATCTGCCTACCCCATCAGGTAATTCCTTTGTAATACTCCTGCAATCACTCACTGCATCCTTATCTTTGCTTTTCTCGTTACCCAAAACATCTTTTAAAAGTGATTCCTTATCCCTTAACATTGCCCTTAATTTCATTTCCACAACTTTTGCCTCTTTTAGTTCTCTTTCTAGATCATGTAATAAACTCTTTGTAGTAGTTAGCTGGTTACGAAGATCACAGCACCTAGCCTGTTCCTCTTCTAAGCGCTCAGTGGCCTCCTTCAGTTTATGACAAAGATTCGCCATTCCATCTTCCATCTGCATAAGTTCAAGCAAAATGAGAAATAATTTTAAATAACCAGAAAGAAAACCTTATGTGAGACAACATTATTAAAAACATTTTGTTGAGAGAATTTTTAAATCTCTACCATCTGCTGATAGCTGTGTATTTTTAGCATACAGAGCCTCAGAGAAGAAACTATGATAAATTCAAAATATTTCAACCTAATTCATGATATGCTTTTAAAGTTCAATACCAACAGAATTATACATTAAATTTTGTTATTGAGCAGGGCAGCGAGAAGCAGTTTTGGTTCTGCTTCTCTAGTGGTTATATGCATGGAGATGAGAGAGTGGGGAAAGGAGGTGAATGTGTGTGCCCATTGGCGAGAAAGTAAGCAGAATTTGAACTGCTTCTTAGTGCTGCGGGCAATTTCTACCAATAATACAATGGAGCTGGTGACATGAGAATATGGTTTTCTGTGTCCATATATCCGGAAATTAATGGTTTACATCATTTACATGTACTCAGATGTTTCTTTGTTTAGCAGTTCTGTTGCTTCCACGTGGTTAATATGGTGTTTATTTTTAGTGAATGTTCCTTTAATTAAACACTTCTACTTTTTATCCCAAAAATGTGTGTGGATAATGAACAGTACATAATACAAAAATTGTTGGTGAAGTCGTTTTCAAGTAATCAAGATTTTGCAACTAAAAATGAAATCATTCAAGTTGGAAAGCCTACACCTGAGCTCCCGCAACTTATTTCTTCTGAGGAAAGTATAACTCGTCGATTTCACCTGACTACTTATAATTTCCATCCCTGGATTACTGGATGTTCTACAATAAATAGAGTTTTTGTTGGCCATGTATTTTCATTTCAGTCGAAAGAAGTACCTATATGGAACACTAGTGGCTATGTTGATTTAAACAATCTGACGAATGCGATAAAATGGCATAGCATGAGTAAATTCCACATGCATGCATGTCTGGCTTTACACAAGTTTGGGAAATCAAGGGTTGATTTTTTGTTGAACAGTCAGTGCCGCTTAGATACTCTAAGTCATAACAAGAAAATAAAAAATAGGTAGGTGCTACAATCTCTAATTAACATTGTATGTCTGCTAGGTAAGCAGGAATTTGCTTTTCGTGGCCACGATGAGACAGAGAGTTCAGTGAATTGAGGGAATTATATTGAGTTTGCTATGTTCCTGAAAGACTATGATGCTCATCTCTGTGAACATTTTCATAATCATAATAATAATAATAATGTTTTCAGTGTTCTCTCAAAACACATTCAAAACAATTTAATCGAGGCTATAGGGATTGTCATCTTAAATGAAATTCAATGTGAAATAAATTCATCAAAATTTGTTTCTATTTTGGTTGATGAAACTTCAGACATTACTAACAAGTTGCAGTTATCAACTGTTTCGATATTGTATGTAGAAGGTGAAGTGTTAGATAGATTTGTTTGTAGTAAAAAGTTGGCAGGTCACGGCTATGCATCTACATCTACAGTTTACCCTGCAAGCCACCGCAAGGGTGTGTGGCAGGGGGTGTATAAACACCAAGGATGCTATGATGGCGATGCTGTAATGGCAGGAGAGCTCAACAGCCTGCAAACAAAGGTGAAGGAGAAAAACCCTTGTGCTTTATTTGTTCATCGCTCGGTGCATCGTCTCAACCTGGTCCTCAAGCAAGTGTTCAAGCAGATCAGCGCATGCAGAGTGTTCTTCCTGATTTTGAATGAGTATGCAGTGGTCTTCTCCAATTCTCCTAAGAGAACGCAATTGCTTGATTTAATGGTTCGCAAGCGATTCCTTAGAGTCAGAATAGTATGTTGGTGTTTTCAATCGTGACTTGTAAACACTGCATATGATTACCATGATTCGTTCATTAAACTATTTGAAACAATTAGAGACAATCCTGATGATTGGGATGATGAATCAGTTACCAAGTGCCATGGACTTCTTCGTAATTTAACATGATTTTTTATTTCAATTGGACATTCATTACATAATTTTTTCCCATACTGATGTTATGTTTGATGTGCTTCAGAAACGTGATATGGATATAACACAATGTGCTGTAAGAGTTGAAAGTGCTATTGCATTCATGAATGAACAGAGAAACAACTTTGAAACCGTGTATAAACATGTTGTTCAGCTTGTAGGAGTCTCATAAGAAATGCCGAAATGAAACTGACAGTTATAATAAACAATTGTTCTGTGAAATTTTTGATGTGTTAATCACGCAATTGCAGACCCGATTTGCCTCCCTTAGAAAAATTAAATTTTTTGAACTTTTATTTTCCGAAAAATTTCAAAATTATGAGGAGAGTTTTCCTCATGAACGTTTCAATTCTTTAAAATCATGCTATGGTCAGCATTTTGATTTCATTAAGCTAAAAAGTGAACACTCTGGAATATATAGTTCGCCTGACTTCAGTTCAACAACTGTGATAAATATTTTCCATTATTTATCAAATGAGCTGAAATTTACCTTTGAAGAAACATACAAGCTCTGTGCATTAGTTTTGACGCTGCCAAATACAACAGTGAGCGTTGAATCTAGCTTTTCAGGTTTAGCACAAATAAAAGATCATAAACGTAATAGTATGGCGAATGAAAGGGTGACAGGCCTTGCGTTAATGGCAATAGAAAAGAGGCTGCTTAATACCCTGCGATCCCATGGGAATTTCATTGACTTTGTTAACACTGAATTTGTAAAGGAGCGGAGATTAGATTTCAGCTACAAGTGAAATTATATTTTATTAATAATAAAAAATTAATGAATATATTTACTTTAATATCTTTCATTTCCAAATTTCCGAAAATATTTGAGTGGGGGACCTTCCCACCCCCACCTCTCATCCCTCCAAAGTTGCTTGTCCTACTCCATAGCTCACCGACCCCCCCTGATTCCAGACAATGTATAACCAATCTCTCATAAGTTCTTTTGACATCTATCCATTATCATGACATCTGACTATAATTTCTGTAGGTATTGTTTTTGTTTTAGGATAACATATGGTTGTACTTTTAATCCATCTGCTAAAACAGCCAACATTAATGTAACTCACCTTTTTTTGTTACCCGTCGTTTTTATTATTGCAGATTTTGCACCTTTTTCACTGATAGCATAATTAGATGTTAATTATAAAATTCTGTTGAATTACACCGTTATTTGTTTTGACATCTGTGAAATGATATTCGCAAGTAGACAAGAAAAGTTTAGTTCACTTTTGGGAATCGTTCGCATAATAATTGTTCACTGAATGCCATCATTAAAAAATAAAATTCAATAGATATCTCTAGTTTGTTAAATAACACATCATTTGTACATATTCGGCGTATATTTTGAACACATTCAGTATAGGTATAGTTCGTTCATTCATTGAAAAGGTTTGTTACAAATTTTTGTTTGATAAAAAAATCGTTTTAAAAAATGTATTTAAAAATATAATACTAATAATAATTTAAATCTGGATTGTTAAATTTTCAATGAAAAATTTCAGTAGATATTATTAATTTATATTATGTTAAAAAACATTGATTAAATGTGTAACCATACTTGATGCACGAATTTAAGACAACAAGCTGAAATTCAGAAAAAACCCTCATCTTGGATTCGGGTAAATACGGTAATTTTGTGTCCGAGGCGGTGGCTGCTCAATTATAAATATGTATCTATTACTCAGAAACTACATAACATAGAGAAGCAGAATGTGTCATTTTAACCACAATAATGAATATAAGGTAGTAGGCTGTTTTTTAAACCGATTCATTTGGCGAATTTATTTTTATTTGAAGTATTTTCTGATTTCATTTTCCCCATTTAAAAACATGGAGATGAGTGTAGGCTTTTTCATTTGTTTGTGCAAAACCTTGCGTTTACTTCCTTCGCCCTCCATTTTAGAATACCACAAGACGGTACTATTTAAATCTCAATCGTAAAACATGCAAATAAACATTAAAATCATGCCGCAAATGTACGAACTGCCCCCCAAAAGCTGCTGTAACTGACTGATGCTGATTGGCCAAGTGAAGGAGTGGGAGAAACCACGTGACATTCCTGACCTTCTGCACATCCAGCTGACACCGGCCTCTATCCTCTACACTGTGATTCTCAATTACTTAAACGTAAATACAAATTTTAAACTATTAGTTAAATTTTTCCATTACGTAAAAAAAAATTTACAGGGCCTGTGTACTTCAAACTTGGTTCAATGCCCTCAGTTCTCATCCAATGCGACAGTATTTCCATCTTGCGGCAAAATGCGGAACTTTGCGATGTCGTTACAAAAAAGGGCCGTAATAACGAGATTGCCAGATTATCAAAAGTTTACTGTATATGCCATGCTAACTGATTTTGCTGAGCTTCCAAAGGTGTCTGTAAACTACAGTGACCAATTGTCCCAAATTTGGAGGGACAGTCACTCTTTTTCCTCATTCGTCCTGCCTTGTTAAATATCACAACTTGTATCCCACTTTTTGAAAAATCTTGATTAATATCCCAAATCGTCATTTAAATCGTCCAGAACGCCCTCACTGGTCACACCAAGCTAACTTATATCTATTTCATCTATCTATCCAGGGCTGACTCATCAATAAATGCACCACAAACAAGCCACTGTAATCTGTCCCTCCTTATAGTCGGCAAATATTTGAAAATGTCCGTCCTTGGCTTCCTGAAAAGTTGATCACCCTACTGTAAACAGTAATTTGTCAACAATTGTGCTTCTCGGTCATTTCTCAAGGTTTGACATGGATCTGATTCCACGAGAACTTGGAGGGCATCGATCTTGAAGTCGACTGGTCGTCCTGATCAGGTGCGATCACACAGGTTAAAATCACCTTATCAGAATTTGAAAAACCAACACACACCAACATTAAGAATGTCACCATAAACGTTGCAAATATTAAAATTTTTTTAGTTGCAATGATTGCACAATTGCCTTGCTTAAACTCATAGAGCATACGATGGCAGATACAGAGGTTACTGCTGCTCATGGATGATTGTTCAAAAATGAGGGTTTAGAATGAATAATTGAATTAAATAATTCAGAACTAACTCAATTATAATTTCCTCATATTCCACTGTTGTGGACATTATAACTGTGATACTTTATTATTCTTTTACATTGAACTGCTTACAATGTAAAAAAACATTACTTATGTTACAACATAATACTTACATACCAAACATTCCTATGTTTACCACTGTGTTGTCTACTTCTGTCTGCCATTCTCTCAACTGTAGAAAGGTTAAAGCTTAGAATAGAAAGATTCCCATGCCATTCACTATATGGCAGATGCTATGCAACATTTTATGCCCATGCAAGTAGAAAGGTTATCATAATTATATTATAGTGTTTATTCATATTATGGTATTAACTATATAAAAGTTGGTTATAAAAATTCATTTTTCTTTTTGGTTATTGTGGTTGTCTTAAATATGAAGTCGTCTTCCTTTCGGGTTAATAAGGTATATGTATTCCAATTTTTCTCTTCTGACAATTCCTATAACTGCAATATTGATTGTATGATCCCACAGATAATAAAAACTACTATTATTATAATAGGTTTATAAACAGATAAAATGGCAATATTAATTTCACTTATTACTGCCTCTGCACTTGGGTAAATGGAATAGTTAATTAGAATTTCAACAATATCCATGATATTAATTCTCTAAGGTATGCATGTACATGAAGCATTTTTGCACATGGGAATAACTCAATAAAGGATCAAGATACATTTTTGAAATTTTGCAGGAATGCTCGATTCACATATTTTAAGGTGATTGTTAAAAAATCTCAAAAAAGTCTTGGGTTCGACTCCAAGGAAGACATTTCCATTTCCCATATAATCATAAACATCGACTTTTCAATGTGCAGGGTTTTATTCTTTTTGAGATCTAAATTAGAAGAATTAACCTACAGATCTAAACCATTTTAAAGAAAAAATTAATGTTTCTTAATCTGTTCATTTTTTCCACCTATGGTTCAAAATCCCTCATGTTAAATGTTTATTTCACATATTTTTGGGAAATCTTGCCATTTTGATGGGATGTTGTCAGGCCAATCAATTACATTGTTAAACCTCAACATCCTGTTGTTATTTCAATCCTTATGAGTGAAAGCGTGCTTTGAATGTTTTTAATATGAGAGAAAGGAGATGGAAATGACTTTCATAGCAACCAATGTAAACAAGATTTGTTGCGTTATTTATGAGAAGAAATACATTTGAATGTAGAACATTATTCATTTGCATATTGAAATTACTTAGAATCATCATAGGAGTTTGAGACTTGAAAGAACGAATGCTTTAAAGAACAAAAGTTTGTTTTCCTGCCATACAAAGAAAGTTAAGGTATATTTTTGTTCATTATTTTATTTCATAAAAAACTTTCCCATTGAAATTCAATGGGAATTCCCCTAGTTTTATATTACTTAACACTGACGGCAACAGTTATATGAGTATCTTGAATGGTAAAACAAATATTTGCATGTTTATCATGTTTCTAAGCATAAGATATCTAAAAATAAGTACTAATAATACATCTTTGAGTAAAATATATCTTCCAGTTTGATGAATAAGCAGATACGTCCCAATTTTACATAAATCAGATAGGTTGACAGAAATGTGTCCTGGCATCATTTACCAAGTAAAATGTCGTGTCCATTGTTAATCATTACAAGATTATAATATATATATTAATAGCGTTAAAAAATGATGCATCAAATTAAACGCCTCAACCTGCAGGTTTGCAGGAAAATGATAAAACTGAAATAGGTCAAACCATTGGCAAGATATTGAGGTTTTTCTTGACCGGCTAAGCTCTGCTAAATGTAGTTGTAATGGTAGATGCTAAGATGACACTGTAGGTAATAATGTGGCACCCATAGTGGACAATAGTAGAAGTCACTGAGTTTCTTGATAAGTGTAGGACATGTTTTACACTCGCTGTTATCTTCTTCGGTTCTTGAGTCAGGTCTCCGAAAAAAATATCCACACAAACATGATGAGTCAGGGAACTCCCCTTAAAAATCTTTATCTCTCTATTAGTCAGGACATTATTTTTTTCACGATGTTTTTACCCCTTGTTCAGTCTGTAACCATGGTGTCAACAAGTAAGTTCCTTATGGACGAAGAAATGCTAAACGCACTAACAAATGAAGAAAGTGGTAACGAAAGTGTTGCTTCTTCTGTGAGTGAGACTTCAGAAGGATATCTACTTACTTCGGAAAGTGAAGATGAAGTGGATGAATTTATTTATAAGAGAGTAGAAATTGAAAAGGCAGTGGCTACTCATGTATTGAGTTGGAATGACGTCGATAGTTCAAGTGCTAATTCGCCATTTGATTGTGGTTTTGAAAGTGCAGTGAATCTTACAGTTTCTGGAGAAAGCCCTCTTGAATACTTGGAAAATTTTTTGGTAGCGAAATTATAGGTCTAATCGCTAATGAGACAAATCGTTATGCAGACAGGTTCTTGGAGAAAGAAAAAATAAAAATTGTTTCTTTACGTAAATCTCGGTTTTCAAATTGGTATCCCACATGTCCTAATGAAATAAGAGTTTTGCTGGGAATTTATCTGCTTATGGGTATTATTTCTAAACCAAATATAAAGATGTATTTCACCTGTAAATATCTTTTCATAACACCAATTATACCGGACGTTATGTCTGAGGAAAGATTTTCTCTTTTGTCACGATTCTTACATTTCGTGGATAATAATGACAAAGCCAGTAAATATCCCAAAATTTATAAAATAATTAACATTGTAAATCATTTGATTTCAAAATTTCAATCCGCTTACACTCCAGGTACTGAAGTTTGTGTTAACGAATCTCTTTTGTTGTGGAAGGGTAAACTTTCTTGGCGTCAGTATTTGCCAATGAAATCAGCTAGGTTCGGAATGAAGATTTTTGAACTCTGCGATCCTTCGGGATACTTATTAAATTTTATAATTTATAATGGCAAAAGGTCAAAAATACATAGCGAATGCATCAAAGAAAATGATTTGTTATCTACCAAGGTCGTTCTTGTGCTTTGCGAAAATTATCTAGACACAGGTCGGTGTATATATATGGATAATTTCTACTCCAGTCCTGAATTGTTTCAACGATTAATTGATAGACACACTGATGCTGTTGGTACAGTAAGGTTGAAACGAAAAGGGATGCCTGCAAAATTGAAAATAACACTAAAGAAAGGAGAAATAGTTAGTGCGCAATGTGGAAAATTGGTTGCGTTGAAATGGAAGGATAAAAGAAATGTTTCGGTCCTCAGTACAAAACATAGTGACACTATGTCTGCATTGACTGTAAGTGGTAAAGTGCAAAAGCTGGACTCGGTAATAGATTACAACAAATATATGGGAGGAGTGAACCTGAAGACCAATTGCTTGAATCGTTTTTGGTAGAAAGAAAAATAACATGTATTTGGTACAAGAAGTTATTTAGGCATTTACTCAATGTTCCTGTATTGAATGCATATATTCTTTATTATAAAAGTGGCAAACAAAAGAACCAATTACTTTTCCGTACAAAACTGATTGATGAGATATTTGCGAAGTATTTAGAAAGAGGATTAGAACAGAAAAAGGGATGGCCAACACATGTCAACATGGCTAACTGGGCAACATTTCCTAGAGGAGAATCCCCCTTCAGGAAAGAGAAGAGTTGGACAAAGGAAGTGTGTTGTTTGCAGTAAGAAAGGGGTGCTGAAGGAGACAGCTTATAGATGTAAAAACTGTCCAGGAAATCCTCCTCTGTGTGTCGTACCATGTTTTGAAATCTACCACATGACATTCAAAGAAGCTGAATAAAAAATGTAAGTAACCGAAAATGTATAAGATCTTAAAATATAAGTCTCAAAAAATTGATATAGATAGCCAAAGGCTTGTATATTATTATCTATTTTTTTCTTATTTTTTACCATAATAATTTCTAAAAAATTAATTATAATAAAACATGTTACATTCTAAATTATTTAAATATCCGAAGAAGCCATTTTTAAATCACGCTTGAGAGGTTAAACAAGAAGGCTTACTACCAAGATGTGTCTGATACAACTGACATTAGTTTGTTATAAACGTTTTCAAATTGAAATAATCAGGACATAGTAAGTATGATAATGAATTATTAATGAATTTTAACTGTTTTTAATGCACGTCACAATATTTCCTTTTTATTTTGTTCCAAGTGTAAACAATATATTTCCTTTTTATTTTGTTTCCAAACTGACATTTTTTCGTTATAAACATTTTCAAATTGAAATGATCGGGGAATAGTAAGTATGATAATGAATTATATTATATATATTAATTGCGTCAAAAAATGAGATTTTTAAAGAGAAGGCAACAGCCACCTTGATATGTGATGCATCAAATTAAACGTCTCGACCTACAGATTTGCAGGAAATGGTAAAATTGAAATCTGTCAAACCGTTGGAGAGATATTGAGGTTTTTTGTGACTGGCTAAGCTCTGCTCGATGTAGTTTTAGTGGTTGATGTTAAGGTGGCACTGTAGGACGCTGTAGGAAATAATGTGGCATTCCTAGCGGACATTAGTAGAAGGAAATAAACCTTGCAGTCGCTGACCTTCATGGTAACGTGACAGACCAAGACAATATTTAATCTAACCAACTAATCAATTTATCAATGGGAAACTGCTAGTATATATATTAACAGTGTACAAAATGAGATTTTTAAAGCGAAGGTAACAGCCAACTTAATGTGTGATGCATTAAATTAAACATCTCAACCTGCAGATTTGCAGGAAAATGATAAAATTGAAATCGGTCAAACCGTTGGCGAGATATTGAGGTTTAGTGTGACCGGCTAAGCTCTTCTCCACATAGTTGTAGTGGTTGATGTTAAGGTGGCACTGCTAGCCGACATTAGATGCTATAGGAATTAACATGGCACTCCTAGCGGACATTAGTAGAAGGAAATAAACCCTGCAGTTGCTACTACCAAGACAATATTTAATCTAAGCAACCAGTCAATTTATCGATGGGCATCTGCTAGTTTTTTATATTTATGGAAAATTTGGACATATCTATCTGCTTATTCACGAAACTGGAAGATATAATGAAAAAAGGAAATTTTCAAAATATAATTACTGCAACAATTACTGTTAAAAAATATGGTAAAATATGTGATCTGCGGCAAAAGCTATTTAAAAACTACTGAAAATTATAATAAAACAATAGAGCAACTGTTCTTATAAGAGGAATTTTGCTGCAATGTTTATTTCTTACCTTAGCCTCTATTTCTACTGTAAGTATTTTAATTTACTCTAATATGTATTTCAAATACATAATTTAATGTCTATGACATAACCCTACCTGATAGCATTTAAGACCAGAAAGTACACCTTCTAACTGCCTGCCAATTAGCTCATTGTGTTTTAGGGAATACTCCAATTTATCCCTTTGACAACGAACTTCTTGAAGAAGATGTCCTAATCCACCAGCATCTACAGTCTCAGACTGTACACCAACAGTTGTATTAACTTCTGCATCTCTCATGCTAGGGCTTTCTTGATCACCTGATATAGCCTCCAGTAAAACCTGTTCAGAAAATAATATAAATTACCACTGAATCTCATTAACATGAACATTTAGACAAAAAATATATCAGTGCTATCTCCTTTATCTGTATCACCTGGCACAGTAGTTAAGTGGAAATCTAGGCCATCCTGAGTGACAATTTTAAGTAGTTTCTAAAATGGGAACTAGTTTATTCAACATAATATACAATAACGTGAAATTGTGATTATATGTTATTGTTCAAAGATGGCTCAAAAAAAAACTTTTGGCATAAACTGAAAGAAAGTTAAAACTCCAGCCAAAAGGGCTAACCACTTGTTTTTGGCTGGAGTTTTAACTTTCTTTCATATGTTATTGTATTAAATGAAATATGAATGTTGGTGTAGTTAAATCCAAAAATTACAAACATGTAAAGATATTTTAATATGGATTATTTGTATTTGATGAATGTGATAAATTTGTTGTTTAGTCAGAGATTATCATTTTCTTGCCAAACTATCTCGCAGATGACTGCGATGAACCATATCAGTCAGCAGTGTGTCACTTCATAATTCCTGATATTATATGTTTTTCATGCATAGCAATTGATCAATCTCATATTTAATACTCAATTAGATATGCCAATCAAGTTGTCCGAGGTGAAGGGAAGATAAATGCGCATGAATCCTGGTAGGAAGGGAGGGGAGGAAAGGGTGAACTTTGCATCAATTAGAAGGAATGTCCGCTCATACCAATGACTATACAGTGGCAATTGTAATCATAGATTTCATCAAATAAATGTCAGAGGGAGGTGGTCTTAGATCACATAGCAAAATCCCCATCTAATGCAGGTCAGAGGCAGAGCCTCTAGTGCAGTGATGGCAAATCTTTTTTTCATGCAAGCCAAAATTACAAAAAGTGGCTTTTCTTATCTAACTTATGCGCCAATCTAAATTGCATCCAAAAAAATAATTTTATGGTATAGCTATCATAATTTATTTTCAGGCTTAGAGCTAAGAAAATGATTGATCGGTTATATTAAATTTAATTTATCACCTAAAAAGACTCATTGTCCTAGATAATTTATGGCTGAACAACAATTATGGAGCAACAAGCATCTCATTTTCGGACAAAAAGTCCGTTATTTTATCAACATAATTTCCAATTTCCCATGAAATAGTCTTTTATATTGTCAGAAATGGAAAAATATTAAGGAGACAGCCGATAAACAATTTTTTCTGTTGCATGCCAACCAAAATGGTTTCAGGTGCAAAAAGTTGGACACATGCCATAGGTTTGCCATCATTGCCCTAAAGTTGCAAAATATTGTTCAATGAATAAATTACACATATAAGACGAGCACACAGCTAAGAAATGAATATTTCAGAAAATATAATATATCATACATTGTTCTGTGGAGGAGTTACAGGTCGACCCTCTACAACCGATGCTTGGGCAGCTGGCGTCATAGAGTGGTAAACTCTTAATTCGGCTCTTAGAGCTTCAATTACTTGCTCCAATCCCCTCAGTCGGTTCTGTAATCTTCTCACTTCTCCATGACTCCTCTTACCTTGAAATGCATTTTAAGATTAATAAAGTTTCAAAAAAATTTAGCACTGCACAAAATACCAAGATATAAGGTTAAATGTGCCTCCGACTATCTTCCTGATTTAAATTTGAAGGCTATATGAAAATTTCCATGAAAAAGATATAAAGCAACATCAAGGCTCAGCCAAAAAAGTCAAGAACCATTAACTCATCCATGTACCATTTTTTATGAAGCAACAATTTGGACAAGGCTAGAAATTCCAACTCCTGTTTATTACAAGAATCAACAAACAAAGGCAAATCAGACCATTTAATGACTTCAACATTTACTAACAAACCATTCCACTGATAACAACATCTTTTACAAACTTGTCTAGCAGATGGTTAGAGAGTGGGTACTTTTACTGAGGCCATCTCAGAGACGGTTGAGTATGCTGATGGTTTAAATCCAAAGTCAAATATATTACCTGAACCTTGGTAGTAGAAATTTTGAATTGATATTTCAAGATGTTTTGTGAGGAAATAAATAGATAATAATAAATTTAAGAAGCATGAAAATTGTATCAGTTTTAATGTAACAGCTAGTGAGGCAAGTCAAGCTGAGTGAAGAGTTAATTCAAAACTGAGGCCAAAGTTGCAGGCTCTGGATACAACTTATTTTTAAAAATTTTTAAATTTGGTCACGCTTAACTTGATTATTTAAAAACAATTGGAATGTTTCTTCTCAGCCAAATAATTATTATGTAACTCTCTTTCTTCCTAATGTGTCCAAATTATACCTAAGTGCATCAGTCTAGAAAATCTTCAGACAGTAAAAACAAAAAAGCAGTAAAAATGAAAATATAAAAATTATTTTACAAACAGCCACTGAACTTGATAAAATATGATTCTTCCCGCAAATAACCATACTACCTCAAACATTGTCACCTCATTTTAAACTACTGACACAGTACCAATAACACTCATAACTGGACTTATATAGTATCTTATTAAATAATAACAAATGTAGTTCTTTAACACAAGAGAGATTGTTTTATAATAATAGCCTAAGTACGTCTATAGATTGGTCAATGAGAGTGACTTTTATGGGGTCAATTTAGGACATTTAACATTAATAGATTTGATGCAACTTTATATTTCGAAAAAATGCTTAGAAGACTCGCACTAAATTGAATGAACAGGAAATCAAGGAATATTTACAAAAATATAACAAATTTATCGACCAAAGCCTTAGTGATAACTCTCGATATCAACAAACTGTTTTGAGAGACGAGATTGATAACCATAAGAAATATTGATTAAATACGACTGGCATCAATCTAAAGCAATGTAAGTGCAGCTTTGATGATATACAAATATTTGACATTGCAAGTAACTGTGTCATCAAATGAAAGATTTTATCCAAAATTAAGGTTAATAAAAAGCTACCTATACTTGGTGAGAAACAAGTTGGTCCCTGAGAGAGTTGAGGGTGGAGGCATCAGCAGAGCAATTTTCAGGTTTGGGCCTATCCGAGCCTTGTGACATTGCCATTCTGTGCCTTGATAGCATCGCTTAGTTTTCTCAATCAGTAGCCTTTGGATTGTCAGCTTATCAGTATTGTGCAATGGTTCTTTCTGAGTCTTTTTTTGTTATTGTTATACAGTTTTGTTGTTGCTGTTTTGCTAGTTAAGTTTTTTGAAATGGTTTCTATTTAAGAAATTTTTTGTTTCTTAATTGAAATGGCTGAAGAGAGTTGTTCTCGAGGAAGGTTTAAGCGAGGTATCACAATTCAAGGACAAGCGAGGGAAATAATAGTTAATATAGACCCAGGAAATATCAACAGAAGAATAATTCTACCAAGTTCTTTCACAAACGACCCGCGATATATGGTTAAAAAATATAAGGATGAAATGGCTATTGTGTGTAAATATGGAAAACCCGATATATTGTGTGTCCAGTTACTGCCCTAGTTAATAATAATAAAAGAAGGTGGAATTAAGATTCCTCAAACAATTTCCAATATGGATTACTATGAACTGGAATTTTTTTATAGATTGATAAATTCATGAGATTTTATCACAAATAAATTCCAAGGTAGTAATTTAGAATAAAATACATACAATTTCATTAAGAAAGTAAAATAATAGTTTCCATTTATAAATTTTTCTGTATTTTGGTTTATTAGAATTCCTGAGTAGAAAATCTAATATCTATACAAAATGTCATTTAATGAACTGACTTTATTTTATACTCGCATATATATATATATATAATATGCACTGGTGGTGTAGTGGTTAGCGTGTCGGCTTTCTATTGCAAAGTTCGGGGGTTCAAACCCCTCGAATGGAGGTTTTATTTAAAAAAAAAAAAAAAAAACTATCATCAGTGCCTGGCAGTAGGCAGCAGTACTGTCAGTATGGTATAGAGCCGAAAACAAATGATGTTGGTTGGGTCTATATCCAATACAGCTGTAGGCGTGATCAGGACGATTTGAACGGCTACAGTACTGCGATGTGGAAAGCAAGAGGGAAACTACCACATTACAATCCCTAGTAAAGATTATATGGTTGGACAATATGAGTTCTCTCGAGGTAAAACAATCCGGAGGTAAAATAGTCCCCCAATCGGATCTCCGGGCGGGGACTGCCTTGAGGAAAACATTTGTCGAAAGTAAATTACGAATAGGGACTTGGAACGTAAGAACTATGAGAAAGGCAGGAAAGCTAGAGAACTTGAAAGAAGAAATGAGAAGAAATAGAGTTGACATTATAGGGCTAAGCGTAACTAGATGGGAGGGAGAAGAACAGTTCGACTCGGAAGAATTCACGGTAGTTTATTCTGGAGGAAATAGTGGGGAAAGGGGAGTAGCTCTGGTACTTAGGAATGATATGATGAAAAGCGTGACAAAGATAATAGCAACGAACGATAGACTGATGGCAATAAAGCTAAAAGCAGTCCCAGTGGACATGCTGATAATCCAGGTATATATGCCAACGTCAGCTCATGACGATGAAGAAATAGATGAGATCTATGAACAAATTAATGAAATTTACGAAGAAGACGGAAGAGGAAAGGTAAACTGCATAATAATGGGAGATTGGAACAGCATAGTCGGAGAAGGACAGGAAGAAAATGTTGTCGGGCAATACGGACTTGGGAAGAGAAATCAAGGAGGGGAGAAACTCGTAGAATTCTGCATCAATAATGACCTTGTAGTGACTAATACATGGTTCAAAAACCATAAACGAAGGTTATACACATGGAAAAGCCCAGGAGGTAGAATGAGATGCCAAATAGATTACATCCTTGTAAAACAAAGATTCAGGAACAGCATAAAGAACGCCAAGGCATTGCAAGGAGCGGACATTGATTCAGATCACAGCCTTCTAATAGTTGACGTGAGTACAAAGCTCAAACAAATAAGAAAAACGAGAAGAGAAAGACAGACCTGGGACCTAGAAAAACTGAAAGAAAGGCAGGATGTAGTCAGCATGAAGTTGGAAGATAACCTAAGAAAGTTGGAAAACAAACCGAAGACCGTTGATATAGAATGGGATGAAATTAAAACCAGTATCAAGGATACCTTGGATAAAGAGATTGGAAAACAAGAGAAGAAAATCAGAAAACCATGGATCACGAAGGAAATGCTGGAGAAAATGGATGAGAGACGAAAATGGAAAAACGTTAACAGTGAAGAAGGTAGAGCCAACTATAGGCGTATAAACAATGAGTTGAGAAGGGTAACAGATAAAGCTAGAGAAAACTGGATAAAAGGAAAATGTGATGAAATAGAACAAATGGAGAAGTTAGGACGGTACGATATGATGTACGCTAGGGCACTGGAATTAGAAGATAAGAAGTCTAATGGAATTTGTGGTAAAGGAATTATGAATACGGATGGAAAGATAGTCTCAGAAACAAAGGATGTAGCACAGGTATGGGAAGAATACATTAAGGAATTATACGGCAAACAGGCAGGAGAGGGGAAAATAGAACTGGAAAATGAGAAAAACATTGAAGAAGACAACTTAGGACCAAGTATTATGGAGAGCGAAGTAGAAAAGGCGATAGTGGAACTAAAGAAGGGGAAAGCCACGGGCAGCGATGGAATACCGGCTGAGATACTTAAAGTCATAGGATCAGAAGGACTAAAAGCGATCACGAAATTAATTAATAAGATTTACGACACGGGAGAGTGGCCTCAGGATTTCCTAGAAGTAACAATGATCCCTCTAAAGAAGAAGCCAAAGGCAATGCAGTGTAAAGATTACAGAACTATAAGCCTTCTGTCACACACATCGAAGATCATCACGAGGATTCTTAATAAAAGGCAGAAGAAATAATAGGGAAAGAACAATTCGGTTTCAGAAAAGGACGAGGAACTAGAGATGCTATAGGAGTAGTTAGAATCATATCAGAAAGGGCAATAGAATACAGTCAAGATATCTGCGCATGTTTCGTAGACTGGCAGAAGGCCTTTGATAGAGTAAATTGGGTAAAGTTGATGAAGATATTAAAGGATATAGGTGTAGACTGAAAAGACAGGAGACTGATTAGGAATCTATATGAGAATCAAGTTGTAAAGGTCAGGTTTGAGAATGTGGACACCTGCGGAATAAATATCGGTAGAGGAGTAAGACAAGGCTGCTGCCTATCGCCAACCCTATTCAATATATATGGAGAAAGTCTAATGCAAGAAGCTTTAGAAGGCACAGGGGATTTCAAAATTGGAGGAAGGATTATAAGAACAGTGAAATGCGCAGATGATCAAGTACTTCTAGCAAGAAAGGAAGAGGAGCTACAAAAAATGATAAATAGACTAGTGATAACAGGTAGAAAATACGGTATGGAAATAAATACAGAAAAATCCAAGGTCATTCGAATATCGGGTAAAGAAGAGAATCTGAACATAACTATTGGGGGAAAGCCATTAGAACAAGTTTCAGAATATAAATACCTTGGAAGTATCATAACACGAGAGGCAAAATGTACGGATGAGATCAAAACTAGAATAGGAAAAGCAAAAGCGGCTTTCAGGAGAAAGAAACAACTACTTACAGGGAATATAAGGGAAGATGTCCGCAAGAAGTTGATAAAATGCTACGTATGGAGTATAGCATTGTATGGGGCAGAAACATGGACGCTAAGGAAAAATGACATCAAATACTTGGAAAGCTTTGAAATGTGGACTTGGAGGAGAATGCTGAAGATAAAATGGACAGATAGGATGAAAAACGATGAAGTGCTACGAAGAATAGGAGAGAAGCGAATGATTATACAGACTATCAGAAAGAGGAAGGCTAACTGGGTTGGACATTACATGAGGAGAGAGAGTATGATTAAAGATGTGTTAGAAGGAAAACTAGATGGGAAAAGGGAAAGAGGTAGGAAAAGGTATCAGCTGATAGACGATTTGAAAGGGAAAGAGAGTTATCAAGATATGAAGAGGACAGCGGAAAATAGGAGTATATGGAGAACCAGGTTTAACCATGAATAATCACGGACCAGTCTACGGACAGACTACCTATGATGATGATGATATATATATATATATATATATATATATATATATATATATATATATATATATATATATATATATATAAAACCATTTGTTACTTCTGATATTAATTAACTTTTTAAAAAATATTACCCAATATATTTATGTTTTTAGTTTGAAATGAAACTAGGTAAAACTTTAAATGTAAACAAAAACAAGTGTAGGAAGAGTTGCAAAGAGCTTTCTTCCATAAAATTTAAGCATTTACTTAAAACTGAGTAGCAAATGCTTATAAGCAAAAGCAAACTTTTATTCACTCAATATGAAGCAAATGCTTTCAGCATATGCTTATGCTTTTAGGAAATGCTTTTGCTTTTACTGTTTGCTTTAAACATTTGCTTAATTTTTATTCACTCGACCCAATATATTGATATTGCCAAAATCTCATGCTTTCGGATTAGCTGCAATCAAAATTGCATCTAAACAGCTATATGAGAGATAACATTTTTCATACAAGTATTGTTCAAGATATTTAATTTGGTTGTAATTTACTTATGAATACTAATTAGGCCTACTTCACATACAGAATGTTATGTGCTTGCCGCATCAGATTTTTTGAAAAATATTCAGTTTCATGAAAATACTCAAGCTGCTTAAGATACTAGTATAAAGTAAGCATATGACCAAAACAATGTGCTGATGATACGCAAGTTAGTGAGAGGGTTATAATAAAACAATGCTAAGTGAAGCACAGTACAGCGAGGGATGCCTGTATATAGATTACATTTGATTTCCTGTCATTTTTTATGCACATTTATGCTAGTACTGAATTAACCCATGAAGTGGCTTATTTGTCATTATTGACCTTCTCCGGGGCTCTATTTGCAACAGATGGTTTTTATAATTGATATGCTTTCACCATGTATATCCTAAGTTAGAATAAATTTTTAACTTACAAGATCAGCTACAGTGTTGATGTAATGGAAATTCTTGAGTTGAATCTATAGCAGGTGAAACTGCTCCCCAATAGAATATTGCACATATCTATTACTGCTCAAACTACTCAAGGGTTTAAAGAATTTTTCTAAATATATTTTTAAAAGCATTTGTTTTTAAAAGATAACTGCGTAATAATTCTGAACATTCTACATGTTTTACAATTAAAAAAAAACCTTTGAGATACTTACTAGGTGTACGTGTTTCCACCAATGATGACCCTCCAGATTCTGGTGTTGATTGTTGAGCAGCTGACACAATTGGAACTGAAGGTGTAGAACGTGCTATATCATCCAGACCCATTCTTGCCAAGGACACTGTCCTATCAGGTTCAGACCAGCCCTCCGATTCTGATGGTGAGGCAATAGCACCAGCTGGGGTACAGCTTAAAGGAGCTACATCACTACGTCCCTCAAACTTTTGTCCTACAACCTTTAATGTTTCATTAGAATGAGTTATGCTCATGTGGCTAGAACGCACATCTCTAACTGTTCGTACACTTTCTCCGCTATTACCTCCTCGCCCTATTTCACTGCTACCTTCCCTAAGATCAATTGTTTTGCCTCCCACCTCTTTTTCAAGTTCTCTCACTCTGGTACGAAGAGCCTCAACAGTAGAGTGAAGGCTTTCCACTGAAAGACAAGTCCCTTGCACTTCTGAAGAATCATCTTCTGGTTTAGGAGATTCCACCTCGCTTATCACTATTGTCTGGGCAACATGACCATCCATTTCTCCAATATGTACACTTTGTTCTTCCTTCCTGCCTAGTAAAGGAGATCTAGCAGATTCAACACATGCACAAAATGATGGGAAGTCCCGAAGCATTGCTAGTGATGTACTTGTGCAATCCCGCACACTGTCTTCACCCAGACCAGTTGTGGATAGCACAGAAAGAGAAAGTTCACGACTCCATTCAAGAGCACGACGGAGAGCAGACTTACGAGGTTCTGACAGGGAAAGATTAGATTCCTCAAGTATCCCCTCAAAGAATGCAACTAATTCCCACAGATGGCCTCCGAGTAAAGCACGTATCTCTTCTGCCTCTCGTCTGGCTTCTTCTGCTTCCTCCCTTGCTCCACGTGGCCCTCCTTCACGCTCAGGGGTATTACGCAGGTTTCTTTGTAGCTTTTGAATATGGGAATGCAGGAAAGAGTGGTCTTCTCCAGCTGAACTTAATCGAAGGGTAAACATTTCATTTAATGTGCTTGTATTCTGAAACAAAATAATAACACTGTTACAGAACATGCTTGAATGCTGTTTAAATATTAATATTTAAAGTTGTTTCTCTAAGAAAATACCAATCTAGAACAATACGTACAAGCTGCTTCACATGGCATAAAAATGCATAAATATGGAAAATGCTTCCTAACTGTAGCTGTCATATTAATAAAAATTTAGTTTTTAAATAATTGAGAATTATATTAACAATTTGATGAAAATTTCTTCATACTAGTTAGGCTAAAAAATCTCATATGAATACAATTCATATCGTCAAGATGTAAACTGAAATCATCATTATGTAAGTTTGTTTTGAGGAATATTTACCAAGTATTAATAAAAAATTGGTCTTCACATACTTCATAGTTATTTATGCAATCCCATAAGGTCATGGCTTCTATTTTGATTTTTCTTCCTCAACACAGAATTTATACATGAATGAACAATAGCAAATATACCTGTTTATTTTGCTGAGATACCCATTCGGTTATAGAAGTTGTCTTAGAAGATGTCCTTTGCTCCAAATTGTTCAGTGATCCTGAAGATAGAAGCTGAGCTTCCAGAGCTTTTATACGTTCACTTTTCTCTGCTAACTGCACAGCTGCAGAATTGCACTTTTCCTCAAACCCAGCAAGACTTGTCTCCTTTTCCTTCAAAGCAGACATGAGTGTCTGAAAATTGCATCAAGAGATTTTTAATTAGCTGCTCACATATAACTTTGAAACATATAAGAAACATGTTTATCACAAATATTTTTTCATATCTTTGCACAACTGCATACCTGGAGTTTCTTTTCCATTTCTGCTGTTAAAGCATTCTTTTCTTCAGTTACCTGATTTAATTTTTTCTTTTTATCTTCTAATTCAGCCCATAATCGCTACATGAAAACAAAGTAAATGAATTGTAATATTATACAGTACAGGAAAAAAGATCTATAAAGTCAAATGTGTAAATGTATACAGATTTTTGAGAATGAAAAACATAGATTTAAAAAAACTGATTTCATAAAAAGTTGTCAGAAAGTATACCTTAAAATGGCTAAAACAAATAATTAACATAAAAATGAACTAATAATACACTAGCAAATTCATATCACTACTAATATCAAATATAAATATCATCTTTTTATGCTCTTTTATAAAACATGATGCACAAATGCATTCAAATTAATAAATGTGGTTTATGTATTTTTTGTTTTCTATCATTGTTTTACTGAATACATCTTTTAAATTAATGGAAGAACACAATACACTCTTCCTTATATTTTTCATTCATCTATTGTGAACTTAATTTCATTTGATATTTTTCAAGAAGTTTGTTTAACATGATTACTTACAATCCATGTGTGGCCTAATCAATAAATTATTGGGATATTTCTATAATCGCCTAATAACTGTTCAAGAACAAGCAATTTAAAAAATACTTGCCTTGGGTATCTCCATTAGCCCCAAAAAGGTTAAAAAAAAAAACAGATGAGAATTTAGGCTACAAAGCAGCCGTCTTCGGTTAATTACCACTAAAGATGGCTGCTTTGTAGCTGAAATGCACAAATGTTTTTTAAAATCTTTTTGCAACTATTGGAGATACCAGAGGCAAGTATTTTTAAAAATGCGTTCTTGAATTTTTTTTCAGCCATAAGCTTATCATGATAGTTCCATTGACCTAATACCTGTGCTAAAATAATTTTAGCAAATTTTAAGCTAAACTGGAAGCGATTCAAGTTTTCCTGGCCAAAATAAACTTGGTTCTTTTTACTTCAATACGTTTAAGTCCCAGTTGATCTACACAAAATGGCAAAAGTACCTGGTGAAAGATTAGTCAAAATCTAATGGAATGTTATCGATTTACTTCCATTCATTTATAAAATATTACATCAGAATGACATAATAATACTGGCTTTTATGTAAGACATATTAAGAAATTAATTATATTATCTTGGCTATTTTTTTTAGCTTCCAAAGAGCAAGAATTAAAAATGTCTTCAAAAGTTTTTTTTTAAAGAACTCAAATAACAGTACTTGAAATATTTTGTCAAAACTTCATTAAAATTTTCTCAAGCTCTGTAATGGAGGAACTAAATTTTCTATATTTATTATTCTTTAGAGACTTAAGTTATTATTGTCTGGTTATAATACTCAAGGTTTTGTTTAATAATTTTCTAGAATAAAGATAGCCAGCTTCTTTCTATGAAAATCATAATTAATTTAAGAGGTAGTTCCAGTACAGTAGATAGGGAAAGTAAGGAGAAAAAAAACAACATTTACATTCTTCATTCATCTGATTTAAGGATACAGTCTACATTTCACAATAAGAATTTTTAATAACCAGATGATATTAATCAACAAACAAAAAACAGCATTAACTATCAGTTTTCTCTTAAGATGAACAGTCCACCGCAAACAACAAACCATTTCACTCTTTACAGTCTTTAACATGTTAAAAAACAATTCACAAAATGGCTCACAGTCAGTACATGCCCTTTTCCATTTGCAGCCACACTTAAACAAATCCTTGTGGTTAGAATGCAGGCTACTACTGAGCTTTCCAACTTGAACAAATCAAGTATTGGAACTTTGAGGGAAAGTCCAAAACCATAGGCATGCATAACATGTTTAAATCAATGTTACTAAGAACCACTTTTTCACATGATCATTTATACTTTTTAGATTATAGTCATATTCTTAATTCATACTGATCCTGATTTAAAAGTCAAGCATAGCTGATTCATTAATTTCAATTACATTAAAAATGCAATATCTTTTCAGAAATTCAAATATTTTTTTATATCTTAAAAACTTTATTTTATGATATATTTACATAGTATTATGATACATGATCATTTATATTTTTTAGATTACAGACATATTCTTAATTCATACTGATCCTGAGTTAAAAGTCAAGCGTAGTTGATTCATTAATTTTAATTACATTAAAAATGCAATATCTTATCTGAAATTCAATTTTTTTGTAATAGCTTAAAAACTTTATTTTATGATATATTTACATAGTAAAAATTAATAAAATTTTCTTGGAATGAGCATAAAAAAGACATTACAACAAAGAATATAGGGTTATTACAGAAAACTCTTTTCCATATGGGAAAGTGAAAATAAATAGAAACATCATTTTCCCTGGCATCCCAAAGATTCCACCTGTTCCAGTCTCAAAAACCCTGTCGGGAAATTGGACGATGAATAGTAACATTCAGCGCATGCAAAAATGCAAAAAATAACAAAAAGCATATAAACCATGCAAGCATTCCACAAGTCAAACAAGCACAAAAAATTAAAAAATATAACCAAAAACTTTCAAGAACTAATGTATGCAATATAATAAACCTTTACGTCATAACCATCCAGCTACTACTGTAACAAAGAAAAGAGAGGAATATTTCACCTTTAAAACTATCTATATATCAAACTAAATTAAAGCCTTTTTATCTTGATTGGCAGGAAAAACCACAGTTGACACAATAGTTGACCCAAACTTCTGAGCAAGATTAATCATGGTTCTATTTTTAAATTATTATAAAATTTTGAATAAATAAAGATCAATGAAATCTATTTAAATCCTTATTGAGTATCAAATAGCAAGATAAATCCAGGGTGATAAAAGTTACCAGTCAGATAAAACTCACCTCATTCTCTTCATCTGCCATGTCAGTGACATCATCAAGCCCAGATGAAAAACCTACACCCATACCATGCTGCCTTCCTACTCCCCCACCACCTACACCCTCCCACTTAGCTCTGTTCACTTGGTCATGAGCTACTGTAAGTTCACATAACAGATCTCTTATCTTCTTATCTTTACGTCGAAGGTCTTGCTTGTATTTCTCTACCTGATGGACAATAAGAAATCAATATATGTAGTCTTATTTTAAAAACTAAACAAATCATGCCTTAGCTCAAAATTACCACCACAATTTTTATTCAAAAACATCTAATTACCATAAAATACCATAATATCATAGTAAAAAGAAAATTTACAACATAACAAATCATCAAATTGGCATTAAAAGTAAATACTGCAGTCCCATCATTTCTTAGGAACATTTCATAAATAAGTTCTATTAAATTTACAAGATATATACTGATGACTTTTCTGAGTATCTTCCTCAGGGTTACAAAGAAACTTATAACGGACTAGATTTTCTTATACATGAATGGATATGAGACAAAATTACAATATAAGAATGTATTTATGGCAATATCAAATGTATAAGGGTTCTCATTCTGGATAACATAGAGAATAGAAAATATTTGATTCCATTCATAACTTGGATTTAGAGCGTGTCATTTCCTTATTTCACATTTAACAAAAGTTAAAAGCCAAGTTCAATCTAGCTGGTTCAAAGGCTTCATTATGTTATGAATACCTATAAGTTATAAAAACTCAAATAAATTAAATCTGCTTCATGCTTTCTTATGATTTGATCAAATAACATTTGAGAGTATAAGTGACACTGATAAAACTGAGATAATATCACTAAAATTTCAATTTAAAAATATAATAAATACTCTATTTCCAGCAATATTTTCAAATTATAGAATTTATTGGCACTTTTAATGGAATTTTATAACCACACATCTGATTTGATGACCACTGAATGGTAAATATTTACAAAAATGGAAACGGAACAAAAATATCACTATAACTGAAATTAAATTAATACCACAGGTCTACATGGTTTTTGGGGTTTGAAAATTATTATCTGTCCTTGAGTAATTCGAGTATGCTGAGCATGAAAATGATAACCATTTTTGCTATCATGCAGATTTTCCACAAATTGTAGTAGCCTATTTTATATTTCGACATGAAATCGTCAAAGTAATACATATTATTATTTTTTTAAAGTTATAAGTGTTGTGAACCACTGGCTATGCAAGTATCTAGTATGATCTTGACAGAAGAACATTCTATACTTGGCAAAAACTAAAAATGATAGGTGGCACTGGTGTACAAGTGGCCAGTGCAATGCTTGGACGAGCCAATCCGAGTACTGTTTTCTGCTTGTTCACACTGCCATTTTCATGTATCACGTCTTTGTTTTTGTTATTCATTATGGTGTCAAGAGCTTATGTAAATAGCTCAGACAGTTTTTTATATATGTAGTACTTTTGTTGTGAATAAGAAGCAGCAAAACATTACAAATTTGTGAAAAAGGCATACTATGCGATGGAACTTAGCTATCAGGATAAACCATGGGCACCACATCAAGTTTGCCACACTTGTTGAACAATTGAGGAAATGGACTCAAGGTAAGAAGAAGTCTCATTTGTCATTCCGATGGTGTGACATGAACTTAAAAGCCATGGAAAAGATTGTTATTTTTGCTTATCCAACGTGCAAGGTTATAATACTAAAAATAAAAAGGAAATTTTTTTATCCAAATCTTCCATCTGCCATAAGATCCATGGCTCATGGACCTGGTCTACCTATATCTACACTGCTAAACTCTCTTGATCCAATTTTTTCATCCGATTCGGAATGTGATGTCAACGTAAGCTACAACACGGACTCTTACAAATCACCAAGTGTGAGTGAACTGCAAAAGTTCACACAAAGCGAATTAGAGGGAGGGATTTATGTCCACCAAAAGATTCTGCACAGATCCTGGGATCGAGATTACAAGAACTTCCTTGCTCCAGGGACTTCATTTTCTTGGTACAGAAACCGTGAGAAGCAATTTATACCATACTTTTCGCAGTAAGGTTCATTAGTGTATTGCAGTGATATTTCTGACATAACTAGGTGCAGAAGTATATGAATGTATTTTATTCACAAATTTCACAAAATAATGCATGTATTGTCATTAAAATCAAGGATGTAAAATTGAGAAAATGAGGAAAAACGTGTTTTCCATTCTCCTGATTTGTGAAAAATCCTTACATTATAAAAAATGGATATAATTTTTTAAATCAGCACAGTAAACTTAGGTAAAATAAGCTATTTTGAAGCAAACCCTATTCAGCAAGTTTAAATTTGTAGGCCTGTATACTCATTGATAACTAAGATATCACATAGTATTTTTGGCATTATGATCTGACAAATGACCATATCTGTATGTTTTACCTCTCTCTCTAGTTCCTTGGCATGCTTTGCTATGCCCTGCAGAGTGCCTTTCATCTTGGCTTCCTCATTTCCCCAGTTCTTGACTAAGTTATCCTTCTGTTGTGCCTCATTTTGCATCTCTTCTGCTTTTTTCTTCCACATTTCTAATTCTTCCAACAATTTCTGTACAGCTTCCTCTTCTGCTTCATTTCCCTTTCCAATTGGTGGAGCTGTTCCTGGTCTTTTGGGAAGAGTTGAGCCTCCTCCATTAGGAGCTTCCTTTTGTCCACGAGTCTGACTTCTATATGACATAACACGCTTCTTCACGACATTCTTCTCTAGTTGAACCATTTGTTTAGGAGAGAGGGCCAATCCATCCATCCACTGGTTTTTCATTTTATCCTAAATAAAAGTTTGGTCAGAATGTTTTATAATTATCAAAAATGCAAGAATACAGTATCGTTCCAAAAAAGAATGCAATATATAAAAGTATTAAACAGTTACTTAACAAAATAAATTACACAATAATAATATAAAAAACAATTGATGCTAAAAACGTATTAAAATATTTCTTAATTCAGTTAGTCTTCAACCATGGACCCAAAAATGTGCCCAATCAGAGATAGCAGATATAAAATTAGCAGTAATATTGAATATTTTACAGGCAACAGCAGCAATAGTGAAAATTATGCATCCTTCAGAGATACTGCAACAAGTGAAGGGTCTCATAGATCAGGAACTGATCAAAATATAAAGTTGAAATATCATCAATTACTTTTACAGTAAGAGCAAGAATAAAAATTTCTGTTGATGATAAAAGACACCAGTGGATTTTCACAGATATTTTTATGAGCTTTGGTCAACATATTTGTTGCTGAAACAAGCCATTATACAGTACATTTTTTGACACTGATACAGGTGTGCTAAAGGAGCGATCTTGAGTTCTTAAGTGTAAAAGGACAACCATGGGAGAGATGCAAACATTTTAGCTCTTCTCTGGATGCATGGTATAGTTGTGATATTAGAAAATTTAATGTTTTCTCACATGAATTTTTAGAAACTGTAATCTTCCACAAATTAATCAATAATGATAAATATTGGCTTCTCTTGAAATTTTTACTTTTTACAGATTATATATTATATAGTGCTTTTCAGATGAGATTGTGGGTCAGATTTCGGTCGTACTCAGGACCGCTCGTATGTCTCTGCAGCTAAGAGGTGGGGTAGTGCCTCCTAGCAGAAAGCTCATGCTAGATGTTGTCAACTCTACACCAGAACACATGTAACGTTTGGCAGGCATTTAAAGGGAAATTGCAAACGTGGCAACACAGCAAACTCGGACACAATGTTACCATTAGAGAGACTCGAAGAATTACCTTTTGAATGCTTAGGTTCCCCCTCCTTCTTTCCTATTGATTCTCTCAATGTCTCGCCCCTGTCTACTTTCTCTTTTACCTCCCCCTCACTCACAATCTCATCTGAAAAGCACTATAAGTGACTTGAATATATTGGCAAAAAGTGAAAGATAAAGATGAGTAAAAAAGAATTTGGGCATGAACGTGTTGAAAAACACATTCACAACAAAAGGCATTTTTATTATCAATGACCTGGCCAATAAATTTTCTTTTGTAATACGCATTAGATCCTGTACTATTCAATGATAGGGAATGTCATACCTAGAAATTTTAAAATTGTGTAAAACCTTTTATTTTTGTAATTGAAAATTATAATATGACTAATAAAGAAATACATATATGCTTTAATCAATTTAAATTATGATGCTTTTAAGTGGTATATTTGTGTTTAATTATATTCAACCTTTTGTAAATTTAAAACTTCTTACTTCAGTGTTACACTGGTGGAACATGGCTAAAATTGGGTCTTTCCTATAGCAGTAGGGAAGGTGTAAACCTTCAATGATTAGTCTATGTAAGAAGACAATAAAGTTTGCTAGAGATGAGTTTACTAGTGGGAAATGCTGGAATGATCATATTAAACTAATAATAGTGAACCAAAATATATCCAACCTTTAAATCTCGAGTAGCAGATTCAGATTCAGCTAATTTGGATCGAAGCCCAGTAATAGCCGCATCTTTTGAGGCTAGGGATGCTCGAAGTGCCTCTATTTGCCGCTGTTTCTCATCTAGAGTTATCTGTATTTCTACTAAGACTTTTTCCTTGGCTTCAAGTTTGCTATTTGCCTCCTCTATCATTTTATCACGCTCAGAAAGTTCCTGAACCTAAAAAAAAAAAACAGGATTATCATCTAGATAAAAAAATTACTCCTAAAAATAAAATTAATTTAAAAAAAATGCTTTAAAAATAATGACATACATTTCTCACACTTAGTAAAAACTAAGCAAATGAAATTTGTATTCATGCCAAGATAAAGAAAACAGTAATAGCAAGAATAAAAGCTGTTTAAAAGTTTTTTCTCAAATCAAAATTAAAATCAAGTTTTTTACAATCAGTTATTTAGAGTACATCAAAGAGAAGGAATTATAAAAAAAGCTTGAAATCCAAACTCCTTTTATTATGATAATGGAAGAATTTCTCCCAACTGAGAAAGAGAAAAAAAAGTCAAATGAAAGGATTAAAATAAATTTCTTTGTAAAATTTAAGCTCTTTAATTTTTTTTGTAAATTATTTTACCCATTACTTACTTTTATACGGATTTCAGGCTCCTTTGCCATAAGAGCTTCTTCCAAATTGGTAATCTGTTTCCGGGCTGACTCTAACTCCTGATCCTTTTCATCTAGCTTTCCTTTCATTTCAGTAATTTGGTTTGCACACCTTTCCACTTCCTGATCCAACTCTTCTTTTTCTGCTCTTGAATTAGACAGCTCTGACTCAAGATGACTGCAATCTTCCTTCTTATTATTCAGATGGCACTCCAACTCATTAACCTTTAATAAGTGAGTAATCATCAATCAAAATTGCCAAATATTTGTATGTTCACTTATTTTCATGAAGAACAACTATTGATATCCAATACACTTTTATTACTTTTTAATTATTTTACACAAAAACAAGCTCTGATATATTCAGTGAATAGTTGCCCATACGCGAAGGGGATTTTTGAGGGTTCTGTCCTGCAGTCCAGATCTCTCAGATCCATCCCACAGATCCGGCCCTTCAGGGAACATCATTTGTCACCCATTGATGCGAAATATCTGATTTCTCGCTACTGGCTCGGTCAAATCGATGAGGGGACAACACTGTCAGTTAGTGGGCAAAATCCACATTTTTGACATCTGGTCGGCAGAACGGTTCATTTAGTACTGACTGAAATCATCACAATTCCCTTCGAGAGATGAGTGAGTTTAAACTAGTGTTACATCGTGTTTCATCATTTTTCAACATATTTAAAAATAAGAAAAAAAATGCTATTGCTGCTGCTGGCTTGTATGTGGCACATAATGTTACAAGTACTACAAAACAAAATCGAGCAAAATGGATTAGACGATGGATAAAACAAAAAGATATTTATCGTTACATGCAAGACTTTAGGGAAAATAAGCCTGATGATTTCAAAAATTCTACGAATGAATGGATCGGATTTTGATGAGCTGTTAGGTATATTCAAAACTAAATAATTATTATTTTCATTCCAAAGTTATAATTACATAAATAAAGTTAAATTGTCTTTGGTGTGAAGTATTTCACCAAAAAATTTCATTTCAGGTTTACTCAGTTTTTATTTGACTAAAAAAGTACGTTAATGCAGAAATCTATTCCTCCTCCAAAACATTGTGACTTTAAGGTTTTTAGCCACAGGAAGGGTCTTTAAATTTTTTAAGTTTTCTACAGGAATAACTACTCAGGCATTGGAATACAGGCACACCCCGGGTTATGTAAGCCGCGACTTACATAAACACGCACTTCCATAAATTACGTATGAAAAAATTTTTGTTGTACCTACTTCAGCGGTTTTCTTAAGCGAGCTCGAACTAAATCTATATGTATGTGCGTGGAGAAAGAATGCAAGGCATAGATTGTAAATGTGATAACCCCACTTTGCCACTCAGCCAATGTTGTCATTCTAGCGAATTTTTAGCAATATACTATGTAGCGACTTTGGTTTCGAATTACGCATGAAAAAATGCCACAGCGACTAACTACTAATCTAGCAAATCGATGTAACAATCTACCTAATTCTAGCGACTAGCTACAATTGCAGCGTATATCTGCACTCACACGAATACAATAATAGATTACATTGTTGTTACATGTCTGTCTGGTAGTGTGGTTTTTCTCCCAATCCCTTGTCTTTTTCCGATCGTTGATGCGGGTGCTTGATCTCTTAATGCATGTTTACTTTTGCACAAATTAACAGAAGTGTGGCCCTTGTAATCATAGCTGATAAGCATTTAGTACCGTATTAGTCTGAATATGAAAAGTAAGGGGGAGACTAGATTCGCGTCCAAAAAATGAGTAAACGAAAATATTACTGCTGGCAGTAAGTACAAAAAAACGCCCTCATTTGATTTGATTGTTTTACAGAGAATTTCACATCTGCCTCCACAAACCAATTATTTTTTCAAATAACTTACTAAATTGTCATAAGCTAGTAATTAAATTTTTGTTCACGTATGAAGTCTTTAATATGCCATAAGCATGGTCTATTGTTATATAATTTGATGAATTCTGTTAAAACATCTTTGGTCCACTCAATAGCGAGGGGAAAAATGAAGGGATGGATATGTACGTCTGTTGTGGACAGCAGGAGAGGGTTGTGGACGATAATATCTGTCACAGTCCTCCCCGCCAACCACGACCCTTGGGATTCCCCACTAACAGGCAATCCTGGATGGCGGGATTGGATTGTGAAAGGACAGAACCTTCAAAAATCCCCTTCGTGTATAGCCAGGTATTGATAAAAATAATAGGCTTAATTAAAAAATATTAATTATAAATTATTTTGCAGAAATACTGAGATAGTTAACCCATTGGGGTAAAGATCCGGCGATTCGCCAACTGGTCTGTACGGGCCTTTAAGTAAACAGCTGGCGAATCGACGGCCTCATGAAGAAAATTCTTTGTGATTTAGTTATATAAGTAAACTAATTGAAATAAATTGGTTATTTTTATTTTATTGATTAGATACTACTACAAGCTTTTATATCATAATTAAATTAAGAATATAATATTTATCTTTATGTCTACGAAATTTTTGCAATTTTTTCTCCCTACTTCATTTTGTATCTAAGTTCTCGTCATGCAGTATGGTTACCTGAAGGGCAGGAGGACTCGTTATCTTTCACTTCTGAATTCTCATATTATTTTCTTCTAATTTCCTTTCTTATACTTAGTAAGCAAGGCTTACAATGTTTATGATCTCCTTCGATAGAATTTAGCCAGCTCGCAATTCGCCGATCACGTTGAATAGCTATATTATCCGTTTGCTGATGAATGGTTTTATGTTACACCCGATGGTATTGTAATACTTTGTAAGCAAATGCCTACAAAGTAAAATTAAATGCTTTATAAAACCCAAGCGAATCGATGATAAGTCAGTTCTTTTCAATTTTTTCGTTACTGAAGATCTGCGTGCCCTTGAAAATGGTGAGTATGCGGCAGAGATTATCTGCAGATAATGATGTGGAGAAAGTTCTTTTTGAAAGTGACAGTGCAAGTGAAAATAGTGAACACGAAGAATATATTTCCAATAGTTATGAAAATATTTGTACTGAATCAAGCAGCAAAAGTTGTAGTGAAGACGAGAATGCTGATGGGGAGTCTTTTCAGGTGAAGGCCAGAGAGCAAGAATGGAAGTGGTCCACAAACAATGAAACTGTGAAAGAATTTGAATTTTCTGTTTCACCCGGGGTGAAATCAAGAGTTTTGAGGAAACTTAGCAGTCCACCGAATCAGCTACATTTTTTCCAGTATTGTAGAAATGGATTTTTGGGATTCAATCTGTGAGGAAACTAATAGGTTCATGGATAATTGTTTGAAGTCTCCTTAAACTCAGAAAATATCCTTACAAAAGAATGGTTCAAAGCAAGTGCAGAAGAGTTACAAGCACATTTTGCATTGTATGTATTGATGATGCAAGTAAAAAAAGTAAAATAAAAAAAATATTGGAGTCCGCGTCCTATTACCAAAACAGTTTTTGGCAAAGTCATGCCATACAGACAGTCCAGTACAATCCTAGTAAGCGTGCGAGGTTTGGGGTAAAGTTCTATAAAATTTGTTAAAGTTCCTCTGGTTACTGCATGCAGTTTTCCATCTATACTGGAACAAAGCCAACAACAGCAAATAAAATTCCTTCCAGTGAAGCTATAGTCCTCCAACTGATGAAGCCCTATTATCATTTGGGATCCATCACCAACTCTTTTTTAGAAATTGAAAAAAGAAAAAACTAATGCAGTTGGAATGGTTCGAGTGAATCAGAAGAATATGCCAAAGGAATTAAAAAGTATGAATTTGAAGAAAGGGGAAATGAAGATGTTCTATTAAAAAGGAATTGCTGCTTATAAATGGAGGGACAAAAAAGACATGCATGCCCTGTCCACATATCATAAAGAACCAAGAATAGCTTGTACAGGCAAGGTATCTGTGAAAACAAGGGAAGCTGTTATGAAGCCACAAGTAATAATTGATTATAATAAGGAAATCAATGCAGTAGATAGGCAAGATCAGCAGTTGGCCTCCTTTCCCATTATGCACCACAACGCTAAAGGCTACCGAAAAGTACTTTTTTATGTAATGGATATATAAAATGCCGATGTATTGTTTCAAAAAGTGAAGACAAAAAAATGCAGTTTGATGACTTCAGAGAGAACATAGCAGAGCAAATCCTGGAGAACGTAAATATGCTGGCATACAAAAGACGACGATGTCCAGCATCTGGCCCATCACCTATCAAGCAGCAAAATGGGCCCATTTTCCAAATCGAATACCACCCAATCCCATAAAAAAAATTCATCCCGTATCTGTGATGTCTGTAAGCAACAAGGGAAGATGAGTGAAAGCAGATGGGAATGCAAGCAATGCAAAGTTGCACTACACCTGCCAGAATGCTTCAAAATATATCATACCAAACAGACAAAGGTAGGAAAATTATGGTTACAATAAACAAAATGTAATTTCTTTTGACATTTATTTGTTATTCACATGTTTTGCATGTTATTTGATTGTTTGAAAACTTAATAAATAAGAGAAAAATTGTCAAAGTGAGGTCTGCCATAAGAGAATGTGATACAAGTGACATTCAATTTTTTTTACGGGTTTCTGCTTCAATCAACTTGCAAAATATCAGAAACTAATAATACAAACAAGCTGAAATTTTCTCAAAAAGAGGAATTATTCATGATGATGCTATATCAGTGAAAACTAAATGTTTAAAGAAGTAAATCATGATTGTATGCAAATGTAAAAAAATTTTGCACATTCAATATTGTTCATGAATGTGTTAATAAGTTTTTGTAAACTTAAGCACAAGTATTTTTAAATTATTATAAATACAAATATAAACTAATACATAAACTTCATTTTGATTGCTTAACTATAACTGGGGATATAAAATAATATCCAAATGAAAAATGCAATAGAAATAAATATGAATTTAGCGTCAGGAAACAAATAAAATTAACACTTCAATGGGTTAATTAAAAAGGTTATAAAATTTAAATTACATCATATAAATATATACAGATCAAGCAGACATTTAATATCAAATTGCAAACCAATTTAATCAACTAAACTAACCTGATTTTCCAGCTCTTTGATTTTTTGCTGTAGTTTCTCCTCCATTTCTTTATCAAAAGAACAATCTTGCTTAAGAAGTTCTGGCATCCCAAATGCAAATGCATACATTGCTGCTGAATTTTCATGATTTGGTTGTTGTAACCGAGACTCATAATCCTACAAAAAGGTAAATTTTAATATTAGGGTTTTAGAGTGATATAGTAAATGTTTTCATAGTGCCAACAAAACTGTGTAAAATTTATAAGAGACTCTATTAACCGATTAGGGACGGAGCACCACCACGGTGGTGTTAGGGTACCGTCCCCTTCTGCCCTCTTGTGTGGGGCGTGTTTATTACCTGTAGTTCCTTCTTTTTGCTAGCAGCTCACGGACAGTTTTATGTTTCATCCTGTGAAGTTGCACGTGTTTTTCTTAAGCGGTTACCATTTTACATGTTTTTAAACTTAGCCCTTTTTTAATTTGACAATGGCGACCAAGAGAAAACGGTGTGATGATCACAAACTGGATTTATTGTTTTCTATACCAGATGATGGAGTAAAAAGTGATATATCCTCTATCGATAGTGATATTCAAGAGGAAGAAATTCCTGAATCCTGTAAAAATATTTCACCTATAACTTTAGACGATGAATCCGATGGTGAAATTGAAGAGACAGTTCAACAGGCTAATAGAAGCAGATTGACTCGGTCCAGAAGAGGTTTGATAAATTTAGGCACTAGTCTCTCTCAGTTTACACCTGGTCCTAATACTTACTTACCAGAAAATTCTTCACCTTTAGATTATTTTATGTTATTTTTTACGGGCGATATGTTGGACCATTGCGTCAAGCAGACTAATTTGTATGCCTCGCAAAAAATGTCAACTGCGGGCGGAGGTGGAAATATTTGGGAAGATCTTAAATTAGATGAGTTGAAAGCTTGGGTAGGTGTTATTTTTACAATGGGATTTCATGATCTTCCAAGTCTGAAAGACTATTGGTCCACAGATAGGGCATTGAATGTACCAGGTGTATCAGAAATCATGGCAAGGGATCGATTTTTTGTCAATTTTGCGGAATTTTCACGTAAATGATAATTCACGGTAGCCTCTACAAGATAGCTTAGATTTTGATAAACTCTACAAAATTAGACCTATTCTGGATAGTTTAAATAGCAATTATAAAAATATTATAACTTTTCTGAGTATCAGGCAATAGATGAAGCGATGGTGAAATTTATTGGTCGCTCTTTAATGAAACAGTATATGCCAATGAAACCCATCAAAAGGGGATTCAAGTGGTGGGGAAGAGCAGATGGAACATCGGGATTTGTTTTTTATTTAGAATTATATACAGGGAAAGGGACAATTAAAAAGAATAATTTGGTTTTGGGTGGAAATGTCGTGATGCAACTTGCAGAGCCTCTCTTTGGGTCAGGCTGCACCCTTATTTGCGATAGATTTTTTACGTCGCCAGATCTATTTATGGAACTCTCCAAAAAAAGTTTCAGAGCCATAGGAACTGCAAACACCAACCATGTCAATTATCCCAAAGAATTGGTAGCAAACACAAAGGACTGGAAGCAAAGTAACCAAGGGGACTGGGAGTGGCTCTCCTCTGCCCCACTCGTTCCCTTAGACTGGCGAGACAAAAGGTCTATATTCTGTGAAATGGAAGGAGAATGATGGGTTGAAGGTGGAAGCGTGCTGTCCTAAGATTGTGAGGTTATACAATCAATTCATGTGAGGATTAGATCGAAACGGTCAATAATGTAGCTACTACAGTTTGCACATTCCTTCAAAAAAAGTGGTGGCATAGACTGATGTTTGATTTAATAAATAGAACGGTAGTAAATTCTTATATCTACTACAAACAAGCTACCAATAAGCCAACTTTTCCCCTTAAAAAATTCTATTTGAATATAATCGGAGACCTCATCGGAGGCTACAGTAGCAGAAAGACGCATGGGCATAGGGCTACAGTTCCTCCGTCACATTATTTTGGAGAGTGCCACTATCCAGATCAAGTGAAAAGAAATGAGAAGAATAAACTTTTGCGTAAAGAATGTGTGGTATGCCGGGGAAAAGGAATTAGGAAGAGGACAATTTTTGTATGTTCTGTTTGTGAAAAAGGGCTGTGCATTGACACTTGGTTCAGAGAATTCCATCTGAATCTCCAATAATTAAGGACAAAAAAGCCTCGGTAAGTACTTTAATAGTTAATATAGACTCTTAGTATGGACCAGTGAAAGTTTCAAGAAGATTCGAGTTAACATTCTTTTTCTGTCGTACTTTTCCCAAAAAGGTAATAAATTGGCTATTTTCTGGCATTTAATTCCGTCCCTAATGGGTTAATATATATGAACTCTTATCGCACAGCACTTAAATTCCCATCACTCCGTCTAATAGCCGATTTAGTTAGGATATTTAAATATTATATTTTTATGTTTGTATAAATTAAATGTAGATACGGATGATAAGGGTTAACTAGGGGTAATTTTACCTTTCATTTTTGCATTTAAAAAAATCAAAATTGATTAAAACAGTCAGGCTTTCTTTTTTTACTAAAAAATAATGTGCATGAAATCTTTTACAAAGAAAAAAGTTTTGCTTATATGCAACTGCTCAATTTACTAAATTAATTTTTGGTTAGCAAAAATAAAATTTTACTGCAAAACATGAAAAAATATGAAATTATACAGCTAAGGAAACGTAGTCAATAATATAGGGTTGCCTCACCTTTTTCATTCCTTCTATCTGTATCTCGAACTTTTCCTTTTCAGTCTTTCGCTCCTCAATAAGTTTTTGCATAGCTTCCTTATGCTGCTTTTCGAGTTGATCCATTGCTCTTGCTGCATCTCGCAACAACTGCTGATTTTCTGAAAGTTCCTTCCGTAAAGTCTCCGTTTCCACCTGTACAGAATTTCATCAGAATGGTTAAACACTTATTTTATAAATCAAGATAAATTATGGAGGTATCATCCAATCGTTTTATTAACCCAATTGAAAATAAAATGTTGCCAAGACCAAATTAAAATATTTTTCACAAGAGAGAAGGAAAACATTTTTAGGCAACTAACATTACAGAACTATGACACATACAAAGTATAATCAATAATACACATAACATACAAGGAATCTAATAGTATACAAATTTAAATTTTATATCAAAAATAAATGCTTCAATTATATTAGACATCTTAAAACAACATGAGCTTAATTCAAAACATATGACAGTTAAGAATTACTAAAAATGATATAATCTAATGATAACTTCAAACCAATATTCAAACTGTGATTATGCCCAACAGGTTAACACTAGCCAATGGGCGACAACTTCCTTAGATAGAAGGAAGACTGGAAGGCACTCAAATACACACCTGCCTAAATATAACAATGTTGTAAATCTTCTAAACATTACTTTGGGCTAGGTAAGGAAGATTCAAGCTGATTGTTGATGGATTAATATTAAAATGCCATCATCTATATAGTGAACCTTGATAGAGAATTAAAACTTAGCGCATTTGATTAGCTCTGCATCAATGGGTAAATGAAGATTATGAGAACAATCACTATCCTATGATCCCAGTAGTATTCTAACCAAAGATACTGAGCTTTTTTGCTAAAATTTCTAATTTGAATTGTAGAATTTCTGTAAGATATTTTGTTAATTTTTAGATCGATGAATCAATTAGGCAACCTTATTCTGCTATGTTAGAGGCAATGTATTTCAAATATGAAATACAAATCTTGCTACCGATTGACGTTTTTTTGTTATTATTATCACGGCTGAAAGAGAGAAATTTGTGTCCACATCGCTTAATTGACATATTTCAATTGTTTTACTCAATCTTTAGTATCGGAACGATATTTTCAGATTTGAAGTCTTGGATGAAAATCGGACGAAAATCTTAAGTGTGATGACTTGTTTTCAGTTCGATGGTGGATTCAAATCAGAAAACCATCCCAATAGTCAGAAAATCTAATCCATGTCAACAAAAACACTTTCTTTAGACTTTTTTCAATGCTATCTTCATCCAACTTTCTCGGGCAACTCTGGGTAAGCTGCATCAGAACATGCCGCGGTCATTGCTGTAAAAATAATTGATTTCCAGGAATGTAGACCGCTAAAATAAGCGATATGGGGAATCCAACCGAGGTTTATGACTTAATTTCTAAAAAATAAGATTCAAATACAATTGTCTCGATTATACAATTTTCAAAATGAGAAATCAATTTTAAAGTCTAACAAACGCAGTAAAATTCATATTTTACGGAATACAGTTTTAACGGGAATGTCGTTTCTATGAAAATAAAGTGACTAATACCGGCTGAAAAAACGTTCGGTTGTGCGCTAGGTGATGCAAAAACAATAATTCAGTTCCAAAAATCACGCCCATTATTTTAGGCAGAAAATAACCTCTCTGTATTGATTACATAGAGAAATTCGCGAAGATAAGCGTTGGTCGTTGAAGCAAGCAACACTGCTGGTACTCATCTTCGAAGTTTCAAGACGATCCAAGGGTATCCAAGTTGATCAGTAATGTCATTTTCTTATTATGCCTATAAGATTTTTGGGTAAATTTAAAATAAAATAACTTACAATAAATTGCCAATTTCAGTTTTTCGGGAAATTTACTTTTACGGAATGCATTTTATTCCGACCCGTTCTGCAAAAACAAGATTTTGCTGTATCTAACCTACCTATTCTGTATAGTTTTCAGACATTTTGAACGTATCGATTATTAGTTAATATATAAATAGAAAATAAATACACAACATTCTAGAGAAGACGCTCCTTACACTTATTATTACACCTTTATTACGGCGATAAGCAGAAGTGCATTGAATTTCCATTCTAAAGCCATCTTTTCACCTTTCGATAATTAACTTCCTCCCTGATGATTCGACAGCAAAAGTGCAAATAGTTTGAAGGCTCCGCGGGCCACCTGAAATCGAGTCGCGGGCCACAGGTTGCGCGCCACTGCTATGGAAGAAATCCTTATTCACTTACGGGGTTACAGGCCCTGAAAATTGTTCATCATGTTCTATTGCAACGTTACAATGTAAAGCGGCTGGTTAACGTAAATATGTAATATGACAAATCTCTTTCATAGATTCATTTTTCACGGGATCATGAAAAACTTGGTAGATTAATTCCTATTCAAGAATAATCATTTCAATATAAAAATATTTTTTTAAATATGTTCTTATATCCAATAAGCACAGCAAGGTTGTGAAAACCTGATAGGCATTTCGGTTATAATACAGCTGTCCTGGCAACCTTGAAATGGCTATTGGAGATACCTACGATAAGTACATACTTTTTTGATATTTAAGTGCTTATTCTACATTTCTCAGCCATAAGACAAGCTCGGCAAATTCATTAATTCCTCTTAGAAATCTGTTGTTTGTAAATCAACCTGTTTAATTTAAGACAACGTTATATTATCCGATTTCACTCAAACACAAAAAGATACCACCATAATTTTATCAGCTAATTCTTTTGCAGAATCGCAACAATAATGTAATTTAAAACAGAATTTACTGCAATAAGATCGAGTCTTGAAAATGAGTTATTACGCAAGGAGTAAAACAAGAATCAGCGTTGATTGGATAGCCGTTAGATGCACATTTAAATGAGTCTAATGGAAGCAGAATGTTTACATCACACATTTAAACCAATCGTTATCTATAGCAATGGCGTAACAAAGACACATTTTTATCTTCACCATTTGGATAGTTTCACGGACAATTTGTGTGCAATATATATTTTTTCAGCATCACCTGAAGTAAAACCTGCGTTATTTTGCACGAATAACTTAATCCAAAATTGCTGCTATAGGAAAATTACACTCATATAGAGAAGATAAATCTATTTACAATTTATCTATTTCAAACAATAGAAGTTAAGATTATAATATTTTCCAAATTTTATAATATTTCACAGTTACACCAAAAAAATAACTTCTTCCTGCTAAAATCATAAAGCAATTTTTATATTCCTCATTTATTTCCAGAATATAAACATTGTACCTTCAGTTCAATGTTCTTCTTATATGGATCTTCTTTTGCATTGCCTCCGCGATAGGGTCCCAGTCTCTCCTCTAAAAAGTAGATTCGTAGTTTCAGGTTGAAGTTCTCCTTCTTGTAATGGGAAAGTTGCGCCTCGTAGTCCTTCATCGTGGGACCTAGAATTGGCGATGTTATTTGAGCAGAAAAAATGTCCAACACTTCAGTTATATATAAAGTTTACTAAAGAAGAGCAAAACATCGTTTTTGATAATGGGAGACGGTTAAATGACACGATAGCGGTTGAAATGGCAAACCGATAGGAAAGAAATAATTTTCAAAATTACTAATAATTAACACTGATACGTGCTTCATAAAAGAGTAGCACAAGCAAAAATTCCATGTAAACTCTCCAAAGAACACTTCTTACTCTCGAAAGACACGATGCCGACTGCTGCGGTTTATGAGAGAACGAGTGAGACAGGAAGTAGGGACGAAGATGAGGGAGTCCGCCCAAACTGCTTCAAAGAACAAAGGAGCAAATCACGCCCTTATCAAATCACAGAACAATAGAGTTATTATATAAAATTTAAAAGACATCCTGGAGAACAAAACATTTATTAAAGAGCTAAATTTTGAATCAAACAATAAACCTTAAATCGCCATAACAACCTAGTCAACAAAAACAATAGCAAACATCAAACGCGCTTACAAAATTGACGAAAAGAACATCTACCGCTTACATTAAAGTCAGGTTTACACGGTGCCACTTTTTGTGCAATATTGAAGTAAATATTGCATGCCTCACCGTAGGGTGTCCAGACGGTTTTCCGGGATTTGCCCTGGATTTTGGTCATGTCCCGGTGTCCCGAAAAAATTTCGGGACGCCCAAATGTCCCGGTTTTTTTTGAGCACTCTTCCCGAGTTGTTTTCAATGATCGATTAACTAATGGAAGCATTTTCGTATTAATGAACTGCGTGTTCATCGATAAACATTGCGGTATGGGCGCTAATGTGGCCCCTTTCCCCAGATAAAAGAGCAACAGCATTATGAATTTTAACCTAAATGTAATCATACGAAAAGATTTCTTTGCACTTCTATATACACTGACTCGGCATATATGACATAAAAAGAGTAAAATCTGCAGCTACAATGTAGTTGGATTAGTCAGAGGCGGGCCTTGGCGCAATTAATTTTATTTGCAGCCCTAGAGTTGATTGGTTCTGACACTCAGTGCATAAAATCTGCGGGACATTTCAGTGGTGTGATGTTTAGTGGTTTGAGTTTGTCTAATTTAATGCTGTGATATACTGAAGTGATTAATAGCAGCCTATTTACTAGGCCTTCGTGAAAACTTCATCTCCTTCCGTTTCCATAACTAAAAAGGTAAATTTTTAAAATGTTAGGAAAAAATTTGTTTTTGGATTAATTTTTTAATATATACAATAAATTTAAATTAACCTACTTTAACCCCTAAAGCCAACAGAAATGCCAAAGCGAAAATGTGTCTTCAAAGAAGAGTATCAAAAGGAACGGAGTTTTATAAAAAAGGAAGGCACGAGGGATGCCGAATTTGCAGTTGTTTCATTAACGTTGGCCATGGAGGAAGATCGGACTTGAAAGAGCACATTAGTTCGAAAAAGCATGCCCAGAAGATGACGGCAAGTACTTCAAAATCGAATTTGGAACAATATGACCTGAAAAAATGTCAACAAATCAAAACAATGTAACCATTGCTGAATTAACTATGGCATATCATATTATAAAACACCGCCAGTCATTTAGAGGTGCTGATTGTATCTCAAGTCTGGTGGGTGTAATATTTCATGACTCACACGTAGCAAAAAGATTTTCTTGTGCACGAATGAAAACGATCACTAATCAAAAATGCTCTATTACCTTACTCAATAAATGAAGGTTTAGCGGATTTAAATAAGGCCGATTTTTTTGGTGTTTCGATAGATGCTTACAGCCATAAATCTGACAAAATGTTTTCCCTACTAGTTCATTACTTCAATGAAGAAGAAGGTATGCAGGTAAAACTCCTCTTTGTTGATTGCTTGCCCAATGAAACTTCTGAGACAGTTAGCAATTACACTGTGAATTCTTAGAAAGGATACGGAATTTCCTCAGAAAAGTGTGTTTCATTTGGAGCTGATAACTGCAATGCAAACTTTGGTGGAGTAAACAGAAAAGGTCAAAATAATACGTTCTCGAGATTGACGATTGCTCTAAATCTCGGTATTAGAGATGTTAGTTGTCTGGCTCACATTCTTCACAATGCTGCTCAAACTGCAGCGGGGAGATTGGATTTAGACGTGGAATTGTTAGCGATTAAAATATTTTCTAATTTTCACACGTTCCCTGTTCGAAAGGAGAGGTTAAAGGAGTTCCGTGCCTTTGTTGATAGTATAAAATAGAGTAGGTTGCTATCTCACTCGAAAACTCGCTGGTTGATATTATGTCCTGCCATTGAACGAATTTTTAAAATTTTTGAAGGCTAAAATGCTATTTCTTGCCTGATGAAAAAGCTCCCAATTTTATTTTGAAATTTTTTAATAATGCTTTGGGGGAAGCATATTTGTGTACTGTACACAACTTCTTGCATTTCATGAATGGCCAAATATCAAAGATAGAGAAAACAATCACTGTTCTAGAGATAAAAAACATTGTTGATGAAACAATTGAAATGATCTGATAAATTTCTGCCAAATAAAACGACATTTTGCAAATATGCGAATTTGAGGTAAAAAATAAATTTATCAATGAAGTCATGGAATTTTATTCAGCTGCAACAGAGTATTTACTAAATTGGACTAAACCATTAGAGCAGTATGCATTTTTGAATTGGATGAGTTTGAAATCTATTCCAAAATGGGAAGATGTTGCAAATTCTTGTGTATCGCTTGAGAGAAATGGAATTAAATTTTCAGAAAATACTCGGTACGAACAATTTGTACTTTTAAGGAAAGTGATCAGCAATGAAATTGAAAAACCATGAAAATTGGAAAACGATTAATCGCAATGAAAAATGGATGCCTGTCTTAAAAAAAATCAAATTTATCGACCAAAAAAATGAATTCATTAAATTTTGCTCATATCTGTTTGCAATTCCGGGCCACAATGCAGGCTGTGAAAGGGTGTTTTCGGCATTAGACGCTCAATGGATTAATGAACGAAACATTATAAATCAGTACAATTAACGCAACAATCACATGCGTTTTCAATTTAAAAGCTCTAAATTGCAAATATTTCATGAATTCCATTAAATAAAATCAGGAAATATTAAAAGCATCTCATCAGCCAAATATGAATGCAAAATTAAATTTTAAGATTTTCATTTATTAAAGTAAATTTTCGTCTTAAAAATTCACAACTCATCGTTCCTTAATTCATCAAGAACTTCTTCATTCAGTAACGAATGCTTTATTCATGCATTATATTGATCTATATTTGATTTTTTGTTGATTTTGTAATAAGTTGATGCGAATTTTTTGTAGTATTACATTTTTTCATATAATTTTAAATTGGTTTTGTTTAGTGATAAGCGTGCTGTATTCACTAATGATTCTCCTATCTCTTATAATTTTCAGTTTATAATGTAATATTGAATATGTGAATTCGATTTATCTATTACAATTTGCTTAATTGTAATTATGGTATGCGATAAAAAAGGGCAATACTATATAAATCAATGTTTCTCAACCGAAAACCTGCCGTGGACTGATCAATTTTGTGAACGTTTCACCAAGAACCGGTAAAATTTAGCATACTGCATAATTGGTATTAGTTTTCTTCAATTAAATTTTATTAACAGATAAGAATAAAGTAGAATCACAAGCTTTTAAACAATTAACTGTCAAAATTATAATAAATTTATTTTCAACTTTCCATCAAAGTTTCGTGGGCCTTGGTTGAAACGCACTTTTATATATAACAATTCACGTGCAAAATTTCTTTTCCATTCGCATGAATAATTGATGCTTTTTATGTCGTAACCACCCTTTCTGAACAATCTGTTGTATTTCTGACTTCTTTTATGATTATGATTTAAATTTCCTTATATGTTAAATACAATATGTTATGTATTTAATTTTAAGTTTATAAATAAAAATAGCAAACTTTTATAACAGGAAAAATTTAAAAACCTATCCTATGTTATTATTAATAGAGAAAAAGAAGCAAGGAGTACATTAAAAATAATTTAATAGCGCTAACTACAGAAAATGATAAAAATACATGTCCCGATAATTTCTTGAATATGTCCCGGTTGTCCTGGATTTTTCATCCTCAAAATAGGAAATGTCCCGGTTTTGCACCCTCGGCCTCTGGACACCCTACTCACGAGGCAAGTGTTAAAAGACAGGTTGCAAGCCTCTGCCAGTCAACTTTTCCAGGAAAAATGGCATGCGTCATTGTATGCCACTCTCGGCAATTTGTGGCATGCAACATATTGCACAAAAAGGATACTTTATTGATAATGAGATAAAATTAATCACTCAAACTCTTTGCAAAACTTGATAGTGGATTAGAGACTTACAAATCGCAACAGAATACGTAACGCGAAACATTTTATTGCCAAAATATGTAAATAAATCAAACGAAGACACGAATTACAATCATAACTTCAAAATTGTCATCTCATTAATGCGTATTACTGCAGTTGTCCCTTAAATATTCTCCCGAGTGAGACTTGGTGACCAGTATCTGTATTTATTTGAAAACGAGAAAAAATTTATCCGAAAGTCTTTCGGTCCAAATTTTTTCAACATAAGCTGAAAAAGATAAATAAATTTTATAAAATAACAAAAATGTAAAGTCATAACGTTTCTTATAACAGACGCTTTTAGGAAAGTAACGTTCAACATTATTTGAAGAGAACTGGGAATTAGATTTACTTACCGGAGCTTCCATCGTTGCTGGATGAAAGAGGATCGAGAGTGACCTCATGGAGCTGGCTAGGGCTGGTGCTACATTGAAAGAAAATTACCTTCATGATTACCTCGAATAATAATAATAAACAAATAAAACACTTAATGCTATTCACACTTTAAATGAAACCTATACTCTTTTGGACACACTATGTCGTTAAAAATATAGACGACATTGTACGAAGAATCATACATACATTTTTAAAGGTTTTCAAAGCCTTATCAATAAAAATATAATACACATACACATCACAATTAGAGAATTTTAAGCCTCATATTTTAAAATATTCCTCAGCATGCCCATCAATCTAATTTAATTAAGAAATTATCTTTTACGTTTCATGTTAATCGTGTACCAGATGAGTTAAGCGCTGGAAATATCGTTGAAAAACGTAATAAATGAAGTTGATAAATTTCATGAGTACGGGAATCAAAGCCAACATCCACTCTTCTCTTACGTAACCCAGAGAGAAGCTGATTTTGAAAGCCCATTCAAAGATCCATTCTCTATTTTCCAAAGTATTAATGTCGGAATTTGTTTTATTTATGGATATTATTATTGTTGTTATATAATACACAAACAGTTAGTGGGAAAATTATGAGTTTGTCTAGTTACCGAGGCCCAGGGAACCCATACATTACTCCGACTGGCGTACGATTAATGTGAAAAATCGGAGTAATATTCCGTAGATAGGGCTAGGGTGAAAATGGGTTCATTGCAGAATTTAATCCCACAGGACGTTATTAACAAGTAGAGTGTCATCCATGAAAATGGATAGAATTAGCACGTTTTCTTCTATTATTAAATTCAGTAATATTTTGCTTTATTTAGCTATGAAGATTTCTCCCAATAACCTAATTGACGACCTTAGGAGAATTTGGAATTTGATTACGTGTTTCATTGGTAAATTTAAATAACCATCTCAAAATGAATGTACTGCCTTTAACAGATGTTTTTAGACTCTATTGAACGCTTATAACTAATTTTAGCAGACGGGAAATGCTCAGACCGTAGAAAATACATAGTAAAAGCAGCAAGCACAAAATATGGTCAACTTCCCTTCACATCGTAAGGGGAATGAAATGTTTTAATTTTTATGAAGTAATAAAATCTTGAGTCTAAAATAAACAGATTTACGCCGAAAAATCTATGATTTACAGTGATACCAGAGCTAATTTTAGGGCAGTGAACAGGCTCTACTAGAGGAAGCATCATAATTTACCCTTTCATTAAGGCGGGTTATTTTTAGAAAAAGTTGGCTGGTTTCTAATTAAAATTAATACGCCCACCCTGTCTAAATTAGTCCGACGGATAAGATTAGACGTCTGACTTCAGCTTATGTTCTCCGAAAACACCTACCAATATATATAGTAAATTCCTGTATGATTTATCGTCGATGAATGCCAGTGGACTCGAAAGCAAACTAATCATATCATTTGAATAAGGATAACGAGACATCTTTTTCTATTAATAATAACAGCCTAACTGCCCATCAAAAATGATGGACTGGTATGAATGAATTATAAAATCAACATTAAAAGATGTACACCTTGAATACGCGTTCGATTAAAATAGCAACTTAAATAGAAATCTAAGGCTCATTATCAACATTAGCACTAGCTTTACGCAACTAAATTATAATTATTGGCTAATGGGATCGGAATAACGATGATTTCTACCTGACCCGGTATAACTACACCCTTAAACTGCCCCAAGCCATTCCAAGGAGTGGGGCCAATACGAAGCGCACTTCGTCTAGTCTCCGCCCTGACTGCAAATATTCATTGAATATACGCTTCGTTACATTTCGTTTAATTTGAATTGTCGTAATTTCATTCTTTCATTAGCGAGTATTTTACTTGCCTGAGTGCATTTTTTATTTACTGTCGATTTCTAGAAATTTGGATTAAAAAGTTATTTTAGTTTTCACTTTGCACCGTTTATTCTTTCTCATATACGTAGTATATAGAGAGAAAGTATTGTAATCGCGAAAAAAATCGACTTCCGACGTTTTGATGGAAATACACGTTTTAGGTGTGACCGAGTTAAAATAAATAAATATCAAGTGGTGTGTGGATTGGCGAAGGCACATAGGTTGACTTCGCAAAAGTTTTTGCGGGTACCACATTATTATTACTTGCTCCATATACGAAGTATAGAGTATTGTTTTCATGAAAAAAAATCGAATTCGAGATTTCAACGGAAATACATCTTTTAAGGTCCATTGAACACGTTTTGACTATTTTCTCGATGATGTCTGTCTGTCAGTGATAGATTTTTGTGGGCGCTCGAACTCAAAAACTATTAATCAGGTCAACGCAAAATTTTATATTTAACATTTTTATAAAAGTTAGATCTGATTAGTTTTTGGTAAAAATCGGTCGACCGGAAGTGGGTGTTTACTCTTGTCACATCCGTTATTTTGAAATATTTGCTTTAATATTTGATAAATGTAAAAATGTATTAGGATAGAAGTTGTAGGAAATTTTATTTTCTACTACATTTGTTTAATACATTTTTCCATATAATGCATTGTTTAAGAGATATCTTATATTTTTAGCTGCCACCACCACGACACCTACCGAAGACTATTGTTAACAATTGACGCTTAGTTACGTCTTAGTAACACTCCTTTTTCTTTTCTTAATTGTCAACCGGAAGTAAATATTGACAACGATCCCAGAGCTAACAACATGTAATTTGCCATATAAATATGTAGAAAGTCATGTGTTGCCCACATCAGTTTATTTTTATATAGGTATATGTCGCTGGATACCATATAGTTATTCCAGTCAAGAAAGAGTGGACTGAGAATCGGGAAGAGAAGATTTAAGGTGCAAGTGAACTCTCGCTATCCATGTCCGCAATACGTTTTTAATTTGCGTAACTACTTCGATAACACAATTTTCGATTCCATCATACTGACGGGCTATAATTCTCGTCGATCGATAATAGTGTTGGTATTGAGCATTGTGTTTTCGGTATTGTTTATTGCATTCTGCCTTCTTCATACTATCCTTCTGCTCGATTGAAGCCGCATGGTACTCTTTTTTGAGCGAAAACCCCTCCCATCCTTCACGGTCCTTCCACAGGATCTGTAAAATGGAATGATCTCCTCGGTATTTTAATATTTACAGTGTCCTTTAAACTCCTACACACAACCTGGACGATGGGAGAAAAATATTTGCCAAGATGAAAATCCCTTCGGCTCTCTACAGATTCCCAGTAAACTGCATGCATTGTTTATAGGTCAATCCAAGTATCTAATCTCCCGATTCGATTCTAACTTTGTTCTAAATACAAACGAAAAAATCCTACAAATATCCCAAAATTCACATGTAAATCAAAGAGATAAAATAAATACTTCTGGAATCAAACAGAAATTTTTATTAAGGCGTTCTTTTTTAATGCGCTTCGAGTTTCATTTTGGCTGAAACGCGGAGGGTAGATTTCTCTACAGCTGCCATTTGTTTTTCATTAGATATGCGTTTTGAAAAATACCCAAGTTTGGACAGGGGACCATTTAAAATTTGTTTTTTTTTTTAAATATCTCCGAAGGTGTAAATGGTGGAAAGCTAAACATTTGTACGCACATTTCCACATTAATGCAATTTATTCTTGAAAAGTTTGAAAAAACAGTCGTAATTTAATTTTGAACTTATAAAATTTATTTCACGATTTTATTAATTGCTGTCAACAAAAACAATCTTCGCAGCAACTGAAGTAAAAAAGATCCACTACGAATACGTACATGCGTTTAATTTTCTTTCGTGTGCATACATAACACAGTAAATGAAAAGAAATGGATTATCTATTGCGAAGAAATGAACGTAAATACGTTTAATTTTCTTTCGTGCGCACAAAGCGCTTAGTAAGTGAAAAAGAATGGATAAATTACAACGAAGGAATGAACTTGGCCGTAAAGGTTACGTTAGAACCACTCAAGCGAGGTATGTTTTAAATAATTTGATTGTTTTACTTATATCTCCGATGATAAAAAAGATGTGCATTTCTACATTGATGCCACTCATTCTTGAAACTTTTGAAAACTTGATCGGTTTTAATACAAAATTAAAAGCGTTCTAAACTTAAATGTAATTTTGGAAGTCCACATCAATTATCCAAAATAGTATATTTTTATGTAACATACATGTTTATGTAGAATGATGATGTACATTACAACGCTAATTCAGCTATTAAACTTATCTCATTTAAACGCTAACCTCACCTTCATTTGGTACCACCCATTATAAAAGAAACGAGGCTCTATTGACCGAATATGTTGCGGTATAACCACATAAAAGTTTTTTAAAAATGCGCTAATTTTATCCATGTTCATAACCCTACAAGCTGCCGAAATCGCACGGCAGGCGGTGTCATTGCGCCATACTTGCATTATAAAAAACCCTTCACTAACTAGTCTTATTACATATAGAAATAAACGGCACAATATATATTGCACAAACTTTCTCATATGCGTATATACGTTTGGTCCATTGTGTACGCCTATAAAAGAAAACGCTTATAATTCAAAGTTAACCGTAGTTTAGTGTATATTTTAATGCCACTGATGGATATTTAGTAATTTTTTGGGATATATGGCTTAGTTAGTACTATTTGTGACATCCGGTTGTACGATTGACTGGATTTTAATCAAAATCCTTATCGCCATTTTTGAGTAAATCGAATTTTCTCTCAAAATATCCTTGAATAAAGTACCTTAATTGTTGTGCAATATCGTTCATCTCTTCAGAATGTATTTTATGAATGATATTATCCACAAATATGAGCTATCATTCGATTTACTTGAACCGTAAGGCTGTAGTAAGGTTTTGAGTAGATCGCGGCGGGGGCGTGACGTCATAGGGCTTAGGTAGGGTAGCTTAGCGTAAATTGTAATGTCACTGGACGCCATATGATAACTTTTTGAGAAATATAGCTTACGCAGTATTATTTGTAACATCAGACTCTACAACTGGATTGATTTTAATCAAATTCTATGGAGCCATTTTTGAGAAAATCAAATTTTTCTAAAAATCGCCAAGAATAAACTACTCTTTATTTTTGTGCAATATCATTTTTATGAAAAGGGTCTGCAAAAGATGATATAGCATACATACGCGATATCATTCGATTTAATGTACGCGTTTGAGCCCTAGGACAGCGAACATACAGAGAGAGACGGCATTGCGAAAACCACTTTTATGGACTCAGGGACACCTAAAACGTGTAGTTCCATCAAAATCTCGAAGTCGAATTGTTTCACGATTACAATACTTGCTCAATGTACTACGTATATGAGAAAGTAAAAATCGGTAGTAGTTTCTGTACGGTGCATATGAAGCGGAGCCTTAAAAAAAAAGAAAAGCAAATTACTAGAACTCTCCGTACAAGTCGCGAATGTTTAAATGGAGCAGTCGCTCATGTATTTGACCTTCGAACGCAATTACTCAACGCACATCCGGTCTCAAATGTTAGTATGATGGATGCATTGTAAATTTCGTCAAGTGTTTTCCAGATGTCAGTACCAAAACTAACATTCAGACAAACATCACAAAAAATCTTATGCTATATATACGAAAACATACTTGTAGAAGTTTTAATGAGTATTATCCAATTTTAAATGGTTTTCCTTGAACCACCTTCAGGAATCGGCAAAGAGAATGGAACTTCTTTTACTGGTCTTTCTCTAGCATTAAAGCATGTAAGTAGTACGTCAGCCGAAAAAACTCCTGTGCAGATCCATAATGAGTATTTCAAAAACAATAACCGGAAATGTCTAAGAAATACGTTAGCATAGAACACGGCCATACAAAGTGTGGTACCACAAATGGCTCCCGACGACCCCAAAACCAACAAAATTGATTTTGCATGTATGAAGGCAAATTTATAAGGTAACGAAAAGAGGGAGTGGTACCAAGGAGTTGATTAAACTATCCATGGAGCGCATGCAAAAAAGTTTCAACGGCACTGGCATGAGTCACCACGATCGGCCTTAAAGCGCTACATTACGGAGCTAAAACGTGGAAGGGTGGCGAAAGCAACTTTGTTATTCGTGACGCCATTTTTATTTGAATATTTGGCTAAATGAAACAAATACAGTAACATCAACATTTCTGAGTACTGTAAACATAATTATTTAATCATCTAATGAACGCCAAAATTAAAAAATCTTGTGTCCAGCACACGACTTTCTCCATACAGAGTAATGAGTACGATTGCAATAGTACTTACAAGTGGTTATCGACAACAGCATCCTCAAAAATAACAATCACACTCGTGAATAAGTTCTAAACAAGTTGATTAATTTTCACAATGAAAAATACTTTGAATCACTCTTTGCAAACAAAATTGTAATTTGTTGCTATAAATAGCAAAATATTTGTGAGTACAAATGTCAAATTATTGGGCAAAACATTCGTGAATAAAATTACCGTTGGAAGCCCTGGCATCGCCGTCAATATTTACAAGAAAATTCGTTTACAAAATATGACGTCAGATGTTATTGGGACAATTTTATTATAGCAATGGAAACAAAGCTATCATTTAGCGCAACGGTTCTCAACCTGTGTCGTGAATGAAGTAAATTTTGTCAAACAGTTTTTTGCCTTTCTCTTGCGTCGTTTTCAACAACATTAAAAACAATTTTTAGGCTTAACCTCTTCATTATTACGCACTTCTCTTTTTTTAGATTGGCGGATTGTAGTGCCCAGTGTGTCGCACACGTGAACATCGACTGTTTTGTATGTCGCGAAGGAAAATGGGCTGAGAACCGCTGATCTAGCGAAATTCAATGTACTGAACAAATTGAGACGAAGTGACCCGTTCTATGAAAAAATGTACCAAACAAAATTGTAGAAAATTAAATTGTCTACGACGTTGATAATGACAAATATTTATATTGATGAAGCCCTAATGGAGATATTTGGCAAAAACGGAAAAATGGCAAGAACAATTTTAGCCAAGATATACCAATCTTGATTTTCTAATAAAAATCTTAAATATAAAGTTTTGTGCTGTTCTGATCAGTAGTTTCTTACAACTATTTAAGATCTATATTTTTCATTTTTCCATTGTCATGTGACCTATGGAATCCGTCTCTGGAGACATGCACCTATTGTTAAGTCAATAATTGCCCTGCAAAAAAGGCAATTAGGATAATCTGCGGGTCTTCATTTAGAGAACATTATAAACCCCTGTTTGTCCGTCTTGAAGTATTAACTGTTCATAGGTGCTTTATATATGCTAATCTAATCCATGTCAAAACTAACTTGGGTACATATGTTACCCGGTCCCAAATCCACTCATATGATACGAGATCCAGAAATCTACTTGATGTTCCACGAGTTAAACTTGGTTAATTACTGAACAGCTGTAGCACCTCAAGCATAAGATTCTTCAACAGGTTTCCGGAAGAAGCCATAACTACAAATATAGAAAAATTTAAATCCGTAATTATACGCTGGTTGTTAAAGAAAGCCTTTTATTCAATCAGTGAATTTTTAAAATGTGAGATGGATCTAAAATTTTAATGTTAATATTACACCATCTTTGATATTGTAACTGACGTTTCCTATGTTTGCTTGTAGGAACCTACTGGAATAAATATTATTATTATTATAGTTAGAGCACGAACAAAATCCCTATCAAAGACATCATCGAGAAAACAGTGAAAACGTACTCAGAGGACCTCTTTCATTCAAATGTAAATGTTGATTTTGAAAAATAAAACAATCACAGACAAGGTCGGTCGCATTTGACATTTGCAGCATTTTTGCCAGTACAAAATGGCAATATTACTACAAATTTTATCCCAATTAAAACTATTTTATTTTTATAAGTTCTCACGGCAGATATGGCGGATAAATAATACTAAAAAATACTAATTCGTATTTTGAGAGGTCGACGTACCATCCTCGGAAGGAACGTGTTCCAGAGGATAACTCATCTCGATTCATATTTATTTAGAAAAATAATCAATTCCTAACAGCTTATAACAAAGATCAAAACAAACTAACAGATTAACCCTATCGTTAGTCCGGAATCGCTTCTTTATCATGGTGTACCCTTTAAGAAAGAAAGAAAACTATTTTTCGTTTTCTATGTAGATTCTTTTATGAAAAAGTAAGGGTACATTTCTAATTTACCGGAATTATAAACCGTAGCTCGGACTTATAAGTAGCATATTAAAACGCTTCATCAATAAAATAAATTATTAAAAGAAACAAACTGCTTTATTGAACATATTTTTCTTAATTCCGTTAATTAAAAGAATCCAAGATTCTTCTGGAATGAAAACTTGGTACATTTTATTTAGGTGCTCGTTTTATTGCAGCCTGTTTCGCCTTCCTCTTATTTCTAGACTTATATTGTACTTCACCTTCTAAATCACGGATGGCGAACCTGTTGAACGCGTAGCCCAAGTAGCACACTGAGATGAAATTGCTCGGCACGCTATGTACGGATCCAAATTATACAGCTATTTACTAAGTTTGAGGCACAAAATCCTTGAGCAAGAGCGAAAATGTTCGTAAATTTAGGCTCCAGAAACAAGCCGACTTGTGGAAATGTTCGCGTTAGAATGACCATCTCAAAATATACATGTTTATCTTTGATATAAAGAGCTTACTGTTTACAAAACGACCACAATGTGGCTAGCAGCCAGATGGTAACAAAATAATCTCACAGGTAGCCCTTCATGGGCTCCGTAGTCTTACTCCAATTCCGCCAACAAATAATAACAGATGCTTATTATTGGAAGATAAAGAACTATGGTTAATTTTAACCGTACCAGATTTTTGGAAATAGCTTTACGAGTTTTTATGCAACACATTCAGTTCGTTTGTACCTGTATACAAACTACCGTCAATAAAAGCTCTTTCTAATTCCTTTGATGCTAAAACTTTTAACATATGATAAAATGAAACTTGTGAATCCCTGCTTTAAGTTTGATCGAGCCTGATCATGAAATTTCCCTTTAATATTAAATTAATAAGTGATGTACACAACTCCACTGCCATAAACGTTTGAAAAAACCTTATGTGCAATTCAGCCACTAAAATACCCGTGTCCAGCGGAAACTCAGTAAGAGGTGTTTATGAGTGGAACTACACGACTGCAATCACAATCAACGTAGCCCATTCAATGAAATTAATTTCCACAAAGGCGTAACTAATTTTTTGCAATGTATTGAGAGTAGTAGCAACATAAGATACTGGCGGCGTTTCAACTATGACAAAAAACGAGATAAGTTTCTGCTGTAAACGAAAAGGTTTCAATTTCAACAAGAATGCACGCAACGACTTATTAACCCCAGATATTCCTTCCTGACGATTCTTTAATATATGTTTTAACACCATTGTTCCGGTACCAAAACCTACTTTGCAGTAAGATTTTTTGATCAATATTAAATACGAATTGTCAGTCAATATTAACATTAAACGTCACTAAAAATGATGAAGTACTTATCAAGAAATAGGAAAATGCAAATGAAAATAAAGAATGATCCTCGAATGCACCATTTTTATAAATAAGTCTAAATTGCTACTTGAGAAGATTTTAATAATCATCAAAATCTTCAAATGTACGTCTGTGTATTTTTGAAATGGGTTCAAATGATTATGCTTTGAGGATCGTACCATATTTAGCATTAGTATCCAATGTGACAAATAAGCATATTGCTGCACACGATTAAAAATTACCATAAGCATGAATCGATGAGCCAGGAGAATTGAAATGATACGACAATGCAGGTGTAACGGACGACGGAAAGGATGAAAATAATCAAATAATTTAATGGCAAATGCCAATTTTCCGCTACGGAGTATTATTTGGTACTGGTAGAATTGGGAGTAGTCGCCAAATATAAACTGTTTAGGCTTCTTAAACGAACGACTTCCTATTGGGCAATTCAATTGTCGCTCACTTCCGCCATTAAGGATATCGCCCAAATGCTTTCCGTGGGCAGTATATCCTGCGATTCATCGCAGCTGCTTGTCTTTCGAAAGGCATTATAGATCTAATTTGACAAAGGTTAAATCCATTACCTGCTAGTTATTTTGAATTTAAAGTTCAGCAGCGAATTGCTATCCATCCACCCATTGAATTGCTCTTGCTTTTTGCTCACATTTATTTGTGTATTATAAAGCATTAAAGTGATTCCCGATTTGATTTTAATAAACCTCTCTTTCATGGACTTCAATGGTTAAACGAATGAGCCCACAATCGACTTCACCTATAGTGCCTAAATTACGAACCTCTTTTAAACATCGAACTAAACTTGAACCACGGAATGCATCTTCTCAGCGACTACGACTAAGTCCAAAACCCACTGGCGAAATATTACACCTATAGTACAAGTCGGTTCCTCCCTCACCGGGTCAAATAAAAGAACAATCGCACGCCAGGCTTAATGCCGCTTCCCCGGGTAGGAGCCTCGCTTCTATTTTCGAGCAAACCTACCGCTGGAAGGCTATTCATTGCTTCACCCTGCTCCTTGTCACTCCTCTCCCCTTCCCCATTGCTCTATCTCTCTACCGCGTATTGCTATGCATTGCCACCGTACAATCCTCGCTCTCCTACCATCCTCCTCATTGGCACTTTGACCAAGCGTGCATCTGCTGGCTGCCGAAGGGTTTTTTATACGCGAAGACTGCTGACGTACCAGCGGTCAAGTTATATCATGACCTCTAAGAGTACTCAACACGGACGTTAACCTTTCATTCGTCCATTTTTTTTACAGTTAACTGCTTCCATGAGCTGGCATTTGGGGAACGTCCCGAATAATTGATAAATGTCTTACTTCTCATATTCGATTCGCCATCCTTATAAGCAATGAATATTAATGAAATAATGAAACTTGGCCCTCAAATACTAATTCCTTATGCTGAACATCATTATTATTATATATGAAGAAGGGAAAAACCGAGCTCATATACTTATGTCCACTGATGAATCAATTAGGTGACGCTTAAGTTTTTTAGATTCAGTTATGGCGGAATATATATACAGATTTGGGTACAATGCAAAACAAACATTAAAATTAAACAAACTAATAATAATCAGAGTGAGAAAACTTAAATAAAGGACATTTACGGCATGTCAATTATAAGAAAAAAATACTTCATGAAATATAAAGCGCAGCAAAAATAGTCTGTGTGGATTCCAAGGAAAGACGACATTTATGGCAATATTTTAAAGTAAAAAATAATTTTTGATATTCGATTACCTGCTTAAGCTATCAAATAAATTACGATAAAGCAATGCAACCTTATTTTACAATACATTTTTTTCCTGAAGGCACCATGGAATTCAGAATGCATCCCTCCGCTATTTTCATGACAACTTATAGGTTTAGATTTACGGAATGTACTGAAATCTTTAATTGCACTGAAAAAATTAGCAATTGAAACGTAGAAGCTAAAATGGAAAACATCCCATCGTTCCAGACCAGAGGTCTCCAAACTTTTTCATAAGTGGGCCACTTTGACCAATAAGTTCTATGCTCGCGGGCTGGACTAGAGGGGGCGAACATTTAGTTGGAAATACAGGCGCCCAATATACAAATCTAGGTTATTATCATATTAAAAATTGATATAGTGAATTGAGTCAGCTTCGAAGTTTTCGGTAAATTGTCCTAACTTTTATTTTTTCACTGGACAAGAATCGGAACCAGATAAATGGAGAACAACTATTTTATGAAGTGAAAAATACTCAAAATCATATTTCTGTAATGGAAATTTCCTATAAGTAAAATGCGTTATAAAGCAAACAATCGTTTGACGCATAGTGAAAGAAACCAAGTGTGGTGAGAGCGGAATTCTTGTGAAGTTAGGAACAAAATTGTAGTACAAGAAAATACGATCACATACTGTAATACATATCAAACGTAATTGTGGGTACTTCATTTGTCGCATTTGTAATTCCTGAACGCCTTGATTGTTATGTTTTGAAAGAAAAAATTCAGAATAGAAAAATGTTACTTACTGCCGTACTTCGGAGGGCCCTGTTCTAGACGATAACGGCTGATAGAAAAACGATAACTAAATACTTTACGGAACCAACTTTCACGAAAGTGATTTTCTTTTAGAGGCTCCTCAATAGTTATATTCCTTCCACAATTCCACAATGGATGATTTTGGAATTAATTGAATCGTGAATATCTTATTCACTAAACGCATTCTCGAATGAAAGCGGAGGTTAGAGAACTTATTATTACATCCACAAAAGGTTGGCTATCCAGATAGGGGGAAAACATTAAAACAACGGAATTTAGAAATGCACTAGTTTCCTTCTGTGATTTGCAATGGCTATAAAATGGCGTTAAGTAAAAACGGGATAAGTGAAAAGTCGGACAGAATAGGAAAAATAGTCTCGGTTAATAGAGCAAAAAAGTTATTGTGAATGAGATAGCCGAATTCAAACCATGTCTAGTTAAGTAAATTGATGTACATAACCGTGTCATCAAGACACGAGAAAATGTTTTATAAAAATTATGGAGAGCCAATATAAGTTGTGTAAGCGATAATTAAAATGTCTCCGAATCGCAGTATTTAATGCCAATATAAATAAATATTTATAAGTCTTATAAGATCAGGATTTTCCCTTAATTTAAGGAAAATTCTCGAAGCCATGTGACAAAACGTTTATTTGTAGTGGACAAAGAACAACCCGCCATTTTGCAAGGGGTAAGAAAGGAGACGTGAGGAATGGTAGAGACGGGCACACATATAGTGATAAAGAAAAGTTGGTGCCCATGGAAGATAAGTTTATGAAAGATGAGCTCATGAAATGACTAAGAACCGTGATTATTTATGCTGACATAGGATGCTTATATGTGCGTGACTACACGAGTGTTATAGGATGAGCAGAGAACTAAGATATGAAAACGACTATAGCCATAGATTTATGGATAAGATATATATCTTCAATACAATAGAATTTAGAGGAAATGAATACTAACGACCAATAATTGAATGAAGAATGAAAGGGGGATGAGAGGCAAAACGGGCATACTAAACTAACATAAGATGACAAGGAGATTGGTTGAAAGGACGATTTAAGAGCGGACTCTCCAAAACGCAATGCGATAAGAAGCGGCTAGCAATTTTAGGTTATGCTATGGAATGATTCTTATCTTGTAGTGGTGGGAGCTATTTTTAAGTCCTACGGAACATGAAATGAACGCAGACCTCTTTTGTGAGCAACAGAAACAGCCAAGACGACTTTAAGTAAAGATCCGCGCCCAAAAGAAAAATGGAATTCAGCATTTCAGAAAAGTCAATGATAAAGTTTAAAATAAATCCATGCCAAGCGTGGAGCTAAAATTATCCTGTCGTTTTTTCCCAAAAACAACCCAACTCCTCGGTTGTTCTGGTGTCTCTCCTCGTTATATGGAGTGGATTTCGACGTAAACATAATTATTCACCAATGAAAAATTGAGATTGTAGAATCAGTTTTACTTTACATCAAAACACCTTAGCGAGCGAGCATTTTTTATTCGTTAAAAAGACGATCCGCATATTGTAACTTCGACGCAAAAGACGGGTTAATTTAAATAAAAAACGCGCGGGATATCCACGAAGAACTCAAAGAAACTATGGTAACGAAGACGTATCAGCGAACCGATGTCCTACAATTATTTCTTTCGAATATAAAACATGCCTCCGTGAAATATTGTTATTAAAAACTTCCAATTTCGCTAACGTCTAACCTTATTTCTATAGGTTACTTTATGGTTCAAGTAGTCGTAAAAAACGGTAAACGTCAAATAATGACATCGAGCTTCTTCTCTTAATTCTAAAGATAAAATAAAATATAAATATATCGAATGACAAAAATAAATCATTATAAGAGTACGTCTAAAGATTCAAACCTCTCCTTGCGGGTCGAATTTCAGCTAAAAATGGACATTATTTAAAAAAATTGAAATAATCACAATGCGATATCATCACCTTGAAACAAAGGTCTTTCGACGGAAACGTTCAAAATTGTGGGCGATTTCCGGCTTGCCTACTAAAATAAACTACACCAGTTGAAATAACGCTAAGCATCAATTCACACTTCATTAAAATGTATACTTACTTCTCTCAAGAATCTTTAGACAAATGACATCGTTAATCAACTATTTTTAACAATAAAAACATGTCAAAAATTATTTCCATTGCTTTCATTAAAACTAGTTTTTGTACCTAAATTTTATGCAAAAAATCTTAATTGCAATTTCATTTTTTGTATCGTTCTACTTTGTTTATATGAAATTTTTCTTTGGCGCCAGATTTGCGTTTATAGAATCAAACACTTCCTGGTTCTAGCAAAGAATATTCGGAGATTTTGTTGAAAAATGACAATTATTTACACGATAAATTATAAAAGGTACTTAGAAAGACTAATTTCATTAAAACCCGTTAAGCCATAAAAAGATTAATCGTAGTGAAGAACAAATGGACGAAACTAACTTGGTACGCAATAAACATTATTGCGAAGCTCTAAAAAAATAACCAAACCATGCAAAAATGAAACGTGATGTAAACAATTCCCTGTCGTCAAAGTTGGAATTCTAACTCGGCGAACCTTGTGCAGGAAGTCAAACCGGAGAAAACCCCATTGATGACTAAAAGGAAGTTGGATAAGGAAAAGAAACCACGCGAGATAAAGCATCTTCCGCCCTGTTGATTACTTGAGCCACCCCCTCAAAACCCGGATACATGTCTAAAAAGTTGATGAATGTTAGTATACAATAATTCTAGCTGGAGGCACACGGCTTGCACGACATATATGAACAAAAACATAACTTTTCATACAAATCATCAAGTAAAACATAAGATATCCATTATAAAATATATAATTACACATAAGAAAGATACAATAATTGTTATTATTCTTAAGATAATATCAATAAAATTTATATAAACAAACTGTTCACTGCGTCATACTTAGTGCGCAAAATTATTTAACGCTTTCAGCAAACTTTCGTTCGCTTAGATCAGCGGTTCCGAACCTTTTTCTCTTCGCGAAGCCCTTGAACTAACCTATTTCTCGTCACAAACCCCTTGGATTAACCTTTTCTCTTCGCGAAACCCTTGAGTTTTAACGGTTTTGGCGGCGGACCCCTTATAATGGAGAGTAAATTTTGCAAAAACAACAATCTTTTTTGAACGCGTTTAATTTATGAAAAATAAAAAATAGCACATAGTATGTAAACGTTTACAATAAAATCAGAATCTATGATACTGTCATCAGATTCTAGTTAGTACACTGTTAAATTCAAGTATAATTTTTCCTCAAGCATACGAAAAATTTGAAAATCAAACCATGCAACTAATTTGAAATAAATTAAAATATTGGTAAGAATTGTAGAACCAAGAAAGTGAAAAAAGACCACATTAACAAATTTTTCTCGCAAACCCCTCAGATTTATTTCGCGAACCCCTAGGGGTACGCGAACCACCGGTTGGGAAAGACTGGCTTCGATCAACCAGATGATAGATGCATGGAGAAGATGACTGAAAAGCACACGCTCTAATTTTAAGGACTATTGGCTGAACGGCCTTTGAACGTGAAATGAGCAGAGCATATCAGTACAATGAGTAAATAGTACGGATAAAAGCAACGCCTTCAAAGGTTATATCGTTTTACTATAGCAGCTACCCCTCATTGTGGTCCTTGACCGCTGAGCATCCCATTAGATTTAAATCACATGATAGGTGATGTGACGTCAAACAATCGTAAGCGGAATACTAATGCAATCAAAAATAAACCGTCCACATAAAACTATCAAAATGAAAAAACATCTGTATAATGGTCATAAAAACTTACTTATATAAGCATAATATAAGAGTGAAATATTTTCCATGTACACTGGCATTGGGATCTCAATTCACTCAAAGATTAAAATTAAATTGTAATCAAAATCATAAAATAACATTGGTAGATGAAAAACCAAAATTTACAAGACACTTAAAATCATACCAGAAAAAAAGAAGTTTCAACTGATACAAAATAATGCCCGCTCAAGGCAAAATTAAATTTCTGATCTTAAAAATATATTCCGCATTTTGTAGATCGAGATGTTTTGCAAGAACCATATTTTCCACTGTTACTAGAATTAATACGGTTTTAATTAGGTAAAAAACGCATTTGTATATCCGTTACCTCCGTCAGTCCCCACATATTCTATCGAGTAGGCTTCCTATAACCTAAACATGATGCAAATTTGGCGTGCAGCCGATTTATACACCTGCTCACTCGGAACTCAGACTTTTGTTTGGCATATGGCCCCAAAGACCGCTAGAGGCCCATCGGAGTTTCATGCTGCGGACGGAGTTTAAAGAAAAAAAAGGGCCCAATTTAATGCGTTAAAATCAAACGCACTAAATTTAATTCTTGCATAAAATTTAATTATCAAAAATGTAACGTAACTTATAGCAAAAAATCCACCAAATACACACGACGATGATTATGACATTTAATATCATTATCAGGTGAGGATTAGCAAGTCAGCGAACAATGTGTAAAGGGTGTGGACAGAAGGGGAGAAGTTGATCGACGAATGGAACGAGTTTTGAGGAAATTTTCGAACGGAAAGAAAGGAATTTGAAGTTTAACGATTACGAAACAGCGGGATAAGGAAGAAGGTGCTAATGGTCAATGTTGAAGTGGTGTACGGAAATGGGTTACAATTTCCATTCGTTCCAGCGTACTGTCTTTTTTCTTTGTTTTAAATATAGACCATTTTCGGTATGAAATCGGAGGAATGGTTGTGGTTTGGAGAAATGGGAATAGGAAAATCGTTTTAAAAAATTTCCTCCCGGTTTGGTCAATGTATTGCAACCATTGCAGTTTGACCTGATCCGGTGTATTTGGTGGATTTTTTTTACTAAATTATATAGCATTTTTTATAATTATATTTTATAAAATTCAGTTCCACAAAGTTACGGCTTCCTAGGTTGATTTCATTCAATCCTTGCATACAAACACTCTATGTCACGGTTATGTTATCTTAGGGCAGACAAGAATATACCGTCTTTCCATAAATTAATTTTAAGCCCAAATTAAAAAAAAAACTACAATGACCTATTTATTATAAAAAAGTTTAAAAAATTAACTTTCGGTGAATCATCATTGAAGACGGCTGCATTGTAGCCGAAACCAGCATCTGGTTTTCACAACCTCGTTATGGCTACTGGAGATACCTATTATATACTTATACTTATTTTCTCAATTTTTAACACTTCTTGAACAAATCGTTATTAGCAATCTAGTGTTAAAATTGATATAGTTTGTTTCTGTTATGGGATAATTTGGAATTCCTTCCAACTTACTGCTAACAGTTGACTGAAAACATTGTATGATCAAGTTTTTCGCTTTGCTTTTATCATAGTTGCAATCAATCTGGGAATAAAGAGGCACGTCCCTATTTGTTAATCAATGCGTAGTTTTACATGGGAGATATGGCGCCCATGGCAAAATTTTAGGAAACATCTTGATTATGTAGAATATAGTTTTCCTGCGTTTTAATAAAGTATAATAACGTTTGTAACGACAATAACTTTAACATTGGAGTATTACATCAATACTTATTTGGGAAAAATTAGCTTTTGCGAAGCGGCGCCCACGGGAAATGCCACCTTCACCATACCCTAGTTACGGCACTGGTTTCACACATCTCCCAATTCTAAATCATACGTACACACATGGTATAAACGCGTTTTCAACTGTCTCTCGCAATGCCCATATTCAGGGCCGGCATGACGGCGGAGCCAACGGTGCAACTGTACCGGGACCCGCGCTCTATCAAAAAATATTTATTGTACATGTGAATTGCATTTTTTAATGGAAAAAATATCGAACGCTCGTAATGAGAGAAAAAGTTGCTTTATTTATTAAAATTGGCTATTAACCCTTGGTTTGAATTTGAACATTAATATTAGAAGTATGGATCCATGAGTCCATGTAGTTAAGTATGCTATTTAACATAAATTTTGTGCCACCAACACTATCTGCTACGAAGATACTTTGCAGAAGAGGATTGTATATTTAGTGTTGCTACAAGTAAAAAATATCGTATTGGACTCTGGTACCCATACTTAGGGTAAGGGTTAAACATTTTTGAATCGTACACAATTTGCACCGGGCCCCGCGATTTTCCAGGGCGGCTATGCCCATATTTAATTCGAGCACTTCGTTCCGAAACCAGCCTTTGACTCAACGGATGATGCTGACATGCAGAAAACATTAACTATTTCATTAACGGTTTCTCAAGAAAGGCGTTTAAATTAGCTCCGAAACGGAACCACAATATAGAAGACAATTTCGCCGAGAATAGCTGAAGAAGAAAAGATTGATTGGACCGTAAAAACTTGATCAATCCTTAATTCTAAGGCGATAATTAATAAACAACAAGCAACTATACTCACAGACAAACTATACAATCTAACAAGTTAGCTTCGTGTTAACACAAAAAAAAGAATCATTTAAAAATATTTCTTAGGTAAAATAATTGCTTGGAAACAACATAAAGAATAGTATTAAAATAAAAATTCATAATGTAAAGATACTAGGAACAGTTGATTAACGATAAATGTTAAAAAGGATGGGGAAATACTGGAAGAAGCGTAACATTTTATTTGATACTTAGTAAAATGTCCGAGATAGAATTCGGTCGAATGGATGGCAGAAATTTTAAATAAATGTATAAAGAATAGACTAACTAGATTAGAATAGATTAATAGATACTGATATGGATTGTAGAATTTAACTTGGTTCAATGCATGGACTTCGAGGCATGAAACGAGCATAATGGAAACAGTTGAGACGTGAGTTTAGTAAAGACATCAGTTGAATTGAGGAAATAACGACGCACTAAATACAGAAGACAGAAAGGTACATTAGTAAAGAGGACAGGAGTGGTTGGGTCAGATTCTGAGAAGAAATGGACAATTTAATGGAGTCAAGCAAAGGAGGAAGCTAAGAAGAGTCAAACAGGCAAGAATAGAAAATATTTCTTTTGGATAAAGGAAAGTGGCATCTGACAATATGAAGTGAAGAGCTTTGGGCATGGTAGATTGGCAAGAGCGAACCGAAAAGCCATCAAGAGGTAGAAAGCATTAACCGATTACGGTGTCTGGGCGTAAAATCTGAAAGAACTGAGGGAAGCAGTAATCATTATACTACTGCTTGGGGTAAATGAAAATTAATAAATGAATTTTCTGCCCTTGGCAAAGCTCAGTCTCACGCAATTTTCTCGAATTAATATCACAGACGTACAAATATTATTGCATTTTGACAAAAGCTCAATTACTTTACACAAATAAGTTTTTACGAAAAACTTGAAGTGAATTCGCTGTAAGTCCGCTACTGGATTGATTCCATATAAACCCTTGAACAAGAATTGGGGCACCTATTTCGGCAGCTCCCACGCAGTTAAGATGGCTGTTTGGCCTAATAATTGCTCAAGGACAGTCGCGCAACCTCTATAGCTGTCATAGAGAGACAGAAGCAGGATGTGCCAGCCAAGGGCGTCACTGATTTTTTCAACCACCCTTCCATCCAAATTTATGAATAATGTTAAAATAGTCCCTTCGTTATTGCTTTATTACATCACCAATTTTACTTAAATGCTCTAGAAAAAACAACAAAGTAGGTACATTAAATTTAAAAAAATCAGTCAATTTTAATTCGTCAAATATTACAAAGTTATTTTAAAACGAGATATAATTGAAACTATTCTGTTTTGATTAGTTCAACGAAATCATAACACTTGTTTTGTCTGTTCCTAATTACACTATTTCAAACGTACAAACTACCTACATCTTTCACGTTTTAAGTGATACTTGTTTACGCCGTATACACCGTATCAAATAACCTATATGGCTTATCTTCAAAATAAATTATTTTTTTTTACTATACCTTGCTTAATAATTATTTACAATTTTATGTTATTTTAAAATTATCCTATATTGACAACTTTTCATAAAATGTCTAAAATTACATGAAAAATATCAGAAACTATAAGTGAAAACAAGCCTTCGGGCCATTTCGACACAACAGTTAACGTGCCTAACATTTTAACGTATGCGAAAAAACCAGCTTTATACGCGTTTGAAAGGAGGACGGTTTTAAAACGCAGGCAGTTGGCAGCTCCAACGGTGCATACAAGTCGTTTGTACCTTAAGTTCGTCGCAATCTTACTCTTTTATTTAAGACGATACATAACAAATCTTCCCGAAGGGCGTAAGGTAATATTTATGATAAATATCCGACAATCCTTAGGATGCGATAATAATTCCATTTGTTAAGTGAATTGTTTTTTCAAATAGCAAAAATCATAGTTTTTTATAAAAAAACGGGAAAAATATTATAGTACATAAAATAAATAGTACACCTTAAAGGTTATTTTCTAGAATGAACTCTATAAAGAATACAAACCAATTTAAGTAAGACACAAAGTTGATATTACAGCGCCACGCCTTCACAGTAAGAAGTAATTTAAAATTAATTACATTTGCATTTGGCAAGTTTAAGTTCTCCGTATTGTAAAGCAAACATCTTGTGGGAAAGGTATGTTTCAAGACTGGAAATTAGGTTCCTCCGCACGTTGTAACTAAGACTTCGTAGGCATATATGGTAAAAGGGTTATCGCACTGTAGAGTCAACTTTCTTATGAGCACACTACGTCACTGAGAAAGGAAAAAGGAAAGAGAGAGAAATTGTGAAACTCTCCCGATGAAATAAAACGAGTGACTTTGTTCTTGGAAGTATTCATACTCGACAAATTGTAATTTATTAAGAATTTAAATATATATTAACTATGCTTTGGGTACTACACACAGTAAATGTTATAGAATATTTATAACCATTAAAGTAATGCTAAAAGATAAGATGTATTGGAGATAAAAGTGTTGACAAACTCAAACATTTGTAACTTTGAAACGAATTACCTTTTCGTAAGAACAAAATTTCATTCTAATACCGCGTAAACCGGTAAATAATAAAAGAAAACTCAATTTTTCTCTACGGCTAATTTTTAACTGATAATAACGTATGGTACAGAGGATGGCATTATTAGGAGTAGATTGCGCAGTTTCTGAGAAATATAATGACCGAGGTTAGAGGAAACATGGGGAATGACGGCATTAAGTCAGAGCCAACAGCAAGCAGAGGAGCAGCGAAGAAATGTGAAGAGGACGAAAAGTCGAGATTAGATAGGAAAGTTTAGGAGTTGAAAGGGAAACAGACTTAAGGGATGGCCACGGACGGATACGATACGGAGAGATATGAAAAGGCTAGGGTTGAAAGAAGCGAAGAACTAATATGAAAGACGATTCAAAACCTATTGGCAACCTATCAAATGTCCATTTCGTGGTTATGTTCGTAGTTTAAATTTACAGAAACGCATATAACAGAACGTTCTCATAATCAATACATAGCCTGAAACAAATACACATCAAAATTAAAATGTAACCAATGTAATTTTTCACATCAAAATTAAAATTTAACCAATGGAATTATTCACGGAGTTGGTAGAGCGTTTTATACTCTGCGATAAGAATGCTTATTAAAGGGTAAACAGCTCTTACGGTGCTGAGCAGAAGGAAAAAGTTGCCGCACCAGAGGTGGGCAATAGAGGGAAAAAAACATGTCCGTGAGGGGTCGAAGCGTACAGAAAATAAAGGATCAAAACATATAAAAGAGTTTGCAATAAAAGTATCATCGGGCTTTTGAGAAAATATAAAATACAGAAAGATTTTTAAAAATTAAATTGGTTTCTTTGACTTATATTTTAACAAAATCAAAATGACTTGTATTGACGCAATACAAAACAAATTGCGCTCACGTAAATCTAAAAAAAAATACAAAAATATATATTAAGCTTCTGTATACCAAAAGACGACTGGAATCATTCCAAAAAAGCTAAATAGGTAAGAAGCATTTGTCACAAATACATTCCTCAGTTTCTGATGAGGAAATATTTATTCTAATTATTGTCCAAAAGTATGAAACACTCCTATAGTTGTACCCTTTCATTCCTTGGAATATAACTAAACGCACCATACATAGGCGGATTAATCTCAGAGAAAATAAAATACTATATCTTCCTCCACGCGAGAACGTGTTTCATTTAATTTGAAAATATTCTACCAGTTATATATAATGTATATAAATGCAGTCCGTAAAATAATAATAATAAGTTTAGTCTTGGTTTAACCGAAAAATAAAACTTAACCTGAATATAAACCGAAAATCTTGCAGATATACTCCAAAACCGAAGAAAACGTTTTCGGTTATGGCAAGCATTGCCAATAGTTACCGATTATAGCTAAATATCACGTAAATTAAAACGTGAACCAAACCATCTCCACTTATTTTTTTTATCGCTACCTATATAGGTAGAATAATAATCTCGTTTCACAATACGATTACTATATTCATTAGGAATTCTGTGAAATAAAGATGTGATCAATGGCATTGAATTGAAAATAAAAACTTCATTTGCATACGAAGATTTACAAAAATAGATCGATTTTTCCAATTTAGCATCATCGATATAATTTCTTACCTCTATATGCTTGTAGAGGGTACAAATAATCCTAGATTATAAAAATTCATAACAACATTTTTCAGTTAAAAAAGAATTTGCGAGAGCAGCTCATAAGTTGTAAAAATAAATAAGATGGGTAATTATTAAAATATATCGCCTTTCATTACAATACAGTTCTTTACACCATTTATATTTCAAAGCCAAAATTTGCCGAATTTTCTTAATCTATACCGTAATGAAAACAAATGAAAATTTTGGATAACATAAGGTTATGGAAAACTAGTTACCAGAACAAATAATTACATTCAATCATTAAAATTTGCTAGGAATGAATAGTTAGATACTAGCTTGGCTAGTTCCGTCCCAACCAAGAAAACAACCGCGTTCAGAAACGTGAAAATTGATCTGCTACGATAGTTCAGTGGTAGAATATCCGCCCGGCAAGTGGAAGGCCCGGGTTCGATTCCAGGTCAAAGCAGACTTTTATCTCGTTCCAAAATTATACCCAGGAATGAATATTAACAAAAGAAAACTAGGCTAGTCTCATAAAGCCAACTGGGATAATAAAAATCTACGAAAAATACTGGGAGAACAACAACTTAACACTCAGTAGAATCAATAGAGGCTAAAAACAACAACACTCACCAAAAAGGACTTAACTCGGAGCCCCGCACCAGGGGCCTCCGGGGTGGACTTCTTGAATATTCTGACCAACTCATTGCCCCTAAGGGGCTTTACGCTTTGGCCTTCTTCGAGAGGACGATGCCACTCACTCCTAAACACACCCGCGGTGATTATTTCGCACCCTTTCGGAGATCAAACGCGTCAATATATCCTCAGAATAACGCACACGTGCAATGTTCTACAATGCCACAAAAGACTTCACAAGGGTAAAAACTCACTTCCGAGAACCACTAAGGAGGAAGAAACGCTTGCTTATTCTTTAGGACACCACCGACCCTCCACATCGTCGTCGCTTCTTTTTTCTCATGTGCATGGGCCCAGGGCTTAAGGGGGAAGTAGTGGGTGGAGGATGCAAGGAGATTACGGGACAAAACACGCTCAAAAGATGATGTAGCACAGGAAGGGGCGGTCCCCCGAGACTTCCGGTTGCAGATTTCTTGCACCCTAGATCTTTAGTGAAAACATGGGCACCCTACACACCCGGCATTCGGTTTTCCGCCGGACGAAACTACACTCCTTGGGACCGAGTCGAAATACCGGGCAAAGAACGCGTGGGCAACTCAAAATATTTTAACAGGCAAAGCAACACGAAACGACGCGCGCTCTCGGTCGCCGAGGCAACAGCATCAGTTGCAGGCTCCCTCGCATCTGCGCCCTAAGCCCGAGCGAGGAAGATTGATCCGGCGGAGAAGGGGGGAACGAGAGGAGCGAGGGTGAGAGAGAGAGACGAGACGAATGGGGGGATAGAGATGGCAGACGTGGAGGGAGTGAGTGGGGAGTGTTTGCCAAGTGGAGATGAAAGGGGAAGAAAGCAGCTGGGGGAAGATGCGAGAGAGACGACAGTTGTGGGCACTCCTGCAGGGGAAGTGGAGACGTACCTAAGGGTAAGGGTGATGGAGGTCGAATGAAAGATATGGAGAATAAAGAGTGATGCATGGCGCGATTATGAGAGAGGATTGGGTGAAAGATTGGCGCTCTGGAGAGTAAAGAGTAATATGCACTATGAATGAACGGACGCTCCCCGAGGACATGGGAAGCGCGGGAAGGATATTGCGCCGTTGAGTCTGATGATATCTGCGTCGTCGTATGAATGCCCCGACTCCCTCTGGGGTTATCGCTATTTATTTTCTCTTTAGTACACTGAAAAAAGATATCGAAATCTCGTGCATTAGCCGAATCTGTTGGTGACTCGATAGCATAGCGTCACGCGTTGGGTTACATTTGAAAACAAAAACATTTATGCGACATTTTTTCCTTACGCTAATTATAAGTCGACCGATCGTGCTCTTCTGCTCCCGAAGCATAATTTTGCTGACTCGCAAGCCGTAAGGGAGTTCAGGAGAGGAGCGGGGAAGATAAAGGTCATACTGAGTCAACACCACTCAAGAACCAAAGCGCAAGCAAATTCAGTTTCAAAGCGCATGCGTGCTCTTATTCGCTTTCCTTCCAATGAATACATTCAATATTTCAAGGAGCCGATCACTTCCATCTCAGCGTTGAGTACACCAGTCATTGCTCAGCATTGCAATTGTTGGGATGCTTCGGTGTGACTAAGAACAAATATAACTCGGTGAGGCGCAACCATAAATCCCAAAAGCAAACTAAAGCCGATAAGGATGGTCTAAGAAGGAGCGGAAATGGAAAGAGATCTTTGAGGATGGTGGGAGTGAGGAGGTAACTCCACGCCAAGTGGAGACGCCAAGAATAGAGGAACCGCGCTCTTTTTCGATGACGACCCTACACCCTCTCTCTCCCTTTCTCCCCCTCAACTCCCATTCCGACGTACACTCCAACAATCAGAACCACCACCTTTTCAAATCAGCCTCCCTCTTACTCATGTTAGGCCAAAATCGTTTACATAAAAAGGAAAAATTCACGAAACCCTCGCCCCTAGAAAGATTTTTATGAGAAAATCTGACCAATCACAAAAGGTGATGGAAAAATATAGCGTAAACAACATCTACCACCTCTCAAGAGCGCCAACAAAATCTATAGAAAAGTTTAGCAGATATACGTTCAAATTTCACAGGAAACATTAAAAAGGTAGTCTCCCCCCACTAATCGTTTCTCCCCTCACCTTATGACAGTCAGTCAGGATCTTGGCTGACAACCCACGGTCGGACGACCCTCCTCTGACGTCATGGGCCCTTGACCAACCATAGGCACTCCGACTTATCTCAAGTGGCATGAGGAAAATAAAATGGTGCACCATTCCTCGCTAACGAAATTTCTGCGAAATCGATGACACCCTTATCTCTATAACAGAAACTTGGACGATACCGCAGTAGGAGCGTGCTACCGAATTCCGTTCAACAGTACTTGGACCCCGTTATTTTAGTCAGGAGATTCTACAATGAATATTTTTAAATTTATTACATACACTTTCGATACATAAGTGACATTGAAGAGATTTGAAGACCATTCAATCGGTATATAGTCTTCACTTGGCAATTCTCTTTGATGAGAGCGCATTTGTCAACTGAGTGAGCTGCTGCTAAATAAATTCTGCAATCACAATAGTCACTCGGGAGAGACAACACATGGATCCGACGCCCATGGGGCGACGAACTCGCGCATTGGGAGAAGGGAGAGTATTTGCATGACGTAGTAGATAGGGGTCGGGAAATAAGGGATTGGGCTGGCAGGAAGGACGTGGCTAATGAAATAGCGCAAGCAGGGTTGCCACCTTAAATTTGTTTAAGCACAGACTTGGGAAGAGACGGGAACAATGATACGATGAAAAAGGGTAAAGACGAAAAAGCTATGTTACCGAAAAACAGTTGATTTTCTTGTTCTATATTTTAACAAGGGATTAATTATATATGCATAAGATAAATCATTTCAAACTAATACTTAATAGATCCCTCTTTTAATGTTTTTATTTCCACTTCTTCATTAGGAATCAACTCCGCGGGAAAATTCGCTCATTGATTGATAAGAACTAATGCGTATTAATGATTGAAAAAGTTTTTAATTAAACCTTTTGTAGTAGTTTAATTTCTAGTTGATATCAAACAGAAATCCTATGACTGATCCTTTAAAAAGTCATAATTTTTAAAACTAAAATTCGCTCAACGTGATACTTTTCAGCAGGAGAATATTTATATAAATGAATTTTTTAGACTAGTGATGTTGTTAGTATCACTGAATTCAGATGAATAAGCTCTATAGAGGCCCTCCTATAGCACGGGGAATGCGTTCTGAAAAAGTGGCGTGTAATGAGAATCCGTAAACTAGGTTTATATAGCTAGGAGGGTTGCGTTCCATACCCTTTTAGGCGCCCTCCTCCATGACCAAAATTCCCAAATCTCTCTGTTGTACATATATCCACAAATAGTGTTGCTTTCAATTACCTAAGTCTATAAACAAAGCACTAGGGCCATCCAAGATGTTTCTTCCTCGTTTAGCAATACGAAATCCCACATCCCAGGTTCGGCCAAACCGCGCTAATGCAAACCATAATTCGCGTTACTGGATTTTTCGTGTTAAATTACAAACCGTGCTATAGTGAATCCGCATTATAAGAACTCGTGTTATAAGAAGGCCAGGTTTGTGTATGCATGGAAAAAATTATTCCAACAAAGCAACGTGATCAGACAACATTTAATTAGAGCTTAGTATGTATAAAGAAAGGAATCAACTCCTACGCCGTAATTTAACAAATAGATTGTCGAACAAAGGTTAGAGGGAGAGGAAAAATTAAAAGGAAGGTTAAGTAAAAATAAAGGAATGAAATTAACACAGTTCCAGGAAGCCCACTTCCGATACACACTCGAACACAAAAATCAAGCGACTGACACACACACGACTGAAAAATACAAACCATGGAAAAATGAAAATAAAAAATACAAAATTAAATTAAATAGTAAAAATGAGAGGAATAGCAGCACTAAATGTTGCTCTTTTTACAAGGTCATCATCAGTAGGTGATGTATTTTTCCTCTACCTTTGTGCGAAACTCTATTTATCAAATTATGGCATAGGAGTTCATTCCTTCTTTATATTATCTTCGCCGTAGTCTCCAACCAGTATTAATACAGATTAGTAAATAAATGCAATGAAGAATTGCTTGTATCATTATATCAGTAATTAATTATACTAAGGTTTTGATAAGTTACAGTATTTTTCCCGAAATTTCCTTAATCAGCATGAGCATGAATAGGATCTCTATAATTTAGACAAGAAATTTTTAAGCGTACACAGTAAATTTTTTCAGACGAAGATATGTTCTACTTAAATAGAATAAAAATGTTTTTAGAGCAATGCTGATACTATTCCGATACGAATCCTTTGATTCACCTAACCCGACACATTTAAAACGTAAAAAAATAGATTTGATGCTACACACAATCACGTGACTCTAAATGATATGCAGTTATTCAAACGATTGCAATAGCCTAAGGTCATTTTCAGAATGAAGAACAAATAAAATTTTTAATAAAAATTATAGTCCGTCTAAAATTTATGCATATCGCTCAACACGAATAAAAACGTCACATAAAAACTAAAACTCGATAGTCTTTGAAATAGCACGCAGCGAGCATAAACAATTTCACTCGTTTTGTGCAACATAGTTTCTTTTTCATATATATTGGTGAACCAAATACAATAAAAACTAAAACAATTTTTAAACTTAAAAATAGTCGGGCCAACCATAAGATCCACCAGGGACAAAACGTAAAAAAAAACTAATCACCAAAGTAAACGTCTCGACAGGGCATTCCAAGAGTTTGTGACGCTACCTATCTCAAAAATGCAGCATTCCCTCAAGACTGTTTAATCTGCAGCTAATTAAAGCTCTACCACATAGGATATACGACCTGTTTACCGTTTACACCTAATTAAAACTCGTCCCCCGTCGAATCAAGGGGTTTCATTTTACTGGCCCGACGCGGCATTTATATTAGTCCACAAGACACGTTGATGAAGAGAGGAGACAGACGGAGACCCAGACAGGAAGAGGGATGAGATAAAAATACTACGGAACAGGGCTTGAAGTTCTGTGACGGGGAGCTAGCCAGAAGAGATAATGGAAATGTGACGCTCATATTACGATTTTCCGACACATTTTGACGTAATTAAAAATCGAAAAGTTTTTGGAGAATCTCTAAATGCGTGCAACTGCACCCACAGGTTTACCCATGCACATGCACGGATTCGTGTAGAAAGCAAAAGAAATCGACTTGTTGAAAACGGACACAATTGTTGTATTGGATAAATGATGATAAATTACCAGAATGCTGCGGATATAGCACTGGACGCTAAAATCATACCTTGGATGAACCGTAAAGACCACTCTTATGAGAACTTTATTTTACTTTGGATGAAATATGACGTTGTTAAATTAAAAACAAAAATTAAAACACCACACAGATTTAATAACACTTCGACTTATTCTACACAAAAATATATAACGACCGGTTTCGATGAATAATCAACATCATCAGGTGATTTATTTATTATTTTACTTTTATTTGTGTAAGGATTATTAAACCCGTAACTGCATCACTGGCACTTGTGTTTACACATTTTATCATCTCGTCGTAAATAGTTACGCAAGGGAGATTCTAGGTATTCCTCGAAAATGGGTGGGGTTATGACACGGACTGGGCACCTTTAATGCGCGACGCAAAAAAAACGTATTATGAGGCGCATTATACACGTATGAAACCGGTATAAATTTTAATATATTGTAGAAATAATAAATTTGTAAAAAAGTTGTTACTCGAAAAGAGGTAGATTACAGATGAGGAATTAACTGTTCGAATATTGAGACAAGTTATAAGTAACTGGAGCTGGAGGTCTACACTGGAATAGATGCACCGACTGAACTACACATCCGCAGGAATAACACTCAATTAACAGTGTCCCTTCAATGATGGTACATATATCTAGAGCAGCAGTTCACAATCTTTCTTTGTTGCGACCCTAAACTACCAACAGGACCTCGCAACCCGTATCCTCGCGCCCCTTACCTCTAATTGAGCGAAGATATAATATAGACAGGCCGGAGAGAAAGCAGTAAATACGACCCTGCCAGCGGACAATGCTATTGTCTCTACTACCCGCAAGTTTTCTCGGACTCTGTCCAGTCATTTTTGAGGAAAAGGTATAATTATAGAGTGAAATCCACGTTAGCAGGTGCGCCGATCGAAATTTTTCGGTCGTTATAGGAATTTCTGCTTTCCCCCATCCATTTTCACACATAGGAGCTGAAAGTTTCGAAATGCGAGGGTGGCTTGCGTCGTCTGTTAAGCATGTTCCATGGCAAATAAAGATTAGGCAGATTCTCAATAATATATTGATACAAACGGACTGTATGGAAAGTTTTCTTCTGCTGAACCTTCGCGATCGCACTGAGGAACCACCGCGACCCTGACCTGAGTCGCGACCTGAGGCTGGGAACCAGGGGCGGACTGAGAGGTACATATAATTTGTGAAGAACACGCGGTCAGCCTATCCCATAGTACTATTAGCGGAGAGTGGACCAAATCTTAGTTAAAATTATATATATAAATATAATGGAGATAAAATTTTATGATGAAAAAGAATGACTAATCGATAAAAAATTAATGCTACATATATAAGTTTCAGCAGATTGCACCGGAAGTTTATATGGCCAGTCCGCCCCTGTTGGGAACCGCTGATCTAAAATGACTGACCGTAATGATTTAGGAATACTATAACTCCTTATTCGATTTATTGCCTTAAGGCGATAACTTAGCTCGGTTATCGATATTTTGACAACCTCGATTTATGCTCCACCATTTTAAACGCTATTTTTTACTTACTTAAATAGTTTAAAATGTGAAAAGATTGAACTTTTATCATAGAATATTCGTAAAAAATAACACAATAATTTCTTTAGGTTGCAAAGTTTTTTTTATTCGACATTTTAGTATTGGAATCTTATACCTATTTGCCTCTTTTTAACAGACAGCATTCCCGAATTTGCTGTTTTTTTATGGGAAACAAATGCCATTTCTTCTGTTTTGGTCTAGGAAAAAAATGGTTACTTTAGATATACTTCAATGCGTTTAAAACAAAATATATATATTTTCACAAAAAGTTTTAATTAAAAACAAGATTTATTTGCAGCCTAACGAAATTCAAGTCGTTTTCCACGAAAATATAAAAGGTGGGTCTTTTTCCAAGTGCTATTATCAAGTTCAGGACCACCGCGTGAGTTGAGTTTGAGAGGCGGTGGCATTATAGCGGTGCAGCCTCCGATCTGCACCCATATGACGTGAACTGTGGTGGCATTTTGTCTTTTTCCCCAGGTGACATTTCCACGCAACGGTCCTGATCACGTGTAAAAAGGGAGGGTTGCGAGCCACTGTGAAACAATACAATAGTAAATAAACGAAAACTCCACTGTAAAAAGGAAGAGAATAGGCACACTCAAGCTGCAGGTTACTGGTAAACACCGTCGCAGGACCTAAGTCAAAAGGAGACACATGCACACGCAGAAACATACTAAAGCCACTCACACAGTAAACTCTAACAAAAAATTAAAACTAGATACCGATGTCTCGACAGCTAAGCTGTCATCTTCAGTAGTGTAGTGAGGTGCGTGTGTTTCCTGCGACGGTGTTTACCAGCAACCTGCAGCGTGAGTGTATTCTCTTCCTTTTTCGTTGGAGTTTTTGTTTATTTACTATTGATCCTGATCAAGTTCCACAATATATCGGCATCTTATAATATCTAAAAATATACACTTTGTCGATAGTTTCCAACAGTTCCACAAAACATTTTTTTTACGTTTAATGAATTTTATGCATTTTAGACGTAACGCACGTTTCATACCTGTTTATTTTACATCCTTGGCGTACAAAACATTTATGTGTGTACATTCCCAAGTCTAGATATAACACATCAAACTCCCCGCAGCCGTACAGTCAGAGCGAAAAGGAACTCATATGCACCACGCACGACCAATTCCGTTACTAATTTCGCCTGTGTACAAATGAAGATTCGTCCAAAATATATTCTATGTACATTTCGGATTTTCTTGCGTTTTCGTATAATATTACATGCAAAATCTATAATGTGAGCAAGAAAATTCACGGTGACGAAGAAATTATAAAAATTCTCTATAAACTATCTGAAGACAACATTAGTGATTCTGTTAAAAAAAAACTATGGCGAAGAACAGAATATTTTCGTAACGGAAAAGGACGACGTGAACAATGTCAAACACATGGACGCAAAAGCAAAAACAAGATTAGGGACAGTTCTAAGTATTTATGGAACAAAAACAAGTACCAAAAAATGACCAAGAGTTTGTGAAATTGTGGATATTTTTATACAAATTACATCAGGCAGTTCTGAGCGAAATCTTCGAGGAACAGAGGCGCAGAAGACGCGGCCACGCCCGGACCCTAGCATTGAAAGGGGCGACGACCGTCAGAGTTAATTCTTCGTTTATTATGAATATTAATTATAATAAATAATATTTAAGTCTAAAGGAAATGCGTATGGTGTCCTTTAAATGGCAATATTGACAATTTATTAAAAGAATGAAATTTGTTTGGAGGATCTTTTTTCTAAATCATTCACAGGCATTAAGGAGTAAAATCAGCCGTATTATATAAACTCCTCAACACGTCATAATCTTCACCACACCATAAAGAATTATTAGTGCGCAGAAAACATTTCTCAATAATATTTGTTTAATATGCTGTATTTTCTTTAAAGGTCACATTTCCTCAAATTACCAATATCCTACATTCCCGAATATAATCCGACTGGACAGCTAAGCTAAGGGCATGTCGAGGGATAAGACGGCCCCTCTGTTTTTAGTCCGAAGTGAGGTGGACGTTATCTTTGAAGTGCGTGGCGAGATAATGGCTGGGGGGAAGCCACATGTTCGCATAGAAGACAGTGGAGAGAGATCGTTCCCACAAGCGAAGCCGAAAAAAGCAGCAATCAACAGGTAAACATCCATACATATTTCTATTGATTCTATCATTGAACACGGCAATTTTAGAAGTAATCATTTCCCCGCAAAGTAGTAATATCGAGCTCAATTTATTTTCGATGACGTTCTCCACGATTCTTCTCCTAATATATAGTTTAATTTGTAGAGCACCCAGTTTTGTCTATAATCATTCAAAAATTATCATTCCATTTAATTAAAACTAGACAATCGAACAATATCTCCAAAGGCTTATCATTCACAATTAGATCCCTTATTAATTGCTAATAACATTGGTGGCGCTGTTTGCAAAGATAATTTCAATTCTAAAGTCAACAGTTAACCTTACACTTCACGTTGGCGATCGCATTATTTTTTCCTCTGTGAGAGAGATTTGATTTACTGGAATCGATACAACCGCTTGACTCATTCTTCGCCAAGAAGACTTCATCGGTTAAGGTAGTTACAATAAAGCATTATCGATGCATGGTCCAGAACAATTTCTTAAACGCAGTGTTTCTAAACCTTTTTGGAGCCGCGATCCCCCCTTAAGTGCCACAATCTCTGTGAACATGTAAAGTTCAAGTATTTTTCATTCACTGTCTCGTTTTTTCACTTTGAAAGATTAATCAGAGCTGTGCGCGGGATCAAACAAGTTATGGATGGGAATAATTTTGGAACGAGAAAAAAGTCTGCTACGACCGAGAATCGAAGCCGGGTCTTCCACATGCCGGGCGGATATTCTACCACTGAACTATCGTAGCAGATCAATTTTCTCGATTCCCGGTCATAGCAGACTTTTTTCTCGTTTCAAAATCATTCCCAACATCACAGCTTATGCCTGTCTGCATAGGATCTTCGGATCACTTGATTCCATCAAGTTATGTATAATAAACGTCTTGTCCTACTCAACTCGCGGTCCCCCGAGAAATCACGCGCGGACCTCGAGAGGTCCGGGGACCCCCGGTTGAGAAACACTGGTCGAGCGAATATTTTTCTTTTCTTATCCCTTATTGGGAATTTAGTAATGAAAACTATCAATAATCAGAAGGCTTTCTGTGTGAGAGGATGCAGTTCCATTTTCCACTCAGTTGCTAAAAAAAAACCTTTGATGAAGACGCGTATATAATAACAGAACTATATAGAATTAAAATGGTCTATTTAAGATGAAAATTGAACTACATATGAATGGAACAATAGATAAAATCAGATTCAGTTATAGAATATAGTTTTCTAGTTTCCATCCATTTGATGTGATGAAGAGAGTTGAGGGTTCCATAGACTTTGAGAGCTACAATGGCTGGAGTATCTGCTCCTGGCAGGGTCATCCATGTCAGTAAGGTTAGGAAGGGGCCACACTAAGAGTAACCTACGCAGCATCTGTACCTCAGCAAGTAGCTGAAAAAGGAGTCCATAACCAGTGGGTCAACCTATTGAAGTGATGGCATCACCTTAAGACCAGCGTTAAAGAAGGCTATGGGAAATTACCCCAACAGTACTCCCGAGCAGCTATCATTAAGAAATATGACTCACAGGGCTATGCCCAATAGAGCAAGTATGGAAGGAATGGGAGTAAGGCTATCACAATCACTATTCTACCAAATTGCTACACAGCCCATTTCAAGAAAACTAAGATTAGAATAGGAATATGAAATGTCAGGATGATGCTTGGAAAAGGAAAATTAGAAATGACGAGAGATTAGATCTTTGCCATGTCAGTGGAAAGGAGCTAATTGGAGTAGTAGTAATTGGTTTTTTAAGCGCATCGACGTCTATGGTCATTTTCCACTGTCATTAACTGGACATATGTATGCACAGAAGGGAGGAGGGAAACCCGGTGCCAGCATTAGCCTACTCTTTATGAAAAGCACCAAGGGGGCCAACTGCTTAATGCCCCTTCTGAAGGATGGAACGCTAAATTTGTGCAGTCTCCTCAAACCACATAAACAGGGGGCCAGGTGACCTTGGAAAAAATCCTACTTGCGCCGGATTTTTCGAGCAGCAGGCGAGTAGCAGTCAGCAACCTCACCACTACACCACCGGCACCCCCAGCTAATTGGAGTACAGTCATTAAAGTAAAATATATATAGATAGATAAACATCTTTAATAGGGCAAGATTAAGACTAGTCTCATTTTCCACCTAACCCACAGAAGGGGAAATGACAGAGAGGAGTTATATAACTTTTAGATAATAAATTGGGACTAGGATTTAATAAGTATCAGGGAAATGACCATTTGATGGCACTTTTAATTAAGGATGAATATATAAACTCAATAATAATCAATTATACATGAAAACAAAGGCTTTAATTAAAAATAAATAGATGATTTACATTCTCAATTAGAGGAGATAATGAGAGAAGTAAAAGGTAAAAAGAACTGTGTAGTCATGGGAGATGGAATACTGTAGTAAGGCAAGGCAAACACTAGTGGGGTTGAGACTGTTTGACCTATAAGGAATAATGAAAGGTAACATAAAATGCTAGATTTCAGTTAAAGGAACAGAATGATGATAACAGACATGGTTTCAATGGCATAATAGGCAAGAGGTACATGAAAAATGGTAAGGTATACATAAGGGTATTAGTTTGATTGTAATCTGGTCAGGCAAAGATATAGGAATAGCTTTTTAAACTCTCCTAGTTTTCTGGGATGGACTCAGACTCTGATCATAATTTGGTGGAGATGAGGTCAATGAAATTTAAAACAAGCAAGAAAAGGGAATTAAGTAGACAAAGAAGATTTAGAAATATTTCAAGGAGAAAAGATAAAACAATAACAAGAGTTGGTTCAGAAAGCCTTAGAGCAAACTTAGGCAACTAGATATTGTTGATGACGGCACACGGAGGACATGGCAGATGATATTGTGTTATAATATCTACAACAACTTTGATGCTAATGTTTGGGTTGTTTTTATATGTATATTTTTAGCCTACTTTCCAGAATGGAAATAGGCTTGTAGCTTCGTCATTGTATCTGTCTGTCCCTCCCCCCTTATTATCTTTTGAACCAACAGACTGACTTTCATGACACTTGGTGGATATCTCTTGCTACTTGGGCCGAGCCCCTGAGGATAGTTTTTGTTGCGAAGATTTAAGTCCCTATTTGATTTAAATGGGAAAACTCAAATCCATCATGCAGGATAATTTTCTCTTGCACATTAAAATATCTTAGGATTGGATTGGATTTTTACTATTCTTTGAGGAAAATAATGAAGATTTTAATTTTTATTGTAGAATTTTTCTTATGGATCATATTTCTTAGAATTTAGCGTAAATACTGGGATTTTTGCAGTTTTTATCACTCGTTACGAGTATTGCCATAGCAACAACAATTATTGGACTCGAACAAATTATGCTAAGTCCTACTCGCCAGATGAAAAATTGTATTCCCCACCCCCAAAAAATGTGATTTTTTAATGTCATTACTGGTTGTATCTGGTCACCAGCTGGTAATATCAACTCGCCACTGGCAATCGAGCAACCATATTTGTTGAGCCCTGGTCTAATACATACACAAGTTATTTTTGCCACAGAAATATGCGTGATCAATTTAATATTGTTCAAATGTATTTTTTAATAATTTATAACGCTATATTATGAAATATGGGAAAACAAAGAGCAACATATCCGCAGTGATTTTAAAGATATTAAAGCCAATATAAGCATTAAATAAATGATTAAATTGAAAGTAGGCATCATAAGTTCTGTTTGGATTATCTTGTGATTTCTATGCACGACGTGATAAACCATAATATGTTTTGCGATCGACCAGTTAATCTCGATCAATTGGTTGCCGACCCCTGCTTTAGAGAATGAAAGGGTGCAAATGACCACTGACGAAAACTGGAAGAACTGAAGAAAATACAGAAACCATGTGTAACAGGAGAGGTAGTTAGCAGGTGGAAGCCAGTTTACAGAAAATGGAAGGAAGATGTATAATTTTTTAAAATTAGGGGGAAACCACAAAAGAGAGATATGAGTGAACCACAGAGGTGAGGTATGGGAATTTATGGGAATGTAAAGGGAGTAATTTTCAAATGGCGTAGCTTGCACAGTGGGTAAGTTGGGGGGCAGGAGGGGCACAAAAGATTTAACATATATTTACTGTCTGTTCAACCATCTTAAATTAGAGACCTACAATTTGCAGTCCTCAATTCTCAATGTGGTTTGGACATAACATATACATCCATATTTTTCTTATGATGGTTATATTAATGGCAATTGTATGACCAATAAATATTGTTAGTGAACTTTGAAAATGATACAGAGGGCACAAAGATGGTTTCTTAGGTGAGGGGGTGTGACTTTGTAATGTTTGGAAACCAATGCATTAAGGAGTTAACAGGAAACAAAAATTCAAGAACAAGCAGTTAAAAAACACTTCTCAGGTACCTGCAATAACCACAACAAGGTCATAAAAATCCATTACTTGTTCTTGAATTTTTTCAGTCATAAGATGAGCCTAATAATTCCCTGTTAAGGAAACAAAAAGGAAAATATATTGGACAAATAAAAAAAAGATTAACTTTTGATTGAGTAGGACATATATAAGGAAAAGATGGAAAAGTATAATTAGGAATTATACAGATAAGGTCTTAAGATGGAATTGATTTAGAGAGAAAATGAAGAATATTTAGAATGAGACAATTTTGACCAAGTAATATTGCAAAGTGAGACTGAAAAAAGTTGTAAGGATCCAAAATACAAAAAGTGATGAGAATAACTGCAATCCCTCATAAAAGTGAGGTTACTCTCAAGATTTTAAATAGCATAAGGCTAGAAACTAAGGCAAATAACAATATGGGTGAAGATCACATAGGATTTTGGAAAGTATATGACAGGGATCACATGAGACTTATGTAGAATGAAATGTTGAATACGAGCACTGTATTGGCCCGATTATAAGCCGCACTTTTTTCCAAATCTGGATGAAAAGAATTCACGCTGCAGCTTATATTTGTGCCTTAACCAAAAACCTACATAAAACTCAACTTTTATTGTAATCTTGGACAAGCATTCAATACATCCAAGTCAAAATCAATACACGATATAGATATCAAAATTAACATGTCTAGGTGATGTGAATGCTGTTACTGTACATTTTATTGTTTATCACTGAGTTTATAAAATATCACATAAATGTGTAATCATGATGAAAAAAGGTCTAATTTAAGTAAAGGAATCAGACGTAGGTAAATTTTAAATAAAGTTCATTAGGTACGTGGAGGAAACAAGCAACAGAGAAGCTGTAAGGAAGTACAGTGTGTAAGAAACAAATGCTTGACTTTGGAAAATGATTCAACCAAAACTGGAAATGCACTTTCCACATCTAAATTGTTCAGGAAATCTAAGCATTGTCGATATTATCATAAGGTTGATGCACATGTACTATTCTTTGTGGAAAAGAATAGGTAAAATAGAATCCCAATAGTCGTGAAGTGATTTAATTACAGCTGTTGAAAATTGCGAGTGAATATTACATTTCTAGGAAAGGTTTTAAGGCCATTATTGGATGATGCTGGCAATTCATGCATTGAAGCAGCCTTGTACTTAGGGGAATAACAACTCTTGCACAAAGGCTTCCATCTGAGTATGAAGAAAAACCTTTGGCATGCCAGCACCATGCCATCAAGCTTCGTAAAATGCATGATTACTTATTATGTCCAATAGGAAATGCTGACGAAAAAGAAGTTTTTTGATATGCCAAGGCAAATTACTGTGAACAATAAAGATAATTATACTAGAGGGCACGACCTCACAATTACAGTTTCTTTATGTGGTTATGAACAAGCCTTTGAAAGAGCATCTTCAGAGGCTGTATTCTGAGTGGCTTTTGTCTGGGAAATATCCTCTAATATCTTCTGTTGAACAACTTTGCCAGTGGGTTTTAAATTCTTGGGTGAAAATATCCCCCGAAACCATAAAAGGTTTCAAGAAGTGTTTTCTTTCTAATAGAATGGATGGGACTAAAGATGATTTATTACAGAAGATGAAATCGATAACAATAACAGTGATGAAGAGTATTGTATTGAGTGAAAATGAAGAAGACTATTGTATGAGTGATTAACTATGTAGTTATCTATGGGACTATGTAACTATGACTATGAGGCTATGTATATATATATATATTGTTCTGATAGAGCATCCCTTCTAGAGTATTACTCTGTCCTCGAGGATGCTCTTCTCAAACGTGGTTACCCTCCAGTCTTGGTCCGCGAACAGATCCATAGGGCGATGACGCCTACCCACATTGGATCTCATCCTCACACACCCACTATTCCTGCATCTACCCCTCCACTCACTCTTACAACACTTTTCGATCCTGGTATCCACGAAGCTCTCAAAACAATCCTTCATGCTGCCCACCCAATTCTTACCTCTTCCTCCCATCAGTCCCTCTTTATCAACCTTTTTGCCAATCCTCCGCTCCTCTCCTTCCGCTGGCCCCCAAATTTGGGAAATATCTTGTGGAGGAAGGAACTTCCCACTTCTACCATGCTTCTTGCAATAGGTTCCCACCCCTGCGGAAAACCTCGCTGCCTCACTTGCCCTATCCACCTACCATCATCTTCTTTCTCGAGTCCCTCCACCAACATCACCTACCCCATCACCTCCAGAAGCAACTGCACCACCCGTAACGTCATTTACCTCCTTACCTGCACCCTTTGTCCCGCGTTTTACGTAGGCCTCACCAGCAATCCGTTAAACATCCGAATGAACGGTCACCGGAATAGTGTTTCTCTCAGACGCCCCCTCCCAGTTGCATTACATGCTAATACCCACAATGTCCCCTTCAATAGTTGCTACAATGTTAGGATTATTCGCGCTTTACCCTATGACACTCCTGCCCCCCTTCTCCGACACTGGGAACTAGCACATATCCATCTTCTCGACTCTTTCTCTCCGCCTGGCCTCAACCTCCGCTAACCCTATTAGCCCCCTTACAATGTCTCCTTGTTACTTTGTAACTATTCGCACTCTACCTCATCACACTCCCTCTTTATTGGCTATCCACCCCTCCTACTCCCCACCTCCTCCAATCATCAACCTTCCCACATCACCCTGTCATTCCCCGCCCAGTGTGTCACTTTACGTTACTCTTTCGCTGAAGAAGGGCATAGGCCCGATAAGCTTGCGTGTGTTTTTGTGTTCGTGTGTTTTACGTGTCTCTTCGACGCCCCCAGCAGCCTGCCAGCTTGGTCCTCAACTTGGTGAGTGTCCGCTGGGCTTCCCTCAACACCTTGTTGCCACCCTCATCACTACCTTTTCTTTTCCTTTAGTTAATATATATATATATATATATATATATATATATATATATATATAACAACTTACGGAAAAGGAAAGGTAAAATGAATATATGGATGTCAACAAGGTGTTGGTATGAGGAAACCCAGTGAGCACTCACCAATCAGACGACTTCAGGTTGGCGAGGCTCCGGGGATGTCGAAGCGACACACGTAAAATAACACAAAACACAGAAACATCACAAACGTAAAGCTTTCGGAACTACTCCTTCTTCAGCTACAGAGAGAGAACTGATGGCGGTGACACTGGGTGGAGGCATGGGGGTGGAAGGGTAGTACGGAAAGGTCGAGGATTGGAGGAAACGGAGAGGGTTGGGGATGGGTAGGGTGTTGGAAGAAGACAGAAAGGGTGTGAAAAGCTATCGAAGGTTGAGGCCTGGGGGAGTGAAGGAGTTTAGGAGATGGATATGCGAAAGCTCCCACTGACGGAGTTGGGGAGCCGAAGCATTGTCGGGGAGAGCGCGAATGACTCTCACTGTGAAGCAGTTGTTGAACTTTAAATTATGTTTGTTCGCATGAACGGCCACCGGCAGCGGTCGTTTGAGAATGACGCTGTTGCGGTGGCCATTCATGCGGATGTTGAGGGGATTGCTGGTGAGGCCAACATAAAAGGCGGGACATTGGGTGCATCTCAGGAGGTAAATGATATTGCGGGTGGTACAGTTGGTGGTGGAAGTTATGGGGTAGGTGATGTTAGTTGTGGGACTGGAGAAGGAGTTGCAGGGGGGGTTTATTGGGCATGTTCGACATCAGGGTCTACCGCAGGGGTAAGATCCGGCAGGGTGTAAAGGCGTGGATGCTGGGGGTTCTTTCTTCCATAGAATATTTGCCAGATTAGGGGGACGGCGGAAGGAGAGCATCGGTGGTCTGGGAAATGGGATCTGGTGAGGGGAGGATGAGAGGATAAGGTGGGCGGCTTTCAGGATGTTTTTCAGAATGTCGTGGATGCCGGGGAAATACAGGGTGGTTAGGGTGAGTTGGAGGGTGGAATCGGTGGTGGTGTGGGTATTGAGGTGGGAGTTAGGGGTGGCGGGTGCGACTGCCCGCCGGATTTGGTCTCGGATCAGATCCGGCGGGTATCCACGCTGTAAGAAGGCATGTTCGAGGGTGGAGCAGTACTCGGACAGGGAATCTCTGTCCGAGCAAATTCTCCGCCCTCGTCGGGCTAGGGCATAGGGAATAGAGGTTTTGGTGTGGAGGGGATGGCAGCTGTTGAACTGGAGATATTGAAGGCGGTTGGAAGGCTTGAGGTGCACGCTGGTGTGGATTTTGTTTTCCCGGATGGAGAGATCGACATCCAGGAAGGTGATGTTGGAGGCAGAGGAGTGGTGGGTGAAGGAAAGCGTGGGGTGGGATGAGAGGCGTTGTAAAAAGGATTGTAGCGAGTCGGGTCCATGTGTCCAGAGAAGAAAAATATCGTCAATATACCTCAGCCATAGGAGTGGTCTGGGGGAAACGTCAAGAAAGCGTTCCTCCCATTCGCCTAAGAAGGCATTGGCATAGGAGGGCGCCATGCGAGTGCCCATCGCGGTACCTTTTATTTGTAGGTAGTGGCGCCCTCCGAAAGAGAAGTTGTTTTTTTGGAGCACCATTTCAGCCAGCTTCGTTAGGAAATGGGAGGATGGTCTTGTGTCAGGTGGTCTGGAGTCCAATAATTTTCTCAGGGCGGACAGTCCTTGGTTGTGAGGGATGTTGGTGTAGAGGGAGCAGACGTCTATAGTGGACATAATTGTGTTAGGTGGGAGAGGGGAAGGGAGTGATTTTAGGCGTAGTAGAAAGTGGTTTGTGTCTCTGATGAAGGATGGGATTTGACGGACGAGAGGTTGTAGGTGGGAGTCAACATAGGCAGAGATGCGTTCCGTGGGAGAATTAAAGCTGGCAACAATGGGGCGGCCGGGGATGTTGGGTTTGTGGATTTTTGGGAGTAGGTAGAAGGTTGGGGTCCGGGGTGTGTTGGGGATCATCAGGGAAATGGTGGAATCAGAGAGGCCTTCTTGTTTTCCCACGGAACGCAGATATGCAGAAATTTCGGAGGAGTGGCGGTCAGTGGGGTTGGAGGGGAGAGGAAGGTAAGAAGTTTGGTCAGATAGTTGGCGGAGGGCTTCGTCGTTGTAATGCGAGCGGTCCATTACCACGGTGGTGGTACCTTTGTCTGCAGGGAGGATAATAATTTTGTCGTTGCGTTTCAACGTAGAAATTGCGTGTCTTTCTGGTATCGTCAAATTGTCGTTGTGGTCAAGGAGGTCGGGAAAGTTGGGCTGGGCGACTGCGTGAATTATGTAATTAGCATATTGCTCGATGGGATGGAGGAGGAGGAAAGGTTCAGGACGTCATCTGGCTGGGCAGGGTTTGCGGTATGCGTGGGGGTGAGGTCCTGCGGAGAATTGGGATGCATCCTCGGTTCGCGGGTTGAAACAAAGGGAGACCTCCTGAGAGAGTGTAGTGGGGGTGGAGTGGGGATTCCCAAAAGGTCGGCCAAGGAGGGTTTTTGGGCGAGGAGAGGCGGGGGAGGGGGGATGTCGGACTTACCAGCTGGGAAGAAGGGGAGAGGTAGGCCGAGCTGGAGGTGGCGGACGCACATAAGGGAAAGTTTGCGTATGAGTCTGTATCGGTTGGCTGCGATATCCTCTGCAGCTCTACGGAAAATGGCGTCGAGATCAGCTGTGGAGTTTTGGGAATGATTGAGTTCGTGTATGAGGGTTAAACATTTCTCAAAGTGCATGTTAGAGAGTGATTTATAGTGGCGTAAGATTAGACGGACAATGTTGAGGGACATGAGGTGATATGTAAGGGCGAAAGATGAGCGGATAGCCGGAGGAAGGCCCGATAGGGGGATTCTCACGGTGAGACCTTTGGGGGGGAGGCCTAGTTCTAGGCAGCCATTGAGGAATTCAATCTGGCAAGTTAATGATGTATGTTTGCGGAGGTGATAACGGAAACGGCGGATATTTTCCATGGTGGAAGGAGAAGTATAAAGAATAAAAGATAAAGGCGATAGGAAAGTTGGTAAAAAGGAAAGGATGACAGACACGAAAGGATAAGGTAAAATAATATAACAACTTACGGAAAAGGAAAGGTAAAATGAATATATGGATGTCAACAAGGTGTTGGGATGAGGAAACCCAGTGAGCACTCACCAATCAGACGACTTCAGGTTGGCGAGGCTCCGGGGATGTCGAAGCGACACACGTAAAATAACACAAAAACACAGAAACATCACAAACTTAAAGCTTTCGGAACTACTCCTTCTTCAGCTACAGAGAGAGAACTGATGGCGGTGACACTGGGTGGAGGCATGGGGGTGGAAGGGTAGTACGGAAAGGTCGAGGATTGGAGGAAACGGAGGGGGTTGGGGATGGGTAGGGTGTTGGAAGAAGACAGAAAGGGTGTGAAAAGCTATTGAAGGTTGAGGCCTGGGGGAGTGAAGGAGTTTAGGAGATGGATATGCGAAAGCTCCCACTGACGGAGTTGGGGAGCCGAAGCATTGTCGGGGAGAGCGCGACACGCAACACCTTGTTGACATCCATATATATATATATATATATATATATATATATATATATATATATATATATATATATATATATATATATATAGATGTCAACAAGGTGTTGGGATGAGGAAACCCAGTGAGCACTCACCAATCAGACGACTTCAGGTTGGCGAGGCCCCGGGGATGTCGAAGCGACACACGTAAAATAACACAAAAACTAGTTCTCTCTCTGTAGCTGAAGAAGGAGTAGTTCCGAAAGCTTTACGTTTGTGATGTTTCTGTGTTTTTGTGTTATTTTACATGTGTCGCTTCGACATCCCCGGAGCCTCGCCAACCTGAAGTCGTCTGATTGGTGAGTGCTCACTGGGTTTCCTCATCCCAACACCTTGTTGACATCCATATATTCATTTTACCTTTCCTTTTCCGTAAGTTGTTATATATATATATATATATATATATATCTGTGTGATACATTATGCAATATTATCAATAAATATCATCATCATCATAGTTTATCTGTCCATGATTATTTAGGGTTAAACCTGGTTTTCCACATTCTTCTATTTTCTGCTGTGCTCTTCATATCTTGATAACTCTTTCCTTTTCAAATCGTCTATCAGCTGAAACCTTTTCCTACCTCTTTCCCTTTTTCCATCTAGTTTTCCTTCTAACATGTCTTTAATCATACTCTCTCTCCTCAGGTAATGTCCAACCCAGTTTCTTTCTTTCTAATAGTCTGTATAATCATTCGCTTCTCTCCTACTCTTTGTAGCACTTTATCGTTTTCATATATTTTACAATATTAAGGAGTTCGTATATTCAATATAAATATTGTCAATAATTATTCTACTAGTTAAATACAGTAAACCCTCCACATTGCAAGTGTTACGTTCCCGTAAACTCTCGCAAATGTAGAATTCGCAAATGTTGAGACCATAATTCAATGGGGAGAATGGAGTTAGGTTTATGACATGACAAAAAATCATGAGTGAAAAGGTAAATATATAAGAACAGACAAAAATCACTAAATAATAGTATACTGTTTATTATATAGTAATAATAATGATATAATAATAATATGGGGATGAAGTCAATCCGAATCCTCCAAGAAGGGCGATTGAGGTGGGTTGTGGCTGGTCGAGGTAGAGAGTATGGGCTGAAAAAACCTGGTGATGGTCATTTGTTTTGCTATTGTCTGCTGTTCCTTTTGAATTTAGAGGTAGGGGCCGAATGTAGCCTCAATCTCCCTCTTAAATTTGAGGCTCCTCTCCATTACAGGATCGCATTCCACCACTTTGTCTATCAACACCCACTGCAGTTTCATTATTTTAGCAAGAGCTTTGAGGTTGAGAGTAGACCTTGTAGCATCCTCCTCCTCCTCTTCCTCACTGTTGTTCTCATTGATGAGCTTGTCTAGGTCCTCTTCAGTCAACTCCTCTATCTCTTGTGGCTACATATCTTCAAAGCCTTCTCCTCCAACTTGATGTGCTAGCTGAGCGATGCCTTGAAGATCATCACCAATGGAAGGGAATTAAGTGAATTCATTGATGACCTCTGGCCACATTTTCTTCCAGCAGGCATTGATTGATGATAAATGGCTACATCTCATTTAGCGACTCTTGGATATCAGTGATGCAGTCCACAATGTTGAACAGGTTGTAAAATCTAGTGTTGGGTCTTCCTCGATTGCATCCAAAATGTGCTTGAAGGTGTGTCTTGCGTAGTTGGCTTTGATCTAAGGGTTGGATAAAAGAGGCTGTATTAGGAGGAAGGAAAATCAATGCCATGTTAGGATGTGCAAACTTAATGTCAAGCGGATGCCCTGGAGCTTATGAGGAGTAGGACTTTGAATGGAAGGTTCTTGGATGCCAAGTATTTTTCTACCTCATGGACAAAACAGTCCTGGCACCACTCCAAGAATAATGCTGCCATTACCCATACCTTCTTGTTTGCACGCCAATACATGAGCATCCGATTCTTATTCTTGCCCTTCAGCGCACAGGGGTTCAAGGAGCGATACAACTGCATAGGCTTCACCATGTAGTCTCCCAAAGCATTAGCACAGATGAGAAGTGATAAACAGTTCTTTGCTGCCTTAAATCCAGGGGCAGTCCGTGCCCTTTTTCAAAGAAATGTTCTTTTCCAAAATAACCCAGTCTCATCAGCATTAAAGACCTGTTGTGGCACATACCCCTTCTCCTCAATATGCTTACATAGCTACTCAGGATACCTGTGCTGCCTCATGGTCTGCTGATGCTGACTCACCAACTAACTGCACATTGTACAAGCTGTGCCTGTTCTTAAATTTGTCGAACCATCCCTTACTGGCTTGAAAATCACTGGAGGGTCCTGAGTCCTCACTCCTCTGCCCCTTAAAATAATCAAATAGCCTATTTGCCTTAGTACAAATGATACAGCCACTCAGAGGAATATTCTTCTGGGTTTGGTCTTCAATCCAAAGATTAAATGTTTTTTCCATTTGTTCTATTATTTTATCTCGCACTTGTGACATCATTTTTTGCACTTATCAGAGCACTACCTGAAACACTATCCCTGATCACCTTTTCTTTTTTCTTCATTGACCTTACTGTAGACTCGTTTATTCCAAAATGTCGGCCAACTGCAGATGCGCTCTCACTTGTAGTTAGTCTGTGTAACACTGCCAATTTCTCACTTACGTGCATCGCTTTTTTCAGCCTTTTTGGAGTAGAAGCACTTGCAGCAACTTGCATTAGCTTATGCTAATGGTAAATTTGCGAAAGAACAATAAATGTGGGTCTGGCGGTCTCATCTCAAGCTGTTTTGTAAACATAATGGTGGGAAACGTTTAACATTGGAATAAGGAACACATAAAAACGCACTAAATAGGATGTAAAAAATAAAACTATAAAATGTGATATGTACTTTATAAGAAATTCAATACACTATGCTGAGAATGTTCGCACTATATCTGGCAACACTGGGTCCGAGACTGAAATAGAGAGGAACAGCATGCGGCTGTGTAACAGTACCAAGATAACATCTTGCATCAAACTCGTGTGTTTGCGAAGCCAAGGGGTCGCGAATGTTCAGTACGTATACATTGGGTACATCGCAAATTTGAGAATTTCGTGAATGATGAAGTTGCAAATGTGGAGGGTTTACTGTATATTTTTGCATAAAAAGTTTTTCCTCTCCGATGATTTGAATTTTGAAATTGTGGCTTATAATTGGACCAATATAGTATTTGAATGCTTTGTTGACTGAGTTAAATGGCCTAAGCCAGTGCACAGTGGTTTCAATCACCAATCTAGCAGGACAAAAGTCATTGTGGTCCCTCTCGAAAAAATGGAGGTTCCAACTGTAATGGTATCGTAAACAGATTGTCCCGTCATTATTCAAACCTTAAACAAGTGTAATCTAAGATATGACAACGTTGCACAGCTGTAAAGTTGGATGTCGAGATCTCCGACCTTCCGTCTGTCACCAGATGGTTCATGACATTGTAAGGGTAAGGAGTACCTGCGAGAGAGTGTGAACGAATGGAACCTTTGATTCCAACTGCAAATTTTAGTTAAAGGTATGTGGCACCTTTTGGCGTAATACTTGTGTAAATACTGAAACTTGCACGTCCTTGCTGTCAAATAGTATTCTTTTAGGCAAATATAGTTCATTTTTCATTCCTTCCAAATCTTTAAATAGACTTATAAAAAAAACATATTGAGATAGAACTTCAAAATCTTCAGTATAGTGTAGAGCAATGCATGGGCTTAAAGGGCTTTAAAGCAGATCTTGCACATACTTGCGCCTTTTTCCTATATTGGCCCTTCTTTCCAAGGTGGTTAACACCAAGAGCCTTCCAGTGGGGTCTTGCTAATCAGCGAGAAGTATCAAAACTGGGATGACGCAAGAATACCGAACCAGATCGGCACCTAATTGTTATAAACCCCATCTAAAGGTAAATAAATGTTATTTCTGCAAATTTAAGTATTTTTAATCATTACTGCTGATTAATATTGATTTAATATATCTAAATAACAATGTTACTCTTGGAATGGAAGTTAAATTTATTATATTTAATCCGTTACGTTTAAGGGGCATAAACAGCATTTGGAACTTCGTGAAATCTGTTTATTAACCTATTTTACGAATTTTGTTGATATAATTTTAAATTGTTACTTTCTTTCTTTTAGGGGAAATCGCTATGTCGCACATGGGAGGAGTTGAGTTAGCGATGGTAAACCGTATGGAATTATATGAAGTACTGCGGAGGAAAAAGGTGACAACAAATGATATGTGTAATTATGTGCAGGAAAAATTAGGATTACAGAACTGTAGTGATGATACTTTAAGAGATATTAAGAAAACTGTGAGTTTGTCTAAAAGTGACTTTGAAAAATTTTGGAAAGTGTTCTAGGAAATATGATAGGTTTTTGCTGAAACACCAACACTGGTTAAATTCTGAATTAAAAGTTCCCGCGAGTGTTACTAAATTATTACCACCACAGGATGTCTCAGAGCCTACTCCATCTACTGCAAAAGTAGGAAGACCATGAAAATCCTTTGCTGAAGGTAGTGTGAAAACTAAGCGTAGATTGGTAGTCTCTTGTGAAGGATAGATCTAAAGAAGAACTGTGTTTTGCAAGTCAGCTTTCATTAAGGAGCTCAGGGAAAAGAGATACAGCATCAATTGTAAAAGAAATTACAGAAAGTACTCCAACAAAGGCTATGAAGTATAAAAAAGCTTATTTGTGGCTACATTTACCGCCAATACCACATACACCTGAGGAAGCTCTGTCATTTTTTATAGACAATAAGCTTACAAAACAACAATACATCAATATAAGATGAGAAGCCAAACAGAGGTGGTGTGATATTTATCCCTCGTACAGAGTCATATGGAATACAACATTATCATGCTACCCACCACCACAAGATGTGATAATTTTGGAGACTTCGGCCGAGATCAAGTTACAGGCCCTTGTCAATCATACCATTTCACATTTGATTTTGGCACAAGAAGAAGTCATTGCTGGTTCCATTGTGTCTAGTAATGAAAACACACTTACTATGATATTCAAATGGGGGTGTGATGGCAGTAGTGGGCACAAACAGTACAAACAAAGATTTGCATCTGGAGAAGAAACAAGAGCTCAGGATGACTCAGATATGTTTGTCATTTCTATGGTTAGTTACGTTACAGTTCTGAAAACCACATATTATGGCATAATCCCAGACCATCCTCCACCAGATATTGCAGGCCCATAAAATTATTACTTGAAAAGGAGACAAAAGAAATGACTGTAAGAGAAGTAAAAAGTATAGAGAAACAGATCAATGAACTCACCCCCACAGAAATCGAAATATATGGGAAGAAATTGAACATCAAGTCAGAATTTTTATTGACAATGGTTCACGGTAAAGTCTGCAGTGCTATAACTGACACCTCTTCTCAAACTTTTTATATTTGTGGCACCACTCCTAAACAGATGAGTGATGACAAGATAGTTAATGATGGTGGATGTTACTACTTACAAATTTGGTCTTTCTACCTTGCATGCCTGGATTAGGTTTTTTGAATACCTGCTCCACATTTCATATAGGCCAGAACTTAAGAAGTGGCAGGTTAGAGGGAAGGAGGAAAAGGCATCGGTGAAAAAAAGATAAGAAAATGTATGTGAAAAGTTCAGAAAGGAAATGGGTCTGATTGTAGACCAGCCGACACACGGAGGAAGTGGTAATTTCAATGAAGGCAATATAGCTCGCTGTTTTTTCCAGAACCCTGAACTTTCGGCAGCAATAACTGGCATTGACAAAGAATTGATTCACCGATTTGGAACTATTCTAAGAACACTGTCTTGTGGCTTCCCAATAAATGCTAAAGAATTTGATCTTTATGCACAAGAAAGAAAAAATCTCTACTTGAAGTTATATTCATGGTTTTACATGCCTGTCACTGTGCAAAGGTACTTATCCATGGTGCACAAGTGATTGAATATGAATTATTACTAATTGGCATGCTTTCCGAAGAAGCCCAAGATGCAAGGAACAAACACACAAGAAAATGCGTGAAAATGTTCAAGAAAGGACAAAATGCAAGATGTTTTAAATCTACTTCTGGTCACTTCTGATCCTTTTATCTCAGGTATTCGTTCTTTGTCCCAGAAGAATAAAAATAGCCTACCCTTGGAAGTCCAACAGCTCCTCAAAGAACCTCACATACCTGAACCCAAGGAAGATGAGGGGGAGAAGAAGGAGGTGGAGCCTGCAGAAGATGAGGTTGTTGCTGATGATGTTGATGATGACGACGATGATGAGAGTGAATAGTAATAGTAATTTTTGTGTTTTCCGCTGGTTATAAGTGATTATATTAATTGCCTTTTAACTCTATATTTTGCTATCATGTATATTGTATAAGGTATATATGATTAAGATGGATGCAGTATTTTATAAGTGCTTCTATGCAATGATAATTTAATTGCAATGTTTATGATAAATATAATTTATTAAAAAAACTTTTTGTTCTGTCATAATCGCTAACCATCATAATAAAAATATTTCTTAAAATAATTTTGTGTTAATCTCACAAATTTGGCCATTTCCCTTGTTTATGCAACATTAGTTTAAAATAAAATATAATTTTGTCCGCTAGATTCGCATTTGAAACCACTGTGCAGTGTTTCCCCAACTGGGGTTGGTGAGGATACTACTGGCCCTCCATGGTAAAAATAACATCCTCGCTACTGTGCTCCACAAATATATTTATTGAAATAATGAATAAGAATTTCACAAAATTTGAAGTGTTAAAATTAATAAAGATTGTTGAGTGCATATTATTCCTTGGTTATTATGTTAGATTTCCATATACAAGTTTCCCTCTCTTTATGCGGGCTTGCATTCCAGGAAAGTGATGCATAAAGTGAATTTGCATAAACAACCCATTTTTACTTTCTCCATATAGAGGAAAGTATTGTTTTCATGAAAAAAATCGACTTCAAGATTTCAACGGAAATACACATTTTGAGGTCCCTTGAACACGTTTTGACCATTTTCTTGATGTCTGTGTGTGTGTCATAGCTTTTTGTGGGTGCTCTAACTCAAAAACTATTAATCAGGTCAGCACGAAATTTTATATTTAACATTTTTACGCAAATCACAAGAACTGATTAGTTTTTGGTAATTATGGTCAACCAGAAGTGGGTGTTTACTAGTCACTTATCCGTTATTTTGAAATATTTGATAAATGTAAAAATGTAGTAGAATAAAAGTTGTAGGAAATTTAATTTTCTACAACCTTTTTTTGAAACATTTTTTCATATAATGCATTGTTTAAGAGATAGCTTATATTTTTAGCTGCCACCACCACGCCACCTACCGACGACTATTGTTTACAATTGGCGCTTAGTTACTTCCTAATAATGCTCCTTTTTCTTTTCTTAATTGTTGGAGCTTTGTGGCTATATCCAATATCAGATGGCTATGGTTTGAGTTAATTTATGTTCTTTGTCAAGTCTAAAATTTTCTCGCAGTTTCTTAAAATACTTATTATTATGTAACCTATTTGGAATATTTAGAAATATTACAGATATGGAGAAAGTCGTGTGGTGGCCACATCAGATTTTTACATATAAAAGATAGGGATACGTTCCACAAGCAATCCTAACTCCCCTCCAAGACCCTCTTCTTTCGCTCCATAACAACTTCTTATGCGCTAAATACAAACTTAAAAGAATTAACAATGTAAATTATACTCGCCAATAAAAGGAAGCAGACATGCACAAGTGGTGACATAATAGTGGAGGTTTAAAGTGCTGGAGGGTTGTCTTGGCCCAACAAAAGTTCTGCGGGCAAGGAGACAAAACTTCTCAAGAGTGCTCAAACAGTATCACAAGAAATCTGTCTCATCTCCACTCTACAATATTCTCTCCACTCTCATCTCTTTTACTGTAGTACTAATACGCAAAGCATAAGGGACAATGAGAGACTGGATGGTTGCCTTGTGGTGTAGTAGAGAACTTTCATGCATTTGTACTGCATAAGAGCAAATCAAAGACGCATAAAAAGAAATTCCATTATAGTTGTGACGTGTTGAAAACGACCTGCTTGAATTGCCGCCGTGCAGGGAGGGGAAGTTTCCCTCCGTCACCTTGACTACCCCCACCCCACCACTAACCCAACCATTTCATAGCTATGCTGTCAGTTCTCAATGTTTACTCTGCAGCGTCTATATCCCCTGCCGACTCCCATGGCGCGCCGGTCTGTTTCTTAGCGCTATACCGTGCTTTTGTTTAGATGTCTGTATCATGAGAACTACAAACGTTATTGGATTGGAGTCTTTTCCAAAAATAAATTTCAACGTTTCTGCACATTTTTCTCTCTCAATGTATCCCTCTATAGGTCTGTCGCATTCATAAGGGATTGATAAAAAGCTTAGAATCCACATTTTTTGTTTCTCTCTATTTTAATAGTGTTACAGAATTTTTAGGAAATTATAATAAACATAATCAGCATAAAATTTAATATGATATGATTGAACGTCTTAATTTAACTTAAACGACAATATCACTATAAATATGGCAACTGAGGGGAGGTGCCAAGTAGGGTGGGGGACCGTAACAGATTCCCGCTCAAGCTTAAGCCACGCCCATAGTACACAAAAAAGGTCGTCTTCAACGTGGCTCAACTATAGCAATAAGTTTGTCACATAATAGCGAATTTGCATAAAGCAAACCTACGAGGTCTAAGAATTAAATAACAAGACTGACAACACTGTAAAACATGTGGCAACACTGGATCTGTGGCAAGTGCAACCTATAGGTACATGTCTTAACTGTATGCAGTACCAAACTTGCCTTGATTGTGATTGCAGATCAGTATCACTTTGAGTTAATGCTTGTGCCGCTCGTCACAAAATTGGAGATAAATATTCTGAACAAAGAATCAACATGAAATTCTTGGTCAAATTCTGAAAAAAAAACCAACTGAAATCTTTAAAATGTTGAAGCAAGTGTATGGAAATGAGGTTATGTCCAAAGCATGTCTGAAAACTTTAAAATCGGATGAAAACATCGAAAAGGTAAAAACTCTAGTGCAGAATGATCGACGTCTTACTGTCAGAATGATTGCTGAAGAACAGAGTATCAATAGAGAGACCGTACGATTGATTATGTGGGAAAAATTGGGGATGACGAAAGTAGATTATGCATCATGACAATGTGCCTTCACATACAGCACCTTCCCTCAAGGCATTTTTGGCAAAAAATCAATCGCAGTACTGGAGCACTCCCCTTACTAACTGGATCTCGATCCATGTGACTTCTTCCTCTTCCTTACCATGAAGAATCACCTAAAGGGATCAAATTTCAAAATCGCTGAAGAGATTCAGAATGTTAGGACAACCGCTTTAAACACCTTGCAGGAGAATGACCTCCCGAAATGCTTTGACAGTTGGAAACGATGACAGAATTCATGTGTAGCTGCATGAAGGACCATCTTTAAGGAGACCACCACCAATTACAATAATGTACAATGTATAGTTGCTTGTAGGTATAGTCTCTTTATTTAATTTTCAGACCCTGTAGAATGGAGTATAAAAAACAAGTAGAATGATGTAGTCCGCAAAATGTCTGCAAGTTGAAAAGTGGTCTGCACACTCAAAAAGATTGGGAGCCACTCGCCTAAGCTATTGGAAAATAGGAGATTAAGTCTTGTAAATCTTCACTTGAATCAGGCTGCACAGATAAAGGTTGCAGAGGAAGAATCAGATAGGCAAAAACTAAAAAGAAGAGTTGGAGAGTTGCCCACTCGCCAGCTCTATTTGATATCCATTCTTAAGAAATGGGGTATAATAGGCACAAGGAGATGTAGTTACAGAGGCTGCTTACTCAAATTAGATTTACCGATGAAAAAGCATAGGTGAGGAGTTAAGAGAGGGGCCTGTATATGCTTGTCAACTCCTTAAATAAAGAGGCAAAGATATTCAGTATAAAAATATTAGGGAAAAACAAAAGGAATTACATTTTATAAGTGGAGAATCACATGTCAATGTTACCCAGGATGGGTAAATGTTGGAAGAGGTGGAACTTTTTAGTTATTTAGATAATAATCTGACATGATAACAGAACTACTTAGGAGATCATAACAAAAATAGGAGCAAAGGAAATATTTATGAGACAACAAGGGTTGCTGGAATGGAGTTTAAATCGAGATACCCAGAAGAGGTTAGTGAAAACTTTGATATGAAGTTAAGCATTATAGGGATGTGAGATGAGGACTATAAGACAAGGTGCAAGCAGATTAGAGGCTTCTGAGATGTGGGTATGAAGTTAAATGAGAAAAATGATTTGGACGGAGAAAATGAGGAAGTTTTCAATATAACTGAGGAAGAAAGGAGCTTAACAAGAGTGACAAGAAAGAGAAAAGAAACAGGTTGTTCAAAATTTGAGAGTTAGCGCTTTGTATGTAGTCTTAAAAGGATGAATGCTTGGAAAGATCCCAAAATGTAGAAAGAGAAAAGAAATACTGGATTTATTAAAAGAAGGGGTGTTTATGAGAAGATGGAGAGAAAGGCCTTGTATGCGAAAGAATGGGTTTGAGAGAGCACAAAATTTTTCAATAGAGAATTTTTAATGAACTCAAGTATATAGCCGACAGAAAGATAAAAATTTGGTACAATATTATGCATTTGTCTTCAGAGTGAAATACTATTTTTCTCGGTGTCAAATCACCGACAAATTAACTTATTTTGGGCGTAAATTTGAGTGGTAAGTTAACAAAATTCGGATTTATGATTCTGAATACATTTTCTTTCATAAGCATGATAATAATTAACACAAAATTCGGATTGATGGTCCCGAATAAAATCGCGTTTTCTTACAAGATAACTAATACAATGTACTGAATATTTAAGTTTTTATGAAGTTGCAATTACAGACAAAAAATCACCTGTTGCGCGATTGCCTATAAACATTCGCTGACAAAAAAACTCAATAAAAACAAAATATATGCATATAACTTCAAAACTCTTAGTTTCTAAAAGCAAATTACAGTACCTTATATGAGCATTAATGATAGTCTAATACCTCGGACACAACAAATTAGTTAAATGGCCTTAATTCAGATACAACTCAAAAACAACACGCATAACAATATCTACATTAAATTAAAAACATTTTTCCTTATTCATTTATTACTATAATATATGGCTAATGGAAACAACTAACAGACCAACAAAACAATATTTGGGCAATCAAGACAAATAGGATAACTTAATATTTTACTTCTTTAGATGCCTAATATGTATACATCTACGCTAATTACAAAAAAATTAAGAAATTATTACCAGAAAATTAAATGAAATATTAACGTTGAAATTTGAATTCCAAAATACGCTCGAGTAGCCGTTTGATGGGAAAACATTAACATTTACTTACGTTTCGTTGAAATCCACCGTATCCTCGAATTTTTTCATTTCTTGTTCCATTTTCGGTGTTAATGACATGGGTTTGGCATAATATCTTTACCTCTTTACACAACAAAAACGTTCAAATTTGAATTAACTGCCACTTGGATTCTTCAAATACTGGAAGTGGTATGAAAGCGACAAAAGACTGTGTTCCGGCGAACACCCTGACGACTTCCGCTCCAGTCATTCCGCATTGAAGTTATTTTTCACGTAAATTTTTATTGGCATTAATTCAGTCTCAAAGGAGACATGTAAATTATAAAATAAATGTATGCTATATTCTTTCTTATAAAGTCATTTATATTCTTTTCGGTGGCTCGTGATATTTTCTGAAGTCGTCTGCAACTTGCTTCGTTGACAATTCATTGTGATTGTTTTTAAAGTTAAAATTCGTGTTGGCTGAATGAATATGTTGAAGGAAGATAGTCAGTATTCTAAAAATTACATCTCACCGAAGTATCAGTAAGTTACTTGTATTAATTTTGTTACTGTCAAACATTAATTATCGTATCGCATATTGTTCACGATGGTTTAGCATCTCATGTTGCATTTTTCGATGTTTATTTAAGAAGCGTAAAATAAATTCAAATATGTCTGAATAATTTTAAATCGCTGTGTTGAATTTTGCATTATTGTAAGGTATTTTATCATTCGCTTTCTTAATTTAAACGTCTGTTCTATCCAGGTAGGAATGTTCGCAAACCTGAAAAACAAAATACGGGAGGAGACGGGTAGTGACATAGCTAAATTGGCACCCATTCTAAACAGCCCACCCAATACACAAACAAAAGGTCTCGGAGGAAGTTCTAATAGACACTCCAATTATGGCTCCACCTCTAGTCTGTCGAGTTTCACAGAAGCAGACGGTGGCAAAGAAGATGCTGTCAGCGATGGAAAGGTAATATACAATTTTTTTAAATCTATAATCATGTTCAAATGTGTAAATTATATTTACATCGGATGGCGTTCGCCTTGGAATGTATAGGTATTTTAGAGATATCCTTACGTTTATATTTCACCGGGAAAAATTCTTCAGTGATGTTTGTGATCTCCAAAAGAACCGTATATTTGAATTTTCAGGGTAGTTGCAGTAGCGGAAGAATGGCAGTGGGTGGGCGTGGAGAGAGGAGAGGAGAAGATGAGTGGACTCGTGCGTTGGAACGCAGGGATGCTGAGTGGCGACGGAAGCTTGAGGATCAGGAGGCCGAGTTTACGGCAAAATTGGAAGAGAAAGAAGCCGAATGGAGTCGTTCGCTTGACCATCTTACATCCGAGAAAGCAGTGCTGGAAGAAGAGAAAAGAGACGTTGTGCGACAGAAGCTAGCACTAGAAGAAGCTTTGAGGGAAGCCCGGGGTAAGTGTACTCGATATCTGTTTTCTATCATGGAGGTGGTTTTGGTGAATGGTGTGTACAAAAAGAAGTATATACTGCCACAATTATTGATGCACTATATAATCACCTTGATGCATTGCATCTAACTGTTGAGATGTTTATGAGTAGAGTTTATACTTCAAAATAGTAAGAAATAAGAGGTATGCTTTGCAGAAGTAGTTGATGCTCCAATTTTCATATCTGTAAACGGCAAGAAAACTGACAAAGAAATGTCAAATCATTTGGAAAATTGTGGAATATGTTTAAATATACATTCATGCTTTTTCTGCAAAAAATCTTTCACAATGATAAAGCATTGTGCTATATTGTGGTTTTACCACATTTGTTTCTTTCTATGTACCTTACAAATTTCTTTTTCTGCCATGTATTCTCAAGTATACACCTATGCCCTCACTATTAAAGCACTTTGTTTGTTTCAGTATTTTTGTGCATCTCTCAGAGCAATAATTATATATGATAAACCAGTTATTGAAAGAAACAAGTCACCTGCGGTTTTTCTCCAATATATTGTTATTAACATTTTTTATTGGTATAGTTTGTGGTATACGCTAATTAATTTGAATTCATGACATGAATAAAAGAGATTAACCACAAATTTTTGACATCAACATTTTGTGCTTTTGCTGAAGCTAAATCTGATAATATAACTTTAAATGCAAGCATATGATATCAAGATACTCCATTTTCATTGACACATTAAGGAATTATATCCAACAGTGAACTAACTGGGATATTGGGTAATTGGGCATGTCCCAGTGGATATGTAGGTTGCTGCTGGGTCTAAGAAAATTTCCCATATGGATAACATACTTTTGCTCTTTTTGATTAAACCTTTATTATCAGGACATTTTCTGTTGTTATTGATAGTTTGCCTATCATTATGTAATAATTAAATGTGTAGGATTGAATAAAAATTATTCAAAATTTTGGTATATCCTCTGCCATAGGCATTGGTTGTCCAGATCAGGGGTCCCCAAACTACAGCCTGCAGGCCATATCTGGCCTGATTTACCAGATATATTTCTTTAAGTGTTGTGTATTTACCAGCAGGCGTTTTCATTAGATATCATTTATGATATTTAAACAATATTTTCCAAGTACTTGGATGCAATATAGGTACTTTTAATATAGGCAAATGACATATTACAGATTCAAAAAAAAATATCTCAAAACTTGCCCTTTGAAATTTTCACAAAGCCCGATCAGTCATTTGAAAGGCCATCTCTGGCCCGCTTCATGTGGCCCTTTCAGTAAAAAGTTTAGTGAATCCTGATCCAGATGATCTTTTCAAGGTGAGACTGGAATGCAATTTATTATCTACTTCTATTTGCAGAGTATAAGAAGAAGGCAATTCAGTATCAAGAAGACATGGACCAATTAGAAGGTTTTCAAACTCAGGAAATGGCCAAAATTAAGCATTTGGTGAGTATTTCCATGATTATAAATTCCACCTCATCCTAGAAAAAGGATTTTCACAATGCACTTATTGGTTAAAATTTATAATGTGTATCGCATTCTCGGGAATACAGTTATTCTGTTTAGCTTTAAATAATCATGGATTTCAGAAGTATTCTCGCTGACAGAATATGAATGTTGTTAGTGTAAAATTAATCTGAGAACACCAGATTATCAGAAAATAGCGAGTACGATTATTACATTATTTCATTTCGTTGGTACAGAAAATGAGAGGGTAAGGCAAAATTAAATATTTCGAGTCGAAACATGTATGTCATACAAGACTGGCTGGGAAAATATTCCCAGTTAATCATCGACCAGCCCCACTAGAGAAAAAATGTTACGTAGACTCAGTAAATGTTGGCTCACCGAGATACCCAGAAAATTCCCGCAAAGCAGTGGGAGATGGAGGTAAAGACTGGCTCTGCACTTTTCATGAGCACAAGTGGGAAGGAAAAAATGAGACTTTTTTGACCAATGATAAATCAAGATTCTTTCAACTCGAAAGTTGATGCTATCCGAAGACCCTCCACACACTTCATGTAACCCTGACAGAAAGGCATTCATACTGAGAGGAGGTTTAAGTCATTCATACATCGCAACAGAAATGATATTTACGTTACTTGAGCGCACTTATCTGGCTTAGGGAAACAAAATTTTGAATGTGTTCAGCAAAAATTCTTGGAACACAAAGACTACCTGAATTTTCATTCAGAGCAGTTTGTTTAATATATTTAATTTGTGCTCATTGAAAAAGAAAGGTTACTTTACTGTGAAAAGTATAACCAAAATGAGAACATCTTACAAACATATTTTTTAAATCAGCGATATTCAACCTCAAGTATGCATATCCCTGGAGATATGCAAGATCTTTCAAAGAGATACAATATTAAGGATGTAAAAAAATAGCAAAGCAACTAATAATTATCTCACGGATAAAATATACCTAAATCATATCATTAGAAAGTACATATATATTTGTAGACTCTAAAATCGATGGATGCAGCCTTGACGTGGTGGAACTCCATATTCAGGAAAATGAATAAAATGTTTAGTAAAGAATCCACTTTTTCTTTACTAAGCATTTTATTCATTTTCCTTTGTAGACTCTACCAAATTATAACTTTAAAATATACCAGAAGTCATGAATTGCATTAAAAATATTTTAAGGGGTACACTGACTAAAAAGGTTGACTACCACTGCTTTAAACCTCTGGAAATTTCTTAGCATTTTTATGGATATCTAAATATTTTTACGGACACATCCAATTTTTATTCTTTTTTAAGGACTGTCCATAAATATACGGACGTTTGGCAACCCTGTTACCTACTGTAGCACAAGGTAACACTGTCAGACTCTACCCTTCCCTTTGTATCACGAAATTTGTGAGCAGTCTATAAGTCAGCGGTTTTGTAAATAGTCCAGCAGCTCAGAAAGAGTCGATACTGAGATACCACTACAGAAGTGATGTATATCACTTTGTTCTGAGGTATCGATTTCGTTCATTCCCCATATTTTTTCTTATGATATCACGTCCATACACCTCATTCTAATTCTTCCACTTAAGACCATTGTTATTCATTTGAGTGAAAATAGCCGGGAAGAACTTGACACATAAGCGATGGCGATAGATTCAGTTGAGCGTTTTAAGTACGATAATAATCCAACGACTGCACTTTGCAATGGCGATAGCTTAAAGAGTAATCGGCAAGCATGATCCATTCTCTCATTTGGCCATTCCCACTATACCGTTTCATATATCTTTGCGGCTGAGAGAGAGAGAGAGCGAAGAAGAGACCTTTCCAGCTTGTGATCTTACGGGAACCATTAGGAATGAACTAGATGAGCCTCCCCCGTCGAGATCTCATTCTCTCTCTGGCCTCCATTGTGCATACATCGAGTCTCCGGGTGCAGTGTTGCCATGTACTAACACCTTCGTTGTCCGAACAGTTAAGCCCAAGTCTCATGAACAGTCAAGCCCAAGTCTCATGCAAAAGAAGAGGTGTCAGCTCTTCCCGCTGTTACTTCCCAAAGCGGAAGACCGAGCAGGACACAATTGCATCGCTTGGAAGACAAAGAAAACAAACACTGGCCCATAAAGTGAAATCGCCTTCGCTGCTGTGTATGCTCCGAGAGGGGAAAACATACTAGAAAAGCGGTGAAGTGCAAAATATGCGATGTAGGGCTCTATATTTTCATGTTTTGAGGAGTACCACACCAAAACAATACTTTAAAAGTTGTAAAATATATGAAAAAGTAGTGTTAGTTATGTTTTATTATGATTTTTTATACTTTATTGTACTTTATTATAAATTTACTCGGAATTTGGGTTGTTTTCTTTTCTTTCAGTATATAGGACGTATACCCGTTATTACCCAATACCCTTAGGGACATTTAAATCCTGCGTTTAAAGGTTAAGGACAATAGTAAACAATAAATGTGGCAAAAATTGCTGTTGTTTGGAGAATCAGCAGAATCTGATTGCAGCATTGTCTCTGGGAGGGATACACCTTTCAATTAAATTCAGTCACTGCCCAGTCATCCACTTTTCTCTTAGGTGCTATGATTAAGAGCAATAATAAACAAATGTGCCAGAAATTGCTGGTATTTGGTGAATCAAAGGAATATGATTGCAGCACTTGTCTCCGGGAAGGAGATGGCAGTGAACTGTGAATAAGTGAAACTGCAATGGTTGAACCTGCATATATTGAGGGTTTACTGCATTTTAGATTATTATGACTTCTGTATAGTAAACTGAAATTTTTTTACTTGCTCACTGTTGAAAATTTTCTTTGCAGTTTAGTTTGTATAATTTTAACATGGCATCATGCTAGAAGGAATTAATGTTGATCACCTTTTTTACATTTGTCTGTCAGCTTCTTGTGAAGGAGCAAGAGCTAGAGGAAAAGAGTCAGCAGCTTAAAGAAAGTGAGTCACGAGCTGAGTCTCTCAGAATTGAGCTTCGAAATCATGCTGAACAGCTTAACAACCTTCAGGTGAGTGCTTTTTAGCCCTATTCATATATTTGGTTTGTTTTATGGTAAATAAGTTATACATAATGGTGACCATAAAAGAAATGATATAAAAGTTTCCAAGAAACTAGGACTATCAAGCTACCACCTGATAGTGTCTAGATGACTTTTAAATGAAAACTTCCATTCTTTATTCCATTGTTACATTTCCACATCCTTATTCGGCATGTAAGCCTTTTGTAATTTTCCTTAATCACAGCAGAAATTATGAGATTTGCTTCAAAGCAACTAATCTCTCTTAAATTGCATAGCATACTAATTTTTATATTTTAGGAATTTTTGCTGACGATGGGCTTTCATTCATGTATACTTGCTAATGGATTATGTTGCTTACAAGTGTTTTTTTCATAGATATTCCTCACAAGGTTTCTTGGAAATGGTGAAATCATATTGTTAAAGCTAACTTGGTAATAGGAAAAGCAAATGTTTAGCTACAAATGTAAAAAATAGTAAATATGCACTATGCTCTGATTTTATATAATTGAGCTTTATAATGTGCATGGCTGGCTTATTAGGTAAATTAGGCTGTACAGCCTTGTGCACAGGATTAGTTAGGGAGTACTTAGTAAATAAATTAATTTTAAGTGGATGTCTTAGGAAATGTTTTAATTATTAATATAGTGGTATAGTATAGTGTAAATTATTTCTGCATGTTACTTTATAACTATTCCATTAAATCTTATAAGGTCTACCGAGTGAATCATAAATATTTGGTATAATATGATGGAAGTTTGCATTAAATTGTGACAAATATTGTTAGCCCTTCCACTTAATATTTCTCACTAAATTTTATGATATCAGAAGAATGTGATTTGGCAGTTTTAATACCTGGGAATTTCTATCTTGATTCTGTTATACATATCATCTGAAAGCTGCTTTGTGGCCACCAGCATAATTCCAAAGTTATTAAGGCTTTCTATATCATCAGATCTTTTAAAATATCCTGAAAGGCAATTCATGTAATGCTATCTACTTCTTAATAATCCTGTTTGTGTTAAATCTTGGTCTCTGATTTGATCTTGTGTTTCATCCATTATGGCTATGCACTCACTGCACATTTTTGTATCTATTTACCTATGGGCTATTCATGCAGAATTCTTTTGCCAGATGTTTTTTTCATTCTTTATATTTCTAAGATGTTAATGCATCAATTAAGTACTGAGGCAAATTTTTTGTTCATTTTTGTTTTGAGAAAAGGTATGTCTTTCTTGGCTGTTTTGTATATTTTGCAATGGGAGATGTCTCAAGGGTTCTCACATCCATATTTCTTTTCAAAATTTTGCTAACAACGATCTTGCTGGGCTTGACATAAGTATTCATCTCTTCTGTGAAGTGTTGCAATTTTTAAGTTAATACTCTGACACAGGAAAACGCAAATCTAAAATATTCATGCTAATCACACCTATGTTGCAAGGCACATATCTCTGGTGGAATTTTTTGGTTTATGTTTTTAAATTTAAATGGGATTTTGAGCTTTTGACTCATCATTGAGAAGGAAACAGCAGATTTTGACCATTTGTCCTGAAGAAACCAGTTTGTTAGCATCTGTCGGGGCCTCTTGTTCCTGAATCCATGGTGGACTTGTATGAGATCTAATGTCAGCATTGCTGCCTTCTCCCGAATTACATCCACATTTCAAGGATCCAATGTCTGCACATTTATGTGGCTGCTAAGTTTCTCTGTTGCAAAGGTATGTGTGCATGAATTTTATTTTATTTTGCTCTTTTACTTTGCATTGCTTGTTGTGCTTTAAAAGTGGTTGTGCTAGATGGTGGTACCTGGTCATACTTTTTTCTGTCAACTATCACATTAATATTATTTGTGTGTTTCAGCTATTATTGGAAATCGTTTCATCTTGGAATATTTGGATTCATAACATTTCTTCATGCTTTGTTATTTTGTAACATTCTTGCTTGGTTTTGAATGATAAAGGTGGTGCTTAAAGCAACTAGTTGAAAGAAAACCCATCCTTAGACTTTTATCCTTTTGGGTTGGTATTCTTGTATCAAGCTATTTTCTAACCATGTTTTATATTAGAGGTGGGCTTATACTATGGCTTTCCTCTTTAGCTAACTACATTTTGTACTATTTTTGTCTATACTAAACTTTACTTTTCTAATACAGTTATTTGTAAACAAGCTTACCGAGGTAGAATTTCTGGTGCTTGTAGTTTTGCTGCCAAAGTTTTCCAAATACTCTTTCCTTTTTGGAATAACTTTCATTAATCACTGCAACATATAAAATGTAAAAATTCTTATTTTCCGGAAGAACTGAATCTTTGGCATAAATACAACATTAGCATTCCATTATTTGCTGTTAATATTTTATGAATCTCACAATGTAAAAATGTATGTTCTGTTATAAGAATGTAATCTAAGTTTTCTTGTTGATTTTCTATTTTAATATACCGTATTTACTTGTATATAAGTCACGCCACTTGAAACTAAGAAAAGAATTCACCTGATCATAATCTACACTTCATGTGGCCATCTCAAAATTTTTTTAAATAGACTGTGTATTGTGCTTTTCTGCTCATTATGTCAGGATATTATTTATGTATCATACAAAATATATTTCAAGAATTATAAAATCGTATGGGAACAACATGTCAATAGTCAAAACAAAGAATGGCAGTGTAAATGTTAATTAAGGGGAATCTTAAGAAAGTTGTGTTGCGGGAACAGCTAAGAGCCAAACAACTGCCTACCTATTAGTGCATCTTTAACTATCGTACAATCGTAACACAATTAGGTTGCCATAGATGGTTTCTACCTTTCTCCTCTCGTTTCTTTTTAAAAATCATTTACTCATTACCCATCAATATGTCTTACAATAAGTACTGAAAGTTTACTGCAAAGTTGTAGCAGCTGCAGAAAGAACAAACAATGTACAAACTGTGAGAGAGTTCTTTCATTAATATAGAAAATGGTTAAAAAATTTACACTTGGCAACTCAGTCTAATACCATAAATGTTAGAAGGTGTTGCGGGAACAGCTACTTGATTTTACTGAGGTTTTTGCACGTAAATAAACATTGTTATGTTTATTTCATGAATTATTGGTAATTTTGTGGATATTTCTTTTTCTTTTCATAATGGAGGTTGAAAGATTGAATAAGGTTATATGAGAACTTTTCATTTACCAAAATTTCCACTTTCCGTCTCCCAATGCTCTCTCTTTCTTACCGCCTCCCATTTGAATATAATTCCTTACTGGCTTCACTTCCAAATCTAGACATTTTTTCACCCACTTCTTTCCGTAATCTATTACCTGCTGCGTAATCCTGTTTTTCTATAATATTTGGCGCTCTCTGTGTTATGATCATTTCAATTGCTGGTAATATTGTTAACTCATCTTATTTTAGTTATTTATTTTAATGTTATATTATTTGTTATGGTTATATGTTTCAATGTAATGAGGCCTCTGTGCTGTTTTTGAAACTGAATAAATAAATAAATAAATAAGTTACTTAAAAATTAGAAGTTGGTAAGGCAAGGCTTCAGATCGAGGTTACGGGCAAGGCTACACTTAGAAATATGTTCAAATCAAGAGATGATTTCACCGTTTTTAAAACATACCTCGTTTAATTTTTGACCCCCTAATTTTTTGCTAAAAAATAGGTCTCAAATAGTCCCAACTTACGCAAGTATGTACGATACCTTTAAAAAAGTTCTCTTTCTATATTATATTTCCAAAAAACCATCCCTTCCCTCTAATACTACTACTATTTGGTCTCACTCGCATACTTTGCTTATGTACTTCACCTCCACCCTCCATACATCCCATTCTGCTTGTCTACACTCCAATACTCCTCCTAGCTGTAGTTGACAATGCCTTGTCATCCGGCGGATTATGGAATCTTTCTCACAGTACGGTGACAATTCCTATGAAGATTACCAATAAATTATCTCCACAGGCCCATTATCGATTATGATATTTCTTTCCCTTTATATTTGTTGCGTTGTTTATTTAATGTTTTTATATGTAACCTACTAGATATTGAATCATAAGAGCCATCTAGTGGTGATCCAGAAAATTTAAAAACTGTCTGACATTGTAGATTCCAATTTTTTCCCCAACGTTAAAGTTGAATCTTCATTTTGTAATTGTCAGAATTGTAAAAAAAAGTGTGGCTTGTATTCAAGTAATTACAGTATTTTAAATTATAAATTTTAGCTTCAAAGCATTGTATTATGGATCTTTTTCTATTTCTATAACCCAGTGTTGAGTTCATTATTCCATATGGTAATTCTTATAAGCACTTCATTGTTTTATAGTCCAAGAAAGTTAGTGATTGCAAAGCTAAATGTTTCTTTAATTAAAAAAACTTAGACTTTTGTGGAATTATATATTTTATAAGGAAAATGCTAACTTTCCCCTATGTATGAAATCCTTTTGAAATTATGTATACCTTAAAATTATGTAATATTCATAGCAATTCTATCAATTTTTCTAGCCTATTGTTTACTATCAATTTACTCATGCTGTAATAGTAGAAGTGTTCTTTAGTATAATATGTCCCTTTTCGAATGTAATTAATAACAGCAGCTAAGCTGTTACAGTTTTGAATGTGTAGAAATAGATGTAGTTTGCATTTAATAATATTATTCTGAAGTGTTGCTGAAAAAGTTATGAAATTTAAGTTTATGTTAACACTAAATAATAACTTAAAATAATGGCATATACGTAATGATATTTTTCGAACTTGAAAGGTTAAACCTGATTTTTAAAATTTGGATTAAAGTATTTGTTTTCTGCCATGTCTATAGGAATGAATGTGTTCCTTGTAATCTCTATTAATATAACCCACATTTTTCTGAAAATGCAGTCATCTTTATCATTTACTACTGTTTCCTCTTAGATTGCATTGACTCAGTTTGTGATGTATATGAATTAAATTTAGATTGATAAAATAGTGGATTTAAAATAAATAATCATCCACTTTTCTCATGTATCCAGTTATCTTCATATTTTATGCTTTATTAATATTTATATATTCATATCTTTGTTTCGTTTACTGTTTCTACATTCTTATTTGGTGGATTAAAATAGTTGTATTGTTAAACTCGATAGAACAGATTTTATAACACTTTAACTGCAGACACACTAGCAGGTTGCATATTCTGATCAGTTGTTGTGACCCACCCATGGCAAACCATTATTTTTATCAATAATACACTCAAACAATTAGAAATGACAACAATCAAACCTGGATATTTATACTAACTATGTTTACTAATTGATTTACTCTTTTATTTTCAAACCATAATCCCTTATAAACATTTATCTGTGTGGGTCACCCGAATCATGATGGTGGGGCACTCATTGACCCATGGGTCATAGGTTGCTGACCACTGCTCTAGAGGGTAAAGGGTTTTACAGAATCTGGTGAAATTTCACATTTATATAGTCATAACATGGAATAGAAACCTAGCTGAAATGAACCAGATCACATAACAAGAGAAAGGATAGTTCATTCTGGTTGATTTTCACAAAATATGGATTTTGTCAAAAATAGATCCATGGATTTTAATTAAATTCATCCAATTATAGAGCTTAATGTCAAAAACTACATAAGCTGTTTGTTTCAAAAATAAGAAAACATGTTGATATAAGCAGTGAAGGTTTTGTATGGGCTAGAAACGTACACATATGAGAAAGTTTGTGCTATGTATATTGCATTCATTGTTTATATTTGGAGTTCCATTTGTTTTATCTAGTAGTAAATCAAGAAAGGTGAGGAAAAATGACATAATTGAGAATTGTCTGTATATTACATTACCATTACCTTTCATTCGGCTTAGAAAAAATAACAGTTTGTAATAATTTTCAAAATTTTCACTCGCTAATTATGTTAAAAAAGTAAGATGCATTGTGCGGTTTATAATAGAGCATCTTGTAAAAATTGTCTTGGTAGCTTATTTTCAGTGCAACTGTTTCAACAGTTGTCTCTTAAGCTGCAAATATTTTTCAACCCTTGATTTTCTGTAAATTGTAACTTACTTTTAACATCCAAATGTTTCAGTCTAACTTGCTATGAACTTAAAATCTGGTGAGTGGATTATCTTTCAGTAGTTTGTTTGACTTTCATCTAAGACTTTTTGTCTTTTAAGTAGTATTTGTAATTAGGCAAATTCATGGAGTTCATGGGTTACAATAGAATATTTTTGTAATTGTAATATTGTTTGTTTATGCTTGTTCTACTCACATGAAATAATATTATTATTAAAGTTCAGCATGATATTTGGATATTGTCTTTAAGTAACTTGTTGGCCTACTATTTTTAATCTTATTGCTGTATTGAAGTTTTCAAATGATTTTAATTATATGGAAATAGTATAGATGAAAATTCTTTTATCCATCGTGAAGTAATTTCTGAAATTGATGTTCAAATTTATATTTCATAGTACAAATTTATTACTACCATATAAATCTTTAATTTGAAATTTCATGGAACTAATTTTTAATACTTGGAAAGAAATTGCAGCGCATTTAAGTATGAGTGTAGTTTATAAAATTGAGATCTAAGCTAATTCGGATCCAGTTACATTACTTGTGAGAAATTGTTCTCAATTAATAGGGCTTAGTGATATAAAACAAATGTCATTTAATTTGTAAGAAATGGCAAGAACTTGTGATATGATTTTTAGTTGGTAAAAGATGTTTAAATGTGGTGCATGTGGGTTGTTGGGGACGCATGGCTGGCTACAGGATGAACTTGAGGCTCTGCGCCACACAACTGAGCAGAAACGAGGGGAGCTGTCCAGTGAGCTCCAGCGCAGTGAAGAGGAAGTGCGTCACTTGCGTGGACGTGTCTCGTTGTTGGAGGAGAGACTAAGAGAAGAGGAGAAGAGTTTTTTGCTGCAAACAGAAGGTAATGAAGCTAATTATTTTATTTTGCTTCTTCCATAAAAATTGTCATAATATGGATACTCAAACTTACCATATTTTCTGGTGTATAAGATGCATTTTTGTCACAAAAATGTGTCCTAAAATCATGCTGTATCCTATGCAACAAAGATTTAAATGCTGATAAAATATTTTGCTTGTTACTATAGAAATTGCCAGCAAAAGCGGACGTTTGTAACTCTGTCATCAATATTAATAATATTTCTTTCCCTTTTTTTATTTGTTGTGGGAATTACGTAATATTTTTACGGGTCACATCCTGTGCATTGAATTACCCAGCCATTCAGTGAATACCTAGTGAATATAAATGATTATCTCACATTATGGATTTCTCGTTTCTTTTTCTTGCATATAAGCCGCATCCTTGATCTGTAGATTAAAAATTTATAAAAAAAGTGCAACCTATATGTGAGTAAATGTGGTATATTTTGACAATTATTAAGCTAATAGATGCTTTTCTACCAATAATTAATTTACTTTGTTGTTTTTTGTCCACTGGTGAATCTTATGGCCTTATCCAAATAAATCTGATTTTATGAGTAAAATATTTTTATAAGTGGAATATGCCACCTTCTTGAACTTCACAAATAATTGGTTCCAGAAACCTGATGTGAAATGCAACTTCTGTTTTCCCCATAAGATGCAATGTAATAATGGATGTATGGTTCCCAGTCAACCTAAAAAATTCACTTTTTTATTATTAATACGGGTTTCCCTCTCTTTATGGGGGTTTGCTTTATGCGAATTCGCTATTATGCGACAAGCTTATTGCTACCGGAATTTCTTTGTATGCATCTTTGATTCACTCTTATGTGGTTACGTGGCCAGTGCAATACAAAGAAAGAAATTTCTCCATTACATCACAAAGCAGTATCTCATTGTCTCTTATGCTTTGCATATTAGTACTACAGTAAAAGAGATGAGAGTGGAGAGAATATTGTAGAGGATATGAGATGGAGATTTCCTGTGATACACTTTGAGCACACTTGAGAAGTTTTATCTCCTTGCCCACGGAACTTTCATTGGGCCAAGACAACCCTCCAGCACTTTAAACCTCCACTATTATGTCACCACTTGTGCATGTCTGCTTCCTTTTATTGGCGAGTATAATTTACATTGTTAATTGTTTTAAGTTTGTATGTAGCGCATAAGAAGTTGATATGGAGCGAAATAAGAGCGTCTTGGAGGGGAGTTAGGATTGCTTGTGGAACGTATCCCTATCTTTTACATGTAAAAATGGGTTCTGTTTATGCGAATTCACTTTATGCGTCACTTTCCTGGAACGCAACCCCCGCATAAAGAGAGGGAAACCTGTAAGGCAATTTAACATAAAATAAAAGAAAACATAACAGCAAATGAAAAACCTAGCATCATAAAGTGAAACAAATTCTTTTAATTATCTTCGAAACATGTAATAGTTAATGAAAACCCATTATTACATAGCGATTACACTTCTTTCAACACTTGTGCAGTTTACCTTCAGCACATTTTCGCATGTGCTTTTCGATCTTCTTTTTTTCATTCAATGGAAACGCTTTAATTTAAAATGATGAACTGCTGAAATGGAATGTTGAGTATATGATGCACAGATGTTTTCTTGGGTTCTGCAGCAAACATTTCCAAACTGCAAAGAAAACATTAGCATTAAAAAGTAGTAACATTTCTTTTATTAATTATGTTCAAAATGTGTAACACAAAATCAAAACCTAGCTTAAGAAAGTGATAACATTTCTTTTAATTGTTCAAAATACATCACAAAAATAAAAACATGCATTAAAGTGATAACATTTCTTTTAGTAATCACATTCAAAATACTCACCAGAAAATCTTATGTTACAAGATGATATCAATTCTTAGATTTACATTAAAAATTTGTAATAAAAAATGAAAACCTAACAAAACAAAATAACATTTCCTTAAATTACGTTCAAAATACAAAGATAACCGCAAATGAAAACCTTACATTCCAAAATTATGGCATTTCTTTAAATGTCTACTAAAGTTTCATCATCGAAAATAGCGGTGTTGGCAGTGAAGTTCAAACTGAGCTACGAAATAATTAAGTTGAGAGTTATCACCTTTGTTTACTTCGATTACTGCTAATAATGAGCTTTATAAATATAATAGAATAATAATGTCCTTTTCTAGGGTGCCAAAGTTTAAACTGAACTTTGAAACAAAAAAGTAGAGGGAGTTCATGTGTGTTGGCATCGCAAATGCATGACATGAAATGCAAATAATTGGTTAGAAACAAGTAATGGTCATAAAAAAATTTGTCACGAATTGCATATTTGCAAACCACAAACATGTGAAATTCAAAAAGGTAGTGTATGTCCTTATTTTTAGGGGTGTCTTATACACTGGAAAATATGCTAATCTTTTAAGATAGATTCTTGGTTCCAAATTCACTTTCAAGTATAATTTATTAATATACAAAATTTTATTGCATGCTTGGTTATTTCAGGGAAAATCATAAAATTATACAGAATTGTTGGTTTTAGACTCTAAACAATGTATAAAAAACATGATTTGCTTAATCTGTTAAACTTATATGTATAATGATGAAGCAGAAAATGACTTTGCGTAGGATATTCTAATCATGTAGCAGGATAACCTTATTTTTAATCTTCTAATGCAGAAGCTTTGAGTTTGCATTAATTCAGTTTGTATTTTGTGTTTATTGGCTGTGAGATAAAATCTTATTCTTTCATACAGTTATTATTATTATTAGTAAATGAAAATGAGATTTATAATTACTCACAACATGAACAAATTCATAATTTTATGATTTTATTAACCATTCCAAAAAAGTAAGTTTTTGAAGAATATACTTTTATTTGTGTGTGTGATAAATGTTATTACACCATTCCATGGTGATAACCTGCGTTATAAGGCAACTGTGATATAACCAAGGTCACAGTCATATTTACGGCTGGACTTTCTTTCCAAGAAACGTGGAGAAGGGAAGACCCATGGTATATTTGAATCCGCAGTATAACCAATGGCATTATAACTGGGGTATGTTGTATATCAAAATGAGGATTATCAACTCATGAAACAAAAACTTGTGATATATAGATTTAATAGAGTAATTGCCCAGCAAAATTAATAAATATGGATGAATAAAATATTAAGTTTAAATTAAGACACTCCATTCTCCTCCCTCCCATTCTCTCTCACTCGCACCTCAGAAATATAGATATCTCTTTCAGCATGATACATATACAGTAGACTCTCATGCAACACAGTAGTTATATTCCTGAAACCACCTCACTACGTATGAATTGAATAACTTATGGGAAAAATAGGCTTACCTTCTCAGAGTTTGGTAATTTATATACTATTTATATGCAAAAATGTAAGATAAAATAATATTTAAAACAATAAAAGCCGTTTCAAAGCTTTATCTTAAAACAATTCCTTACAATCAATCAATTACCACTGATTTGCTTCTCTTTGCCTGTTACTTCCAAGGTGGTGATCTTGCTCTCATCTCAACTCTGGTTAATATACTTTGTGAGGTGTTATATTGTTTTATAATGGCTGAAGTAGGTCAATCAATATTCGTCATCAACAACAGAAATATTTTTAAAGTGAAAGTAATATTTCTATGTTTCGTATATTTTTTATTTTTGACCATTTGTTACCCTTTGACTAATAGCTCTCAGTAAATGACCGGTCAGCTGGTACCTCAAGCCAAAACTATTAATCAGGTCAACACAAAATTTTGTATTTAACATTTTTATAATACTCAGAAGAATTGATTAGTTTTTGGTAAATATCGGTCAACCGGAAGTGGGTGTTTACTCTTGTCACTTATCTGTTATTTTGAAATGTTTGCTTTAATATTTGATAAATGTAAAAATGTATTGAATTAAAAGTTGTAGGAAATTTAATTTTCTATAACCTTTGTTTGAAACATTTTCCATATAATGCATTGTTTGAGAGATATCTTATATTTTTAGCTGCCACCTACCGACAACTATTGTTAACAATTGATGTTTAGTTGCATCTTAGTAATGCTCCTTTTTCTTTTCTTAATTGTCAACCGGAAGTAAATATTATGTAAGAGATATCTTATATTCTTAGCTGCCACCACCACGCCACCTACCGACGACTATTGTTAACAGTCGACACTTAGTTATGTCTTACAATTAGTAACGCTCCTTTTTCTTTTCTTAATTGTTGGAGCTTTGTGGCTATATCCAATATCAGAAGGCTATGGTTGGAGTTTATTTCTGTTCTTTGTCAAGTCTAAAATTTTCTCAGTTTCTTAAAATATTTATTATTATATAACCTATTTGGAATCATCAGAAATATTACAGGTATGGAGAAAGTCATGTGGTGGCCACATCACATTTTTAAAAATGAATTTAATAAATGTTACCGTTAATACGCTAATATGTCCGGATCAACTGTCCATTGCTGAAGATTAGTAGAGCGGAAAAGAAAATAACCCATTTGTTCACTTGTCTATGCTCTAGCCGAGGTCGGTAATAATCATCTCCATGACAATCCGATAAAATGCAATTTAAAACTATGTTTTAATAGAAATTCAAGAAAATTTCGATCAATTATCAAAATTTAGTGATAAGAATTAGAATCTGCATTCTTTTCCCCTTATAATATTGCAAACCTTGCTCCGATATCACAATTTTAAGATATTTTAATGTATTAAAGAAAATATCTTTGCATGGTGGATTTGAGATTTTCTATGTAAAATAAATAGAGAAAAAACTCCTGTAATCGAACCTGGGACTTCAATCTTCGCTAAATAAAATATAGCCCAGAGGTGGGCCCTGGCAGCAGGAGCCTCATACCAAGTTTCATGAAAATCGGTCCATTGGTGCAAAAGTTGTTAGTAGGGGACACACACATACAGGACCATTTCATAAGGCTATGTTTCCTTTGGAAACCAGCCTTATAACAGTTTATACCACACATGTTTAACTCTTAACCACTGCTTTTAGTGCTAGGATAGTTCCCATGCCCTATAACTTCATTCAAATAATGAGTTTGAGTTCTCTGTAAACATTCAGCTAGCTGCTTCATTCTCCTTACGATGCAGTTGCTGAGTCTCTTCCCACTTTCTTTATTTCTTCCAAACACAGTCATTGTGGCACTCGAGAACTGTTTACAAATAACATTGCATGCATACGATGTATGAGAGGGAGAGTGACTCATCTCTAGTTGGCCCCTATTCTCCTTCTCACGATGCCTTAGTGACATTGACCACTACTAATTCCTATTGGTTGAGAACACTTCTTGTGTTCTGTAATCTCTTTAGAAACCAACTCCACGTCTTCTCATGCTTACCCGTCAGAGAGTGGGCTACACTAGCGAATCTCTAGAGCAGTGGTTCTCAACCTTTTTTTGATTGCGTCACCCCATTTCAGTTCTCCATCACCCCGTTTACAGTCATTTCCTTCAAGTCATCTTTATAGATAAATTGAGCTTTATCTACCACATAAAGATAAAAAAATTTGCATTTAAAGAAGCAGAGGAAGATATTCTTCTGGTTTTACTTATGTTTATAAGACAGAATATTATACACTGAATTTATCAAATATTTGCGTCACCCCTCAATAACTCTCGCGTCACCCTGGGGTGGTATGTCACCCCGGTTGAGAAACACTGCTCTAGAGGCTCAGAGTATCGGCTTTAGTTGTCAGCATCTTTCTAGTTTACAAACTGAAAGATCTTGGGATCAGTTTTGAATTGATGTGTTATCATTGAGCTTATTCTTTCTAAAGACGGGATTTCCTTATGAAAATTATAGTTTTTTAAAAATTACTTTCATAGAAGAAATAGCACGAAATCTTAAATAAAGAAAGAGCTAATTTCTGAAAGTGATTTAGAGACACAAAATTGTTAGGAATTGATAGAGAATGAGGATGAAGAAATAGAGCAAATCATTTTTACTCGCCTCAACCAGTGGAGCAGACATCGTCACAGCAGACAGAATTTAATTTTGCCTAACTAAAACATTTAGAAAAATATTGTATTCAACATTTTCTTAAGGTAAAAACCTTTCCCTTTAATAATGTGAAAGCCAATAAAAAAAATCAAAAACTTAGTACAATATAGCAAATATCGCAGTGTGGCATTAGTCCGTACCATGCACAGAGGCTGATGATAGTGTAAGAAATCAAAGTCCGTACCATGCACTGAGGGGTTAAACAAGCGAGGGAAGAATTGCTGAGCAAATTACATATGGCACTTTTTTCTTTTTGGGATTATGACGTCATCATAAGATTACATCTTTGGTTGAGTCGACGGCCTTTTAATATAGTCTATAAATTCCCCTTATATCAATTCTGTGTAATAATATGTTTCTCATTTAAAAGCAGTAAACTCATTGCTATGGCAGTTGAGATTTCCCATTTTTTAAATCATAAATTTTTCCCTCTTTTTTGCATTAAAAAACAATTGTTCACTCTCATTCAACACAGATTTGAATTATGTTTTAAAAAATTTTGAACCTCAGTCTTTCAGCTACAGAACTGTTCATATTATGAGCTCCTATCTTAATTGTAACTAATTTTAAAATGCAAATTTGTAATGTCCTGCACCAATATCATGCTTGTTTTACAGCGGTAGAATTGAAATCAAGGAGGTTGAAAAAAACATTGATTACTTCTCAGCAGCTCATCTTAGATCCATCAAATTTATATCATGTTTAGAGAATCCTATCCTGAAAATTTGGTTTCACCAAGTTGCAGGATTCGAGTGACATTGGCCGAACCGCGATTTTTTCCAAAAAAAGTGCTAAAAAGCAAGCAATGAATGGAAAATACATACTCAGAGTAGGCATATAATGTTAAACTATTCTCCATTTGAAAGTATTGGACTCTCAAATGCAGTGAAAATGAGAGTTGTCATGGTAGCTTACATTTCTCTTTAAACCTTAAAAAATCACATTTTTGTCTGATTCTATACACATTTTATGTTAATGTGACATGGATTAGAATTCTCGCCAAAAAATGAACTTCTTCCAAGCATAAAACCATCCAAATCCTTAGTTCATACCATGCTTCTAAGTAATTTTAAAATGCAAATGATTAATACACTACATTCATCCTCATGTTATTTAAATGGAGAAAATAAATGCTCCTGGAATTGAAGCCATGATCTTATGATAAACAATAACATCTAAAAAGGTGCAAGAGGTAGACACCAGTGTATTGCAAAAAAATCTTTGAAATCATACTTACCATTCTCGAGTTATCCTGCATGACTCACAAGAGGACTAGGGACAGTTTTTATTGTATTTGGATTGTCACATTACTCATGTATTTAATACCCTGTATTCTAAAATGAATTAGAATAAATGCACGATTTTCGAGGAAACTTTCGATTTGGCAAAGTATTAAAGTTATTTTTGCATATTTATGATTTACTTGATGTAATAATCAAGCTTATATATTAAAAAATAAATGCTGTTCATTGTGAAATAACGGAAGGAAGCTGTAACTTCATTGGATTTCATTTTCAAAAAAAACTTGAATTCACTAAATAATGTTATGTAGCGTATCACAAAATTTCCCTTAATAAATTTACTATACGATGATGGATTCAACTCGCTGAGTCATCATCACAGTAGGATGAGACTATGAATTAACATTATTTTGTGAATGAAAGTTTCTTTAGCACCAGATGTTTTAATTTAAAATGTAGGCCATCAATTAGCTCTTGTAACATAAAATTCTAATGATGTAAAAGCTTTCATTCTTTAGCAGGGATATTTTTCAGTCTTTTTATTTCAAATATCTTGTGAATAGATGGTGTAAATGGGGAAAACAGCATGAGCTCAAAAGCAGCTGCCCTGCTTTCTGAGAGGGCAAGACTGGAGAGGGCTCTTGAAGAGGCTCATGAACACGTGTCTGAAGTTAAGGCTTCATGGAGTAGGAGAATCGCATCACTAGAAACACAGGTTGGTGGAGTTGATTCTTTTTTCTACTAAAAGGCATTTTTATAACCAGAAATGAAACTTTTATTTAATCACAATCTATTATTTTTCCTGTTTTATGGCTGCTTTATTTTTAAAAAGTTTTGCTGAATTAATTATGGAAAATTGACGGTTGCCTGAGTGTAGTAAGCACATGACATTTACTTCTGATGGTGAAAGGTTTCAAGCGTAATTAAATAATCTTAAATTTGCTTAAATTATATGTCATAAAATAGAAGCATATTCATTGGTGGTTTGCATTGTAATAGATGAGGGAGTAGTACAGTTGCTTCTCTGTTTCAGAACTGTGGAAAGAGACATAACTCATAATGATGCTCTGCCCAAAAAATATTGATTGTTATTCTTAAACTGTAGCTGTCAAAAGCTAAAGTTGCATCACTATCAGCAAAAGTTTTTAAAATTTGAATAATCAGCCATGCAGGATATTTAATTGATATAACACCTCATTGGTTTTATAAAAGGCACCTCAAAATAGAGTGTACTTTGAAGCCATAAGGATTCCCCAGGCAACAGCAATGGGTGTTTGTATTTTTTTAATACAGAGAATATATAGTACATCTACCATGAAATACACATGTCAGGATCAGGTCAGAAGACTGAAAAATGTTTGCTTTGGTAGAATCTCTTGGTAGTCCTCTGCTCAATGATGGAAAATGCAGTGTACAAGAAATGGAACTACATAGTGTATCTCATAGACCTTTAGTTTTGCAGTTTGCTCTGCTCATGCACCCAATCACCACTGGCATGGAGAGGGTTACAATGGTGTAGGCAAGGTGCTGTAGGCATCCTGCATGGCTTCAATCTGCAGCACGACTTTAATCTCTAATGCTAAACAAAAGAATTTTGAATAAACAGTAACTGCAAACTTCATGTAGTTCCATTTCTCGTCACCTATGGCACCACTCCCTATGGGAAAATTTGTGTAGTTAAAGGGCAAGTACCCAAAATTTTCCTTGCAGGAGCTTACTTTCCAACATTCATACACTTTTGTGAGCCACACTGAAAAACAAATGAGAAATATCATATCATAGTTATAACTATATAAAATTTACTTTTTCATGCTTGTGGGCTACACACAGACAGTTGCCTACAGACCACGCATCCTCGATTTACTCAAAATACAGTTTAGGGATTAAACTATGACTTGTGATTAAATCAACTGTCAAATAATAAACATTACAAGCAGATGTTTAACTAAGTATGATTGTCATTTGCAATTTATTTATGCATACATGCATACATATCTATTGGCTGGAGTACTGATACACTGTAAGATTTATTCATTTCTTTATCATGGGCTGATAACCTGAGTAATCAATCAAAAGAGGGATTGATATTTTTCATGGTTCAGATAAATAATATCTAATAATTCATTGACCATTTATTAAATAATGGATCTTATGCAGAATTGATTTATTTTTTATAGTTTGATCAATTAGAAACATCATCGTTTGAGATTTTTTTTTACTGGTCCATTCTTTTCAAAACGTGAAAGTTTAACTGTACACCCAGTCCCTGGCTAACACAATAGATGCATTCTTAAAAAATTTCATGTAAAGTGAAATCATGTTAGTCTGAAACAAATTTCTCATAAGAAAGAGTGTAAATAGGGAGGGATGTGTTCCAGCATCCTAACCTGATTGACATATTTTTAAATTATTCCTTTATTATGACTATACTTTAGTTAATGCTTTGTGTTTTTTATTTGTTTATGTATATTTCATACATGTAACTCATTTTTACAGAAAATAAATTATGATAACGCAGATGGTTTGTAGCATTTTTTCGTTAAATACCTGTATGATGAATGATATCACGTGTTCATTCATTGTTCTTATATCGCTTAAGTAAATCTAGCTTTTGCTCTAGCGATATACTTTTCTCAGTTTCTTACTCCCACCACCAATAAAATGTGAACTATAAACTCCAGCGTATTTTTCAATGTAGATGACCGCCATTTTGAATCAGCTGTTCAACTGTTCACCATTTATTTAGCAGACATTATTTAGAAGATTTGTAAAATGATAATTTTAAACAACAGATAACTAAGAATTAAAAATTTTTGTTTTAAGTACATGAAATAATTTTTCAAAAGATAATAACATATGTTCTATATAAACTTACAAAAATGGTCAGAGGAAATTTTAAAAACATTCAAGAGTGGCATTTTTCTACATTGCAGTTTAAAAACCATGAAATCCCTCGCCTTCTGCATCATACTCATAGAATCTGTCAAATTCATCCTATGGATCAGATGTTACGATAATTGGCTCACTGTCATCCACAGTTAATGAAGAGCAGGGCTCAAGTTTTTTTCCATTGCCACTTTCTAGACCTTCTTTCACGATCGTAGAGAAGTCATGGAGAAATCATGTTGGTAGAATTCATGTTAGTCGGGGATTGGATGTATTTGTTTGTGCTCATATTTGTGTTTATGAGTTATTATTCTTGAAGATTATTGAGCAAATTAAATGTATAGATGGCAAAGATAAGTTATGAATGCTAGTAATAAACATCCACACCCTTAAGCTTATCCTGTTCTGTCATAATATTGCTCCTAATTTTTAGCTGTAGTGTTTTTAAATGCATATTTACAAGCTTTTCAAGAAAAATTCAAAAAGGGTATTTTGTTCATTTGCATAATAGTTCATGAAAAACTTCACTTTCAATTATTGTGTAACAGATACAAAAACAATTTCATAAGCCCCTTCCCATGACAGGATTTTATCCTGAAACCCTAATGTTTTAGACAAACATGCAAATATGCTCTCTCTCTCTCTCTATGCACTTATTCTTGCAAATAGTATACATTTTCTCTCTCTCTATGCACTTACTCTCACAAATAGTATACATATATACACTTTTCACAATGTTATAGGTAGAGCGACTGGGACTTCAGGCAGGGGAAGAGGGTTCAGAGCGACGCAAGGCAGAAGGAGAAAGAGATGCTGCCCTTCATCGTGCAGAGTTGGCCGAGACACGTGCCTCCCTTGTTGACACACTAGAGAAGCAACTTGCTAAAGCAGAAGCTTTAATTGCAGAACATGAATATCATATGGAGGAGCTTAAAAAATCCCTTGAGACAGCAGAGGGGAAAGCTTTGGAAGCTGACGACAGAGCAACATCCTTCCAAGGGCAAAGTGTGAGTGAGGGAGGTGGGGACTCTGAATAAAAATGAGGAAGGGTTCCACTCCTATATCCACTCCACTCTTTCTGCTGTCTTCAAATAAATAGAGGCTGTGATAAAGCTTCCTTGCATGTCTTACTTAATGTTCTGTAAAACTGTCTTTGTGGTATCTTTGGTAATATTGCTTAAGACAAATACCCAATTATTTCAGAATTCATTGAAAGCAGAATTAAGTTTTTCTCTTTAAATCCCCTTAAGAGAAACCTCAGGCTTAACAACTAAACCATAAAGAAGAAATTAGGAATATTTAATTGGGAATATAAAATAGTTTTATTTTGGGTATTTAGTAGCTTGTGAAAAAATATATTCTAAGACATGTAAAGAAATGAGCTTATTGAAATGAAAATGGCAGTGGTTGACGAAAATAATGTTAATTTTTGTTACTGTTAAATATTCTTCAGACTAAAACTAAAACAAAATTAATTAAGTTTTATGTGCTAACATATGTCTAGGAAATTGAAGTTTTTTTAAATTCAAAGATTCCTTATTTCTGATCAAATTTTATATTAGCTGCATTTAAAGTAAGAAAAAAGGAAGTTAAATCTTTTACTGCAGGGTAAACTTAGTATGAGTTTAGTCATAATGATCCAGAGATTTAATGAATTTAATTTAAAATTACAGATTCATTTCATAATCATATATTTAAATCATACGATTGTCTTAAAACATTTCATTTCCTAAATAATAGCTTAGCATATTTTTTATCCTTGTCTGAGTAGTGTCATATGAAGCTACTTGCAAGTAAAAAAAGTGGATTTAACAAAAAAGTAACTTCATTTGTATAGTATGGTTTATAGGATTCAGGGGTCCAAAAATGCACCTGCCCATTCACCACAGGCGAGTTAAAGAGGGACATTGGCAAGTAGATTTTTAGCCTAACCCACCGCAAAATGAATTATGGCCGAGTTGATTTTGTCAAGCAGCAAGCAGGTTTTAGTTTTACTTTTTGAGCACTGATATGATTTACCAAAAAGTGATGTCATGCAGTCAACTATATACCACTATTTACCTGTTTAACAAATGATTTTGAAAATATGCAATATGTAGAGAGAATTTTTTTATATTGATATGGGCTAATAGCCATCAACGTTTTGCTGCATTCATTATGAAAATATTGTTTGTTTTAAACAATGAGCCCTTTGATGATCATTAACTCATCAAATACATTTTGTTACTTAATTATTGTCAAATAGTGATATAGTCATTAACTACTGCAGTTGTTTTTTGGTAGCACATACTATACTTGTTTTATACTGCAGTACAAGAATTTTGACTCACTGAAATCATTACATCTTCATAAGTTACATGTACTAACCTAATAATTTGAGGTAAACATCGCCATCTTTATGCCTCCTAGTTTCTTTAGAAGAAAGTTGTATATAATGAATTTCCTTTTTCTGTGTTTACTATTGAATTCAGTCATAGTGCAAATTCCTTAATTATAGGAAGTTTCATAATATTTACAGGCTGTTATGTTTGATATTTATTATCTTCCAAGATTTAAAATCAAGCCTGTGAAGAATTAAAATTGTAACTTGCTCATATTTATATAAATTAAAAAATAAGTGAGTAAAAGCAGGTAGCAGTTTTTTCTAGAATAATAATAATGTACGTAAATTTGGATTGTCGTGTGATTTTTTTAATAATTATTTTTTCCTTTAATCTGATGAATCACTCTTGAAAATTAATCTTGAAGGTAGTTACTCAAATAATAGACCACAATGTCTTATTTGATTTGCATATTTTCTCATTATTAAGAATGTTTGGAAACTATTTTTAAACTAATTTTGTATTTCATCTGCTTTTTGAGGGATAATTTTCAGTTGATTTATTATATACAATTAGCACATTCCATTTACATTCACATGCTTTCACTTTCACTCACCAAAACACTATTTATGAAGGTTCTACAAGACTTTCAATCTAAGCTCAATTTTGTATTCTATTTTGTTTAATTTGAAACATATGTTTTATTAGATTAACTTGTCTTTTCTTGGTATGTTTTATGTGCTACTTAAAAAAAGTATCAAGTTTCTTTATGTAAATAATTGCACTGTGAATTTTTTGAGTTATTATATATTGTTTGCCTTATATAATGCAACAATTTTATATAGCAAGACTTTTTTCTCTTCTAGCAATAAAAATTAATTAATTTCTCCTTTAAAAATATTTGTGATGGTTTAACTTACTTCAAATCCTCCTGATATTTATAAAACTCTAATTGATTTCTATTTATAATTTATTTCCTGAAAACAGGAAAAGTCAAATCTTTCTATTAGTAAGGGTGATTATTTCCATGACAATCGTTTTATGAAATGATGTTCATATATCATTACTGTAAATGCTGTTGTTGTATGACATGGTACTATTGCTTTTTCTTAGTTTGGATTTATTATGTTTTTAATACCATATGATGTGTATAGCTAAATTTGGTAGTGCTTCTAATACAGAATATCATTGTTAACAAAATCAAAATTTTAATTCTTTGATAATGGATTTATAATTCTTTTTCTGGAAAGGATCAGCAACCATTTCTGAAAATGTATTTCCTTCTAAACCAAATTTTTATGTTAGAGCAGCATATTTTGTAGCCGTGGCAGTTAATTGGCTTACATTTTCTGAATGAATTTATGTTTTGCATGTTTGTAAACTCTGGCCTAGTTGTTTTATGGTGTGATTACTTTGTAATAAAAAGTGAGAAAATTATTAAATATTTTAATTTTTTATTGTAAGGCATTCAAAATTTTCCACATGGCATATTTTAGGCCAAGTGTAGTGTGTAGTGCATCAGTACTTAATGACTTATATGCATGAGATTTATTTCTTTTTTTAATGACTAAAAATGTCTACTTACATTTTATCAATGATTTTTTTTTAAGGAAACAACTCTGACTTTAATTCTTTAGGACTGCAAGAGTTCTTACTCTGTTGGCATCTTCTAAAGTCCTGTCGTTGAAATGGTTTGGTTATACTCATCATTAAAATGTAGAAGTGGTATTTGCTTCTGCCATCTTCTTTCTTAGCGATGTTTGAATCTTTCATCTTTGTCATGGCTGATTGCAAAAGTCTTTGCAATTTCTCCATTGCATCATCCTTATTTTTGGTTGGTTTGAATAGCTCAAGAGTGTTAAGTGCGAGTCTGCTTGATCTATTTCTTATTCTGAGGAGTGTGCATTCTCAAAATGATTATTTTGTTGTATTCCACTGAATAGTTGTGTTGGTGTCACTGGTTATACTCTAGGTAATTATGTTTTTGTAAAAGAAGGTTTTGACAATATTTTATTTGTGCTGTTACAATCCCTCAAGCAGTAGTCATAAGTTATAATTTTTGTGTTCCTTAAAATGTTTTTCGTACTATCATTATCTTTTACACTTTGGTTTGGACTGACTTCCTCGCATATTTCATTCAAAATGCGTTGAGTCATAGTGTTAATTTTTTCGCTTACAACATCTTTAAAAAAATTTGGTGAGTATTGTCATTTAATTGTCAAAATTTAATGTTGTTTTCCTTGGAGCAAGTGTATTTTATCCCAAATATTTCCTTTAGTTGTTTTTTAAACAAAAAAATTCTTCCATTATATTTTCCCAGGTTTTGATAAATTAAAATTATTATAAAAAATATGAATAAAATTCAGTGAATTAAGTTATTTGATGATATAATGATCTCTTTGTAGACTTGTTGGACTTTATGTAGATTATAGTTATGTTCCGTATTATGTTTTGGATAGAAGCAAAAAGTGATTTTACAATGATCAAATAAAAGTGACTAGATCACATCATGAACTGAAATTCTATGCAAACCTTTAGGTCAAGCTACAAAAATTGATACAGTGTCTGTTTTTTCTAATGTAATTATTTTAATGTTTTATGAAAAGGAGTTCACCTTAAGAAATTTATCATTAATATAATTTTCAAAGGAAAAAATTCAGTTTCATTTGCAAGCATTATTAGTTATTAAATAGAAGTTATAAAGGTTGACAGCAAACTTAATAATAGGTAGTTTTAAGATTAATGAAATGTAATGAAGGATAAAAAAATGATACATTTTAATTTTTGTCACTTTTTGTTAATAACTTGATGGGCAATCTTTTATGTTCTTTTAAATGAAATAAATCCAATAACTAAGTAATAATTCTTAGATATATGGTTTGTTTTTCTGTAGTGAATGGAAATTTAAAAGATTCTTTTTAAGAGATCATAACTTTTAAAATTATTTTAACATTTCATATTAAACATTAGTTTGTTCAATGTAAGCGTAATGAAAAGCATTATTTCAAATTCCTGGTGTTAAGAAACATAACAGTTTTGGGATACTGCTTCCCAGATTTTGTTATCAAATGGACATATCCATCGTAAGCATTCCTAATAGTTTCATGTACTCATCACTTACTTGCTTATTGGTGTTGGTTTTGCAAAGAGCGTTGCAGATTGCCTACAGTTGATCAAGCCACAGATGAAGCGAGGCTGTCTTCTCTTATGGTATATAGGAGGAGCTCAAATCCCGGCTTTCCAAGGCAGAAGAAGAAATTGAGAGGGAGCATTCAGAGCGTGGAGCTGCAGAGAGAGCCCTGGAGGTTGAGCGTGCCAGGGCAGAGGAGTTGTCGAGGCGGTTGCAAGGGGAAGTTGGAAGGCGGGAGTCACTTGAGCTCAGGGTTGCAGCTGTGGGACAGGAAGGGGAATTGGCGGCCAGGAGAGAAAGGGAAAGGAGGGAAGAAGTAGAAGAGGAGGCAAGAAGAGTGGGAGATGCTCTCCGACTGGCCCAAGGAGTTAGTATGAAATAGCTGGTATATTTTTATGAAGCACAAAAATTCAATGCTGTTTTTTATTCAACTTGAATTTGTCATGAAATGAAATGTTTTTTCAGGATATTGAGCCTTGAGTGAGATTTCAGTTAAATGGTATTTTTATAATAGCACTTAAAACCTTGAAAGTTTTTGGTGCTATGTATGAATAAGTCGACCACTTATGGTTGTTTTTCAAGTTATAAAAAAATTTAAGAACTTGGTTATATTCTTTTTATGCAAGATTTTTGCTGCTTTAAAAACATTTCAAAACATAATTCTTGTCATTTTATACTATTAATGTATTTTCTTATATCATTTCCAAATGTACATTTTCTAATCATTAACAGCTTGTTTAAACCAAATACTGCTCTGTGGTAATTATGAACTTTAAATAGGAATGCAATAACTGGGATTTTTAATGCAGGAAATAGAGACAAGGCGCACAGATGCAGAGGAGATGGCAAGGAAAATAAATGAGTTGGAAGCAAGAGTGAAGGACCAATTACACCATCCTTCTGTCCATGAACTTGAGGCTCAACTAGCTGAAAAGAATAAGGTGCAGATTTATAAATATATACTATTAAATACATATAAATACTATTAAAGCTTCTATAGATTTTAATGAATGCTATGCACTTATCATGCATGAGAAATACTTCTGCTCTCAGAAACTTATGAGGAAAAGCCAGAATAAACACTGTCATGAAGCATTATTCATCATAAGCATGGATATCATCCCTATTATAATAAAAGCCAATGCCATTCTGTCTTTCTGTCGGTAAGATTTTTAATGTTAAATAAACGAAATTTATTTTGTTGCTAAGAAAACTTGACCAAGTTCTAAATTAGCTTAAAAATTGATTAAAAGTCTTTCAGAAAGTTCTATTTGAATTTTAGATTTATTTTTTACTTTTAGTGTGTATAAAACATTATTTAATTAAAATAAATTTTTCTTTTTTAGCTGAAGTTGAAAAATTTACTTATCTTTTGCAGAAAATGCTCTGAAAGAAAAAATTCAGCAATTTTAATTTCTATATCTGACTTTATTATATCAATGAATAATTGAATATTTGCTTATTTTCATTACTGTCATATTTATTGTACTCAAGGTATTGTTTAAACTTCAAAACACAGGAAACTTCTTGAATATGTGGACAGATGTGAATTTATAATCCTAGTCAATCATAAGAAAATACATGAAATTTGCCACAATGCAAATCACCTTGGCGATGCAAGATTTTCTCTTAAAAATGTCAGATATTCATTTTCAAAGCTAATTTGGGGACCGATTCATTACATATTCAAAAATTGATAGCAGGAAAATGAAATTGTTCTTGTTTCAAGTCTCGAACTCCTACGATGCTTTTAAGTGATTTTAATATGCAATTGATTAATGTGCTGCACTCATCCACGTGTTAATCAAATGAAGAAAATAAATGCTCCTGGTATTGAACCCATGAATTCAATGTAGATGGCAAGCAGCTAAAAAATTTAAAATTTACATTGCCAAGTAATTCCTCCAAGTTTGATAAAAAAGAATGGAAAGTTTTTGAGTTACGATGGTTATTCTTATTCTTCCACTTACCTCTCTATACCATGATGGAAATTCAACATATTATTGTAAGATATATGTTATTGATGATATAGTCAAGAATGAGTTTTCCCCCTGTTGCACCGGGACATACCCATTCAATTCAATGTTGTTCTACCTGTCGGGTGATCTAGAATCTAGAGGAGCCAATGTACTTGTAGTAGACATACTATAATATCTGATTTATCTGTGAATTTTCAAGCTAAAGGAAGTCGCTGTTCTTTTTGTTTCAAGATATCTGAAAGTATTTTTAAACTTACAATATTAAACAAACTTCTGCCTATTGACTAATTATAAATTTAAAGAATAGCTGATGAGCTGAAAATATGGAGCATAAGTAATCAAGAAAACCTGATTCTTTTTATTAACAGAACATAATGAAATTCTTAAGCTTGAACTGGGCAATAATGTATACAATAACGGAAGATAATTAATTTTTCTAATTTTTAAATAATGAGAATTTGGGATTTTCAGATTTAAATTTTATCTTTGACTCGACATAGGACTAAATTCTCTCATGAATAAAAATAAACTTCATTTGATCAGTTATATCTACTCAGTTATTGAATTCATACCTCTAATGGAATATAAACAATCATCATTACAGTGTGTCCTCGATTAACATCATTAATTTGTTCTTGAAAATTATGACGTTGAATGAAACAACATTAAATGAATCAGTATTTTCCATAAGAACTCTGTTATACAATATAATTGATTCCAAAAACTCGGGTTCAAAACCTCTTGATACACAAAAAGAGGTTATATACTGTATTTGAGGGAGTTATATGTTGCCACGTATGATATGAATGGTATCAAACCATAAATCAATCAATAATACAATACATTAACATAGAAATTACTGTATTTCTTGGCATATAAGATGAACTTTTTTCCAGAAAAATTACTCCCAAAATCAGTCTGTCTTATACACTGAAGGTAAGATTATTACTGTTCTCAATACTGACCGTAAAAAACTCACCCATCCCCAAAATGGAATAATTGGCTGTCATTTGTTGCAAAAACAGTAAAATATACATTATTAATAATTAATAGTGAAAAATTTGTTAATATATACAGAAATACCTTATGCAACATAAATTCCGAGGATGCATTTTCATTATTACACTTAAATACATGTCTGCTCACAGTGATTACACTTTCGGCGTATTTGCAATGTTTTAGTTCCTAATGAGCCCGTTGAATAGCGCAATTAATGTCGCGGAACGGTACAATTCATGCAGATGCCATAAATATTTTATACATATCTAAGATAAATAACGTTACATGTATTAGATTGCAATGGCTACAAAAATGAAAAGATATGCCTATGCTATTAGTTATATGCTTCAGCCCACAGAAAAAAAATCAAGGAAAAGCTGAAGCTGATGGGATAAGAGAAACATAGTCTTCGTAAAAATGGTCTAAAATGGCCACAATTAAAATGCAGGAAAAATAATATTCTATGCAACTAAGATGAATCATTTCAGCGCTGAGTCAGGAACAACATTAATGCGGATCAGTGTTAATCGAGGCGATGTTAACCGAGAACATACTGTATTCCCTAAAAATATATTGGATTAAATATTATCATCAGGTTGAACCACATTTTTACTTATAAAATCTTAAGAAGAAATAACAGAAAGTGAATTGGCATTTATTATATGAGTTGTCGGTGCTTGCATACTGCAAGAAATTAAAAAATCACCATACACCAAGATCTAAACTCTTAAATAAACCAACGGGACATCATTTGAACTACACAGAGCCCATTTAAATAAGACAATAGTTTTCATTTTCCCAGGTATTAACCACTCATCTAGGTATTTAATTTTTCGAAACTGGAGGTGGGCATTTAAATTGCAATTCAGGTGAATCAAATCGCAAATCAATTTTAAAATGTTAATTATTCAGTATTTGAGTTGTTTATTCTTAAAATTTGTCTTAAATTATTTTTACCGCAAGACATGAATTAAAATGTTAATATATATTTATTATTACAATAAAAATTTAACTTCTTAATAATATTTAATGAAGACAAATTCCTAAAATATGGTATAAATATATTAAAAATTTACACAATTACTAAGTGATTAAAAAATATTATAAAAAACATATCATCATCATGCTGCTGTCCAAAGACAAGTTTTAGCTGAATCACTGCCTCCAACTCTCTCTCTCCCTAGAAGCCTCTTTTATACCTCTATACGTACTATATTCCTGCTTTATGTTCTCTAATGTTCCTATTCTTTTTCTCCCTCTTCCTCTTCTTCCACTAATTTTGCCTTCTAAGATAGTCCTTTGTAAACACCGCCTTCTCAATATGTGCCCTATCCAATTTGTTTTTCTTTTCCTGATTGTTTTTATTAGCATCCTCTCTTCTCCCACCAGTTCTAATACTTCTTCATTCCTCTTCCTCTGTCCATTTCACTTTCATCATCTTCCTCCATACCCTCATCTCAAAACTTGCTAAATATTTTTCTCCTTACCGTCCACATCTCTGCACCATAAAGAGATATGCTCCATATGTAGCATTTTGCTAATTTCTTCCTTGTTTCTAAATTTATTTTCTTGCTTGTGAGAAGCTCCTTCTTCTCGTTAAATGCTGCTTTTGCCATTGTAACCCTACTTCTGATGTCCTGTGTACTACATCCATCCTGCGTTAAAATACTGCCCAGATATTTGAAACTACTTGTTCCAATTTTTGGCCGTTTACCATTATATTTAATTCTCTATGTCCCTTTGAAACCACTATGACTTTCATTTTTTCGGCATTGATCTTCATTCCATATTGTTGGCCAACCTCCACTAGTCTGTCTGTCATCCTCTGAAGTTCTTTCCCATCTTCTGCTATTAATCCCTGATCATCTGCATATTTAATGGTGGTAATACTTTCACCTCCTATCTTAAATCCTTAAAAGCTTTCTCCCAATCGACAAAACAAAAGTACATATCTGTATTGACTTCTAGGGCTCTTTCTATCATCATCCTCATACATCCTATAGCATCTCTTGTCCCTCTTCCTCTTCTGAAACCAAACTGATTATCTTGCAGCTCCTTTTCTATTTTACCTTCAATTCTTTTGGTTATTATTCTGGTTAGAACTTGAGCAGTATGAGAAATTAAACTAATAGTTCTGTAATCCTTACAACTTTTTGCATTATTCTTTTTCTCCAGTGGTAACATAACAACATCTAAATAATCTTCAGGCCATATGCCAGTATCATATACTTGGTTAAAGAATTTTGTGAGTTGCTTAAATGCTTTCGACCCCAAAACCTTAAGAACATCCACTGGTATATCATCACTCCCAACAGCCTTCTTTTCATGTCATCAATTGCTCTTTTAACTTCAGACTTGAGAATAAATGGTCCTAGCTGGTCTTTTTCCACATCCTCTTTTTCATCTAATTCAATATTTCTTGGCTTTCCTTCTTTGTCATACAGCACCTCAATGTATTATTTCCAGACATTCTTTACATTGTCTGGCTCCGAGACTATTTTACCACTTTTGTTCATGATTCCTTTACGTCCTATCTTTCTTGCTTTTTTCTTGAATAGTTCCCTTGCTTTGCTATACATGAGGTCTGTTCTACACATTCTTTCACACTCGATAATTTCCTCGCATTACTCATTTATCCATTGTTCTCTGGCTTGATCTGTTTCCCTTCTTAAAGCATTATTTAACTCCTTGTACTTTCTTTGACCTTCTTCAGTGTTTATGTTCTTCCACTTTCTCTTTCATTTTTTGCAGCGTGGCTGCTGTGACCCAGGGTTTATTGTTTCTTTCACCCATTATCTTTCCTACCTTCTTTTCCATTACATCTTTAATGTTGCTATGGATGTATCTCCACTCATCTATATTGCTCCTATTTTCTTCAGCTCTCTCCCCCAACCTTTCCTCCAGCTCAGTCATGATAGCCTCCTTGTTCTTAAAGAGTTCCTCTAAGTTCCATTTCTTGTTAACTCTTATGTTTTTCTTAACACTTTTCAGTATACATTGTGTATTTGACACCAAAAGGTTGTGGTCGGAATCGATATCTGCCCCTGGTAGTGTTTTCACATTTTTAATGCTATTTCTAAATCTTTCATTGACTAATATGTAATCTATCTGGTATCACCTCTTCTCTCATGGGCTTCTCCATGTGTAAAGTTTCTGCTGGTGATGCTTAAACCCTGTATTAGTTACAATCAATCTATTTCTATGGCAGAATTCCACAAGTTTCTCCCCTCCTTCATTTCTCTTCCCTAGTCCATATTTTCCCACAATATTATCTTCCTGTTCCTCTCCGACTACGCTGTTCCAGTCTCCCATTACTATGGTGGTGATCCTTCCTTTTCCCTCCTCCTCCAATATCTCCATAATCTGTTCATACATTTCATCTACTTCGTCATCACCAGCATTTGTTGTTGGCATATACACTTGAATTATAAGCATTTCTACTGGCTCCATCTGAAGTTTTACAGCTATTAATCTATCATTAACTGTCACTACCTTGCTAATTTTTTCAGCTATCTCTTTTCTTATCATAATTCCCACTCCCCTTTCCTTTTTCTCTCCTCCTGAGTAAATAATCTTAAATTCATCTGAATTTATCTCGCCTTCTCCTTCCCATTGAACTTCACTAATGCAGCGAAATATAATTTTCGGTGCAAAAACATCCACTGATGTGCTAAGTGCTAATGACAAACTATAAATAGAACATAGAAATATAGACATATAACAATCCAACAGTTGAATTTGAATAGATTTAAGTAATACCACAAAACAAAATACACCTCGTAGGTGAGGGCGATTCGAAACTAAACTTAGTTAAAGTCAGTTAAATCACATCCAATAGTTACTGTCCTCTTCCGGCTCCCGGTAGGTCAATGTCCACTCCACACAATGTTTTCCTGCCGGATAGTATGAACTCGAGAGTGAGACACCTGCGTCGACTTCACTCGTTGCTCTCCTGTGCGTCTCGTCGCTCGGCAGGCCACTATCGGAATGGACTGTCACGTGACGCCGGTGGTGAAGGAGGGAGGTAATGACGTCAGGCGGGTAATTCGAAATGGTCGAATTATTCCCGGTAATTGGTCGCTTTTCCACTGTTCTTGCATAACCATGGGAAAGAGGGAAGGTTAAAGAGGCGAGGGGTAATTAGGGTATATAAAGCAGAGAGGCACCACGGGAGGGCGTGTCGACCGTGGCGTGGCGTCCGTGGGCGTGGTGTTCAGTCCGGCGATATCACGAATATCGGCGATATACGATAGCGGCGATATTCGAACTAGCGATATTCGTACTTGCATGTTCGTACATGCGATTCGTTAAGTGCTATCGTATAAGTGCGGGAGTAAAAGGGGGGGAGGAAAAAATCGCCACATCCTCCCTGGGAAAAATGATGAAAACGGGACCAATAAAAGTTTCAATTGGTTGGGGAGGGTAAGTTTCTAAGTCACCTTATTCCCTGCACTGTTCCCGGATCATGAATAAAGCACAGAACACTCCTTCGTTGTCTCTTTCAAGATAGTTTATTATTATTATTGGACACTTATTTGTCAAGACACTTAAAATTGGAATATTACACGTGGTGGATTGCCTGCTCTGGCAATCAGGGTTCGAGCTACTGTCACGGCTAAAGTTCTCTGAAGAAGTCCACTGGTTCGCCGTGATGAAGCTAGTCGGGAAAGCACGTCCATTGGAATGTAGTTTTTTCCAGGATAATCACTTTGGGGGTACATAGGGATGATGCACTTGGCATAACAAGTCGGCATCTTGCCAAGCCGAAAACTCAATAACATGTAGGAATATCTCCCTCAAAATAATAAATAATCATAATTACAATATGCCAACTATCGTGGCTTAAGGAAACAAAATTGATACCCATCCTTGCCTCAGGGATAGAGTGAGAATAGATTGTATGTCATTGATAACATAACAGAAATAGAATTTCATGACATAACAAAAGCAAACTTTCCTGAGCATTTCCTTCTTGGAAATATTATACATCATAGCATAAACATTAATTCTTAGGCAAGGGCAACTAGTAATCATACTGTTATTAAGCATTTGAAAAAATGATTATTAGGCAGGGCATTGCTTAATCCAGGCATAATATCGCTATTAATTAACAGTGTAATATTTCAATTGATTTGGCCATGTGAGTCCCTTCATCATATCATATTTAAGCACATTAACAAGGTAATATTCAAATCATTAACAATATTATATTCAAATTAACTTGACTGTGGTATATTATTAAATTGGCCCCAATAGTTAAGTTCCTTCACAGTATGCATAATATTATCACTGATATTAAATTCATTAACGACATAATATTCAAATTAACCTGTAGTGTGGTATCTTAATAGGGTAGACATAGTACATAAATCCCTTCATAATATGATATTTAAATTCTTAACCTAAACATGGATTCAATTAAACTAACTCATAATATGGTATTACTATAAATTGTGGTATACTTCCTAATACATAAAGTACATATAGACATTTTAAATGTATCGTTAGCCCAATTGAGGTTAGTCTACAAAACTGGTAATTATTACCCAAAAAAAAAGAAACATGGCTAGGTTAGGTTGTGTTTTTTTTAAACCATGTTGACCTTCATAGATGTCCAGAATACCATCTATGATGCCTGGTATATTGTACGCTAAACAGCGATTTTCTTGGCACATGGCCGAATAAGTTTTTTCAATATGTTTTACCAGATTTGCATCTGGAGGCTGGTTGCGATGATCAGAATCACCAGGCGATGAGTTCGCTACCTCTACGCCAAGACAAGAAGATACATATACAACAAATTAAGTACAATAAAGTTTAAGTTGAGAGATATTTACAATTCTCTCCTTATTTGGGGATAGCTGAAGAACAGCTGTTACGGGAGATATGAACCTTTTGATAGGTGAAGGGCCGGCCCACTGAGGGGTTAACTTAGCAGTTCTATGGAGCATCTTGGAACTAGTAGGAAACCTTCTATATAACACTAAATCACCGATTTTAAATGGGTTCCCAGTATGGCTTTTATCAAAAGCAAGTGCCTGCCTACGTCTGGTCGCCTTGAGATTATTGAGCACTTGTTGCCACAAGGAATGCCTCTCAGAGGGAGTTAGGTCCTCAGCCAGAGCCTGAGGAGGAATTCTCCAGAAATTTGTCAAGGGATGAGGAAGCTCTCTGCCCATAAATATCCTTGCTGGAGTATAGCCCGTACTGCTATGTTTAGCAGAATTAAAAGCAAAGGTTAAACAGTATGGTGCACGTCTCGACTTTGTATCTTAATTTTAAATAATTTAAAAAAGCAATTTTATATAGCCCTCCACAGTTTTCAATGCTTTTCTTATGGGTGTTTAAAATTGGACATTGGGGTCAAAAACACCCCTTAAATATAATTTCTGGAATTTCGGATTTTTTCCCAAGGTTGTACCCAATGACCTATATTCATGACAAATTTCAGCTCTGTAGCTCTTCTAGAAGTACCTTAAGTTTTATATGATATATCCTATGTATAACCTATATCCTATATATGTAAGAAGCAGCTGTTTATAATGATTAGATCATAACAACAAAATAATTTCTTGATTTTTGACTCAGGATTGATAAATGTTATCAATGCCAAAAAATGATGGGTGTGAATAAGTATTATGAATAAGACATCCCATTCTCTCTCGCTTCCTTTCTCCCTTTTTCCTCTCTTTCCCTCCCAATCTCTCACACTTACCCCATTCTCCCTCCCTTGTTCTTTTCCTTCTACCCATTCTCTCTCGCTCTCTCCGTCTCACTCTCCCCTCAAAAATGTAGCTCTCTCAGCAAATATTTGGATAATAATTTTACCTCTCTGATAATAATTATTTAAACAATAATTAAAACTAATTGTATGATAACTTTCAAAAACACTGATTTGATTGTGCATGAAAGTCAAATCATATCATAGCAAATTTTAGTGATTTTCATATCAAAATCAAATATCTTTGGAATGCTTATGAATACATATGAGGCTTCAAAAAACTGGCGAATGCTAGGTCCCAAGATTGCTGGATTTATGAGATTGTATTGTGTATGAAATCTTACATACTGACGTATAAAAAGAAACAAACAACGAAATGAAAATATATGCTCAAAGTAAGCATATATTATGTTAAACTATTTACCCATATAAAAGCATTGGACTCTCATATGTGGTGACAATGGGAGTTTTCATGGTAGGTTACATTTCTCATTGTTAAAATCCTGAAAAATTCCCTTTTTTTCTGATTAATAACAAATTTTAATGCTAATTTGGCACTGTTTCGAATTCTGTCTTAGAAAAAATAAACTATTCTTTTAGCAATGGAATTCTTCAAATCTTGAGTTTGTATCATAATTTTAACTAATTTTTAAATCCAATTTAAGAAAGTCTTGCACTGCCAACTAGACACAGCCGTGTGGCAAAACCACGTAAAATTTGTCAACCACAGATACGCTTATGAGAGTATAACTTTAAGTAGTTAAATGTACTTATGTATCTATATTTTAATAGTAAAGTAGCCAATATCCCATCACAGTGTACGGGTAAACAAAAAGAAAATAGATTTGATCATAGTTGGGTGATATTTTTGATTGTCTCTCCTTTCATCCAACTGCTGTTGAGTTAATCTAGGTCTCCAAGTTCGTTCCCTGGCCAATCGTCTTGGACGTTCTTCAGGTCTCTCAATATTATCATCTATTTTAACATCACTTTACTCTTTAACTGCTAACTAATATTATTTACTGTAGTCAACTTTCTATGACTCATATTATAGGGGCTTGTTTATGCCAACAATACTTCTCTTGTTGCTGACAACATAAATTATTAATTAATTAATTCATTCATTCTAGTGTTCTGTCTTACAACAGGTCCTACCAATCATTGATTGGTTTTGACTAGGGAATATACATACATGGTGTGGTGGTTTACAGTTGCCTTTCACACCAGTGCCGGCATTTGCCCACTCTTTGTGAAGAGCACCAACTGTTTAATCTCCCTTCCGAAGGGCAGAGCATTGACTTTTTGTGCGGTCATTAATTAATCAATCAATTAAGCAATTTGATCGCAATATTGGTCTTTTATTTTAATTCATACATTTTATTTACTAAAAGAAAATAAATTGGTTTTAACTTAAAATGTTTCTCATGGATCATATATAATAGTTTGCAGCCTTGCCACCTGCATCACCACAGCCGAGCATGACATTATTATTATTTAAATGCTTTTTCATTTCACCTCTGTAATCATTTATTCATTACAGCTATTTATAATTTAGTTTCATGTCTGAAGAGAAAAAATTATTTTGGAGGTAAAAGAACAGATGGAATTGAATGAACATCTGTTGACTTGCTTATATTTTTTGCATATTTTTTTGCAGAGCATACGTGTCCTTCAACAGCGCCTTGGGGATATGAAAAAGATGCTACAACGTGAGCTAAGAAATACAAGCAACCAGATGGAGGGAAATGCCATTTTGGCAGTTTCTGAAAATGAAACGGTTGTTGGAGGAAATGCACCTTACCCCTCCGCGCCCACATTAGATGGAGGTACAGAAGTAGGGAAAGGAGCAGGCAAAGAAGTTTTAGGAAAGAGCCTTCGTCCCCAGTCCCAACCACGTTCACCTCAAAGTTCAAGCAGCAATCTGGAAGGAGATGTCAATTTCCAATATCTTAAGCACGTAGTGGTGAAATTTTTGACAAGCAAGGAATATGAGGTAAAGAGCATGGCTCCAATTTATAAAATAAAATGTTGCATTATTTTTCAAGTAATTGTTGTGTTGATGAGCTTGAAAACCAAGATGAGTAGAATGTTCAGTTTATTATAATTATTTTTGTGATATTATTAGTTTTTGTTTGAACTGCCAAGTACATGGGGTCCCTGTTATACGTTGGGGTTAGGAACCACAAAAGTGCAACGTATAGCGAAACCACTTATAATGGGGATTTTTTTCCTATAAGAATAATGTAAAATAGGAGAGTTAGGGTCTGTAAGAATGTAGACTTCACTTATGCAACTTAATATGGGAAATTTCTTCCATTAGAAACAATGGATTATTGTAGGGATAGGGACTGGAAGATAGGGTAAGGTGTTTAACTCATAGCAACCCAAATATATTAAAGTATAGGTACTGTACTGTTTTGTCTAGTATAAAATACTGTACATAACATTATATGCATGTTTGGAACAACTTCTGATTTTAAGGATCTTGAAACAGTATTTTTACTTACAAAATACTAATTGAAAACCATTTTCGTTACTAGTGTACAGTATTTATGCCACATTTAGAAAACATTTTTGCTAACTTATCACTCATTTTTAATCCTTTTTTTATATCTTAGCTATAATTTTATTCCCATTTTTAGTGTACATGACAGAATTATAAACAGCATTTTTATTCAACCAAACTCGAATAACCAACTTCTAATTTTATGTTGAGAGTAATAATCTTGCGCTGTTTTTTATGTTGAGCAAAAACACTACCTCTAGCACTACGCTTGGAACTCGTTGTTTCAGGGTTGCACAAATATTTTAGGATACAGTACATTGAACACCGCTTACGTTGAGCACTAGTTACGCCACACGTGAGCTGAAGAAGACTGAGTAATGCAGAGGATACTGGGTAGAGACGCAAAATGCATAGGATATGCAGGTGCCAAATGCAAACTTTCCATTTTCTACTTAAAAGAGAAACATCATAAACACAGGGAATTTTTACATAAACAACATAAGTGCAGTGAATTTTTGCATATTTTTCCCCAAAACTTCAGCTACATAAATGCAGGGAAACATATAAAGGAGCAACTTATAACGGGGACTCCCCTGTATTTAAGAGTAAAGTTTTTTGTTTGTTCATATCTAGATTATGACCTTTGCAAAGATCTCAGTGTATGTCAGTCTAAAATAATCAGCAAGGGTGCACCTTTGCAGTTTTTGTACTAGTACAAGTAGCCCTCGATTTATGCCGGGGATGCATTCCTGGACCAACCGGCATAATCGGAATTGGCGTAAATTGAAACGATTTTATAATGTAAATCAATGGGAAGTCAATGACATGCGTTCCCGGCACCCAAACATTGACGAGTAATATAATGGCATTACATTTAAAGTTCTGAAATAATGTAAATATAATAAAGGGAATTTAAAAAATATATTTTGTACACTTACAACCGGCAATGGCGTAATGAAGCAGTGTTAGTTCTCTGACGAAGTTCCTGGTTGAGGATCGTCACATTTTTTAAAGAAAGCATGCAGTGTGGGCTGTCGTGATTTCTTCTTTCTTTCTATCAAAATTTCATGATAAGGCCTCATGGATGCCATAACGCTCCTCTTCGCTGTAGCACTCCACTCCCAGTCGTGGTCAATCTCGCACAGCTCATCAGTGAGTTTATCTATGTCTGAGAGGTAGCGCTGGAGATCGCTTGTCTTCATTTCACGTAGAGGAAGTGTACAGTCGTCTCTGCTATTACGCGATAGTTGCATTCATGTAAGATGCCGACCTATAGAAAATCGCCTAATAAAAATAATCCCGGGACCTTTCATCCGTTTCTGCACAGTGTTAAATTAAGATGTGAGTTGTATTCTAGTTAATTTCTTTTACTTTGCCAGGCATATTATAGGTACTGAGTACTTATTTATTAGTTCAGCATACTTTCAATGACAGTTTACCAAGTTTTAAACATTGCTTGAAACACGCTAATGCTGAGTATATGTTCACAAAATGCATTTATTTATACATCTACAATACATTACATTTCATTTATTAATACAGTACAATTATTCATATTCTTTAAGTTCAAAATGTGCTTTCCACCTTGTAGGTACTGGCGGAAGGAGTGTGTTGAAAAGATGCATCAAAACTTGTGATCAGCTGGGTAGGATATTTGATACATACAGCATTAAAATTGGCTATACTAAGATTGCCAGCATTTTACGTGTGTCTTGTTACAATTTGAACATATTTGTTACTTTTCGATTGGTGCACCAGTGACAGACAAGTATACCTTCAGTTCGAAGAATACAACCTCTATGAGGGCATACAATTGGTACTAACTTTGTACTTTTTGATTGACACTAAGATTGCCAGCATTTTATGCATATCTTGTTACAATATAAACATATTTGTTACTTTTCAATTGCTGCACCAGCAGAAGATGACAAGTACAACTGCAGTTTGGAGAGCATAACCTCTATGAGAGCATAAAATTGATACAAACTTTGCCAAGTTTTAATGTGAAGTGAGGGCAAGTTATTATTTTCAACAGTTATAAATCTTAGAACTGAAATGACATCGTGTAGAGATGAAAGGCACCTCTGTAAAAGGGAATACTATATCACAAGGTACAAGATGAAGTTTTGTTAGAAATTTTAAGCTAATGGTGGTGCATTATGCTGAAGGAGGCAAATGTGCGAAGGTAGATGCAAGCAAAACAGAAACTTGAAGGTGCTAACTCAACACAGAAATCAATTAGTGGACCCAAATGAGATCGATTTCCCAAATTAGAAGAAGAAACAAATTTGTGAATACTCAAAGAACAGACGGAAAACCAGTGGATATAATTAAACTGAAAGCTTATGAATTAGCGAGATCACTAAACATCCCACGGCAAGAATTCAAGGCTAGTAGGGGTTGGTGCATATGGATGATGCATCGTAAGGCTTTTTGCCTGCGACGAAAAACTTCTCTTTGCTAACATTCACCTTCAGACTACACAGACAAACTTATTGCTTTCCAGAAGCATGTAATTGGGTTTTGGAAAATTCATGATTACCAAATGGGTAATGCAGATGAGACCTATTTATTTCCATATGCCATCCAATTACATAGTTAACAAAAAAGGCACAAAAAACATCGTTTTAAAAACTTAGGGGAATGAAAAAATACACAAAGTTACCACAGTATTTTATTTTCAAAATTGTTATCATGAATTTTTTTCCTGAATAGACCTTGGTTTTTATTGAAGTCATCTTCCTTTCAGGCTACTACAGTATTTTTAAAATCACAAATTGAATTTCAAGCTTTTTTTTCAAATCAAAAATAATTTGGGCAATCAAGTGTTAATAAGTTATTTTGTTGTCATTCATTTCTGATTTATTCTGATATATTAGTATTTGTAAGTATGAATTAATGTAATTTTTACTTTCTTCATATTTAGTATAGGGGAAAGTATTGTATTAGTGAAAAAAATCAAATTTGAGATTTCAACAGAAATACACGTTTTAAGGTCCCCTGAATATGTTTTGACTATTTTCTCAATAATGTCTGTGTTTGATAGGAATTTTTTGCACACTCTAACTCAAAAACTACTAGCCTTATCAACAAAAAACTTTATAATTAAGATTTTAATTAGAAAATCATGGTCTTATTAGATTTTGGCTAAAATTGGTGTACCGGAAGTGGTGGTTTACTCTTGCCATTCTTCTGTTTATGCCTATTATCTCTGTTAGAACTTCATTAATGTAAATAATTGTTATTATTAAATTTGTAGGCAATATAATTTTATACAATTATGTTTGACGCATTATTTCATAAAATGGATTGTTTAAGAGGTATTTCATTTGTTTGTCAGAATTTGTGGAGTACCTTGCTAAGTGATATCTTTGCTCCCATTGCTATGATAAAATTTTCTAATTTTTGATAGCAATGCCTATGCTGCCATGGGTAATTTTAATTGCGACAAAAATTATCCCAATGCCACCCAACATCATATTTTGTTAACAAATCTTCTTATAAATATTGACAATCTGAATACTGCCAACAGTAATTTTAATCACACATTGCTATGTTGCTATCCATAGCAACAAATTACAATTTTGTTTACTTATCGATCTTTCAGTGTTTAAAATTTATTCACAATTGTAATCACAGATAATTATTCTTAAGAAGTCTGACGTAACTTCTCATTTTTATTGCAATCATATTAATTACCCCATATGAAGAAAGTCATATGCTGGACTCGTCAGATTTTTTAGCTTTACACTTTATTATTTAAACCAATTTGATCAAAATAACAACTCTTTAAACTTGCATATCTTTCAAGCTGTGAATCCATATATTTCTCATTGGATTTACCTGATGATTCGGAAACTTACGTTTTCAGGCACAGCAACTCACAAGAGCTGTATCCACTCTCCTGCATTTGAATGCAGAAGAGGAACGTTTGCTAAGGGAAACTTTGCAATGGAGAGCTTCATGGTTTGGTTCAGCGGGCTGGAGACTAGGATTAAGTCGTGCATCACCCTCGGGAACCACTCACCATGCTCCGACATGAGTCATGGGACATCAACACCAATGTTTTTGCATTAACTTGAAAGAGATAAAATGCAGTGGCTGAGCCTTTTTTTTTCAAGGCATTGTTGCCTGACTTCCGTCTATCGCTAAACCTACCTAGAAGATTTCATGAGCTCTAGGAGGTGACCTCTTGAATGCGGGCAACATTGTTTAGCCCTCATAGCTTGGCTTCTGTGGGAAGGAAATGCTTCTAGTCCAACGGTGCAGCCTTGAAGGATGAGACTGCACTTATCCCTGAAACTAGTCTGAAAATATGAATTGTGGCCGGGTGAATCTGCTTGTCTGAATTTGATGAAATGTCAATATTTATGGTGGCAAAGACACAATAAATTTTTTTGTTATTGTATGGTGTAAGATAAGGCACTGAATGTTACTTAATTTTCCCTGGCAGGGGTGCCTTAATAAAGGTTTTTTTATAGGTGGCTGTGCCAAAAGCCAGCTGGGCTATTCCATGTATTTTACCATAGGTGATCTTGTTTTATGTTAAAGGATTTTTATCATATTCACAGCATTACTCTTTCACCCTATCAACTTGTGTAATCAATTATTTTCACTCAAGTAGCATTAAGCACAAGAACCACCAATAAGAGTTTTTTTTAAATGTAAATTTGGCTGAAATAACAAGTACCATTTCAAGTGAGATTGTATATAGGCAATATATTTCAATTGAAGACAAATTGCTATTGTATTAAATTTTTTATCTTACCAATTTGTATCAATTTATTATTTAAATGAATATCTATCTCTGCCCTACTTCCATGATATTATGAAACTGAAATTTTTTTAAAATTTAGGACTCAAATTATGTTTTATTAGAATTTATTTTACTTCCATGATTCTCTTGCTCACAATCTTCAAGCAGCAATAGCCATTTTAAATTCTGTAATGATAGCTTATAAAGGAGCCAAATCCATAAAGAAATGTAAGTTTTATATTGATTTTAACTCTGAAATTTCTACTTGAGTTTTTCATTTCAGTTCAACTGAAGTTCTAGCACATGAGTAACAAGAAAGCAGTTACTCAAGTGGCAGTTTATAAGTGATCATATGACTGTTTGGAATGCCAGGAATAATAGACTGCATTCACTGAATTGTGCCTAATTAAATGTTGTTTGTAGCATATGTTTATATATGAACCAAAGAAAGCAAAAAAGATTGATTATTAGATTGCAAGTTTTAGTTTCATATTTGTTTTACTTTGTCATGGTTTTGTCAAGCATCTTCTATTAAGCTGTATGGCTTAATGGAATTAAAGCAACCTGATTATGTTTCTCAAAGAAATTGTATCTAATCTTTAGCAATGCATAACTGAAGGTTATTAGGATCAATATATTGTGATAATTTGCAGTAACAAGTCTGAGAAAGGGAGCAATCCTATTCTTTTAGTTGTAAAATTGCACCAGCTTCTAAAATTCTTATTTTATGAGCAAAAAGGATTTGGATTTTAAGTTTTGATTTAAAAATGTAACTTATATCTGTATTGTTCAACCCAATAAAATAATTTTTAATCAGAATTTATTATAGTTTGCTATGTTGTTGGGTATTTTTTGAACATTATACAGTCGGACCCTCCATTTACACGGCATCTTTATACGCAGTTTCACTTATACATGGTCAGGTAAATGCAACCCCTTTCCTATGTACATGGTACTGATTCACTTTTGCACAGTGCAGACTCACGGCCACCTGGACTTAATTTTTTCCGACCTCCAATCCTGTAACTTGGAGAAACCAAAATTTCACAAAGGGTCGGTCTATAAAAACCTGGTGGATTTAGAGGCAGTTGCTGGGGAATACTCTTGTCTTTTTCTGACCCCTTTTTTTTCATTTCTACTCCCCATAAGAAAAGGATGAAATCATTGCAGTGCATTATAAATTTTCATTTTTAAATTAGTTAAAATTAAGATAGTAGCTCGGAACATGAACAGTTCTAAAGCTGAAAAAATTATGTTTGTATTTTTTGAAAACTATACAAATCCACGTTGAATGAGATTAACCAATTGCTATTTTATCCTAAAAAGAGGGTAAATTTTCCGGTTTTTAACAATGGAAATTATTAATTCATGGAAATGAGTCCACCGCTTTTTAAATGGGAAACGTATTATAACATAGCATCAGACATGGACCTAGAAACCCCCCCGAAGGGGGTGGGGGAGGCGATTGATTCAATTGTCTCTCCCTCCTTTTCAAACCACCACTTTTACTTGGGTAATCCTAGACCCTATCAAAATAATTCTTTCCCTTGTCCTATGGACCTAATCTGCAGTGCAGAATCAAGGAACTTTGCACGGAATGGGTTTAATGCATGCAGGGATGGGAACAGGGACATCCCAGGAGCATAGCTCCTTATTCTACTCGCACATCTCGCTTTGCTTGTTCTCCTCGGTCATTCTCTCTTTCCACCTATTCTAATCACGCGATCTCTTTCTTATTTTATTATACTCGCATGTGATTTCTCTCTCCTTATGCGATCATCTCTCCCTTTGATTCGCTACTGCTTAGCATAATACAATCTTATGACTGTTTTGATCTAACCATGATTTTAAAAATAATCATTAAATACCCACATGTACTTGATTTTAAGTAAATACTGGAATCTCCAGCAGAAGACTAACCTACTCAATAGTTTTACTGTAGATTTTAAGATAATGAAAGAAAATTTGATGAGGTTATTCTCTTTCTTTAGGGAAAACTCCTAGTAATTGAATGAGTTAGCTGCATCCTTGGAATAAACACTTTTCTGGTTCCAGCAGAATATTTGGCTTTAGTGAAATGTGGATTCTGTTGAATTGAAATCAAAGGCATTCCATTGCTCAATCCAGAATATGAATTCAACTTATGTATTAAAATTATTACATCCCACTATACAAATACTCCATGTTCCAAAATTCTTCAATTTCGTTGGGATAGTCGATCATCTGACAATAATGTTGACTGATGTAGCCATTACTTTGTATAATTGCTTCCTAAACAAACTTGTTCTAACTTCATACAAATCCACTTAGAATGGAGATAAAAAACCAAAGTTTTGACTAATCACTCATTGAGTCAAAACCGGGGCTATTAATCTTGATTCTAAGTTGATATAAGTTATAATAAATTTTTTCCTTTTTAAAAATTTTTGTCATTATTGCAATATGTCATTGCTGCAATTATTAATTTTGTTTTGAAGCTTCATAAAATGTATCCTGGTTTTCTTTTCTTTTGGAAAGAGAAAATAAGTTTATTTTGTGAGAGATCAAAGTCAACAATTTTTGGTCAATTGAGAGGGCTTTATGGCCAATGGAAGGACATTAGTTTCAATAATTATATATTATGGTGCTTGAGTTGGATATTATAATTAACTGCTATTCAGTTTACATACACTAAGTAATCTAATATATTCTCTGACTTTCTTTACCAAAGGTAATGATACTACCAGAAAGAAAATGTTTAGTGCTAGCCAGGCTCTTTGCAACAAAAAGGAGTATTCTCCTCATATTAAAGCCACTCAGAATTATGCACTTGTGACTACTACATCGCCAAGGATAAAGGATTCCTACACTTGACTTTTGGTAACAAAACTTTTTATTTTTCTTATTGCCACTTGCTACCAATGGGTCAGGGATATGGCTGAATCAGTGGTGTATTTTGAAATTAGTAAAGGGGGAAGAGGTTTTAAAAATAATAACTGTATTTCAGAAAAGTTAATCGTCAAGGATGCCCATAGAGACTGAAAAAATTAAAAGGGAAAGTTAGAGATAAACGAATCTTCACCTGTTACAGCATCATCAGGTAACTGTAACAGGCGAAATCGTTTGATTAAATTCATGTTTAGTGGAAATTACAATTTTTGTTTTTATTTCTAATATTGAATCCTATCTTCTTTCATGTTACAACTGCATGCATAGTCTTTTGTAACCTGAAAGAAGATTGGATTCATATAAGGAAACATCGCAGAAGCCTTCACAACTATTTCTATTATTGTTGTGAAAGATTGTGGTCTAGTCTCCCTTTGTTCATTCGGAGTCGCAAAAATTGCCTAGCATGAATGGGAGATTTTTAACCTTGAGTAATTTATCCAAGATAACTTAATAAAAGCTTTTACGGGTTTAGGTCAAATTGATGTCGCTCTGTGAAGAGGAGTGAAGAGTAAGGGATTCCGATTGTTAACAAAAAAACTGAAGATAAAAAATGAACAGGAAGATAGTTGAGAGCATCTAATTGACAAAGTTTATGTGATAAAAAGGCAGTGATTCAAATTATGAACAGAATTTATTTTAAGATCCAATTATGCTGCACCTAATTGGCTGATGGACTGCGTCATTTGTTGTTTCATTCCACATAACAGGGGTTGGCAACCTACAGCTTGGGAGCTGAATGTGGCTCCTGAGAGCACTTTATCTGGTCCACGAAGCTATGATGAAAAAGCTGTCAATGAAAGTTAACAATTTCATATATTCCTGTAAAATTACGGTCTGAAAACCTTTTCTGGTGAAATTTTAACTCTAATAAATTATATAGACTTCATTTTCACTGTATGAAACCACAGAATCTCTAGGTAACTTCTGATGTAAACACTCATCTGGCCCACTGAAGCTCTTGTGACTTCCAATATTGCCTCCTGAAACATTCTCAACTACCAATGTGACCCCACCATTCAGAAAAGGTTGCTGAACCCTGCTGTATAGCATAACAGGTTTATGAGATTATAGAATTAATTGCGGGATTTATCTCAGAATGCTTTCTTTGCCATGCATAACTTCGTATAAAATATGATTGTTTTTAGCTAAACATATTTGGTAAATCTGCTATTGCCCCCTTCCATTCCTTTTCCCGCTCCACCTCTGCCACACTTTCTACCTTGCTCCCATCCTTAACGCCCAAGTAAAAGTAAAGTTTAGTTATAGCAATCGTCGTAACTCCAAAATGCACGTCAACCTACAAATTTCAGTATTAACTATGAATCATATCAATAAAACAAATAATTGTGATACTGCAATGCCATCATGACGAATCGCACCAGGGAATACAAAGGACATTCACTCGAGATGCAATGTTTACATTTGACATAAAAGCTTTAAAATATTTTTCCGTTGTTCTCGGAAATCTTACGCTAATATGAAATTTGTTTTATAGAAAGACTAGCGCAAGTTTTTCAGTTACAAATCATCTTCTTCCATTACCGCAGCAATAATTATATCGTAGCTAAATTACGTATTGGTAGTTCGGTAAAATAATTTTTCAACCCTCTTAGCTCATTCAAAGATCCGCCCCTGCTTACAGAAGGTCCACGCATCATCAGTCTACCGAAGGTATCGACGCTGTTTCTTCAGCAATTCGTTCAACGCAAAACCGATAATAGCGAAGCAAAAATAAATTAACATTTATCTCGTGCCCTAAAATACGGCGAAGATTTTCGTAAATAATTCGGTTATTTCATCCTAATTTGTACTTCTCTGTTTCTGTTCCAGTCGCACGCCAACGTGTAATGCCAGCTGGTCACTCGAGTTCGCTCTGTCTGGACGCTGTGTGTGCACCTAGTCACCACGCATGTACTCAAGTGGGAGATATCCACGGTTATCAGCTCTTTTCACACATACAGAGCCGATGAAGAAGATAGGGAATTAGGATTAGCGGGACGATTCAATTGTCAGAATCGTCGGCAGAATCTTGAAAACTGACGTCTTAAAATATTTTATGGCATTTACTATATTGTTCATGTTGTTCTGACAACCGAAATCTGATGTTCGACGTCGATTTTTCATGCCACAAACGCAATCGAAGACATTGTGTAGCGTAAGACGATACCGCACAGCATTAAAATATATTTTTCATCATGTGATACATACTAAATAAATATTTGCATGTATTTTTGTAAAAATAAAAATTTTAGAAGAAACAGTACTACATTTTTTATTTTATTTTGAATAGAATATAACATATAATTAGTCCATCTCATTAAGATTGAAATCTTGGTTCTTCGAAGCAATCAAAAAAGGAAACCAATAAAAAAGTGAACATGAAATTCCAAGAACGATTTAAATCTATTAATATACTTTTCGGAGTATGTGCTTGAAAATAAAGTAAAAATATATTGGCAGAACTTAGGCATGAACCCAGGCTGTCCATTTAGTAAGCAGGCATAACCTATACCTCCTTGACTAACGTGCTAACGTCGTGCTGAAAAAAATGGATAGTAATATCCCATATAACTTACTCACTGAGGCACATTCAAAACGTCCAGAAATTAACCCAATTGATTGTAAAAAGGAGGGGAATGAGCAGGGGCGGATGCAGGGTTAGGCGACCGCCTAGGGCCTCGCGCCTGGCCCCTAAAGGCAAACTATGAAATAAACGCGTTGATGATGATGCGTGAGCAATCGCGCTCGAAACATCGTCTAGAAAGCTTTCGCGGGTGTTTATTTGGAGAATATCGACGAGCGATTATATGAAATATCTGGAGAGAGGAAGTAAGAAACACTGAGCGTGTGCAATCACGCACGGAATACCGTCGTGAAGAGAGTAAAGGTTAAAAGGTTTTGTGGATGCGTTAGAGATCGAGTCGAACGATGAAAAGATATATAGCTCAACTAACTCCACCTCACACTCAAAAACAGAAATTGAATTCCACCGCTCTTTTCTGGACGTAAATTGTACGTCAGATGGCGGGATGTGAAGTTCTCGCCAGATGTATCGTACAATCTACAACGGACAGCGTTGAGTTAACAAGTCAGCAGCTTAATATTAGAAGTGAAAGAAATGTTAACAGAGTTTTAAAAGTCCCAGCACAAAGAACTAGTAATGTATTTTAGATGATGAAGACGATCGTTGTAAAAGAGGACTGGCTTGTTCGAGAACTTGATCAGTTGGACTACGTTGGTTCTCATAGTTGGTTCGTAGTTCCCGTGAATCGCCAATAGCTAAGTGGCGTAATCAGAGGGCATTTTATTGTATTCGTGAATCATTGTCATAATTAATATCGTTATTTTAGTCTGACTAAAATATTTAGTTTAGCTTCATTACATTAGGAAGAATAATTAACTCCATTTAAGTAATAAAATGTCAGGGAGAGATCAAGATAAAGAATCAGGAGCATTTAAAAGGAAAAATCGTGCTCTTTTGGAAGAATCACAAGGAAAGAAGAAGAAAAATTTCAAGGAGTGCAGTGAAAAAATTGATTCTAGTTGCAGTGCTAGTGAGAAAAATGAAAATCTTATTGATGTTAGCTGTGAAAGTAAAAATGAAAATCTTGAAGACTGTGCAAACTGGAGCTGAAACAGGTGGAATTGTTCAAAATAGCTCAAAATAACGTGATGACTATGATAGTAGTGCTCCGTCAACTTCTACGTTAGCGGAATTGGTTGCTGTTGGGGAATAGCCTAGTGTATTCGCCAATTTTAGTGATCCTGGTGAGTAGATTTTCCCTTTGACCCATAAGCAATTGAGCAATATTGTTTGGAAAGGTCTGATTCACATCTTTAGAGAAAATGTTGACTTTACGTTAGATTATAAAAACCGACATTTTAGTTCATTTTACTACAGTCGTGTATTAAGCAACGGTGAAAAGCATCTCCCAACACATAAGATTAGAAAACCGGTTGTAAAACAAGTGAAGATTTTCTAGACGGATTCGATGTGAAATTACTAGTTGTAGAATTAAAAACCATGGCCCAATGTTGTTACTACAGTGAACCAACTGCCTCTAATCCATTTGAAGACTGGTCCGCGATCGACATCAGAAGCTGTAAGTGTGTGTGTGTGTATATGTATATATATATATATATATCATCATCATCATCATGCTTCTGTCCGAAGACAGGTTTTAACTGAATCGCTGCCTCCATTTCTCTCTTTCCCTAGAAGCCTCTTTTATACCTCTATAAGTAGTATATCCCTGCTTTATATTATCTAATATTCCTATTCTTTTTCTCCCTCTTCCTCTTTTTCCACTAATTTTTCCTTCTAAGATCGTCCTTTGTAAACACTGTCTTCTCAATATGTGCCCTATCCAATTTGCTTTTCTTTTCCTGATTGTTTTTATTAGCATCCTATCTTCTCCCACCATTTCTAATACTTCTTCGTTTCTCTTCCTCTCTGTCCATTTCACTTTCATCATTCTTCTCCATACCCACATCTCAAAACTTTCTAAATATTTTTCCTCCTTTCTCCTTATCGTCCACGTCTCTGCACCATAAAGAGCTATGCTCCATATGTAGCATTTTGCTAATTTCTTCCTTGTTTCTAGATTTATTTTCTTGCTTGTGAAAAGCTCCTTCTTCTCGTTAAATGCTGCTTTTGCCATTGCAATCCTACTTCTGATGTCCTGTGTACTACTTCCATCCTGTGCTAAAATACTGCCGAGATATTTGAAACTCCTTACTTGTTCCAATTTTTGGCCATTTACCATTATATTTAATTCTTTATGTTCCTTTGAAACCACCATGACTTTCGTTTTTTCAGCATTGATCTTCATTCCATATTGTTGGCCAACCTCCACTAGTCTGTCTGTCATCCTCTGAAGCTCTTTCTCACCTTCTGCTATTAAGCCCTGATCATCTGCGTATTTAATGGTGGTAATACTTTCACCTCCTATCTTAAATCCTTTCTCTTCCATCAACGCTTCTTCTGTTATTGTTTCTGCATACATATTAAATATCGCTGGTGAAATAGGACAACCCTGCCTCATGTTAGGACTATGAATTCAGGGGGTAAACTAGAGAACATAAAAAGGGAAATGAGAAGGAATAATGTAGGTATAGTAGGTCTTAGTGAAGTTCGGTGGGAAGGAGAAGGCGAGATAAATTCAGACGAATTTAAGATTATTTACTCAGGAGGGGAGAAAAAGGAAAGGGGAGTGGGGATTATAATGAGAAAAGAGATAGCTGAAAGAATTAGCAAGGTAGTGACAGTTAATGATAGATTAATATATATATATATACATATATATATAACAGCTTACGGAAAAGGAAAGGTAAAATGGATATATGGATGTCAACAAGGTGTTGGGATGAGGAAACCCAGTGAACACTCACCAATCAGACGACTTCAGGTTGGCGAGGCCCCGTGGATGTCGAAGCACTCCCCAAACTGCTCCAGATAATATGAAATTTTCAGTGCGTTAACCACCGCAGTAATAATGTTATTTAAAATGTGTCCGTAATGCATGTACATATTTTATGATTGTTACATTGATAATAAATTAGAAAATTCTTAATTGTGAGAGTGGACCGCTTCTCGAACGTTGTCATGGTGCACCCCCCAAACAAAATTTCTAGCTACGCCACTGCTTCCGACACAGGAGCTTAAATTATTATTCCGCAAACCTATTCTGCTAAATACTACGACGAGTATTCCGAAGCACAGAGTTGCTCATAACATTTCTCTCTTGTATTAAATACCCATTTATTATGATCGATGATATTCCTAGGAACAATTCTGACATTTCTACGATCGTGTCTTCCGATAGAAGAGCTATTTTCAAATAGTTGTTAATAGAACCCAATGATACCTCATGAGCTGCTAAATAATTCAATATCGGTATTGGAATCCCTACTGTCCTGAGTACTAATATCTGAAACCTTCACGTCTAATTGTATAATACTTGTTTTCATGTTATAAACTATAAAATTACGTCAGTGCAGAGTCCCGCAAAGGTGCTTGACGTCTGGGTGGAATATATTTCTGCCGCCACAGCTTTATAAATACGAGTTTTTGGTGCTTGCATACTGAGAGAGCTTAAAAAATCACCATACAGAAAGATCTAAATTCGTAAAAAAAACCAACGCGACAGCACTTGAACTACACAGAGTCCGGCTCAGATCACCGTTTCAGCAATAACCCTAATCATCATTAAGACAACGTTACAATAAAATTTAATTAATTAATTAAATAAATAAATTATAATGCAGTATATCTACGCATTAAATCAATGCTCTTGAAGTATGGAAAATCAATTCCTGTTGAAAGGCATTGGAGTCGTTGCTATCAGTGGCGGATTAAAAAGGTAGGCTCCCACTCGTGCACTCCGCGGCAGAAAATATTTTTTCCATGTTATTAAATGAACCTGCTCCCACTAAAGCCGGAGCGCGACGCGCCTCTGCAACTTTTCTGCAGCGGTATGCGCGTAGACATTAGGCATCTGAATGCCCCAGGTGCAAAAGGTTCGAGAGGCCTCCAACTGTCCGTGAGGATGGAGTACTCAATCTACAAAAATATTTACAACTTACGAATGGGAAAAATGTATGCAATAGGTAAATAAATTGAATTACAGACACGTATAAATTTGAAGATTAACACGTTTAATTTACAAAACAAAGCCTAAATTTTATTGAAATAATTATAGCAGTTGCCACTGTTATAAATGTATAAATTTTATAACTCTATTGCCATAAAAAGCCTACAATATAATGATTTAATACTTCACACGTTGAATATTTCCCAAAAAAACGTACTAGTGCATTGTTCGCATACTGCACTACACTAATCTGGTGTCTGGAAAAACTGTTCTACGTTACGTGTATGACATGTGCATGCTCGAGCAGCGGGACAAGGAACGGAAATAGCCGTCGCCAGCGGCAACTGAGATGTGTTTGCAAATGACGGCAATGTAACCGTTACATTGTAACAAACCTAAGTAAAAACACGAGATTTGTACGTTAAGTAGTAGATTATACTGATTGTGAAATATTTTACTAAATAAAATATTGAAAAAAAATCGATTTTTGACTGTTTTGAGCCCCCCACGAGTGCCGAGGCTGCAGGCGAGCGCCTCATGCGCCTGTGCGGTAATCCGCCACTGGTTGCTATGGTAGTTCATATTTTTCATTGTTGAAAACCGAAAAACATTTCCTAATTTTGATTAAAATCGAATTTTTACGCAAATTCAGCATTGATTTAAATTTTGTCTTCAAGAAAAATAAACCAATTTTTCATCCAAAAAACTTTGTCCAGACTTCGTATCTTAATTGTAACTAATTTAAAAAAGCTATTTTAGAAAGAAAGAGAGACTGACAATGAGTGAGGGAGACAGAGGAGAGAGAGATAATAGTCTTCATTAGGGTGAGATTGAGACTAGGACGTTATTTTTTTCAGAGAGGGGGAGAGGGAGGGAAAATGGGAGGGAAGAGGATGGGAGAAAGGAAGAGAGAAAAGGAGGAAGAATGGGAAGCCACCCACCCAATCCTAACCTCCTCCCCCATCAAGTCCCCTTTCCCACATCCCCAATCCTCTCCTTGTGCCGACCCCAACCTGGCTAACATTTTGTGAAAAAAGAAACCCCCAACACCCACTCCCCTGCATCCTACCGAAACTCACCCCTGCGGCAGACCCAGGCGCCTTACATGCTCCATAAACCCACCCTCCAACTCCTTCACCAGCCCCACCACTAACGTCGCCTACCCCGTAACTTCCACCAACGGCACCACCCACAATGTCATTTACCTCGAGATGCACCCAATTTTCTGCTTTTTATGTTAGCCTCACCAGCAAATCCCTCAAAATCTGCAAGAAGTCACTGCAACAACGTTAGTCTTGAACAATCACTGCCCATGACCATTCATGCGAATGAACACAACTCAAAAGTCCGACTGCTTTACAGTGAAGACCACCCGCACTCCTTGATAATGCTTCTGCTCCCCAACTCTGTCAGTGGGAACTCGGCCACATCTATGTTCTAAACTCTTTCTCTTCCCCGATCTCAACCTCCACTAGCATTTCATTCCTTTTGCTCCATCCATCTGCATCCTCCAATCCTTTTCACTCTACTTTTCCACCCCCCCCCCCACCTGTCACTGCCATCAGTTGTTTCTCTCTTGTACTGACAAAGGGATCATCCCGGAAGATCATCTACGTGTAAATCTCTCTCTGACAACCCAGCAGCTCTCCTACCATTAAGTGTCTCCTGTGCTTCCTTACCTCAACACCTAGATGCCATTGATATACCTATTTACCTTACCTCTTCCATAAACATTTATGTAGTGATTAACTATGTGGTTCAATGGAATCACCAGGACCTTAGGAGCGGCAATTTCAGGACGTACAAATGATGCATTTTATTTTGCCTTTCGGGATACCTGGAATAGTGCTCCAAATCTGGTACAGGACTGGTCAAACCAGTACGTATGGTCCCTTTAAATATATATTATTTTGTATGTGCAACTCAATTTTAGCATTTTGGGTCAAGGGACTTGAAGGTCACCATTTTTATATTGTTTTTGGGACATTTTTTATCTTTATTGACAGTTAATTAAGCCTTCAGAAAAAGTCGTCATAAATTTACTTTTACAAATTTTTAAACATTTATTACCAACAATTTTAGCTTCAAATGAACACACTACTTGCAAAGAAAGTGAATTATCACTATTATTGCGAGACAAAATGCTCATCAACTACATATTAAGAATTTGACCCCTAGCAACTACAATCATAAATTATTGCAAATGATTGAAAAAACTGGATCTGTAAGTGACTTAATTCCATCAGGATAGCCTTCATCAGTTAAAAGTGAGAATTTGGAACATTTCAGGACTAACCAACATGAATGAGACATTGCTATGATTACTTGCAGAACTTTAAATGTTAGGAGCTGGTGGTAAGCCTGCCTATAAAGTAGGCCACCAAACTAAGACATCCATTCCTACCATTATTTCTGTTGACCATTTAATAATAATAAACATTTATTTTGAAAGATTTATTTAACATTGACAATAAGCCTTGGATTTTTATTTAGGTTGTTCTTTTGAATTAATGCTTAATGATAATTTAATGGTGCTTCATATTTTTCATGGTCAATTACATAAGTCGAAGAAAGAAATATTTATAATAAACCATCTCTTACAAAACAAACCTTTGAGTTGCATGCGATTTGATGTTCCAGTGAGGAATATTATCCAGAGGAAGAGGATGCCGTCATTGTGAAGTAATAGGTAAAATCTTACCAGATTAAGACTATCCTTCTAAATTATATGAAAAGAACAAAATCATTTCTACTCAATTTAATGGGAAATGTTTAAATGGATAATCTTAAATGAGAAACAGAAAACTCAATGATACTTTCTTTATTGATCTGCTGCGATGTCCTTTATCGTAACGCACTGCTTACAAATTTCTTACAAAGATGCTATGCATGCATAAAATTTAATATGTATGTATAGAGTGAGAAATGATCTCATCACATCTATGAAACGTCTAAGATTAACAATAGCAAAAAATATGCTACTTCACTTTTTGAACTCTTCCTGTTGATATTTAACTCTGAATGTCTTTAGGCCCAATACCTAATATTCATCCATAAAATACATGATAATGCAAAATTTGGAAATTTTCTATTATAGAAAATACTCGGATTCACAGATAATTACTTTAAATTAGGAAGTATATTATCAGTTATCAAAGTTAGTTCATTCTTTATTTTATGTACATGCCATTTCATAAAATAAGAATGAATGAAATGTTTGTTGTGCATTTAAGTAAAATACCTTGTACTGGTAAGGAGATATTTGGGAGGAAAAGATGCAACATTGGAAAAGTAAAACAAAAAAGGTAATTCTAAATAAATTCAACAGAATAAATAAAATATCTTGCAGAATAAAAGAGAAGGTAAGTGAAAAAAGAGAAAATTCTTTTCTGGCAATGAATTTTGGGGAGATCGGTACAAGTTTAACTTTTAACAAGTCCTAAGAAAATACTTCAACAAATATTATTTATATTTAATATAAAATAAAACTGATAACAAAATAAAAGGAGCTTTTGTGCTACAACAAAATATAAGTACAAGAAACTGAGTGCATTAGTGTGATAGAAAAACAAACTTCCTATTGAAAATTCCTATTCTATCCTAAGAAATCATAGGCACAACTTATTTTATTTGGGGACTAGAGGAAACAAATAATGCGTACACTCACAATATTTAAGTCCTGTCCGAAGTTTCAGAGATTTTGAAATTTTTCTCGTGTACTTAAAAGCACAGAGGTCCTGATGGAATGAGACAACCTTAGAACATGGTTTTTATCCTTCTGGGAAAAGTCAATATTGGGAATGAGCCATGAATGAAAATGACAAAATGCCATGAAATTAGGAAAATGCTTTGCAAAAAAATGCTCTGGAAAAAATGCGTTACTTTCAAGAAATCTAACAACACTGCACAAAAGGCAGGAATATATAATGTACAAAATCAATGCAGAAAATTTTATCACTGCATTTGTGCTTAAGAACAATAAATAAGAGATCAGGAATGGTCTGCCAATACTAATTGAAAAGGAGCATGTTTTGAAGAAAATGGGACCAACTTCTTACATTTGACATTGGAAAACATGCTTGACTGATTTCATTTTGTTATATTCCCACCTTTTCTTCTAAAAAGGCCAAAATTTGCTTAAGGGTACAACAATCTGCATTAACCTAGAGAAAATAAAAAATGCAACGTTTCCAAAACTCCTATTCCAATGGTCACAGACCAAAATTTAGGGACACCATTAAAAAAAACACAAATCTTCTAAAACATTAAGCTAACATGTACTACATAAATTTGGTAGCATAAGGGAGCGTACATTTCACCTTGGTATAAAAATACCATCACTTAATTACCGAGGGCATGCAAAACAAGTTTTCTTTCACAGACAATGCCAAGTATACCCCAGTGATTTCAAACTTGAACAATATTCAGCCTTTTAGTTCCTCGAGTCAACTTAACATTGTCTGTTTAACCAAAACAATGGCCACAGCTTTATCATTAACTACTGAATATATTTACCAGTGCATAATTTATTTCAGAGAATTATAACATACTATAATTTAGATCTATTGCTAAATTTGTAATATATTGTGATGTCCTCTGTGCTCTTTGGTGTATTTAAAACTGACTTAAGGCTCAGAAAAGTGCTTCCTAGATGAACGCCCAATTATAATCTCATGGCTCCCGTAATGATTTCCTGGTAAAGCTGTGGTGTCAGTGGCTTGTAGCCTTCTCCCACCTTATTGCAGAAGTACAACTGATCTTTGACTACAGCTGGATCAAATCCCTCTTGTTGTAAATCTGTTTTCTTCAGCTTAAATGTGCCTGAGAAGCATAGAAATGAAAAGCACGATGAAAGGCAATGTGTTTTACTGCTTCTTCAAAATAACTGGTCCTCAAGTCACAAAATTTATCTCTCGCATTCACAAAGTGGTCACCATGTTTTAATATGGTAAATATAAGGGTTAAGTTAATTTTAATGCATTGAATACACCAACAAAATTTTATCCACAACATTATCTGCCAAAATACACAGAAATTTAACATACCATATTTCCCAGTATATAAGATGCAATTTTTCATCCCAAAAACATCCTAAAATCCCCCTGCATCTTATACAACAAAGGTTTAAATGCCTGAAGATGGTGATTTATTTTTTATATTAATGAAAATGTTTTCGTAATTATTAAAACTGACAGATCCTTCCCAACAAAAAATTAACGTACTTCGTTTTTTTAACCATTGATGAATCTTGTCCTTATACAAACAAATGTTTTGAGAGTAAACAATTTTAAACCTGAAAATGGCCTTGTTTTCAGCTGTTTGCATTAAACATGGGCGTGTTTTATACACTGTAAAATATGGTATACATCTCGTACTAAATTTCATGATACGAGTAATAGCATCAGTAGCGGATTTACAAATCTTGTATCATTAGGCATGTAGAGATCTATGCCCTACCTCCCTCTCCCCTTTTATTAGTTAAAATAAAACATGTTTTTAGGCTTTCTTTAACAGCGAAGCGGTAGTGATGGAATGCCTTATGGCCACGTCTCCTCCGTCTGTCTGTTGTACTTTCATCATCTCCCTAACCACTGGATGGATTTTAATTAAAGTACAAGTGATCCTTATTAAAATTTATCACCCAATTGTGATTTGAGCTACATCCAAAAAACATTTTTCTCTCCCATGCTCTTATATGACCTTTGGAGTATAGGGTAAAATATGTATTCGAATAGAGGGGATCATTTGCCACAAAAAAGCCAGAGGGGACATATAATTACAACTTATAGTTTCCGAGATAAAATAAAAAAACACCAAATCCTTCAATACTGTTTTATTTGTATTTCCCATGAAGAATGCATCTGAAATCTGTGAATTCCACTTATGGAGAATAATTTTCCATCTTGTTTATTCAAATTTATAATTCAGTTTTATTTTAACATTTCTAATTAAACATCACATTAACAGTTTTAATAACATTTTTACTATATTAAATAAAAAATACACATCCTCTAAACATTTGTGCCATTAGGCACTGCCTACCTCTGCCTAAAGGTAAATCCGCTATTGAATAGCATACTGAAATTTAACATTCTAAATTTGTGACAAAGAAATTGGTGGAAAGATTATGATAAAAAATATCTAGATAAAAACAAAAATCTATAAAACAAAAAAATATTCATATGTAATTTAATTATATAATACTAACCTGTGAGGTCTATTTGAGGAACAACCCGTACAAACAATGGTCGTGCATAGGCAGGCAAGTGGTCCACTAACTTACGAGCCAGTCCACCTAAATCAAGAGAGCTCTGCTGGTTTACAATAGCAGCCATGCCAGCACGTCCCTCAGTTCCAGGTACCTAAAAAATGAAAAGTAGATTGAATTCTACTACAGATCCAGGAAGCAAATCAAATGGTGAAAATACATTCAATAGAATTGCTAGGGAACAAGTCACACCAGCAATGTTACCAAACAGTCATTTCATATTTGAATTCTTACCTCCACACCATAAACGATGACATCAACTAAACCAGCTATCTTACTGATAACAGACTCAACTTCCGTTGTAGAAACATTTTCTCCTTTCCATCTGAAATATGTGACTTTTTACTTAATACAACATAAATTAAAACAAATTTCTCTTGTTTTTAGAATACTATGACAGACATTTGAAAAATTACATCTACCAATGAATGATTATATATGAAATTATAAAACCATGAGGTAACATATAGAACAAAATGATAAGATATTTAAAAACACGATTCTTAAAATCAGTTATTTACATGCAAATAAGAACCAATGTAATTGGAAAAGGGGAACATCTTTATCCGAAAGTGGTTCAGAGTAATAAAACAAGTTAAAAGGGCAAAGCAAAAGCAGATTCCAAAAGCATTTTTTTAGAATGTTCATGTAAATTTTTGGAATCTTAGACCTCCTCTTCCTTCTTGTCATTTAAAACATATCTTACAACAGTTCAACAGTTGTAATATGATCTTAATCCTTTTTCAAATGTAAATTGAATGTAGTTAGGTTTTATTGTTGAAGCAACATAAACAAAATGAAACTTTGCCATAGCAATGGACCAGTATAGATAGTTCATAGGGTTTTTTTTTAAAATCCTGCTAAAAGGCAAGTGGACATACGGATGGACCCCAAAATCAATAGGATTCGTGCCACCAGCTTAAACTGTACTGAAAATCTTAGCTTCTCAGCTATTCCTGTTGCTTCAAAATTTTGCACATAGACCGACAAAGTGAAAAAATAAGCAATTAAAAAAAGAAATTAAAATGTTAGCTCACCTGAAGGTATCACCTTTTCTATCTTTAAAGTACAAGTAGCCTAATTCATCCATCACCAAGATATCCCCTGCAATTAAGAACAAGAGGACAATGTTAAAAAATCTTTGTAATACATACAATATTACCATATTAACTCAAAAGGAAGACGATGTTTTTTCCAAAAATTTTGGCAAAAATATTAGAGATCATCTTAAAATCGAGTACAAAGTTTTTAATGCCACACGGAACAGCCAGATGTTGATTCTGTCCATGAAAGTGCATTTACAGTAAACTCTCAATTTAATGGACTTCGGATTTAACGGACTCATGGCCGACGATCATCCGGTCGCTGAGAATCCATTCCCTATCGTCGCTTTGTCCACGATTTCAAACCACTCACCGCCCATCGATGCTGAGGGCAGTCTGTTTGCCAAGAGCATTATTGCCTGACATTTGGTTCCTGTCTGATTGTTTTCTATACTTTTCAGCTTTCCCCATAACATTTTCACCACTTTGAACCTCCCGCCTGGACAGTCGACGAAACTTCTAGGGGAAAGCATGTTTGACGAGGGTGTCAAGCACCGAGCGATGAAATTAAAAGAAGGCAGAGTGAGGCAGTAGAAATATGAATTAATTTCTTATGCTGCCTTAGGGATAAATTGTTCGATTCTATGTACCACAGGACTCCCTGCAGGAGTTCGTACTTGCCGCAGCGATGTTTATGTTCCAAATCTTCAGACTGCCAACTGTTCCAATCTATTAGTTTTTTGCGCTTTTAGGTTGATAAAAAACAGTGCTGTTTATAGAATATTTACATAAATAGAAAAAATTACATCAGTCGGAAGTGAAGCGGCGAGAGTGGGAGACCGTAGATGACATGTGCACGGAAATTTCAAAGTCGTAATTATACATGCTCTTTGAATTGGAATTAACAGTTTTACCGCATTAGATAAACACATTATTCTTGTTTAACAGTGTTCCTAATGTACTGCATTTGACATTATAAGATGTGGCCATTTAGGTGCATTTTGTTTCATCATATGACAAACTTTTGGATTTAACGCTCTTTTGGCAAAAACAGACACCCTATGCCCCCAATTAGTCCGTTAAATCAAGGATATACTGTGTTTATACAAACACAGTACATTACATTTAATTAATTAATACAATACATTTATTCATATTCTCAAAGTTCACAATGTGCAAACAAGTGGCTTTCCACCTCGTAGGTGCTGATGGAGGGGGAGTGTTGAAAAACCTACATCAGAACTTGTGCTCGGGTGGGTAGGAAATTCAATAAATACAGCGTTGAAAATGGCTACAATAAGATTGCTGGCATTTCACGCATCTTGTTACAAATTAAACACATTTGTTACTTTCCGATTGGTGTGGCAGCGGCAGATGATGAGTGCACCTGCAGTTTGAAGAGTATAACCTCTACGAGTACACATCATCGGTACAAACTTCGCCAAGTTTTAACATGATGTGAGGACTAGTTATTTTTAGCAGTTTTAAATAAGTTACACCAAATCTTAGGACTGAAATGACAGATCGTGTAAAGAAAGGCACCTTGGAAAAAGGAATGCATCACAGGGTATAAGTTTTAATAGAAATTTTAAGCTGATGTTGGAGAAACTAACAATGGTGAGGCTGGGAGGAAATATAATGTGATGGAGGCAAATGTGTGAAGAGCAAGCAAAACAGAAACTTGAAGGTGCTAAGTCAAACCGGAAATCATTTAGTGTACCCAAACGAGGTTGACTTCATGTATAAGAAGAACTGTAAAATTTGTGCATACTCAAAGAACAGATGGAAAACCAGCATTGCAGGATATCATTAAATTGAAAGCTTATGAATTAGCACAATCACAAAAACATTCCACAGCAAGAATTCAAGGCTAGTAACGGTACATCGTCAACGTTTACCTTCTGACTACACAAAAAAACTTATTGCTTTTCAGAGGCATGTAATTGCTTTGCAGAAAATTCACGGATACCTTCTGAGCCAAATGGGCAATGCAGACGAGACACCACCTATATATTTCAACATGCAATCCAATTATAATCAACAAAAAAGGTGCAAAAAATGTCATAAAAACTTGGGAGAATGAAAAAATGTGCATTACTGTTAGCGGATGGTACAAATTTACCACCGCATGTTATTTTAAAAATTGTTATTACAAAGTTTTTTTCCTGAATAGAACCTTTATTATTGTGGTCATCTTAAAATCGAAGTCCTCTTCCTCTCTAGTTAATACGGTACTTAAAATATTCATTTATATCTTAACCTAAAAAATGTTTCATATACATGAGGTACTAGAAAATTAAAACATATCATTAAAGATATTTGTGTTTTAAAGTTGCAAATAAAGATAAAAATAAAAGAAAATAAAAAGTATACATCTCAAGTTACATAAACACTTAGGCACATTTCCCTTAACAATGCCAGTACATGTTGAGGCATCGGTTAGGTGATATCTGCGAAGTGGTTATATTGTAAAAACACAATGATAATGACAAAATGCTAAAACCTAAGATGAGATGGTAAATAAATTAAATGTTTTTTTCGTACCTGTGTGGAATGCAGAATCACCTTTAGAAAACACATTATATATTATCTTCTTATTAGATGCTTCCTTATCAACATACCCATGAAATTCTCTGGTTGGAAGGCCTTTGTGAATTTTTCCTATGAAAAGACCTGGTTCACCTGAAATTGCATACATACCAAGAATTAAGAAACAGAGGTATATTGCATTTTAAAAATTACGGCAGAGCTTTATATTGAGAACCAAATCTCATTTAAATACCGATTCATAAAAACAAGTCCCAATTCTCTCAAAACAACTATGAAAATTTTTAATGCTTAAGACAGAGTAACATCTATCAATTATACATTTGATTAAAATATTAATGTTGAAAAATCTGATGTGGCCACCACATGACTTTCTCCATACCTGTAATATTTCTAAAAATTCCAAATAGGTTACATAATAATATTTTAAGAAACTGCGAGAAAGTTTTTTTTAGACTTGACAAAGAACAAAATAAACTCAAACCATAGCCTTCTGATATTGGATATAGCCACAAAGCTCCAACAATTAAGAAAAGAAAAGGTAGTGTTACTAAGACATAACTAAGTGTCAAATGTTAACAATAGTCGTCAGTAGGTGGCATGATGGTGTCAGCTAAAAATGTAAGATATATAAGATATGTTTCAAACAAAGGTTGTAGAAAATTAAATTTCCTACAACTTTTATTCCAATACATTTGTACATTTATCAAATATTAAAGCAAATATTTCAAAATAACGGATAAGTGACAAGAGTAAACACCCACTTCTGGTTGACTGATTTTTACCAAAAACTAATCAGTTCTTGTGAATTTCATAAAAATGTTAAATATAAAATTTCGTGTTGACCTGATTAATAGTTTTTGAGTTAAAGCAACCACAAAAAAGCTATCTCACACACAGCCATCAACGAGAAAATGGTCAAACCATGTTAAGGGAACCTCAAAACCTGAAATCTCAAAGTCGATTTTTTTCATGAAAACAATACTTTCCCCTATACTACGTATATGGAGAAAGTAAAAATGAATAACATGGAAGCTAAATCAATTTTTTCTTGAAAAAAGTATTAAAACAGCAAAACTATTTCAACTGATTCAATTTTTATAAGAACTATTTAAATAAATCTATTTATTTTTGCATAAATCTTATTCACCATTTTAGAGAGATAATGCAGTATAAAAAAAAAACATGACTGAAATTTAACTAGTCAAAATCAAATGAAAGACAAAAAGTATATAAAAGTAATATTTTTGACCTGGTTCACAACGGATGCAGAATCCCTTTTCATTCCGAATTGGCTCAAGAGAATCTGAATCCACCCTCACAAGGTCCACTGGGTAGACTGAAGAGGGAAACAGTCGGGGGAGAAAGCCAACAGCACCCACTTTATTGTCCAGGTTAACTGAAAATAAAAAAGGGAAAGGGTTTTAATATGCGAAATAAAAAAGCACTATAATATTTGACATCGGGTGAAATAATAAAATCGGTCTCCTTCCATTCTTTAGATCAGTGGTTCCTAACCTGGGTGTGGTGGCATACTGGGGAGCCGCAGCTGATTTTTAGAGATGCCATGAAAAACTTAGTTCAGTAAATATCAATGATTTGGATGCGTTTGGAGGTAACTAAGGCAACCATTTTTGGTAATAAATTATTGTGAAGTACCAACAAATGGATGCATCTAAAGGTTGTAATACCCACATGTAAAAATCTGATGTGGCCACCACATAACTTTCTCCATACCTGTAATATTTCTAAAATTTCCAAATAGGTTAAATGATGATAAATAATTTAAGGAACTACAAGAAAAATGGATTGACTTTAGAAACAGAAAAAACTCAAACCGTAACCTTCTGATATTGGATATAGCCCCGAAGCTCCAACAATTAAGAAAATAAAAAGGAGCGTAAAGTGTTTACAATAGTCGCCAGTAGGTAGTATGGTTGTCGCAGCTAAAAAATTTAGTTTTTAAAACATCTCTTCAACAATACATTACATGAAAATGTTTCAAAGAAAGGATGTAGAAAATTAAATTTCCTTCAACTTTTATTACAGTACTGTTTTACATTCATCAAATATTAAAGCAAATATTAAATAAATGGAATATCTCCTTAACAATGCATACTACGAAAAAATGTTTCAAACAAAAGTTATAGAGAATAATAGAATAATATTATCCATGAAGTGTATAATAACAAATTTATATTTATGAAGATTTAAAAGAGTTATTTGCCAAAAACCAAAATATAACTAGAGTAAACATCCACTTCCAGTTGAGTGATTGTTGCCAAAGCCAATCACCTCTTCATTATATAGTACTCTTTCTAATTATAAAATCTGGTATTGACATGAGTGTAAGTTTTTGAGTTAGAGCACCCACAAAATTCTATCACATACAGACTGACAGACAGACTGAAGGACAGACACAGACATCAAGTAAATAGTCAAAATGTGTTCAGGGGACGTTAAAACATATTTCGGTTGAAATCTCAAATTCGATTTTTTCATGAAAATAATATTTTCTCTATACTTCATATATGGAGAAAGTAAAAATATAAAAACATTGTTTAAAGGCTGAGGCACAGCAAAAATCAGTTTATCTTTGAAAAGGTGCTGCTTCTAAAATAAACTGATGTGGGCAACACACGACTTTCTCCAAATTTATATGGCAAATTACATGTTGTTAGCTCTGGGATCATTGCCAATATTTACTTCCGGTTGATAATTAAGAAAAGAAAAAGGAGCGTCACCTAACTAAGCGTCAATTGGTAACAATAGTCTCTGGTAGGTGGCGTGGTGGTGGCAGCTAAAAATATAAGATATCTCGTAAACAATGCATTATATGGAAAAATGTATCAAACAAAGGTTGTAGAAAATGAAATTTCCTACAACTTTTATTCCAATACATTTTTACATTTATCAAATATTAAAGCAAATATTTCAAAATAACGGATAAGTGACAAGAGCAAACACCCACTATTGGTCGACCGATTTTTACCAAAAACTAATCAGATGATCTAACTTTTATAAAAATGTTAAATATAAAATTTTGTACTGACTTGATTAATAGTTTTTGAGTTACGAGCGCCCACAAAAATCTATCACATACAGACAGACTGACATCATCGAGAAAATAGTCAAAACGTGTTCAGGAGACCTTAAAACATGTATTTCCGTTGAAATCTCGAATTCGATATTTTTTACATGAAAACAATACTTTGTACATAGAGAAAGTAAAAAAGTTTGGAACCACTGCTTTATATTTAAATAGGTATATGAATATAACATGACGTCAACATTTATCAATCTCTCAAGCAGTTATTACTTGTCCTCAAGCAGTTCAATTTTACCATCTTAGAAGTTAAATACTCAATAGATACTGAACTGATGGTTACAACAGTTCCAATAGCCCTAAAAAGACCAGGAAATGCATATGTTCATTTTAACTACTAAGTGGTATCATCTTCAGTTTTAGAATCTATCAGTGAATTACAAATGACGAGAGTCACTTTATACCTGAAGATTTTTCTTTGAATGGATATAGGAGCTACTTACTCGTATTGGCATTTCCTTCGGTAGATGCATAAATTTCTCGAATTTGTGGCACATTAAAACGTTCCATAAAGCGTGTCCAAATAGCTGGACGAAGACCATTGCCCACCATCATTCGGACACCATGAGTTTTGTCCTCTGGTCCAGGAGGAGTCGATAGCAAATATCTGCACATTTCACCAATATATTGAGCCACCTTAAAAGCAGACAGATTTCATAAGAGAACGGGTATATTCAGCAAAAAATGGAGATTAAAAAAAAATAATTTGAGAATTTTCAGAATTAGTAATACCCAGACCAAGAAATTTGAAATATTATGCTAAATGATTTAAATTCTTGAGAATCTCCTAAGCAAAAAAATCATAGTTGGAAAGACATTCACTTACAGTGCATTTGTGTTTCGCACAATCATCCCAATATGATGACGCAGAGAAATTACGACGCAAGACTGTAGGAATTCCAGCAAGCAATGCAGGACCTGTACCAATAAGGCCACCTGCAGAGTGAAAGAGGGGGAGTGGATTGTAGAGAACATCGTTCTTCTCCATTGGAAGCATATGCAGAGTTGCCAAGGTAATGAAAAGATACCTGAAAAGATCAAACAACATACACTCATCATTACATTTCCAAGTACAGCAAAAAAATATTGGCTATTAACTTATCTTTAATAAGCAGATTTACTAACGGAGATTTTACTTTTTAACAGCAAACAAATAAATACAAGGTTTAGCATACTTTCAGATATTATTCTTGTATTATTTATTTACCACATTATAAATACTCAATTCTGCATGGTTATACCATATTTACTGGAATCATGGTATAATTTACATAACCTAATTTTTTCAAGAGACTGTTACAGGGTCTGTCTGACCTAAGATTATTCCATTCAAAATCAATTAAGTTTAGGAAATGCAATTCTGCAGTGAGGCCAACTGGACAATTTTTCATCATCTTTGCTATTTGGTAATATACAGCACATAATCAATGATCATTTAAATAAAAAAATGTTCTCTGCTTAAAATTTTTTTTTTAGTATTTTGTTTTTTAACCCCCCAAGCCCGGAGGAAATTTATTAAATCCCACCCGTACGGCCGGATGAGGTTTTTAAATGTTCACGATTGCGTTGCAAAAACGTTCAAAAATATTAAAATAATCATAACTTGAGAAGTTCTCTTGATTTTTCTGAATTTTTTTGGTGGATTTATGAAAAACATGAAATTTGTAAATATCTATTTTGCGTATAATATTTTACATACAAAGATCGTTGGAGTAGAAGAGAATGTACACCAATCGCTAATTTTCCAGCGTGCATTCGCGCTTTATATGTAACATTCAGCACCAGAAAATCTATAGAAGATATATTACTAACTCTCCTGATTTCCATATTTCAACTGTTTCTATATTAACACTCTTGCCCTCACCAGATGTAGTTTTCTAAACAACATTGTGGTATCTCATAAGCCTGTCAATCCAGTCATAGGATGCAGTGAAATTGTCTATAACAAGCCTTGCAGCCAGATGTAACGCCTTCTCTTTCAAGCAAGGGCCACTAACGGCAGTGTTGCTTACGTGAGCCTGCTTGAACCAAACAGAAAGGGCCGTCTCCATCTCTTCTAGCGTCAAAATTTTTGAAGATTTCCTTTGTTTATAAAAAGGTCCACACTGCAAATAACTCTTTTCTATATCATGGTGATTCTTCATGATTGTGTTCGAGTCGACACAGCAATTCCTAAGTGAGATGCTAACTGAACACATGTTCCCATATTCGCATCAACCTCTGCTAAAATGTCAATCTTCTCAAGCATGGTCAATGCTCTGCGTTTTTTTCATGCTGTTGTTCATATTAAGGGCTTATTAAATAAATTTTTAATTGATTAGCCATAAATACAAACCAACAACAATAGGATTTTTACATGTCCGTGAAAATACACTGCAGGCGAAAGAACAACTTTATGCTTCTGGCATCTGCGATGAACTTGTGTTGTTATTGGTGTAGATGCTAGAGTAGGGGTGTAGTTTTATCTCTACCAAATAAAGTGGGAAAATAACTTTTGCATCTTCCTATAAATTCGCAACAAAAATGTATGAAACCGAAATGTATTCAAGATTTTCACTCAATGAATTAACAATAAATTAGTGAGTACATGCTGCGAGGAAAAAAAAATCCTGGAGTGGATGAAACTACGCAGCTAAAATTATCTAGTAGATTTAAGAGAATGCAGAAAAAAGACTGAAATAATTACGCTCCCGGATGATTTCACTTTACGCAGATGAGCCTCGCCAATAGAAGAATCTGCTGATGAAACAGTTGTATTCTAGATGCAAAAAATATGTTCACACTTCCTCTCTTTATAAGAAAAAATACTGGAATGTCACTTTCCTTCTCACGAATAAACACACTATGTTGGTACGATGGCCTTCCAAAGAGAATTGTTTGTAAGACAGTTCTGTACTGTTCTAGTGAGACTATGAAAGCAGTGAAAGAGGTGGGGGAGAAGGAGAAGATATTAAAAGTTCTGAGAATGAAATTTCAAAATGGTTTATCCCCAGGTATAAGAGTTTCCAGAAGCAAACTTTGGAGAATACCTTCTGCATTTTGTAAGAAAATATTATCGCCTATGCAGATGGTTATAAGTAGGGAGGTGTCTTTCACTCGGTATCACTAATTAAAAGAAAAGGAAGAGAAGGGAATGAATCCCCTGCTGTGTATATGTGCTGCTGCATGTCAATTTCAGAAAAAGGGGCAAGAACAAAGGATCTAGCAGAAACGTTCTGAGGGAAATTTTGAAAAGAAGATAACTCTTAAGAAGTTAAAATCAGGTGCAATTTATATTACCTGGACTTCAAATTCGAATCATAAATTTGAGGAAAATGTAAAATCCGTTAAATTTTAACATTGTCCTTGTGTATTATTCACCGGGACCAAGATAAAAAAAGCGTAAAATCGAGGAAAATGTAAAATTGGAGATCGTAAAATCAAAGTTTCACTGTATATATGTTTGCTTTCATCCCTTTTCAAAAATTAGCTGAGGAAAATATCTTGCACTTTTGGTATTCAAACCTCAGAAATTTCGGCTCCCTAGGCAAACGAGCTAATCATTACACCAAATCGTTCGTTAATAATTTTGAGAAAAGTTATCTATTTATAGTTGTAACTTAGTGGAATATTTTTTTGCAAGCCTTCATTTAATATTAAATTAAAATATAAACAAATTGAGCTTCCGATACGATAAGTGTAAAAGAATGAATTTAAAAAATTCTATTATCTATTTATAGTTGTAACTTAGTGGAATATTTTTTTGCAAGCCTTCATTTAAAATTAAATTAAAATATAAACAAATTGAGTTTCCGATACGATAAGTGTAAAAGAATGAATTTAAAAAATTCATCCAAGACACGTATATCAATGCAAAACACACAGACTAAGATTTAATTCTCTTTTTCCTATTAATGAAAATGCAACATTATCTGCCATCTGTTGGTGAGTTTGAGGATTGATTTTGTTTTAGCAACTTATTGTTGGCAGTTCTCATAGATTTGAATATTTCTTTGGAATACTCCTTTGTAAGTGCTAGAAAATATTACTAAGTGAACTGTGGAGGTACTTATTAAAAGACTATGTTATTAAATATTTTCGTATCAATGATACTTGATGCAATAATTGTATTTAGAAATATTGTTTTTATGCTTGCCAGCCTTCATTAACTATTCATTTGTATTTCTATAGAGAGATTTGAATATTGCTTCAGGATACTTCTTCTTGAGTCCTACAAAATATATCAGTGATCTGGGAATATCCAGTGAACTGTGGAGGCAATTATAAAAATATTATTATAAGGGTTGAACTGTCGTATTGGAGTCTTAACCTTTAAACGCCAGATTTAAATGTCACTTTCCTAGAAATTGTCCTCCAAGTCCTCCAAATATTCATCAATTCAAATCTCTGTATCTGACTTCATTAACATAATTATTTATTTTATGTGCAAAATAAATGGTTATCTTCATTTCAGTTTATTGGCAACAATACTGATGTTTTCTTTCACTGTTATTCATTGATTGGCACTTCCAAGGCAACATAAATGTTTATATTTACTTGAGATAATTAAAAAAATATGTCGCAATTGAATCTGAATATAACTGTCGTTACACGATGTTTGCCGTAAGTTTTCATGCTTTTTAAAAATTGCTTATCGTTTAGTATTAGTTTGTTGTGAGATGGCTTGTGGAAATCCTCTGTAGTGGTAATTTTCATTCTTCTCCTCCAATTGTACGTTTGATCTTATATGTTCTAAAAGAGTCACCTGACTTAGAAATTCATGCAAAATTGGTCCAATTCAGAAACAAATACATTCAAGTTTTATTTTAAAATTTCAATTCCTTGTTGCCCGAGGCCGGGCTGTCGCTTCTTGACAGTCAATCAGAATCCAGATAGACAAACTCACGCTTGCTCCATTAAAGTATGATTTCATTAGATTATATGGAAAATAGTTTGTGAATATACACCCATGACAGTTTTTGCAATTGTGAATTAATTGACTGTGATCACTTTCAGCATCTCTTACTTCTAAGAGGAAAGCTATTAGTGTATAAGTGAAACTAAATATTCTTAGGTGACCTGAGCAAGGTGACAGAGACTAACATTGCTGATTCAAAGTGGTTGGTTGAATCTACTATTAAAAGTATTAGGAAAAATAGAGACAAAAGAAAGGGGCGCAATAAGAGTGAATGCCATTATTAGTTACAAAATCTGAGCAATTACTGTTAAGGTGCCATTTGTTGATGGAGAAAAATAGGGAATTTATTGAGTGTTTGGATTAAAGATAAAACTCAATATGAATTCTTTTAATTAAGAAATCCTGAAATCTCTTTGAAGATTCAGACAAGATTGGAAAGGTGTACTCCATGTCGGAGTACATAGTTTCCAAATGCGTTCTCTGAGATTTCACCATGTTCTCAAAATTTTTCGCTGAGATGAGAATTTAACGAGAAGCAAGCAAGGTACATTGTAAAATACATGTAGATCTTCATGTAAAGTAGTTGTAATTATTGTCCGATTTTAACCAAAATTGGAATCGGTCGACCAATTTTAGTAAAACTACCAAAAGTACATAAGGCGGTTCCAGAGATGAAACAAAGGAACATTGTAGGTCTTCATGTAAAGTGGTCATCATTGTTGTCCGAGTTTGACCAAAATCGAAATCGGTCAATAAATTTTAGCAAAACTCCCCAATACCAAATTTCATCATAATACATCCAGCGGTTTCCAAGTTTTAACATGCAGACAGACAGACGGAAACGACCTCCCCTATATGCGTTCACTTCGTGCAAAGAACCCATAAAAATAATGCGAGTGGATTCCATCAAGTTTGGGCTGTTATGAGTGTTTCAAGAAAAGAGCAAATTTACACAACCTGAAATTGCCTGTTGAGGGATTGTGTCGATTTTAATTTATTAATCGTTAAGCCAAAATCCATATAGTAAATAATATTGGTATTAGAGAATTTTTTACGTGGGGGGGGGGCATATTTGGTAGTTTGCCCCGGGTGCTAAAATAGCTAGTTACAGCACTGGTGGTATGCGAACATTTTCGTTTTTGATTTGGTGGTATGAAAATAAAAAAGGTTGAGAACCCCTGGTGTAATTCATGTAACAAATGACAATAGTGACAAAATGTTTACAGATACTTCATTATCCTCCCTCTGGCAAAAGACTAAAAATTCAAATGCCGAGTTTGTCTGTCAATCAGTCCACCTGCAGTCTTTGGTCGATTTTCGCTTTATTGATAGGTTTGAAACAACTACATAAATATGAGAAGTTAAAATAAAAGTTACTAAAAAAGTTAACCATTACATTTTGTTTAAAATAAAACCAAAAACCTTCCTCAAATGTGTTGCAAGCATTTCTATTCATCAGTTTGTGAACTAGGTTACCAAGATAAGGGAATTGGTGTAAATAACTTATCTAAGAAGCAAACACTACTGCTCAAATATAATGTACCAGTGATAACAAATGTAAACGTGGCAATAAATTCATACTTATCTCAGCCATAGCGTAGTAAACATGGCATAGCTGAACTAACAGAAAATGCTCCAATCTAAAGGCATTACATATAAAATTTTGTAGCAAAATGATAGGAGATAAACAACTAAATATAATAATAATATAAATATTACTCTTATTAACAAAAATATGGCTTTCAAAGCTCAATATTTTTAAAATTTCAAAATCAAAATAAAGAATCAATTCTGTAATATAACTGTTACACGTTACTTATCTAATTTTTAATTTGGAATACATACCGAGAATTTGGTACAATAGCAGCTTTGGGTAATCCAGTTGTGCCTGATGTATAGATGTAAAGAAGAGGATCCGAGTACGAAGGTTTATGGGTGATTGTCTGGTTCAGGGAGGCCTTTTCAAGAACATCATCTAGTGAAGCCATTCTAGATAAAACTTCAGAGTCACCCTCACCATCAGAATTACTGCTTGGTTTGTCACCAGCACTGTATGAGAACAGCTCCAAATTTTTAACTGCTTCAGGTATCTGTGCCACCGCTAATGACAATAATAACAACTATTAATTTCACCACTGAGGCAAAAAGAATTATTAATCTTAATACAATTCTAATGATGATGATAAATCTAGAAGCATTATAATCATACTTTGCTTTCATGAATAAAAACTGGTGCAATTGCTCATCAAAAATGAGAAGTGGGCATGAATGAAGTATTTTATTAAAATTAAAACACGTCAAGGTGTAGATTTTAGCCAATCGTCAATTGAAAAATATCAACCTGAATAAACAAATCGATGGCTGACTGTCAAAGTTTAATGAATATTACAAAAATCATGTTAATTGCATCATTATTGTTATACTTATATGACTATAAATATTAGTTCAAGTTACTTACATAATTTTCAAGAGCATTTGCTTTGGAAAATGCAATCAACAATCTATTTTTCACTATATAGAAAAACAAAAATGATGCTGTGTGCAGCAAATGAAAAAGTATTTCCAAATGTAAATGAACAGAATAGAAAATGCATAATAAAATAAAATTTCTAATGTAGCAGTTTGAGAATATTTTTATTTAATTCTAATCCAAATACACAAATTATTTCCTTGCAACTTATGCTAATGACTATACTGCTAATGCACATCTAAACAATATACAAATATGCTCACCGACTTAACTTAAACCTGCACAACTAAAGAAATAGCAGTTTATACCATATAGGTATTTAGTTAAACACATAATACTGTTCCATATATAAACCCAATTTGGTGTACATAATCCCATGAAGATAGGAACAATATACATAGTTGCCATTAACAATGAAAAAATTTCTCAGCATGACAGAAAAACATACAAAATCTTTTATCATAATAGGGACAGGATATTATAACCTGGCAAACTACTGTATATCCTTGATTCGAAGACACTTTTTTTCACTTTTTAATGTCTCTGAAATCGGAGTGTGTTTTACATTCGATGGTGTCTGTATTATTATTTTTTCAAAAAGCTATTACTAAATCAAGGGTGCATCTTACAACTGATGGCATCTTATAATCGAGGAAATACAGTATACACTGTTACCAAAATGGTGACATCCCAATACACAAAATCACACTATGGACCTACTTTAATTATGAAAATTCCAGTCATAAGACAAACTCGATAATTTCCCATTGAATACTTTAATTAGCTCAAAATAATCCTTATTCCATTTCCAATTTCCTTGATGAATACCCAAATCAATTTAACCACTAATAATGTACTGCAAAATGCACTTTAGAAGCCACAGTAAAAGACCTTGCTTTGTAATGCAAAAGCAATCTTCTCTAAAGAATTAAGCAAAGCAAAACATTTATCATTTATGAGCATCACACACTAAGAAAATATTCACCATAACCAGATATATGACATGGGGTTACTAACCATTAGTTAGGGAAGAATGGAATATGAGTGCCTTTGCACCACATGTTGCTCCAAGGGAGTGTGCAAGAGGATGGCGGCGAAGACCTGGATTAACAAGAGCTGAGATGACTCCGAGGCGAGATAACCCTAGCCATAGGCACACCAACTGAGGGCAATTTCCCACCAATAATGCCACAACGTCTCCCTTTTTATAGCCACGCTCTGCAAAAGCACTGGTAACCTGTTTGCTAAGGTAATCAACCTTATATAAAAAAGAATGCCATAGTATTATTTCTGGAGAACAGTACTAAGCAGCATTATAATTTTCTAAATGTTTTTTCATTAACATTACATTCACAACCCGGTACAAGGATGCAATTCAATTTCCGCCAACAATTTTACGATAAAATAAAAATTAACAGTTATCTTTCAATATTGATGAATTACAGAAACTCAACGCTTTAAAGACACAAAATGAAAGCCTTAACAAAATTACTCATAATGTGGGGAATGGATGCTTCACGCCAAACAAGATGCATGAAATATTTGTTAAGTTCGCGGAAACAACGCCCAAAAACTGTTACTTATGATAAAACGGTTTACATACTTGAAAGTTAACACGCACATCATTTATTCATCACAGCAGAAAGTGGCGCAACTTTATTTACATTACTCATTGAGTTGAGACATACCGCATAGCTGAAGTTCATTAAACCTTCGACCCGAAAAACAATGAGCCGCGGTAAAACGTCCAAAAATGTTCTCTTTAACCAACATATGGATTCAGGTTTGATAAGTTTTTGCTTAAAAAGTTTACATTAAGCTGAAAATAATTTTCTTACCTCCTGATATGTCCATTTTTTCCCCTCGAAGTAGAAGCAGGGTGCTAGGGGATCCTTCTTAGTCGTTTCTTCAAATAATGATACAACCGATGCATCTTTACCCTTCCATTTATGGCCATGAATCAAAACTTTAATGTAACGATAGACAAACCTAATACGCAAAAATAAGATGTTGATTATTAAAAATAACTGATGCAACCTTTACAGTTATATCATTAATAAGCTGTACGGATTATACCACGGACAAATTCTTTTGCCGATATTACGAATGACAAAATTTAATTTTTACAGAACTTAAATTATTACTCATTGATCAACTTAAGACTAGCAAAATTCGAAAACTTCATAAAATAACAAGGATATCACTAGGTAGGCGAAGACATTTGTCAAAGAATGAGTCGCAATTCGCAAACACGACGTCTTAGGAAGGTTACATCATGATGTTATTGCAGATAATTTACAAGGTAGAAATCAAAATGAAACTCCACTTACCTAGAATCTCGAGGAAGTGTCTTGATCACTAGATAAATAGTATCTTTTAAATATATTACAAATGGAATCGACAATAATAAAATAAATGCACGAGGAAATTTGTAGAAACCCACTGAATAAATAATAGCCAAAGTTAATACGAAAAAACCTATTACAAAAGGCCGATCCCCCATTTGTAAATAATTTCTGGATTTCAACAAGGTTTAACTCGTGCCTAACAATTGACTGACTGAGGCTCACGATGAGAGCCTTACGGTTTTGAAAAGGGCTGTCAGTTGAGCGAATACCCGGTGGGGGCCGGTCGGAGACGAAATTAGCATGAATTATGGGAACGAATGCGCATTCAAAGAAACGCGAACTGACAACTAGATGGCGTACTCGTCGCGATGCCGCCAAATTGAATAGCATAACAGAAACGGCTCAAAGTATTGTCATATACGTAACTTATTGTAATAAAAATGTATATTAAAACTATAATTGTATCTATAAAAAAATGAATGAAGAAATATCTTAATGAAATTGAATTTCGCCGGTACTTTTTAATTTAATACTTTCGGAAGGGTTGATAGACGTGGTGCTCTTATATACACAATTAAATTACTGATAAGGGCTATTCAATGAATTATCTTATATATGAGGCGATAAAATTCATTATTAATGGAGTTAATTGCATTCATGAAGAATGCTTTTTTATAGTTTACGACAGACTTGTTCATCTATATGTTTTGACCACGCACATCGGCACAGTAAATATGCCATACAGACTTATAATAAAAACTAAAGATAAACTAAACAAGATTGGAAAGGTGTACTAAATGTCTGAGTACGCAGAGTTTCCAAATGCGTTCTTTGATATTTCACAGTGTTCTCAATGATTCGCTAAGATGAGTATTCAACAATAAGCTACCGAGGAACAAAATACATGTAGGTCTTTATGTAAAGTAGTCGAAATTATTTTCCGATTTTAACCAAAATTGGAATCGGACAATAAATTTTAACAAAACTACCCAATACCAAATTTCATCACAATATGTAAAGCGGTTCCCGAGTTGAAACAAAGGAACACTGTTAACTACATGGTCTTCATGTAAAGTGGTCGTAATTATTGTCCCATTTTAATCAAAATTGGAATCGGTCGATCAATTTTAGTAAAACTCCCTAATACCGAATTTCATCAAAATACGCCCTGCGGTTTCCGAATTGAAACAAAAGAACATTCATATATCAGTAATGAGGTCAGGCTCAACTCGGTGGAATTTACTCATATTGAAAAAAGAAAGAACTTTGTATTTCCACAAATTTTAATTTAAGCACGACCGGTTTCACTATGATCGTAACATCATCAGGTGAAATACTCTCTCTCTCTCTCTTCGTTGGCTTGGTAAGTAGTTTTACCACAAATATAGGCCGTCCCTCGTGATAACACCCACGTTCCCGGCCGGTCAGAAAGTGCTCAATTACAATGGGGGTTGTTAATTATATTTACATAATTTTAATACCTTGCGGTTTTTGTGATTTGTTTATAAATTTAAAATTACTATAACTACTAATTAATATAAATACAATACAATAAACATGAAAAAATAGTAAATATATAAATATGTACATTGGTAACGTAGTTTAGTCAAAAAGATACCAGCTAGCTACTGTTATTATTTTTTTATTTTTTGGTATATATTATATATTTTTTTTTTATAAATCGTTCCATATATATAGGGTAAAATGAGGGGGGGAGAGGGAGACAGTAGGGGTTACAAAGAGAAAACGAATGGAAGGTAATTGAATGAGCGGTTGGGAAAAGAAGGGGTGGGAAAGGAAGGCGAAAGCAACATAGTAGCAAAATGTTACAAAAACTTGGTAAAAGGGCCAAAGACAGCAATGTTGATACAAAATATTCGGTAAGCTAAATAGAGGAGAATGATTTTGGAAAAGGTATTCATTTAAGAGGGCATCCAATTTGCGACCTTTACTTAAAAAATGGAGGAATTTGGGGTTGAAGGAACTATGATGATTGAGGTTTAACAGATGTTTCGCAAATTGAGAATTCAAATTATTTAAACGGAAGTATCGCTTATGTTCCTTAATCCTCTTGTCAAAACTCCTCCCCGTTTGGCCGATGTAGACCGCTCCGCAATCATCACAAGCAAGTTTATAAACACCACTTCTTAATGACAACTCTATCGGGTCTTTAGCATTAAGGAATAATTTGGAAAACGTAACTGGGGAGTAGAAAGCAGGTTTAAGTTTGAGTTTAGGTAAAAGATTGGACAATTTATAAGAAATGTTTCCTAAAAATGGGAGTCTGCGCCAACTAAGAGGTTTGGGGTTGAGATTAGGCGAAAAAGAAACGATTTTTTGGGAGGCAATAAGAAAACGTTTTTTGGAGATAATTTTATCGATTAAACCAATTTGGTAGCCATTATTGATAGCGATCTGTTTAATGGTGTTAAGTTCTATAAGGAAATTAGGTTTAGAAAGGGGTATACTAAGAAGGCGGCGGAGCATATAATGAAAAGAAGCGTGTTTGTGAGAAAAATGATGGGAAGAGTGATTGGGAATAACCTGATCTGTGTAAGTGGGCTTACGGAAAATCGCTAAGGTAGGTGTGTCGTTCAGCAGAGACAAAGTGAGATCTAAAAAGTTGAGCAAACCATTTGTTTCAGATTCGACCGTAAAAGAAATGGAAGGATGGGGGGTATTTAAAAGGGTTAAAAATTCAGAAAGTTGGTCATCCGTACCACTCCAGACACAAAATGTCATCCACATACCTACCCCAAAATTCGAAAAAAGTTAATAAAGAATGGCCAGAATTAAAAAGGTTAACTTCTAAATTGTTGAGGAAGATGTCGGCAAGGAGAGGGGAAAGAGGGAACTCCCATCGCGAGACCATCCGTTTGTTTATAAAAATTGTTAAAAAGGAAATAGTTTTGTTCAGAATACGCTTCAAGTAATTTAGAAAAGTCAGTTATCAAACTTTGATTGACACCTGCTTTGGAAAGCATATATACTGCCAAATCTACGGCTTCTTTCACGGGAACAGAAGTTATCAGATTACAAACATCAAAGGAGACAAATTTTGAATTGTTGGGGAAAATTTTTCCTTTTAAGGTGTGCGGCAACTCTATGGAATTTTTAGTGCCAAATTTGGGACTAAAGTGAGAATAATCACGAAGAAGTGTATTGAGTTTGAAGGCAAGTTCATGGGCAGGCGCAGAGGTACTGGAGACAACAGGCCTAATAGGGCAATCCCTTCTGTGAAGTTTCGGTAAAACAAAAAGTCTAGGGGGAAGGGAGTTCATCACTAATAAGTTGTGTTTGTCTTAAGGAGTGAAAAGAAGAGAAATCGAAGAAATGGTTTTTTGGATCACAGATTGATAAAACGAGGTAGGGTCTTTTTTCAAAACAGAAATATTGTTGTTACGAATGAAATCATGACATTTCCCCAAATAAACGTCTCGGTCCATCACCACCATGCCATTTCCTTTGTCAGCCTTTTGGACAATGAAATTGTTGTCTGCAATGAGCTTTTTTACATTAGAAAGTAAGGCGGGAGAGCGATAGCGGGATAGTGGTCTAGGTTGAGGAACATTGAGGAAGGAAGAAATATTTTGTCCGATATTAACCAAAATTGGAATTGGTCAATTAATTTTAGCAAAACTCCCCAATACCAAATTTCATCAAAATACGTCCACCGGGTCGGGAGTTGAAACAAAGGAACATTGTAAACTATATGTAGGTCTTCATGTAAAGGGGTAGTAATTGTTGTCCTATATTAACCAAAATTGGAATCGGTGAATCTATTTTAATGAAACTCCCCAATAACAATTTCCATCAATATGCATCAAGTGTATCCCGAGTTGAAACAAAGGAACATTGTAAATTACATGTAGGTCTTCATGTAAATTAGTCGTCATTGCTGTCCGATTTTAACCAAAACTGGATTGGTCGACAATTTTAGCAAAACTTTACAATACAAAATTTCATCAGAATACGTCCACCGATTGCCGAGTTTTAACATGCGGACGGACGGACGAACGGAAACGATCTCCCCTATGTGCGTTCACTTCTTGCAATTTATGCAAAGAACGCATAATAACTTACAAACCTATTCCCTCAATGATTCCGGAAAATAACAATAATATTCAATGGAAAAATATCCACCCTCTTCCCTACACTAACAATCCGATGACAGTAGGTGGGATTCTCTTAAGGGTGTCCTAATAACTCGTCATCCGGCGGGAGTTGGTTGGATTCTCTTAAGGGTTTCCTAAAAACTTGTCATCCGGCGGTAGTAGGCTAGATTCTCTTAAGGGAGACCTGATAACTCGTCATTCGGCCGGAGTAAGTGGGTTTCCCTTAAGTGTGTCTAATAACTCGTCATCCGGCGGTATTAGGTGGGATTCTCTTAAGGGAGGCCTGATAACTCGTCATCCGATGGGAGTAGGTGGGATTCTCTTAAGTAAGGCTTAATAACTCGTCATCCGATGGCATTATGTGCGATTCTTATAAGATGGTTGGTGTATGACAGGGAGTAAATAGTTTTTCAACCAAATATTTTTATATTATTTTCAGGAATTAATGAGGGTTTAGGAATACATTTTATCTATTAATTTTGCTAGACAACCTGTTTGGTGTATGGCAGGGAGTGTTATCCAACAATACATTTTTCTCTTATTTTCAGGAGTCGTTGCGGGAATATGATTACTCTTCGTGTATCAAAATTGTGAGTCGTGATTTTCGGTGCATGGCAGTGCTCGAATAATTTTACTAAACAAATATTTCCTCTTATCTTCAGGAATATTTGAGAGAATAGTAATCCACTTTATGTATTTGTATTGCTTACCGTCATGGATCGTGTATGGCGGGTTGAATTTTTTTCCGAGAATATTTTTATTTGTTTTTTCAAGAATAGTAGACGGAATAGGATTCCACTTTATTCATTAATACTTCTAGACAACCTCGTTGGCGTATGGCAGGGGATGTATACTTTTCCAGCCGAATATGTTTTCTGTCGCTTTAGCTATCTGTGTAAGATAATGGAATGTCCTTTTCTCTGTTAATCCTGCGATCCACCATATTAAGTGTATTCGAAGGGTTGACGATGCTTTATAATTACCGAATAAATTATGCAACTGCTGTGCGTATTACCTATAACAATCCTCCTTATAATAATAATATTGGAAAGGTGTACTCCATCTCGGAGCACACAGATTTTCCAAATGCGTTCTTTGAGTTTTCACAATGTTCTCAATATTTTTCGCTCAGATGAGAATTTAACGAGAAGCAAGCGAGGTGCGTTGTAAAATACATGTAGGTCTTCATGTAAAGTAGTAATAATTCTTATCGGATTTTAACCAAAATTGGAATCAGTCAATTAATTTTAACAAAACTCCCCAATACCTAATTTCATCGCACTATGTCTAGCGGTTCCCGAGTTGAAACAAAGGAACATTGTAAACTACATGTAGGTCTTCATGTAAAGTGGTCGTCATTGTTGTCCGATTTTAACCAAAATTGGATCGGTAGATTGATTTTAGCAAAACTCCCCAATGCCAAATTTCATCAAAATACATAAAGCGGTTCCTGAGTTGAACCAAAGAAACATTGTAAACTACATGTAGGTCTTCATGTAAAGTGGTCGTAATTTTTCCCCGATTTTAACCAGAATTAGAATCGGTCGGCCAATTCTAGCAAAACTCCCTAATACCAAATTTCATCATAATATGTTCAGCGGTTTTTGAGTTTTAACATGTGGACGGTCGGATGGACGGATGGACGGACGGATGGACGGACGGACGGACGGAACGATCTCCCTTATATGCGTTCACTTCGTGCAAAGAACGCATAATAATGCTAAATTATTTAACTACTTTCTCTTATTTTATTCCAATAAGTTAATCCTAGCGCTTGATAAATGTTTTTAGCAGTTTTTCTTCGCTGGAAATAAAAAATTTTGCTGTTAAATTGACTTCCAAATTATCTATATAGAATTATTCATTGCTCCTAAATTTCTGAAAATTTCATATCGTTTTCATATACATACTTTACATGTTATGTATTCTTAAATCAACCCCAAATAATTATTGAAATTCTTATCAACATAAAATATTGGAAATTTATCATCGCAATAGATCATCTAGTCTTCTATTTTAACTGAAAAAAATTAATGATATAATAAAAAATAATACATCGGCGAAATATTATTTTTATTGTTTTTATTTTGTTGCATAAAATTATATCCATTTCCTTTTTGCAAATTAAAATCTGTGTGCTTTTGAAGATATTTTCAAATAAATAGTTTTTTTTTTCATCTTCAATTACTCTCCCAGACTGGAACCTGAATCCGCCCTTATAGTTTACGAAGCAATGGTGACTAAGTAAATTTACATTCCTGGATATTTGAATTAATTCTTCAGAGGAATTAATTAATCGCGCTTTAAGTTTATCTTGTCATCTTATAAATCACAGTTAAAGAAACTTTCAACCATTATTGAAGACGTATTCCCCTAGTAACGACTATTTTATATTAAATAGGGGAAAGTATTGTTTTCATGAAAAAAAAATCGATTTCGAGATTTCAACGGAAATATGCGTTTTGAGGTCCCCTGAACACGTTTTTACCATTTTCTCGATGTTTGTGTTTTTTTGTGGGTGCTCTAACTCAAAATCTATTAATCAGGCCAACACGAAATTTTATATTTAACATTTTTATGACAGTCACAAGAACTGATTAGTTTTAGGTAAAAACGGCCAACCGAAAGTGGGTGTTTACTCTTGTCACATCCGTTATTTTGAAATATTTGCTTTAATATTTGAAATATGTAAAAACATACTGGAATAAAAGTTGTAGGAACTCTAATTTTCTACGACCTTTGTTTGAAACATTTTCCCATATAATGCATTGTTTAATGCATTAATTATTTAGCTGCCACCACCACGCCACCTACCGACGGCTATTGTTAACAATTGACGCTTAGTTACGTCTTAGTAACGCTCCTATATAGTTTCTTAATTGTTGGAGCTTCGTGGCTATATCCAATACCAGAAGGTTATGGTGTGAGGTTATTTCTGTTCTTTGTAAAGTAAAATTTTCTCGCAGTTCCTTAAAATATTTATTATCATTTAACTTACTTGGAATTTTTAGAAATATTACAGGTATGGAGAAAGTTATGTGGTGGCCACATCAGATTTTTACTTTCTCCATATACGTAGTATGAGAAACTATTGTTTTCATCAAAAAAATCGAACTCGAGATTTCAACGGTAATACATGTTTTAAGGTTCTCTGAACACGTTCTGACTAGTTTCGCGATGATGTCTGTCTGTCGGTCTGTATGTGATAGATTTTTGTGAGCGCTCTAACTCAAAAACTATTTATCAGGTCAACGCCAAATTTTATATTTAACATTTTTATAAAAGTTTGAAGATCTGATTAGTTTTTGGTAAAAATCGGTCGACCGGAAGTGGGTGTTTACTCTTGTCACTTATCCGTTATTTCAAAATAGTTGCTTTAATATTTGATAAATGTAAAAATGTATTGGAATAAAAGTTGTAGAAATTTCATTTTCTACAACCTTTGTTTGATACAGTTTTCCATATAATGCATTGTTTAAGAGATATCTTATATTTTTAGCTGCCACCACCACCTACCGAAGACTATTGTTAACAATTGACTCTTATTAAAAGTAAAGTACTCCTTTAGCCAAACAATTACCTCTAATTGTTTGGCTAAAGGAGTACTTTACTTTTAATAATCTGAGCCAAAGTTATTGAGCTACCAACGATAAATTGACGCTTAGTTACGTCTTAGTAACGCTCCTTTTTCTTTTCTTAATTATCAACCGGAAGTAAATATTGACAACGATCCCAGAGCTAACAACATGTAATTTGCCATATAAATATGGAGAAAGTCATGTGTTGCCCACATCAGTTTATTTACTCTATACTTCACAGATCATATATGGTTTTTAATTGTTGTTTTCCGATAGAATCGTCGTAGCGACCGATGTAAAGAAAATATGCGATGTTATACTCGGGATTCTCTCGAATATTTGTCTCCGAAACTGTAAGTCGTAATTACGTGATCTTGCGGACTTTTTTGTGGCAAATGTTGTCCTCCGTCTGAATAAATATTTTAATTTATACTTCACAGATCACATAAGAGCTACAGGGAGAGAATGATAAGGTATTTACTTGTTACTTGACGGATGCCATCTAACGAGATACGAGTACACGTTCATTTAAAGCGCTTACGTATGTAGAGTGGAAGTTCTAATTGACGGCTGCAGTTCAAAAACCCAAATGGGCGATATATTTAATAAGGAACACTCGTACGCATAAAGCGCTCCCGGAAACCGCATATTTGCCTGCGGGCCGTAGGCTGCCCACCTCTGAACTAAGCCATTAATATTTTTTTTGACACGACAACATCAATCGTTAAGAACGCCTTTGGAAACTCTGTGTACTCCGACACGGAGCACACCTTTCCATTCTTGTCAATGAATGTGCTCGTAAATAATAGTTGTAATTACTTTATTTCAATTAAAAACTCAATATTAACAAAGGGCTATCAATTCTGATAATTTATCCATCATAATACAGTTCTTTCAGAGCTTTTTTTCTAACGCATGGCATTAAAATACTTTCTATTATTATAAGGCCATTAACATCTTACAATTTCCATAGATAATAATAATATACAATCTTGAATTTATTTCAGTCATCGTGCAGAATTAATAAATTCTGTTTAAATATTTTATAATATGGCGATTTAACAGAGCGGTTAAAATGTACAAAAGAAAGAAACTGTTGACTGAGTGTCATGAACAATGTTTGAAAGCATATATCTATCTAATAATTGTTCTCCTCATCACATTTTAATTTCAAAAGTGTACAAAAATATTTCTTAGGCTTTCTAATACATATATACTCAATTAAATAGTCATATTGCACATACTTAGAGCAAAACATTCCACTTTTATACACTTTCCTAACAGAGGACTTATATCTGTTTCTTTAAGTGGTTACTTCGTAATTCACTGATAATACCTCTTCATATCACTGAGAAAAAGATTTTCCACATTGTCATTGACTGGATATTGTGTTAGCATTACGTTGTATTGTTTTTATCGCATCTTATTAGCTTATCTATTGTCAGCTTTCATTATGAATTGTTTGTTTATAACTGATAATCTTATGTATTACGTAAAAGATATTCAAAGACGTTAGTATTCAACGGATAGCTACTGGGAGAGTTCTCTCTATATTCACTCACTTTCAGTTAAAACTACTATAAAATGGTAAACATATAATGCTAAACAATCAAAGCTGTTTTGGTGATAATTATAATTTGTGTTCCTACTAGAGCTGCAATGAAGGCGACGGAATGAATCAAAACTTACAAAGCATCACTAAAACACGTAAATATCTTGGAGTTTGACACAATTTGCGCGAAAACTTTCTCATATATATATATCATAGGGCGGTCCTTTCCTCGTTGAGCGTTGGAGCGATAAAGGTCTTTTGGACGTGGGAATACATTATATGCAAATGGCAAAAATCGATAAATGGAATCGATTTTCCTTCGGCAACATATGGCCCAATCGGTTCTAACTTCCGGGGAGAGCAGAGAGAGAGAGAGGGACCGGAACAAAGAGATAAAAATCACCTCCCAATGGTTTCTGGGTTTACACCTGCGTCAGCGACGAACCGCCTCATCCTTTCCTCGTACTCGCGAGTACTTTCGCAGGGCACTATATCCGGCGCGATCCGTATGGGCGGAAGGGGTTCCACAGGGGTGAGTGCGGGTTCCTCGATGCACTCTTTACCCTCTTCTCTCTTCCTAACTCCCGACCACGCCACCCTCAACGAAGCCAAACAGGCCAAGGCCTCGAGTACGGCCGCCACGGTGGCGTTTGCCGCGAGCGACGGCAAGAGGGAGTGCGTGGGCGGGGGCGTCGAATCACCAGGAGGTCCGCCTGCGACGGAGGCTTTGCAGGGGATCTCGGAGGTTCCTTCCGAGCCGATGGGGTGGCAGGGAAGGGGAGAAGGAGTCTCTTCCGAACGGTACACGTATCCCGCGAGTGCGGTATCCGCATGGGAGCCAGTCCCGTGGATCCTGGGTTGCAGAAGAAGTGCGGCGGCGGTGATAGTGGCGGAAGCGGAGGAGACGGCGAAAGCCACCGCCGAAGCGGCCAGGAATCTTCTCAGGTTCGCCTCCAAGTACCACTGCTTCCACGAGAGCACCCCCGTAATCACGGGTCCCGCTGTTATGAAGACGGACGCCACCACCCAAGAGGAAGCGGAAAGGGTTACCATGATGGATCCCGCCTCAAGATCCCATCCACCCACGGTGGCAATTTCCACTTCCGGGGTGGCGTGAGGGGTGGGGGTGAAGGCGACGTGGAGGGCTCCCAAGAGGAGGAGGGTCAGGGCGAGTATGGCGTGGATGGTGGCGAGGCCGCCGACGGTAGTGGCCGAATAGCGCCTTTCAGAGGGCAGCGTCCCTTGTCCGCTTCCACGGCTGACCACGCGCACCACGTAAATCGCCTCCATCGACGGCCGAGACATTGTGTAATGTGAAGCGAGTCAATTCCGTGCGTTCCTCGTAAAAACAACAAGCCCTTCACTTCCGTATCGTTTGGAAACGGACCTAGATAATACTACGGAGGTGAACGAGTTTTTCAGGTGCACTCAAACGAAGGGAAACTCACTTCGGGCATGTTCTCGATAATGGGAACGCGAAATCCCACGCTGTCCGCTCTGAAATTGAGATATCTTCTTCGCCAGGAGACAAAAAAAACTTAACACGATGTTCAGAGGGTCCTTGAATTCTGAACTTGGAGGCAATTTATTATTTGGTCAATTTTCTTGAGCACACAGAAGGGAAATTTTTATTGGCGGGTTAGCCAACAGTACGTATTATCAAAATATTTATTTTTCTTAGCGTTGGGGAAGTGGATGCCATATCTTGGTGCACCGCGTGTTCAAATATGAACCAATCGCCACGGATTAATCCAAATTCTGTTTTTAGAACGTTTATTTACCTATCATTTACGAGGTGTTCGAACGAACTTCAGTTTCGCCGAACGAAAAAAAACAGCGGACTAATTATTTATAGCAGCTCACTAACTCGCGAGTTTTTCTTTCGGGAATAGTCGGAGAGAGGCTCGAATGATTCTAGTTCACGCCTTCACACAAATAGGTCCTCTCGATTTAGGCGTTAATCGAACCCCTGCCTGGCTCACTCCCAAAGGGAAAATTTTGCCGAACCACCACACTGACGCACTCCTGCTGGAATGGCTTCGGACTGTGTCCGGACCGTGGCACGGCGCCTCGACCCCTTCGACGCCGCAGTTACGCTCCGCAGCTCCAGCACACGCATCGAAGCGCGACCCCTAATCCATCTGGCGGCTTAAAACAAAGGCGTCCTTCGGATGGCTGCCGGTCACAACATCGGCAAGTTCATGGCTGAATCGTGGACGAGACTCCTACCGCTATCGACGGGGTCAATGGATGAGGGATCAAATCTATCCCATTCGACGTCAGGATCTTCCTACGGAGCGGATGTCTCTGTGGAGAGTAACATTGAAAGGAATTAAAAATGGCTGAAAATTTTTTATTAGCATTCGAAATCGTCGTGGCTATGTGGAATCCTACAACTAACATGCTTGATTTGTTTAATGTTCTCTCAAATACATCACTCACACATAAACGTTGATTATCGTTAACGCTGGAGAAAACATGCACACACTCGTCCTAATAGAAGAATGTTTTCCCTACACTTCATCCGAAAACGCCAGAGATGAGGACTTTTAACAGTTAAACCAGTTTCGCGAAAGCACAGACTTCAGTTTTCATTCGTTTCATTATTTTCTTAGCAACAATTCAGAGTGAAATGTCATGGTGCATTTATTCAAGATAAATGTGCTTTACATCGTAAAGGATCAAGAAGATGAGTTGAAAAAATGCACATTTGACTCGGTAGTGACAGGTTCGATAAAAATGTTTTAAACATACGATTTTTTTATTCGTATTTCTATGTCTGAAGGAAAAATGCGATGAAAAATTTTGTCCATAATATGAAAAATGTACCGTTGGCAATTTAATAGAAAATACTTGGTAGTAATATCTCTAAAACACTTTACCACAACAAAAGATTTACTCGAAAAAAACTACTAGCTATGATTTAATGATAAGTATATTTTTTCCATTGTTTCAATAAAAATATAAAATGTTAAATTTTATCAAAATATGAACTATAGCAAAACACTTATTATCACGAATATTTCTTTTAGTTCGAGCCTTTTCCTTTAAATGACACGCCTCAGAAAAAAATATAAAAAAATATTTTGCGCAATATTTCCACTTAAAATTAATTTCTTTTATTAAATTTTTATTTTTTAAATTATTTTCCAAAATTATGATATTTTTACTTTACAAACAATGTTAAATGCGAACATAGTTAACTCGTGATCTGCTTCTTAATCATTAATCTTAACTGCAAGATGTTGTGTTCTATTTTAATACGATGATTGAAATTTGAGGAAATATTGAATTACTTTTGTCTTTAATTTTTTCTCGCGAGCTTGAATAAATTAAGAACCAAGAAAATGGAACTCACATTCTCGATTGCTTATCTTAATAAGCCAGTCTTGCCTGCAGTTACATAATACTTTCTTTTAAATGAAAAAATAAGAAAATTACGCAATTGTCATGAAGATTTTGAAACTCTGGAACCCATATTGGGCGTGTCAAAATGAATATATTAGGGCAACTATATTTTATGCCAGGTACTTGAGAAGTTGTCGCTCTAAACAACGAATTTGTTTTTCCCTGAGAGGCGCTGTTTTTAATATTCTAATTCGAATCTTAAAAAGACCCAAGATTTCTGTGTCGTATTGTTATCGCCTTCGTAGATATTTATGGTGGAACATCGAACTACTTTAAAATTAGGAAGGATGCTGAGAAAATGTTCACGGAAATTATTCGATTTAACATTCAGTTTTACTACACACACCTAAACGTATAGCTGTCGAAGGTTGAAATATATTTTAAATACTTGATCATAAACTTAAAAATGAACAATTTTACTAGACAAATAGAGATTTAGTTATTATATTCGCGGTTTAAATAGTAACCGTGAAATTACATATTTTTCTCCTTCGGCACACAAGCAAGTTGGCCAGCTCAAGAGCCTATCTAAGATCATTTTTCGGTTGCGTTTTGGTTCCTTACTTCGAATAATTTTGCAATAGCATACGATCCCGCATGAGAAATTAAGTGGCCTCTTGGACTCATCGGTGCTTCCTGGGAGTGTAAAGCGCACACGTGCCAAGGTCTTCATTAAAGGAATGCTCTCAGCGAATTTCAACGCCACCTGGTGAGGCTCTGCTAAAATGTCGCACACGAACAGGAAGATGTAGTAAAAGATGTTCATTTTGAAAGGTGTGCTAAAGTATATTACTAATTCACAAGCACTTCATAAGATTCCGCTTATTTTCTTTTTCACGGAACTTGAAGCAATAAAATCAGGTTCTTTCGAAATTAAATTTTTAAGAAGTTCTCGTCTTGAAATATCTCACGGACTACACGGACTTATAAACATACATATGTACAATAAATATTTTATCAAAAATAAATTTCAAATTGAAAACATTTAGACACATAATAACTACTACATTAACAAATAATCCTTTAGATTTGGGGAATATTTTTTCAGCCTAAACATTTTTGAAATATTTTCTGAATAACTTAAAATGCTATTGAAAAATATTTCAAGAATATGAAACAGATATTGAAAATTTGTATACGTGTTTAATTCATTTATCATGACGGGTTTGGAAATAATGTACATCATTTTTACAAATTGGTAAACCTCAGAATTCGTTTCAAACCATATAAATTATTATTCTGTAAATAGTGACCGAAATTAAAAAATATTACAAATTACAAAATTCTTAAAAACAAACATTAAATATTAAAATAAAAATGACATCAAACATAAAAAGAGAGGTAAGTTATTGAATTTATAGTCGTTAATACTATGTAATAAGGAAAAATTTACCTTATATATTCAATATCTTAATGTTTATGTTGCTTTAGTACGAATACGCGCATTACTGAGCATCAAGAAAGGCGCATATGTTCTTTATACCTCTTCCTCAGGTCGTTCCGGACTACGGATGGGTGGAAGAGTTATTCACGCTACATATCTGACTTATTTTTTTATACGACCGGAAGCACTTCCTCTCGTCAAAACACTTCAAGATTCATGCGAGCACCTATTCATGCATAGTATAACGTAAATCTTACGAAAACCTTCTCGCGGATCATTTTCGACTATTTTAAACATACGTTTTAATAATTGATAGTAGCTCAATAACTTTGGCCAAAACTAACAAAAGTGGAATACTCCTTTAGCCAAAACAACTATATACGTTTTAATAACTACATTACACAAAGAGACAGTCACTTATCACGATCAACTTTTGTTTCATCGTTTTGAGGGAAATTCTATTGTTTAATTTCGGATAATGGACGACTTTTGCAGCAGGCTCTCCAAAAAATAATGCTATGGTAACGAACGAGAGTATTGTTTTTAATTCCTCGCCGTCTTGAGGTGAACGCTAGTGCAACCTCGAATATTTTTCTTTGTACTATCCTTACTTCAGCTTTCTAAATGTTTTCGCGGATCGCATTTTTTGCGTTTTTTTGTTAACGACAAAAAGCTGGCTCGGTGACGGCGCGTGCTAACAGTCCGAATGGAAAAAAAAAACATAAGTTTCCAAGCCACTGTTCCATAAGCTGTCCTAAGAACTGTTGAGATACGATGTTTTCCTTCGGGAGCCTCGAGATTTGCGGTCTGCCGCATTTGGCTTTCGCGATCACGTCCACCTGTCGAGAAATGTTCGGCTCGACCTATTCTCTATCTCTCTCTCTCTCTGGTCTGTGCCACGGTTTTCTGCTCTTCTAGTCAAAGAGGCGAGACGATCACAGTTTCGTTCCGTTCGATGACTTACTTAATTTCCACTCTTACCTCTATCTTCCTTCTGTATAGCATTTATTCCTTGACGTGAGTTGCTTGGGAGACAGAATGTTAGATACTTTCTTATGTTTGGGAATGGAGCGGCGCCAAATTCCGACACGAGTCGCGAAACAGTTCGCAAACCCGATAAGTTACAAGGCGTCATTCCAATGATCGGAACATTTCAAGATTTTGCATCTCAGGTGGGTAGACTGAATCAGTCTGTCTTGTGTGCATTCCTATCTTGATGCCTTTGTTCGTTTAAATAAATGGATACGATCAACAAAATCTTTCACAGTGGTCGTTTTTGTTTTATGTACATGGATATCCCGATTTGCGAACATCCGATTTACTAACTTTCGATCTTACGAACAAGAATTTTTACACAAAAAATTTTAATTACAACCTCAAAACTCGACCCTACGAACTTCTGCTCAACTTCAGCAACCACACGTAACGACATCATTAAGAAGTTAAATGGGTAAGAATGTAATATTTATTTTAGAAATTCATGTAGGTATTTATGTATGCTGTTCATATACATGCAACAAAGCACAGTATTGATGTAAATATTCTTTAAAATTAATGTTGCTACTGCGGTATTTTCTTGTTGAGCTAGCGTAAAAAATGTTTAGTTTGATAGTTGTCGCACAGTACTTTCATTTTAACCTATAATACATTTCCATTATCACCGAGGACTTCAGAAAAGATATTTTAAATACAATATAAATCAGTATTGCATTCTTTACCGCACTGTTCCTCAACCGGTGGGACGCAATCCCCCTGGTGGGCAGCAAAAATTTAAAAAATTTATGATCGGTTAACAATATTTAAAAACTCTCGCAAAAGTATAGCAAAAACTTAATATTTTGTAAAACTCAAACGTTATAAATAACCAATGAAAATTTTAATAAATTGATTTATTTTTTAGATAACCCGCTAATTTTAGTCAGTAATATAGAATTTTCTCTTTACTATATATTCACCTAAGTGAGTCGCGAAAACTTGATTGTAGTTTAGATGGGCCGCGGATAATTTTCTGTAGCTTAAGAGAGCCGTATTATCAAAAAGGTTGAGAAACGCTGCTTTAGGACATGTAAAAAAATAAAATTTATTCTTTCATAACACAGCACACACAATTTATTGCATACGAAACTTCTGAATATCATCAACTAGGCTTTCATCCGAGACAACGACGTCAGGACGCACGCATTTGTATATGTATGGGAGAATCGCTCCCGATTAACGAACTACTTATTAGGATCGCACGCTGTTCGGGCATCGAGAGATTACGGTACATTAGTTTTATAAACTCTTAATTAAGATGAAAGTGAGTTCTGAACAATGTTGAACGAGTAGATATCACAACGCAAGTGTAAGCATGATACTCGAGTACACGAGATGAAAGTTCACGTACTTGTGTGTACATTTCTTAGATTAATTAATGGTTTTTGAACATATTATTATTTTCTCCATAATATATGCATTAAATAATTTAATTGCCTTAAAAGCAAGCATTTGCAGATTTTTATTAACGACGTCATATAAGCCGGTATAATACATCTACGCTTTTATTTGGCAAAGTTAGGATAAAATGTTTTCCTTCATATAAAAAATTTGTTGATCACGGTTATATTGTCGTATTTTCATATCAAGGAAGAAAAGAAATTTCGATTTCATGATTTAGTCGACTTTCGATTATATCTACGAAGGAATTATGTTCCGCACACAAAACCAACCCGGTTTTTATAGTTTCCATTTATATTTGTAGCATTTATATAACCAGGGATTTGCATTTTCGATAAACAAAATGCATTTGGTCTGCTTCTCAGCTGACGCAAGGAGCTACGTGGAATTTTAGATTGCGGATCGAAGTCACTGGAAAGAGTTCCGTCCGATCAATATTGCGCTGACAGCTAAGATTTACCTAGCTCGAAAAATCCCATTTCTTCTATTCTCGCACACAATTGGGGAATAATGACAAATACATGATCTTTCATTTTTATGTTTTCACTCTTTTAATTTAAGGTGAGTTTTCCTTTCCTTAAAATTCGAAATATGCGCTATCGCTATGCGCCACTGTTTAGAAAAATACGAATTGGTCATAAGTAAATGGCCACATCCTTACGAATTGATATAGATCAAGAGAGTAATGACAGAACGGCATAATGAAGAAGCAGCGGTGGCCGGAAGTAGGGATTAAGAGGAAAAGTGGGAATGAAGGCAGATGTTCTCAATTGAATGCGTAGCGAGAGATGGAAAATAAAAGATTAATTTAGATTTCGATAGGATCGTTTTCCTTGAACGGTGAAATTTCGTTGTAACTCTTGAGAACTCATGGTTTTTTTTGGATCTTCTAAATACTCGCGAGACATTAAGCGCTAATGTACGCCTTTATCGTTTGCTGTCATGAACTAGTCTTTTTAAACATCGGATGTCATTTCCTCGGAGGCGAATATAAATAATTCAGATATGGCAGAGAAGCCCAGTGGCGGTTTCCGGTTGACCGAATTGGGCCGAACATTATGCTAAATGCGATGTCTTTTCCGAGTCGGCTTTTGGCTCACAGCTGGTTCGATTAAATAAGTTAGAATCGCGTGCGTCAGTCTCAAAAAATGTTGAAAACTTGTTTTTAAAGTCTACAAGCGGTGGATCGAAGGGGAAGGCGGCGGGGAATATATCCCTCCCCCCTTGGATGTCCCCATTGCCCTCCATTGAATGCATCCTTAAACCCATAGAGTGCAAAATTCCGTGATTGTACGCTGCAGATTAGCCCCGTATGGCACAGGGAAGACGGATTCTGACAGGAGTAGGGATTTTATGAATAATCGAGAGTTCTATCGATCACTTGATTATTCATTGCAACTAAGAAACTTTTATAAGGCATCGGATTTTCCTGTCGAAATCTACGCTTTTATCTCTGATCTATGAATCATACCAGCTTCCGCGATACGCGTAACATATGCTATTTTTAGCTGTCTTTTGTGTAAACTCACGGATCGCTGATTTTAATACACACGTTTAAGGCATTTTTACTTTACTTGGTTGCTAAAAAATGGATAGCCGGAAAGAGGTGAAATACGGAGTGATTTGGCAGTGAAAATTTTCTTTTGAACATCGGAAGCTGACCTTACTGAGTATAAACCAATGAAAAAAGTATTTCTTCAAATTTAAGAGGCAAAAACTATGTCATTTTAAAATAATAAAAAAGTATAAACATTTCTTTTTCTTTCCACTTCGTCGATATATTTTGGCCTAAATATCTCAGGAAGCCACAATATAACCTTCAAGAGATATCCTTCGAGTCATCCTCGGTTAAGGCGTCACTATAAAAATGATTTGGAAATTTGGGCCAGAAACAATAGAACAAACAGAAACAAAATGGCACGTTTTTCAACGTGAAGGCTGATCATTTACTGAACGTTTGGCTATAGTTGAAGAATATTGGCGAATGTGTCAAAGGGTTATTTTATGAGCGATAAAAACTGCTTTAAGTACACCTAATAATAAAGCTAATTTGCTAACTTTTATAACTAAGAGCACCTGCTGTGATTGTAGAACATAGATTTTATGTATACCTCCAGATAATTTCACCGCAAATACTCTCTATACAACTTTAATTTTTTTCTCGAGTTTCTCAGGCATGAAGTTAATTAAATCGCTATATATTCATAGCTGTTTTAAAAATAAAAAAAATCGATTTTTTATGCGTCCTATAAACTTAGAAAGTTTCGCTTTTATGCAGGTTTTAAATAGCGTATATTATGAAGATATTATCATTATTATTAAGTATTTCAGAAAAAATATAAGTGATTGTGTGTCAAAATGCATGGATTAATTGTTGAGCGTGTTTGTCATTTTATCAAAGTAGTATCAGCTCTTCTTGTGAACATGCCACGAATCAGATGTATACTTAAATATGTCTTTCAAAAAGAAACCTTTTGTAATCAAGAGTCAATCGATCGTATTGGCAAAGGCAGGTCGTATAGAAACGAATATATAATAGGGGATATTGCCAACATGTTACCACCGTAAGAGTTTTGTAAAGGGAGTCAAAATACAGCAGGAAAAATACGAGGGATATTTGAGAAGTACCACTAAGAGTGGGATTCTCAGGATATTCCTCTGATGGCACTTGTATTTCTCCGTTTTTTTTTAAAGATCATTGCTTTCATCACTCTTACTGGAAAAAAAGGTGTCTTCTTTTTTTCCGAGAAAAGATCACATGTTCGTAATACGCTCCATCACATCGGTCACTTTGCTAAGAGATAGCGTCGCGACCACTGACCTAGAGAACGAAACCCGTGAGGGAGAGAAAGGGCGAGAATGAAAAAAATTAGATCTCGGTCGAAAATATCAGGAAAAACGATAATCGATAGAAGAAAGAGAATCGAACGAGGGTAAAAACTCGTGAAAGTGCCGCAGGTTCGGTTCTCAAAAGGGCGCTTTTTTCATGCCTGCTAGATCTATCTTTTAAATGTTAACTTTCTACTACGTGATTGAAACACGTGGTCAATTTTTATCAAAATTTAAAAAAAACATATCGGCTCGAATTCTCCTGCCGTTGTCTCTTGAAACATCGCATGAATTTCCGTTTGCTACATTCTAATTGGAGAACGTTACATCTCGATCTCTCTGCTCCATCAATTGTGCTAACGAACACAGCTGATTTTTACATGGACGAACCAGTGTTACTCCAGTTTCAAACCTCTCTTATTTCCTGCATGAATAACCTTTTAAAATGTTTCAACTGTAAAATACAATCTTTCGAATTAAACATCCCACTCCAAGTTGTTTCTTCAAAAATTTGGTTGTTCTAGCAACCAATATAGTTGTTTTTCCCGTTGAAGCTTCTCTTCCAATTGCTTCCGAATCGAAAAACACTTTTTATCTCCATCTCCACCTTTGAGCTCTAGTAACGTGGGCAAAATGCTTTATAAACGTATTGGGAGACGCAAATCTTGCAATTGTTCCAATACGCCACAAAAATACGACACGGAAAGGTGGGGAGAGAGAAAGAGAGAGGGGGAGGAGGGAGATAGGGGAGGGCGAGAGAGAGAGAGAGTTGTATCGGCGCTTAATCATCTGAGCAAGCGTGGGCGTAGAGAAAAAGGAGTGAGAGGGAAAGAGAGGGAGGGAGGGGAGAGAGAGGAGGGGAAGAGGAGAGGGAGGGGGGGGGAGGGAGAGAAGCTTGAGCGATTCATAGCGGTTTCTCCACACGAATTTTGGCTCCCTTCTCCCTCTCCCTTAAGGCGATCCGAAGCTCACCTATTCCTTTTTTTTTTGTTTCCCTCAAGCAGAGAGAGGGAGAGAGAAAGAGAGAGACCTTTAAAAGTGTACGTACGTACGTCTGTAAATAAAAAAAGAGAGAATCGAGAGAGTTGGCTTCTTCTCCGTGGGGGCGCGAGATGTTTTTGGGAAGTACGTGAGGGGTCACGACGGAGGCGCGAAATAGAAAAAAAGACGCCTAGAAAAGAGGTTTTCCCGAAGAAGAAAAAAAAACAATCGAAGTCTGGAACTTTTGATGAAAAGGTGGTGTGACTGAAATGAGATCGCGGCCGACAGAAAAGCGGGAAGAAAGAAAGAGAGAGAGAGAGAAAGGCCGCCCTCTTTCCGTGCCGTCGCCCTTGCTTTCCAGGATACACCGTTTTTCTTACAAAAAAAAAAACGATCGGTTCGAAACTTTAAAAAGAGGGACGTTCCGCGTCGCTCGAGCAATACGTAGTTTTAATCCTCAGGACCGAATCGGAGACATTCGTCGAGCATTCATTAAAGCTTTCGCGTCCGCTTCGAGTCTTTTTAATCGGTTGGCTTCGCATCGTCATTCGACGGCTCCAAGCGTCCGCGATTTCCCTTTCGACGATCTCGCGATTATGCAGGAATGCCTGGAATCGCGAGTGCCTCCCTGCCTACTTTTCATCTCCGTCCGTACATTTCTATTGCGATCTCTGCAATGCTACGGAAAACTTTTTTTTTCCGGTGTTACGTATAAAATTGTACGCATTTATGCCAATTCGCTTTCGTCCTTTTTTTTAAGGCGCGCTTCTATAAAGAAAGATAATTGGTTAACATCGAGAGGACTTTCCGTCCGTCAATCTACGCGCGCCCATCCGACAATTCCCTTCCGGACGGGTATTGATCTAATTCTAAATCCCAGACTTTTATTAAAACAAAGTTTCTTTGGCAGCGCCATTGGATCGGGGCATCCGCCTCGCCGGAAAAATGCACGTTTTCCCCTTCGTCTAGTAAAAATATTAACATCATAACGCTTTTTTTTTAAATGCGTCAGAAAAAGGACGAAACTTTTAAATCGCGGATTCTTCTCTAATTTTAATTGTTTCAGATAATGGATGGATAACCAAGTCTCAAGATGAAATGTTAAATAAATTATGTCGCGCTGCAGGTATATGATTCCCAATATGTGTATTTTAAGCACAATCCTATTAATTTGAATAGACGATCAAGGATCTTGTGTATGGAATAAATATATATTGTCTTCTAATTTTACCATTTTTAATCACATTTATGGTTATTTAAGCGAGGATAATCTAGCTTACATATCGTTTTAGCTATTTCATTCATCTCAAGTCACATCTGAAAATCGGATATACCGCAAAAATTCTATCCATTTTATATATATTTTAATTTTAAACCACTAACCAAGACACATTATTATCGGCCAGTGGCATCCAACTTTTCTTAATATGAGACCAGTTTTGCAATTTATCTGGTTATGTGACGTAAGCCGCATAAAATTTTCTCTCTTCACAAAAAAAGATAACTATGCGCTCATCGGTTATTTTTATTTCGAAAAAAAATGCCGTTCTTAATATTTGTTATTAGAATCATCCAGCTTGTTATTAGGAGTACGGAGAAATTACAGAGGGCAGAAATGTTTCTACGCCATTTGATTTGAAAACGACGGATCGCTGGGTTAACCGAAGCTTAATATGTTATCCTTGATCAAATTCAACTTAAGATCGCGACCCATAATTCCCAACATTGCAACCGAAAGTAATCTTCAAGGAAATTTCACTCAATGTTAATAACCTCGATCGCGGAAGAGCGCGCATTTTTCTCGAGATGAGTTTAGTGAGTTTATTCCAACTCCTCCCTTAAATGTTTCAAAATATCATCGTTTCCTCTAGCCTTTTTTCCTCTATGATAATTTTATCATATATAATTGCGATAGGAGGTCTCATGCTGACCGCCGGAGAAATTCTCTCCCTGAACGCTTCCCAGGATGAAAACGATAACGTGACGTTTCCTCACCGTTGCAGCATCGTGACGAGACAATACTTTCCTCGGCTCGTTTGTCCCAGATATTTTCAATCCGCCGCCTCCATGTTTGAGCAATCCATCCGAGACGTTTGCGGCAATTTAAAAAGACAAAGCGGCCGTAAAAATTGGAATTTGTCATGGGATATCTCCCTTTATTCCCTCCGGAAAAGGCTATAACGCAATGACTAAAGACTAAAGATTCTCACGCGACGCTCTCCCACCGGAATATTTTTTAAAAATCGCCACCGCCATGAAACACATCTTCTCACCTCTTTGTTTTGAAATATTTTTAAAACGCGATATATGCAGAGTTGATGGGAATAGGGGAAGAATTATGTTTCGTATTACTTTCGGATTAAAAGAAATATTTCGCTGTAATGAAAGAGTCGTTGGATCCACAATCCTCAATGTTGAATGCAGATTCCACGAATTATTCCATCTTGGTTCCGTCCCTAAAACAAAATTACGTCCACTGTCCAGCGTTGAACGAAATGTTTTTACGCGGGGTTTCGTTTCGTTGAGAGTATACCGCAAGTTTTCACGGATCAAACGTTGGCGAGCCAGTTTAACTGTTTATTTATCTCGGGTATGGGGAGTAAACGTCAACGAGCCGTAACGAGAAGTCCGCCAATAAAAAAGGGTCTTTAAAAAGTCATCCGATCCCGAAACAATCGGCAATAAAATAACCGGTAAGCGCGAACGGGCGGCCGAACGAGATAACAAATGACGACACTCGAAAGCCGATGATAATACTCACTTCGAACCACTCCCGACCTCCCCCGGGAAGGGAATGGGGCGTTATCCACGCCCGACGGATCCTCGAAGATCCTCCACTAAGTTTCCGGTCACGACGTACACCTTTTATCACTCTTCCACGAAATCTTCACACTTCCCTCCTTAATGTTCCGACGCTCGGGGAGAAAGCACACGGTTCAAGGGAGGGTTCCGGGACCTTACGTTTATTTTTTTCGGGTTTTCCGTGGCGGGGGATAACACACTTCTCCGTAAATAAGGCAGCGTCGCAGAGCGCGCCCGCTCTGGCCGCCGTGGATCGTTACACTCTTCTTAACCCGCGCTAAACTCCTTCCCTTCGAACCGCCGCGAGAAACGCTCTTTCCAGGAGGATTGCTGGACTTCCTCTCTCTTTCTCTCGCTCGCTCGCTCTCCGTTACCTGTGCGAACTGCAGTGAACCTTTTCCTTTCCAACTCCACCTGCCCGCCCGTCTATCCGTTCCACCCACCAATCCCCCCCCCCTCTTTCTCTTTTTTCCCTCCCTCGCCCTTTTTTCCTCTCTCTCTCTCTCTGGATACCCTTCACTCCTTTCTCATCCGCCACCCTCACCTCCTCCTCCAACTCTGTTCCACTCACTCTCCATCCTTCCAACGCACGGCGGTACGTGATGTGGTGCGTGAAACCTTACGAGAATCGTGCCCCGCTCTTCTACGGGAGCTCTTTTGAGTAGACGGCGGAGGCGTGAAATTTTAAAAAGCGTCGGATGAGGAAAATCAGATTTTTGTCGAATGTTTTTGTTTGTTTTGGTGGCGCGTGGTTTTTTTTGCGTTTTCTCGGGTTCTCGGAAGCAACGCGCGAGCGTCCTCTTTTGGGATTTAACTGGTTAAGTACGAGCCCAGATAGCTCTAACTCGGGGGAAGAGTTATGGAAGGATTGCCTTCTAGATTTATAAAAAATCAATTTATAGACGCCAGACGAAGATGGTTGACTGAATACTTAATTATTGAAACCGTCATTGAATAAAATTTACCATTTTCCCGTCTTAAAAGATTATAGAGCTTCGAGATATTAGATTGTGAAAAAATTCGAGGGGTGGAAGAACTTATTGATTTCATTTGTGCTTACATCGCTATCACTATCTCTGTCGGACTGAGTTCCTTCAAATTCTCTGATTTTAGATATTTTTGTGTTGAGTATTCCTCGGAATTCCATTAATTTCCATTGCCCAGTTTTATCCGGGTAGTAGGAATTTTTTTCGCTAGCGACGTTGGCTATTGATAATGTCGTAAAATTGTAATAACATTGACAAAAATGTTAATATTTTAGGGCTGGAGACCTTCAAATGAAACAGGAAGCTCCACTTCTTTTTTAAAGGGCAAACTTTGTTTTAGATATTTATCGGCAATTCTTTTTATGCACATCTTGGAAAAATGTTAATTTTCACGCATCGAAAATTTCCCGGTTGTTCGTAAATACGTGCTGAGGCGTCTTGCTTCGACTGGAATAAAAATTTAGCTTGTTTTTTAGAAATGGAAGGTTTTGTCGCGAGTGCATGAAATGAAAAGTATTGCCTTTTCAACTTCTTCTATTAGTTTGTTTCGGGTGATGAAAAATTTATGTTTGAGCATCATAATGAGTCTCCTAAACGTCTAAGATATGTTGATAAATATGTTTCCAGGAAAATTTCTTGACTTTGAAAATATGGTAATAGCGCCATTCTCGCGAACTACTAATATATTTTTTTGCGTTTGTTTTATTGGGCTAATTATAACCATATAAGGACGAAATCCTGCTGAAGAATATTATTGAAAAATAGAGTTGAATTGGAAAAAATTGATTGGAATAAGTTAAAACAAAATATCACCCCATTTTACTATTGATTATTAAATTTTCTATTGTTTTATTGCCGTTTGAAACTATTCGCTTTCACTTAGTTTAGCATTCTTAGATTGCCTATAATTTTTTCAGTATGGGGCACAATCAATTTATCTGCAATTAAGGTTCCCTTCTCTCCATCGACTGGCTATCAATTCTCCGATATAATGAACTGCATTGCAAGGGAGAGATGCCGAGAAAGACGTAATTATGTGCAGTCATATTTGAGAAATCTCAGAGTAATAAAGAAGGTAAATTTATTCAGACTTTTCTCGGTTCCAGCTGAAAGCCAGCAGCAATAATGAAGGCGCTTTAAAATTGACTATAGAAGCCTTCACTTCATGAAACTTCATTATTCGTTGTGACGCTATAATGAATCACCTAAGTCGTGAATATATGAATGTTCACTGAGGTGGAATCGCTGTGATGAGGTAATTTTCTTAATTTTAACGACTTAGCAATAGTGGCTACAAGTGATTACAACTTTCTCCCATTACGGGCTAATAGCTTTTTTTTATTAATACCTTAACTCGAAATTTCATTACCCTATCATTCACTTTCCACTCCGTGGGCTGGATAGTAAGTACAAGTATGAAACGGCAAAATATGAAAGGAATATTTTCCTCTTTGGGAAGTAATGCCGTAATAGCTTTAAGATTATATGGATAACGATGAAAGGGTTGAATGAACCAGCTGCGCACTGCGAAAATTGGCCGGTCTTAGTAGTAAATCAGTGATCGTTGATTCGTTTGAACTTTTATCTGTAACGCGCATCCGCTTTACTCGACAGCTTTATGGTAAAATACAAGCTGTAAAATGTAGTCTAATTTATTTCTTGATTTTTTTCGTTACCTGGGTCTCAAGTGTCATTAGAATTGGACAGAATTCAGATCTCGGTAGCGACGGATTTCATCTATACTAGTAAAAAAAGTTAATCCATTCAAAATAATCTTGAAGTACTGACCGTTATGTTTTCTAGAGGACTGAATCAACATCCATATGAAAACCAACTCAGTCGGATGCGAATTTTTGGCTCATTGGTTCCAAATGGATTTATTAATATCTCAGAAACTGAAACAGCTCCTTAGGAGCGGAAATGTTTTAAAAGAAGAGGGACAACGATAACCATTTCAGCGTCGGAACGAGAAAATTATCTTTCCCTCACGATCAAACTGAATTTTTTCTCTATCTCGAGCATCTTCTTGATTGGAATGAATTTTGGAACGATCGATGTTGTTGCATGCCCTACGTAACGCTCAATTTGCGAAGCTTTATAACAGGGGTGGAGAAATTCTGGCCCTCGGGCCGCATGTGGCTCCCGAATGCATTTTATGCAGCCCGCGAAGCTATGATGAAAAAGAGATCCGTAAAATTTAACACAAATATTCTTTTTTTTTAATTATGGTAATAAAACATTTAATGTTGAAATTTGAATCCTACAAACCACATTTAGAATTGAAGTTTTACTCGTATGATACCTCAGAATCTCAAGGTAACTTTCTATTTAAACTCTAATCAGGCCCGCCGAAGCTTTGGCAACTTCCAATGCGGCCCGTCGAAGGATTCGCAACCACCAATGCGGTCCACCATGTAGAAAGGTTGCCCACCCCTACTTTAATGAATTCAACTGAAAATGGAATACACTATGATAGTGTTTTATTTTGGACCGTTATCAGATTACAGGCAAAGTGCTGCTCTAGGGTTTTATAATTCGGTCCACGTCTCGCATTTTCTCTCTCTCACAACATGCAGGCATTTTTCGATCCTTTATCCTCCCAATATATTATATGAAAACAGGCAATTAAACGGTAAAGTTGAGACGGCCAAGATTTGAAAGACAACCGGTAAATATAAATAGTATAGTTTAACCACTTTTTAGAATTCCATTTCGAATTGGCTAAAATATTTCGCACTTTCGCGACTACTCTCGCCAAAGCAGTATAATCAGCAGGAGGTCGACGAATCTTTAAGAGATAAACAGTTTTCCAAACGTCCGAATTTCAACAAGGTCTCATGGCTCAAAGGTCAGGAGACAGAAACTACACCAATGGGTCCAGAATAAAGCAACTATTGTACTACGCACTTTGGTCCTGGTGCGCCCTGTTACGCAAGCGTGAAAGAATGACTTTTATCTTGGCCGTGGGCGTGTGTATATCCTACTCTATTTCTAAATGAATATCAGATCAGGAGATATTTGTAATCTTGATTTAACGGGGTCCGATTTCCACGACAAAAAATACTGGAAATAACAATTGAAGCGAACGTATTCACGAGTTAATTAATCGCCAACGAGTTTCTTATGTTGGTGATTTCTTGTCGCATGAAGTTACGAGTACATATGCAGTCAAACCTCTCACAACGGCTAGCCCTCAAACGAGGTCGCCCTTCCAGACGACCATTTTTAATGAATCGAATTGATCCTCTTCAAAATCAAATTTGTTAATAAAATCCCTCTAAGTGACCGTTTTTTTAATGATCCTTGGATGGCCATGTAAGAGAGGTTTGTTTGTATGTAGTATTTGTATATATCGGTGGTTGGAGGAGTGGAGCTTACGAAAATAGTTTGGACAGGCCAAGTTTCACGAGTTTTTACGTTAATTTTTTTATAATCTGGCGGAAATACGGACAGATTTCTCTTTCTCTGCTGTGAAATTTGGAAATTAACAAAACAACGGGCCCACTGAAGTACCTAAACGATTAATCCGTCCGCATGGAAATAGAGAAGACGCTCAAGTTCGGTGGGAATGATTTTGAAGCAGTCGTCATTCTCGCAAATATGAGGTGTTAGTCGAGGTGAATCCACGGTCAATGCTTGCACTGACGGCAGAGAAAGAGATGATTATGAGAACGCGTGTTATTTGCACTCGATCTAACAGAATTACGCTGGATCTTCTCTCGAATTCGAATTTACAAAGCGCGCTTTTTAATCCGCGGAAAATCCTATCCTACGTTAATCGAAACTGTCAATCGAGTGTAATATCTTTTATTTTTTTCTTTATTAATGCTAGGCGATGGAAATCGAAACTACACACTTTCAAAAATAACCGAAAGTAACCGCCTCAGTTTTTTTCGCTGTTAAATTTTAGACCGGAGAAAGCTAAATGTCAAGCTACATTCAAGTAGGCGCATTCGAGAGCGGCCGAGCAAGGGATTTGAAACAGGAGTCCTTAGCACATTGTTCTCCCTGGCGTGCTCATGCACAGGATGAAACAAAAGGGTTATTGAATGTTAAGACCATGGATCTGAAAAATACTGCCAAAGCAAGATTGGCCAGAAACGTTCGCAAATGCGAAGTAGTTGTTACCGGTAATGTGGTCTCATTTCGTTGTTTGAACTTTTTATTTAAAATCCTATCTATCCTTTATAGATAAAACAAAATCATTCCTTTTATTTCCTCAATAAATATTGACTTTAAAAACTTTGACTGAAGTAGATAATAATGAGAGTATTTTTTAAGCTCAGATCATCGTTACTTTTAACATGTGCATGCATTTTAGGCTATAAATGAGTTTTCATATTTGCATTGACTATATAATCATATCAAACTCTAACGAATAAAATGTTTTGCGGTTCGAAGATTATTTTTAAAACAAACACAAATACATTCGGAAGGGAATGTTTTCTCTATGCCTGACAAATTCTCGTAAGAATTATGTGATGTATTCGCCATTATATACAATGGAAGGTATGGTTTTTCTTTTGAATGACTGCTTAAAGTTTACACGGAAAACTTTGCGTCACCATTCGAAGCACAGCAAAAAGCGATGAGCGCCTGAGCTAACTAGGCTACGCAGCCTTTTATGTAGGAAAACTAATGCGGCACAGTTATTCCTAATGAAGTACTATTTGCTGACCTTGCCAGCGGTGAATGAAGCGCGACTTTCCTTTGCGGCGATGCTGAAGGCTCTAAATCCAAACTGAGGAGATGAGAACCAGGGTGGAGTGACAATTCAGAGGCCGAAGGAATTGTTTTCGTCGAATGCTACCGTCTACAAGGTTACCCGGAAGGTAGCACACAAAATAAATGATGAATAGTTTGAACATTTTTGAATTTGTTTTTTCATAGCGTCCTGTTCGTTATGGAATTATGAGGTGAGGGGAAAGGCATTTCAGTTTCACCTTGAGTAAAGCTTATTGAAGAATCTCCAAGGTCTCTTTCATTTCCTTTACTCCCTCATTTGGCGCTTTCAAGCACGATAGCGTTTTGCATAGAGATAACAGCCAGGGAGACCTCCAATGACATTCTTCAAAAATTCTCTCATTGTTTCACTTGAAATTTATGTGAATTTGCCACCGATAATTTTACAATGCTTGAACTATTACGTTTTAGAACATTATCTTTTTTAAAATTAAATTTTTTCATTTGTTTTCGTTGAAAAATGGCTGTTTCTGCATATCTTTCGCGTGTCTATGATCATTTTAATAATAATGTTCTAATTATTCTAAAAGTAAATGAATTTTTATGATTTAAATAAAACGAAAAACTCTGAAAGATAATTTCCATGTTTATTTTATTAGTTTACTAGCTTTTATGTTAGATACTGCTGTTCTTTAAGGCAAATAATTAAAGTCCGCAATTCATGTAATCATAAAGATTTCAACGGCCACGTTGTCCCAAATCCAACGTCATTAGCTGCATTCTTATCATCTCGCAGATTACTCCCATTCAGGATTAAGAATAAAAAGTTTTTTGGACTCTGAATAGCGGGATGTACTCGTTTTGGAGGATAACTTTAAAGCGGGACTCGACGCTATCAAATTTGTTTAAAATCAAATTTTTAAGGCTGTTATTTAGAACTAATTGGCAGTCATATTAGTGACCTATCTCTAATTGATAACGGCATTTACTTTTTTATTTTTAAAAGGAAGTTTTTTTTAGTTTAGCACATATAGCTTCCAAGAACATCGCGGTGGAAATACAATTTATCTTATAAAAAGATTAAATTTGATTGCATCATTGTGTACACGTCAGCTATACGCAGATTTGAAGTACTTTTAAACAAAATGCCCAGCGTATTACGGTAGACTTCGTGTTGGCATGCAGTAAATTTAAAAGGTTAACAATAATCTGATTTCAGATTGAGGTTTCGGCTTGAAAATTCCAGAAATATCCGATGAAAAAAATGAAAAAGTCAAGAGATACATTGAACACGTATACTTAAGTTGTGCAAGTGAAAGGCTGTGGTATATGGTGCGTTCGGTGATGTTTTTTTATTCGACCACACCCTTATTCGTCCAAAACAAGAAATTCAAAACGCCAAGAAAACTTTGCGATGTCCATAATTCTCAAGTTCCTTTAACGCGTTCGAATTGGATAAATTATACCGTTTCTCCAAAATGCCTTCCTTTTCAGTAAAACATCCTTTTGCCAAAGTTAACCATTTTGCTCTTTCATATATCGATGGTGCTACGATCGTAGTGAAACCGATCGTTTAAAATTAAATTTTGTGGAAGTAACTAAGTTCTTGTTTTCATTATGAGTAAATTCCACAGGGTTGAGCCTGACCTCATTATTGATATTTTCATATATCGATTAATTTGATTTTCTGTTTCTCTTCATATTCGAAGAGTTCTCGTACATACATAATTTGTTTGTGCGATTTTTCTTCCCGCCGCTTCCAATAGTTTAACGTCCCTTATCTCTAGCCTCACGACCCCTTCACTATCTGTTTTCCCCCTCTTTTGTTTTGGCATCAGTTCGTAATGCGTCATGAGTTCATATAGGTGAAAATTATTTGCAAGTTAATCACCGAATATTTACCGATGCCTCACTCAGTTGGCAATTTTTAGATCGTAATACACTTTACGCTTCGAAACCTTATGCCGGGAAAAGTTTGCGTCTACCTGTCAGTGTCGAAAAGACTTTTTAAAATTTCATCGGGTAGCTACAGATTATAGCTGTCACTAAAAAAGTTTTACTTTCATTCTTGTTTTTACGGCGCGCTCGTTATCCGTTTATCTCCACTCAACATACGCATACAACGGCATTTACTTGAGCGGAAAACAGCTCTAATTGACTCGTAAAACAACAGCCATCACTTATTTCTATCTCATGTACCATATTTTACCTCCATTTACTAACATGCCAGTTCCATTGTCATTAATTTGTTCATTTAGGTGATTCCCTTAAATGCTTTTGAATTATAACTAGAATTTTCTTTCGCCTTTTCAATATTTTTTGTTTTTCAACCCCAATTTTTTTCGGATTCTCCGAGTGCCGAAGCTAAAGTCAGCGAACCTAACCTCAAGATCGCAAAGTTAAAACAACTATCTGTTACATTTATGACATTAATTTATGATACTTAAACGACGCATTATCTTAATTTTGAAGACCCTTGACCTGACCCAAGGTCTTAATAAGATGTACTTTGTTACTTTTGCTCTTCTATGTCATATTTTACTCTACAATGTTCTAATTTACGATTGACAAACCCAGTAATAACGGACAAAAATGACCGATTTCTTGAGATTCATAACGCGGGAATAATAAATACTCTTATCTGAGTTATCTTGATGATACTTTATAACAATTAAAGGCGTCAATTATTTCTGTTTTGTATCAGCTTAATTTGAAAGATAATCTAAGGAAAACAATGACCCGGTCGGCACCTAGAAATTAAATTCGTATATTAATCTTTCGATACCTATAAATATTTTCCAACAGTTCTTGCTCAGAAACTCGCGTTCCCATTTAAAATTCACCCATATACCCTCCATGCACATATTTCTGAAGTTGGCAAAGAAATCCTAGCGAAACGAGTCTATAACTCAGTTATCGTCCAGTTCACGGCTATAAAAAATACACAAAAGTCCTGCAATTTTTCTCCTCCCTTGTCATTGGCAATTGAAATGAGAAGACGTAGAATTGCTCCGCCATTATCTCGATTACGGAGTCAGCAGGAATGTGAAAGCGAGAGTCCTTGGGGAGAGCTATGGGTAGGCTGCTGCTGCAGCAGCCGCTGTTTCTGCTGGTGCTGGCGTCTGGGCGAGGCGGGAGACGGCGTGAGAGAGATATTGCGGGAAGGGAGAGGGATTGGACGATGGATGGGCGTGCCTCCATTGTGGTGTGTCGGTATCTTGGCGAAATACCTTCCGCAGAGAAACCATCGCAGTCCTCCAGCAAGAAAGGAATTCGATTAGCTAAATCCCTATCCGCCAACCAGTTTGCGTCGGAGGGAGGTTTAAATATCCGAGTTGTTTTTTTCGAAAGCCGAAATGGAATGAGCTGGGGAAATCTTTAATGAGTTCTATGTGCTTCAGGTGTGCAAGTAAGCCGAGTTGAGTAGTATCGAGTTCCCCTTTGAATCTTTTTTAAATAGGATTTTAAATCGTTCCATTAACCAATATTACACAAACTCTCCAATGTAACTCCTAACTAAAATTTTTTAAAGTAACGACGTCTCAAATTCGTGGCTCTAGTCCAGGAGTGGGCAAACTACGGTCCGCGGGCCACATGTGGCCCGCGAGGATATTTTATGTGGCCCGCGATGCCATCATGAAAGCGAACCGAAATATAAAATACAGATAATTTCATATTTGTAGCTTAAAATTATGACCGGAAAACCTTTTCCGATGATTTTATGGGGATAACATATTATTTATTTTCACTAACAGGATCCCTCGAATTATCTCAAATAACTTCTGATGTGAACCCTAACATGGCCCGCCGAAGCATTTTCATCTGTTAATGCGGCCCGCCACGTAAAAAGTTTGCTCACCTCTGCTCTAATCAATACTCAACACCCAAATTGATTTTTTTTATTTCTCACCTAAATTGAGTTGTAAGTGCATCTTAAGGACGGTAATCAGGTGCTAATGGAAAAATATCGCTTCTGAAAATATTACGTTATAGAGGAAGGTTAATGCTCTTTTTTAATTTACAATGAATCCTTCGCAATGCATAAATAGGAGATTATTTATTATTACAGATTTTTCTGCGTCATGCGTGACCAGTAAAAGACCTCTTTCAGGTGGAGATGGCAGTGAAAAATTGAATGAAGCAACTAAGAAGTCACGATCTCATCGAGTTTCAAGGGAACTCGATTTCAGAGAGATGTTCATAATGGCAAGCTATCCTATGATGCGTGTACCGTAACTTTCCGATTATAACACGCAACCAATATAATAAGCACCCATGTTTTTACGAATGAAATGTGAAAACTGTCTTATCGCCATACATAATACGCACCTAATTTTTTGTATAAAGATCAGTGTAACTTTGCACTGGATTATTAGCAGTATCGATACAGTTCTCGCTTTGCCGCCAAGTGATACACGTGCGAGAGAGTTTACGAGGATATCACGTTACGTTCTGACTCACTTATTAAAGATCGACGCAATGTGTTAAAATATGTCTCAACGACGCATTTTGTATAAATCTGGTCGGTACAATTTATTTAGAAAGTCATGTCCAAAAATAAAATTATTTCCTTACTATAAAAAGTTATATGCGTTTTTTACTATGAATAATACGCACCCTAAGTTTTTGCCAATATTTTGAGGAAAAAATACGTTTTATAATCGAAAAATTACGGCAAATATAAAATATCGGTTCTGAAAATATTAATTTAACAAAGATGGATAATACGGCTCTTTTTTAAATTTACAACGAGGCTGATTTTGAGTCTGCATTGCATAATCAGGAGATTGTTTATTATTTAAGATTTTTCTGCGCCATGCAGATTATCTGCCTTTCCTAGGATTGGATGAAATTGCGCCGCTAGGCAAATCTAATTCTTTCAGTTTTGAATTTGTTTGAGTGGAAGATTTTACGCGACAAAGTTATTTGAAAAAGATATACTTGAGAACGTAAACGTTAAATAAATGTGTAACAGTATCTTAGTCTATCTGAGAATAACAACGTGTAATAGTTGTTTAGTGAAATTACCGAACGGCTAGTACACTCAATAGTAAATGTTAGCATTCTGATAGGAATTTCAGATGCGAAGAGAATCGTTCTGTCGGAGAGAGGAATCATCTTCGAAACATTTTAAAGTTTTATTTTCCAAATTATTTCAGCAAAAATCATTGGTGATATATCTATAGATCGAGTATACAAGGAACGGATGATATTTTTTATATTGATCAATTAAACTATTAATCGCGCAATTGATGTTTAATAACATTTAGCTTATTTATGTCAAATAACTGCAAAATATATTATCAAATTTCAGAATGCTTATCCATTAAGTCCCTTTTCAAAAGTTTCAATGCCATCTAGATAAAAACACCTTGAGAGGATGACGTTTTCTTAGATGAAATATACGACTGATTAAACACTCTTCAAAGCTCTCTATTCTTTTTTATATTCTTGGGTCGATTTTGATCACTAAATCGGGATTTTTTTCTTCATTTCGCAGAAAATGCCGATAACCTTCACGGTGTTGCGTAAAAATTGTCCGAACGGACGCGAATTCTTTCGAAAGAAGCAAAAGTACAAGTAGACGAGATATCGCACGCGGGGTGCTAAGGGAAATAACCACCGGGAGGACCGTCTCTGGGATCCGCGGGGCCTCCTCTACCCCACTCACAGAAAAATTATATCTTTCTTATGACAAACATCTAGAGCAATTTTTTCACGTTTCACGCACGTTGTCTTTCTAATAAGAGTAGTGAGTAGTTAGTAATTTAACTTCAAGCACGGGACCCCGTAGAGCCCCTGGACGACTGCCCTCCCAGCCTCCCCCCCCCTAAAGACGGCCCTGATAACCACTATTTTTGACCGAGTGCACGAATTCCCCTTTATCGCAATCTCATTTCATCTACACACTTGGTCTTATCTCGTAAAATACCTATCAAAATCGGCAGCAGATGCATAACCTGGGTTACTGTATCATGACAACAAGGCTGATAGAGCGCGGCGATTGTTCGATTGTGTTTTCGAGAGGCCTTCTCCCCCCTCCCCTCCCTCTCTCTCCTCGTCTCTCAATTCGAACCCGAATCAAAATTCCAATTTATTTTGCCCTCGCAACCGACGCCGAGCTTTAAGGAGGTTACGACTCATCTCACCGTCGACATGCGAGTCAACGTTTTCAAGTAATGCTCGTCTGTTTTCATTCTTTCTTCGCATGCCCAACCCTCGCGACGTGACGCAGTGTTATTGCTCGTCTTCTACTCGATTGCATTTAAGTAGATGAATTGACGTAGCTATTCCGTTAGGACACATCCAAGGACGTCTGAATGGTCGTTTTCTAACGGTGAGAGAGGGTGCAACCAGTAGCTATGTAGCTACACGATCTCATAGGCCTGGTTCCCTCCATCTAGGAAAAATATGTATAAAAGTGGGTATTAATTTTTTTGTTTAAAAAATTCACGTGCCACATTCCGTCTTGTGCGTAACGGATTCGTTTAATGACATTCCCGTCGTTTCGATCAATCGATCCGTTTGATTTATTTTTTGCGCGAATTTAATTTAGTTTTCGCGGCTCTCCTAGCAGGATGGAAGAGCTGACGCCGCCATCTTGAGATCTCTCTCTCTTTCCTTCCCAACCCGAGTTTTGTGTTGATGTTTACATTTGCGTAACTCGACAGAGATACATCGCGGCGTCTGGTTCGTGTACGGGAGATCTCGGTTTTTCCGTTCCGTCTCGGGACCGATCGTCAACTGTTTTTCATTGCTCGCTATCGTTAATCCATCGCGCGAGATCGCACCGAGCTCACGGATAAACTCGATAACTCAACCAATTGAAACCGTGTAATCAAAATTGGTAGTGAGAAAGGTCCGAGTAAGCCCTTTGAACGTTGAAACAAAACTCCCACGGTATTTGACAGGGGAAACAGGAGGAGGCGGTTCGGCGGGCGTTTGTTGAACTTTTAAAAAATTATCGTTTCGTGGCTGCTGTTTATGATTCCGCAGGGCGTATCTTTTACGGCCTTCATTGTTGACGCAGCACGGAATACCGGATACGATGATGCCTTATCACGTGTTGAGCATCCGCATACTTTGGAAGGCAGCCTCGGGTGCAAGTACGAGTATTTTAACCCTTTAACTGGCGAGCGTGGGACACAAATCCTCTCCGAAATTCTGCGGCGTGGGATGGAGCGAAGCGTAATATTCTCTTGGTATTTATGAGAAATGATTTCGTTTTTCGACACTTTTCATCCGCGAAATTTGTGCAGTCAGGAAATCTCTAAATTTAAAGTATGTTCTCTTCGAACGTCCGGGATGCGGTATTTAAAAAAATAAATATTTACCGGTTTCCATGACTCCATATTACCAACATGACGAGAAAAATCGATATTTCCATCTGGTTCAGAATTAATATGAAGATTAAACTAATATATACAAGGCGTCCATTTGTGGATTTTATTCGCACTCTAAATTCCGGTTTACGAATCAATCAAACACGAACATGGTTTCGCTATACCTAAGTACCGTTAGGTAGTTTACCTGATGACTTGTATTCGTTTGTCGGAATGGATACGAATTTAACCTGCACTCGATTTTTCCGACACAAAACGAAGAAAATCAAAGAGAACGTTTTATTATTATTCGTTTCGTTTTTTTTCCTCCTCTACTCCTTTGGAAACGCCTTTTTATCTCCGTTCGATTCAGAGAGCAGCGGAAATAAACCCGCGGAAAAAATAGTTGTTTTCAGAACGGTCGGCGGGTTAAATCGGTTCATTTCTCGAGCAATCTTCTCCCTCTCGAGAGAACGAGTGCACGCTGCATTATCTCATCTCTGCGGTCAAGAAGGATTAAACGGTCCCCCCCCACGCGGGACGAAATACGATTTAAATGATACGCGCGGACTCGACCTTTCGCGACGCGTTGCGCGAGACGCGTTTATAAATCTGTTTTTTCGATTCTAGCTTCTTAGCAGGCGTTCGGCGCATGAGACATCCGCGACCTCTTTCCCTGCAAAGGAACAACGCCACCACAGCCGTTTCGCGATTCTCCATGTCTTCTTCCCATTGTTGCAATGCTGCTCCCCGCTGACATACATCCGAGAGTCGCTGCTGGTCGCTGCCAATTGTCTAGCCGTGACGTATGGCAGCAGAGGGCTAAACAGATTGACGCAGTAAGAGATCCTGGTGAGGAGGCGGGATCGGTTCACGGCCAGCGAGGGCGTTGTCGGGCAAGAGTTTTACGTTCCGATCTTGGAATTCGTCTCCCAAGGCAACGTTGTAAGACAAAAGAAATGAAATGAAAAAGAGAGAGAGAAAAAAATCGCGATTAATGCGACAAACCTTGAGGAATGTGGACTAAATGCTGTTAAAAACGCATCGGGGTGTGTTGGGAGGAGGGGGGAAACGCTAACGTTATCTCTATGGCGAGGATATCGCAACGAGATGAAGTTTGAAGTGGATTATTTGCATTAGAGGTAGTTTCCTAACGGGTAGGCTCTAGTTTTGATCTAAGAGCCCGAAAAACAGAAAATGAGGAGAAAGAGAGTATAAAGCTCACGTCACGTTTTTAATAAAATCGCAACTCCGCAATTACAATAAGTTACGTGGGTAGCAACATAGATAACGAAGCGATTTCGTCGTGACCAATTCACAATTTCCCATTTTTGCAATTTTTGTGATCAGAACACTATTTTAAAAGTTCTATTTGAACCTTGAAAATCTTAATCTTAGCGTATCAGCCCATAAAAAGCCTCGATGTTAAAGATACTGATGAGAATCATTATCAGTTCAGTACTAATCAGAATTGACTGAGCAAACAGAATTCGATAAATGCTGAAACGGCACGAAAAAATCTATATTTTATATATAAATAATTTACATAAATTTTACAACTAAATCTCTGGGATGCATTGCGAATAAATTCAATTTATTCATTGATGAAAATAACACAATGACATTTTTATATACAGTAGAACGCCGATTATCCGAATTGATTCGTGACAAAGGTGGTTCGGGTAATCGAAAATTCGGATAATTGGACTAAGAAAAAAAACACTCCTATCCAAGAAAAAACAATGCATTAATTATTTCACACTTTAAAGACATGATTGAATATTACGATGTACTCTTATAATAATAATTAAAAAATGAAAAACTTTTAAAACAGGTGAAACATGAAAAATGAATAAATGTGGACGGGGGTTTACGTCAAAGACCGAGTCCGCATTCCTTGTTTGCGGTTAATTGGCAATTCGGATAATCGGAATTCGGATAATCGGCGTTCTACTATATTAAGGAATAAACATTTAAGTGTCAAAAATCGAAAAAATAAGTACCTAGTATACCTATCTTGGATATCTCCAATAGCAAAAACAAGGTTATGAAAAACCATATGCGTATTTTGGCTACAATTCAGCCGAAAGTAGATACTTGATGTTCTTTTTAGAGCTTTTTTGAAAAAAAAATCCGTCCGTCCGAATGTTCGGGCAATGTCTCTTGAACCCTGCAACTCGGAGAAGCCAAATTTTTAGAATAGTACGGTTTACTTACAAATTTGGTGGATATAGGATCAGCGTCTTTTTCTACCCCCTTAGTTTCATTTCTAGCCGCCATAAGAAAAGAATGATAACGGTTATAAATTTGCATTTTTAGGCGTTCTTTACCAGCGAAGCGGTAATACCGGAACGCCTTATGGGCACATCTGATCCGTCCGTCCGTCGTAGCTTTCATCTCCTAAACCGCTGGACGGATTTTAATTTAATTACGTATGCGAGAACTTTATTAAAATTTATCGCCCAATTGTGATTTTCAACAGAATCCGTCAATTAGAACTTTACATAATTACTTTAATAAACTTATACTACTCGTATCTCGTTAAATGGCATCCGTCTAGCAACAATTAAATATCAAACTTCTATCTCCCTAGCTCTTATATGATCTGTAAAGTATAGATTAAAAAAAAATATTCGGATAGAGAACAACATTTACTACAAGAAAGTCCGCGAGGCAACGTAATTACGAGTTATAGTTTCGGAGATAAAAATTCGAGAAAATCCCGAGAAAAACATTGCATATTTTGTTTACATCGATCGCGAAGACAGTTCTATCAGCAAACAACAATAAAAATCCATATATTTACTCCAAGATAGTCCCTGATACTATAGTTTCGGGGATAAAAATTCGAGAATCACCTAATCTTTCGATACAGTTTCATACGTATTTCCCATTAACAACGCCTTTGAAATCTCCGTATATTCCATTTATGTAGTATACTTTTCCATCTTTTTTAATTAGTTAAAATTGAGATAGGAGCTCAACACATAAGCAGTTCTATAGCTGAAAGAATGAGGTTTTTATGTTTTGAAAACAGAATTTAAATCCGTGTCGAATGAGAGCGAACAATCGTTTTTAAACCAAAAAAGAGAAAAATTTTCCGATTATTAGCAATGGGAAATAAAACTGCCATAGCAACGAGTGCACTGATTTTAAATGGGAAACATATTATTTGATAGCATTGATATCGATCTTAACCAAAGATGTAATCTTATGGTGACGTCATGATCCTAAATCAAGGAAAAAAGTGCTTTATGTAATTTGCCCTGAAATTCTTCTCCCACTTGTTTATAATCTACTTTTGGTGAATCCCTACCGATTGCGTTGTAGCCGCAATGCGCATGTGGTGTTTCATAACCTTGTTATGCCATTGCAGATATCTAAGATAAGTACTTATTTTTTCAATTTTTGATACCTGCCTTTTTACTTTCTCCATATACGTAGTATAGGGGAAAGTATTGTATTCACGAAAAAATCGACTTCGAGATTTCAACGGAAATACACGTTTTGAGGTCCCCGATTTTCTCGATGATGTGTGTGTGTGATAGCTTTTTGTGGGTGTTCTAACTCAAAAACTATTAATCAGGTCAACGCAAAATTTTATATTTAACATTTATATATTAGAAGGTTATTGTTTGAGTTTATTTCTGTTCTTTGTAAAGTCTAAAATTTTCTCGCAGTTTCTTAAAATATTTGTTATAATGTAACCTATTAGGAATTTTTAGGAATACTACAGATATGGAGAAAGTCATGTGGTGGCCACATCAGATTTTTTTATTTAATTAAAGCTTTAACACGAGCTCGATAATTCTCTAGCGAAGTCTTACACATATTTATCTGGGCATACCAAAAACAGAGATTGTAATTTTTCATTCGGTGATAAAGGTTATCATGGATACGTTTAGAGTCAACTTTATTTTAACGAGTTATTCTTATTCTTGTTAGCCTATGACCGTTAGATATGTGGAAATAAACATCACAGTGCAGTTATTATGTGTTATTTGCACGAAGTGAACGCATATAAGGGAGGTCGTTTCCGTCCGTCCGTCCGCCTGTTAAAACTCGTAAAACGCTGGACGTATTATAATGAAATTTGGTATTGGGGAGTCTTGCTAAAATTGGTCGACCGATTTCAATTTTGGTCAAAATCGAACAAAAATGATGATCACTTTACATGAAGACATACAATGTTCCTTTGTTTCAACTCGGGAACCGCTGGCCGTATTTTGATGAAATTTGGTATTGGGGAGTTTTGCTAAAATTGGTCGGCCGATTCTAATTTTGGTCAAAATCGGACAAAAATTACGGCCACTTTACATGAAGACCTACAATGTTCCTTTGTTTCAACTCGGGAACCGCTGGCCGTATTTTGATGAAATTTGGTATTGGGGAGTTTTGCTAAAATTGGTCGGCCGATTCTAATTTTGGTCAAAATCGGACAAAAATTACGGCCACTTTACATGAAGACCTACAATGTTCCTTTTTTCAACTCGGGAACTGCTTGACGTATTTTAATAAAATTTCGCATTGGGAAGTTTTACTAAAATTGGTCGACCGAATCCAATTCCGGTTAAAATCGAGCAAAAATTACAACCACTTTACATGAAGACCTACAAGTAGTAGACAATGTTCCTTTGTTTCAACTCGGGAACCGCTTGATATATTTTGATGAAATTTGGTATTGGGGAGTTTTGCTAAAATTGGTCGACCGATTTCAATTTTGGTCAAAATCGAACAAAAATGATGACCACTTTACATGAAGACATACAATGTTCCTTTGTTTCAACTCGGGAACCGCTGGCCGTATTTTGATGAAATTTGGTATTGGGGAGTTTTGCTAAAATAGGTCGGCCGATTCTAATTTTGGTCAAAATCGGACAAAAATTACGGCCACTTTACATGAAGACCTACAATGTTCCTTTTTTCAACTCGGGAACTGCTTGACGTATTTTAATAAAATTTCGCATTGGGAAGTTTTACTAAAATTGGTCGACCGAATCCAATTCCGGTTAAAATCGAGCAAAAATTACAACCACTTTACATGAAGACCTACTAGTAGTAGACAATGTTCCTTTGTTTCAACTCGGGAACCGCTTGATATATTTTGATGAGATTTGGTATTGGGGAATTTTGCTAAAATTGTTCGACCGTTTAAAATTTTGGTTAAAATCGGACAGCAATGACGACCACTTTACGTGAAGACCTACATGTAGTTTACAATGTTCACCTGTTTCAACTCAGGAACCGCTTGACATATTGTGATAAAATTTGGTATTGGGGAGTTTTGTTAAAATTAATTGACCGATTCCAATTTTGGTTAAAATCGGACAAGAATGACGACTACTTTACATGAAGACCATCATGTATTTTACAACGTACCTCACTTGCTTCCCGTCAAATTCTCATCTGAGCGAAAAAAATTGAGAACATTGTGAAATCTCAAAGAACGTATTTGGAAACTCTGTGTACTCCGACATGGAGTACACCTTTCCAATCTTGTTCACACCGGCCACGTACTTGAGCAGAAACTTGACGCGTGGTTGATAGAATCTCACGAACGATGACTTTTGTGAGAACATTTTCGAGAGCGAATAAATTATAATCAATTCAGCGTCCTGTTGTAAGCCCTATCGATCGATGAACTTGAAAGGTCTGAATGATTCAACACAGGAGCATCGGATCTGGTTTCACGACGCATAATCGAACGATGAACCGTGTATTTTGGCAAAAGCGTTATACGCTCTCTTCGATCATGGCGTTCGATCTTTCCTCCCGATTCTTTGCCGATATCGTAATAAAATTATAATTCGAAATGAACACTTATAAGAATGGTTTTATTTTGACGTAGCTTTTATCGCACATAAAATTGTTCATTGAGCTCGTTATTCGCGTATGTATAACGTCCACGTGGTGCTTCCAACAACATTGTGATTATGTAAGGTTAATTGCTGAAATGAAAGTTTTTTTTAGCTCAAGCGTCAATTTCTGTCGTTCTTTCCTTTGGTACTCTTGCATCAAGGACAACGCTACTGGATGCATTTTCCTGAAATCTGATGCATGATATTCATTACATTTTTTGTGCATTCGCGCTGAAAGGTCAAAAGGTAACGGGGGAATGTTCATTGTGTTAAACTTCAGCTGTTTGGGTTTTATGACTTCGGTAGATATAAAAACAACACTATCATTTATCCAAATCCTATAACAAAAAACTCCATTACTACAATCAACAGGATTAATTGTGTTACTTGCAGAAGAGAATTTTCAAGGATCAATCGAAACAAGTAAATATGAATTTTTTTAAAAATTGGTTATATTCACAGAATAATTTAAACACCTCGAGATTACAGCTTTTCATTGAAATTCACGCCGTTCTTTAATTTATTCAATAAATCCACGAGTTTAAAAAGGCTAAAATGTTTTTTTTTGTCAATATCAAAATTGTTTTATGTATCATTTCATTTTTCCAAAGACAACTCCTTAGGTATTTTATGCAAATTTTTAAGATGAATGAACATTTGATCTTTTCAGAATCGGAAACAAGGCTTAAACAAGAAGGAAAAAGTGAACTTCGTACTATAAATAGGCATGTTTCGAATATTGATTTAATTCATGCTATTTCGCTAATAAATCTTATAAACATAACCCGTGAGCCGTGAATTGCCAATTAATATAATTAATTTTTATTTTAACTGCGCATTTTGTTTGCTAAAACGCTATATGCCTACAGGAGTTACATAATTTATTTGATAAAGGCCATGATCTGAGCTAATTAAATTTGAAATATAATCCATTTTTGAGTCATAATTAAAATCCTTATTGTTGAAGGACGTACAGAATGCCCGTTTAGACAGAGAGAGGAACGTGACGAAGCTAATTAATACTCTCCGCTGCATTGTTGCGAAGTGCGATCGAAACTGATTTTCGGGTCTCGTATTGGTTCGTGACGTACGAAACGGGTATTTTTAGCTACGATTTTTAACTCGAAATAATACTGCAGCTTGATTTTTCCTAAATCTTATCTCGCCGAGGTTGATTCGATCAATCAGAAAATGGAGTCAACGATGATTCGATGATGCCAAATCCAAGCGATAGAGCGAAATGACTTTTGGCAGGATGCCGTTCCCAACGAGGTTCTTGAAGGAGGGAATAAGCATGATTTTCCCAAAGCACTTCGCGGCTTTTCTTCCTCGTGCTCGTTCCCGTACTTGCCCTTGCGTGAGGAGAATAATTTCAACCGTGGAGACGCCGTGGCGTTCCTTTCCCTTGCATCCGACTCGTGATTTCATCTCACGTGTTGCCATGGAAATGGCATCGTGCCTTTTGCCTCCAGCCTTTGCCCTTTCAATAGTCGGCAATCCTATGGGCGGCGCCGAGGCAAAGGTCAACGGCGTGGCCTACTGCCTGGGGATGGCGACATCGGCTACAGATACAAGTAATTTTGGTTCGAGATTCTGGGTAGACAATGGAAAAACACGCCCCCGCAGTTCTCCGGCGATCTGCGACTATTTGCACAACCGAAAGATTACGTGATTTTTTTGTTTAGATTTCCGTAGCGCTTTGGAGTAACGGAGCACGATGACGGAGAGCTTGCTCTGATGATGCGGTAATACGCCAACTCTTTTCGCGAAGACAGACGCGTTTCTATATTACGTAAGTTAACCGGGTGATGTGTCGGAAATTTACGGCACTTCTTCGAATGGTCTTTTATGAGGTAGTTTACGAGTGCGTCTTTGAGAAGAAACACATTGCTCCACGGAACTGATTGTTTTAGATTATAGAAGAAAGAACACTCTACCTTTGGCCGAACATGTGTTTTTATCATCGTCGAAGGATGAATGGTCACGACAGGTTTACTTATCAGAATAAAATATTAACATCTTTTAGAGAGAGGGTACTGTTGTGAAATAAGATACCAAGTTTCAATTTATCAATCTAAATTCATTTTTAAAAAACATTCTATTGTTTCCGTTAGGTATCTCAAAATTTTCTGCTGAATACTGGTTTTGACTCGTATGTTTTATTTTGAGATTTGATTGCAATAGCATTAGTAATAATTTACTTTGCATAGAAACAATTCATTCTAAAATTCAAACAACAAAAACCTGAGAAATAAAATTTTTATGCCGAAAACTTGATCGCAATTTGTTCAGGATATGAATCCCAAAATAATAAATTTCGTTATTGCTATTATATGATGGCCCAGCAATAACGGGGGAGAGATGCATCAAAGAGCTACGCTAAAAAATATTTTTATAAAATTATATTTCAATTTTAGAACTTTAAAAATATTTTTTTAATATCCAGAATTATATATAATATTCTAGAATACACGTTAGATTACATATTTTTATGCACTTCAAAAGATTTATAGAACATTAAAAAACAGCAGTCTCTCTACATAATTTTCTAGATATTGGCATTATTTTTGATCGTATATGTACATTCATTAACTTATATCACAAAATTGCATAGAAATTTTCATCTTTGTGATTAGCACAAAATGATATTGGAGCATCTCTTAAAAACAGATAATAATAAAAAAGTTTGCATTTTACCACAGTTATCGAAATAAGAATGAAAATAGTTGTAGTTTATCTTTATAAAGAAGTTAGTCAGGATTTTATGAAATACAAATGCCAGATTAAGAAGACAATTTGAATATATTGGCTAAAATATGATAGCATATGTAAATTTATTTTGCCAAAACTTAAAAATTATGTGGATATCATTTTGTTACATATTTTAGGGGAATCGATGGTTAAAAAAGTGTTGTGCCAGACACCATCATTTCATTAATGATATCAAGTTAACTTGTAAGTTTAGTTTTATGAATATTATTCATAATAACCCTTATAAAACATTAAGTATGAAACACCAATAAATAAGATATTCCTGATTATTTAAGTCCAGTAGTTTACAATGATGGCAGAAATGATATTAAAAAATTATTTCAACTCTAAATTTAATAATATAAGTTGTTGACATTGTGTGTCTGTTGTTATTAAAATATGATTCTGAATAGCTATGTAATGCAAGTTAGCTCTCACTACTTCAGATGATTATCACATAGAGTTCATTGATGAGTTAGAGAGATAACTTAGGTTGTCAAAAGCTAACGTGGGAAAGATATTTTTGGCTGTATGCTAAATAAAATGTTTCTTGCATCTATTTATCTAAAAATTAAAATGTGTAATTGTTTCCTTGCTGGTAACTTTATGAATTACATTTATTTATTTTTTGCTGTTTAATCTGGTATATTTACTTCTTAGACAATAGTGAAATAATGATTCTAATATTAGGAGTGTTTTTGGCTCAACACTGTGTGGGAAGTATATTACTGTTGGATTTGTTCAGGGAGAATGTTGGTAAAAACAATTTCTTCCTAGAAAGTCTGTAAAAGCATTTATTGAAAAATATCTAAAAACTTGCTGCATTACAAAGTCTAAGTAAGGGATCCTTTAATCTCTTTGCACATGAATGGAATACATAATTTCAAAATGGCATATTTTCCAGAGCATAAGAAATCCAAATGTAAAAGATGTAACCCTAAAAATAAGGCTAATTTAAGTAAAAAAATTCCAATATAACAGCTGACTATTTGGAAAATGTAAGAAACAAAAACAGAATGGAATTTATCAGATTAATATAAAATTTTGCACATTAATTCATTTGGGTACCTGTCCTACCACTTCTCTGTGATCAGACGGCTTTCGACCAACAGCTTGCGGATCTCAAAGGATTGGTGCATTGCCATTGCTCTCAATTGGTCAAACTGATACACAGATAGTACTGAGTATATATACATGCTAGGAATGTTTAATGTGGACAAATGTGGAATTTTTTAGAAAACGTTCATGTATTACATGAAAAGGCAAAGACATTCAATATGAAAATTAATGAGAAGAAAATGAGTCATGAGATTTTCCAAGACCGGGGATTTTCAAGTCAATCTTACTGTGGATGGTGAAATCTTTTACTTATTTAGGTAGTATTCTGTCACAGGATGGAAGAAATGCGAAAGAGATCAGGATAAGGATAGCAAGAGCAAAGGAGGCATTTATGAGACAAAAGGAAGTCTGAATAAAGATATTAAAAAGAGGTTATAGAAAATTCTGATGTGGAGTGTGGCATTATATGGGTGTGAGACAATGAGAAAAGAAGATATGCGAAGATTAGCGGCATTTGTAGGGTTGCCACCTCTCCCGGAATCTGGGATTCTCCCAGAATTAGTCTACTATAGATATATATCTTCCGGCATCCAATAGGACTTGTCCAGGAGATGATAATTTATGTAATTAAGTAACTTTCAGATTTATTGCTTTTTTAGCATTGTATTGAAGTGGAAATTTTGGTAGTATCATTACCTTTGGCTCTGATAAAGCAACACCTAATGTGGAAATGTATTCTTTACACAAGATCATGCTGATAACTACCTATGATGTCTCTCTAAAGGGTCACCTGATTTTGACTACAATTTAAACCTATCAAGAAATATTCATAATTGTTTTCTATATCAATTGTTACTTTATAAAGAGTGCTGCAAAGACCTGGCTTTTAAATGGTTGTACTAAATTGATCTAGGGGTGTGTAGTTGCATCTTTGTAGCAGGATTCCTACATATACAAGGAAGGGAAGGAATAAAAGGATACAAGAAAGGGACAAAGGTTTATTACAAAATTAAAGGCATGTTATTACTTGCCTCAAATGACACATAAAACAAGTATTATTGTTTTCAATGACTGTTTTTCAACCTAGAAAAAAATCTCCTGGTATTAACTGCTCTTAAGATGAATTTCTCCTGGAATTAAATATGCATATGGTGGATATCTTTGGGAATCAGGTACTCATAAGATGGCAACCCTAGGGATTTGTGATGTGGGTATGGCATAGACTAGAGAAAATTAATTGGACAGAGAGGAAAACAAATGAGGAAGTTTTGCATACAGTAGGTGGAGAAAGGACCTTCATTATAGTAATAAGGGAAAGACAGAAAAAAATTTGAAAGGCAATGGTCTAATGAAAGAAGTCATAGACAGAAGAATATTAGGAAAGTGTCAAAGTGATAGGAAGAGGAAAGGTAAACTAGGAAAATGAAACAATCTATTGATCCACAAACACAATTTTAATATGACCAGTTCTGTTACAAGGCAATATCATCAGGTAACCAAAAAACAATGACCATCCAATATAGTATTGGAAAGCTATGTGGGAAGCAGAGGCGTATATTCAGGGTGTGCTAGGTGTGCGGTGCACACCCACGGATTCGCAATGACACAGATATTATATTTTTGCATTTATTCCTGTTAAAGACTCCCGTAATCGTTTTCTGGCTTCGCGTGATTCCTAAAATCAAATCCAATATACAATGGTTCATGAAGAGGAGAAGTTTCGGCGCGTAAACATTGTATCACATTCACGTTAATAGCCCGGGTGTGCGGTGAGAAATACGGATAGCTTTGAGCCCTTTAAACATACGTACAGATGGCGCAGCGGGTCAAATTCTTAGTCACCTTGTGGATATAAACCGTCCAGAAGGCGTGGCAGGGTGTGCGCTGAGACAACAGCACCCAGAAGTAGTTAGCGGTTGTGATTGGCTATTGTGTGAAGCAATCCAATTCAACGTTGTTACTTGTCATGAGATGCTGTTTTTGTTTTCTGAGTTTCGTCTGTTTTGCGTGCGTGGGGTAAAGTGTGAACCGACGTGTTTATGACACCGATTTAGACAAGTTTTTAGCATATATTTATAATTTTTTAGATATAATTTATAACTTTTTGCCCATATTTACAATGGTAAACAGTGTTGACGATGTACTGAATGCCCCGTTTTCTGCCAGACCTTTTGCGGATTGTATGAACATAGTCGAAGAAGGTAAGCCTCGTCCTCCTCTTCCAAATTTACTGTGCAAGCACAAAGATGCAAAAACTTAGTACATGAGACATTTCTCTGTTTCACAATACGATTCAGTAGAATGGTTAACTGGATGTGAAGTGCTATCAAGACTTTTTTGTTGGACTTGTTTATTATTCTCCAAAGAGAAAGGTGTTTGGAATAAGCACGGGTATTCCGATCTTAATCATTAGGCTGCAGCAATGCAAAAACAATAGCGCTCCCAGCCACATGTTCAGTCATTTTTAAATCTTAAGATGTTTGGAAAACAAAGAATTGACATTCTCATTGACAGACAAAGAAAAATTGAAATTAGTCGTCATAATGAACAAGTAAAGAAAAATAGAGACGTTTTAAAAAGATTAATTGATGCTGTATGTTATTTGGCTAAGCAAGAGCTTCCTTTGAGAGGTCATGATGAGTCTGAAGATTCAGCCAACCGAAGGAATTATATAGAATTTTTAAATGTGCTCCGTGAGTATGATCCTCTTTTAGACTGTCATCTAAAGGCATCGACTGTATTTCGAGGAACTTCTCCCACAGTACAAAATGATATCATTAACGCTATATCTGATGTAGTTAAAGATGCTATAAAGAAAGAAATTTCTTCCGCTACATTTGTGGCCATTCTTCTGGAAGAAACTTCTGATGTAATGTCGAAATCGCAGCTATCAACTGTTTTCCGTTTTGTCCATAATGGGCAAACACACGAAAGGTTTATCGGATTTACAGACGTAAGTGATGATAGAACGTCTAGTGGTCTTTTTAAACAAGTTGTAAACAAAGCTGAGGAATTTAATATTAAGGACAAGTTGGTCGGCCAAACTTATGATCGTGCCTGTGCAATGAGTGGACATATTAATGGGTTGCAGAGTAAAGTTATCGAGGCCTATCCTTTAGCAATATTTACGCATTGCTACGCTCACGTTTTGAACTTAGTTCTGAAGCAAAGCCTCTTGAATATCAAGGAATGTAGATTGTTTTTCCAAACTATCAGTGGATTGGCAGCATATTTTTATAAATCATAGAAAAGAGTAAATGCTTTGCAAGATTTTGTTGCTAAAAAATTACCCTCCGTCGCACCAACCAGATGGAATTTTACTTCCCGTTTATCAAACACAGTAAAACGCCACAGAAGTCAACTTATTGCATTTTTTTAACACATTGTGGAGAATTCTGGGGATTGGGACGTGGATGCTGTAATCAAAGCTCGTGGTTTTCTGTATTTCTTGCAAGGTTTTCAAACAATTTTTTTGCTAGAAATTTTTTCTGTTCTGTTTGGCTATATTGATGTTTTGAATAATATATTGCAAACATCATCCTATGACATATTGTACTGCTGTAAAAAAGTGCATGATACTATGAAATAGCTTAGGAATGACAAGGAACATGGATTTGATGATATTTGGGTTTCTGCAAAGGAAAAGCATACGGTTGAGTCGTCGAAGCCTAAAAGACGAAAAGGATCTATAGAAGAGGAGAAGAGCGCGTGTCTTCGATTATACCAGAGAATAGTCGACTGCTTGTGCCTGGAGATGAAAGAAAGATACTCTTCACTTTCGAAACTTGAGTTTTTTCAACTCCTTTGTAGCGAAAGATATGATCAGTATGCGAAAACTTTTCCTGATGGTATTCTAGAAAAATTAAAGGATTTCTACGGACCGGTTTTTAACTACGTTCGCCTAAAAAATGAACTAAAAGTGCTCTTTTCTTCTGATGAATTTGCGAGGAAACCAGTGCATCGCCTATTAAAATTCATGTAAGAAAATCAGCTTCAGGTTGCAATCAAGGAGATTTATAAATTAGCGGAACTTATCATGACGATTCCGAGTTCTACTGCTACAGTCGAGCGTTCTTTTTCGGCTATGAAGAGAATACATACGTGTTATAGAGGAACACAAAAGCAGGAAAGGTTATGCGGCCTAAGTTCACTCGCCATTGAAAAGACATTGCTGGCGGAACTGAAGAAAAGACCTTCATTTTATGATGATGTGCTAACAAAATTCCTAAGGCAAAACAGGAGATTGGAACTGGTGTATTAATAAGTAAAATGAGTTTTTTAAGCCTTTCTTTGATTCAATCCGGAAAATAATATTTTCCCAAGTTATCACTTTTTCAGATTTCTGTGCGTATTATATGGTTGTACATATTTAAAAATCGTAACAAAATACAGATAATTCGTACCTCACTCTAGTATCTTCTCACAACGAAGCGTTAACCATTCTCACATAAACGGCGCGCGTGATGCATAGCTCAAGTCTATTTGACGGGGAACCCTTGTGTTGTCCATAACTATGGATTGTATAGTTAAAATCATATCAGTTAGTAAATTAAAGTATTCAAAATTATTCTAAGATTAATTGCATTAGACCAATTAAGAAGAGCGCTGCTGCGCTATGCTCTCTTGAAACTTTCACACGTCGATAAAAATGCAATCGTACGTTCAAATTAACACGTGAATTTTGTAGCGCAGGTTGCATACCCCCCCATCCCCAATAAAAGCACACCCAACCTAAATGGGCACGCGACGCCACTGGTGGGAAGGAATGGGGTAAAGGAAATGCAGGGTGGGGAAGTTGGTTACTAATTAGTTAATGAAGAGGAGAGAAGGAAGAGGAGGAGCACGAGGTTGTGAGGAGAGAAGGTTGTGGTGTTAGTGGGGTAGGTATAGGCAAGGGAGGGGAGTAGAAAGGATACAGAAACTTCCTTGATTTGAAAATATCCACTGAAAATAATAACCATTTATCCTCGATTTTTTGTAAGACAACATTTGAGGATCAAATAATTCACTCCAAATTGAACCATCATATTTCACACAAGCTAGCTGGATTTCACTCAATGGTCCATAAACTACTAACCATTCCAATGCCTGAGAAAAATTTTAATAACTAGCTTTACCCATGCAGAGTATCTGTGCACTAGTACTTGATTGCTCAGTATCATAAATTTCTTTATACACACAATTTTCGATCTCTTGATTTGCTGATACAATAGTTAGAGAGTCAAATGATCTCACCATCCCTCTCTCCCTCCCTCTCTCCCTCCCTACCTCTATCCCTCCCTTCCTCTCTCCCTCCCTCCCTATCTGCCTCTCTCCCTATCTCCCTCTCTCCTTCCCTCTCTACCTGTCTCCCTTCCTCTCTCCCTCCCTCTCTACCTGTCTCCCTCCCTCTCTACCTCTCTCTCTCTCCCCCCTCTCTATCTCACTCCCTACCTCTCTCTCTCTCTCCCCCTCCCTCTCTCTCTCCCTCTCTCTCTCCCTCCCTCTCCCTCTATCTCTCTCTCCCTCCCTCTCTCTCTCCCTCCCTCCATCTCTCTCTCCCTCCCTCTCTCTCTCCCTCCCTCCATCTCTCTCTCCCTCCCTCTCTCTCTCCCTCCTGTCACAATCCATAGCTCTCCCTCTTTTTCTCCATCTTCTTCTTTATCTCTTTCCTCCCGTCCTTTTCTAATTCTTTATCTCAGATTTATCTTCAGATTTTACAATACAATACTATCATTATGATACAAACATCTAATATGTTTCAATGCCAGCTGTATCAGCTGTGTTTAGCAATACAAAGTTCTTCTGATAGCTCGGCACCTCCAGCGTGCCACGCATTGCCGTAGTATTTTATATATATAGATAAACTCATAGTAATAAAACAAATTGCAATGAATGAAAGATATAATAGCAACATTACAGATAAGATATTAAGTAAAAAGGAAATGAAATAAGCCTCATTAGCAATTTATTCCTCTCCCTCATTTCTAGTGTAAAATCCCATTTGTAGGTACGCTATCCTATAAAATTAGTAGATAGGCAAAGGTGGAGACTATGGCAAAATTGATGTTAAATGAAAAATCTAACTCCTTAACTGTAAAATTAAAACATTAGAGAGAGACAGAAAAAAGGGGGAAAAAGAAAGGAGGTGAAAAGTAGCATGAACTTGTGTTGAGAGTTTGTGGAATCTGTTTAACTCCTTTGGCCAGAAAGCCATAATGATAAATAGGTAAAAGTGAAGACAATGGTGAAGTTGATGTTAAATGAGAAATCTAGCTCCTTAACTGTAAAGATTCCACATACTCTCAACACAAATTTATACTAGGTACCTTTCACCTCCTTTCTTTTTTCCCCCTTTTTCCTGTGTCTCTCTAATTTTTGAACTTTACTGTTAAGGAGTTAGATTTCTCATTTAATATAAAATTAGTACCCAAGGAAAATCTCAAAGCAGCATTTTATAATAGGTGTAACCTTCACACCTATTGTCTTCTTGTAAGGATAACATTGATATTATGCATTTATAGAAGTGGTGTTTATAAATTAAAGTGTAACAATTGCAATTGAGTATACATTGGCCAAACTGGCAGGAATTTCAAAATTAGAACTAAGAAACATAGAAGTTGTTTTTTAGATAATTGACCTTAGTCCCACTTTGCCAAGCATTTGCCCAATCTTCACCATTCTAGTAATTTTGAGCCTACTGTGTTAATTAAAACTGTGTATGTGGATCAATACATTGCTTCTTTTTCCTAGTTTGTAATTATGGAATCGTTCCACAAAATAATGCCAAATGCTATTAATTTCATTAAGAGGAAAGGTATATTACATGGGGTGGCCAAACTGTGGTTCACAAGCCACATGCAGTTCTTTTAACTTAGTATGCAGCTCTTTTAAATTCCCATTCAGTCATGTCATTGCTTTTCACTACAGAATACAAAGATGTAGTTTGACTTTCTATGAGTCCAGGATGCCTAAGGGACATGCACTATATTTGAATTGCTTCAGATACAGTTTATGTACTACTGTTTGTAAATTTATGAGCACAGAGTGTATCATGCAGCTCTCGAACTTCTGAGGATTATGGTATGTGGCTCAGAGGGTAAGTAAGTTTGGCCATCCCTGTCATATTAGATGCATTAAAAGAAGAAATTGGATGAAAGAACTTGAAGAGAATGGCTTTGAATAGCACAGATTGAGTTGAGTATGGCTAATCCTACCAGGAGATAGAAATACAGTCAAACTCGTTTATAACGAGCACGGTTGTAACGAGTTCACGGCTATAGTGAGCAAATGCTACCTCCAAGATAAGTTTACGAGCATTTACATACAAATATTTCACGTATATAACGAGCACGCTTCACGGATATATCGAGCAAACTTTGACCACTTCTCACTGTCTCAAACGCGGTGGCGGTCAGCCCCTTAAATCCTCATAGTGACCCAAAATATGTAACCTTGTGTTCTTGAGTCCAGCCTCTACACCCTATCCATCGGGGAGGTTAAAGACCGCGGCGTTGTTGTAAAAAATAATCCCTTCGTCCAAACCAAGAATTCCCAACTTGCAGGTACAGTGGCACTCGCGGAGGTCCTTTGTCCTCTCCTCCCAACCCCCAGCTCTTTTACAGCCAGGAGGTTGTGTTTGGAAGGGGGTAAGGGGCTGAGGGCATGTACAATGGCGCCCACCCCCGTCGCTCAGCCGAATGCACCCAACACCCTTTCCCACGTAAAGATGGGAAATCCCACGTTTAATCCGTCTCCTCATTAACTCTTCCTGGAATTGGTATGCTCACAGTTTGCAAAGAAAGTTCGTAGCGTTGATCACAAAAATCAGTTGAGATTTTGCCCTTGAACGAGTAACATGTCCGTACATAAAAGGAAGTGTTTGTCTATTCGCGAAAAGGTTGATATTATTCGAGAGTTAGAACGTGGTAAAAAAATGTTGAAGTGTGTAAAAAATTTAATTTATCATCGTCTACGGTTTCAAACTTATGGAAAAACAAAGAAGCGATTTTATATGCACTAGAGAACAACCAAACAACGAACAAGAAAATGAGGAAGTGCGACTTGGGTAGTGATTAAGGATGCAGCTGTGAGTAAATTTTATATGTACGTATGTTTACTTTAAATTTTCTAGTTTATTCTCATTTTTAGGTTTTTTCATAAATTTACTAAATAACCTTTCTGTTTATATATTCACTTTTACTTCTTATGTCTTATTTCACCATACGCATGCATGCTTTTGCCTTCACGGATATTAAGTTTAACGGCTATAACGAGCAAAACTAAACGGTCCCGTGGCGCTCGTTATAGCTGAGTTTGACTGTATGTACAATGCATGAATGATGCATTACATCAACAAATATGTTATATGGAGGAATTTTGTAGAATGAACACAACTGTTAGGAGTTGTAGGTAATACCAGGAAAACTAATTTTTCTACCATAAATCAATCTTGTGTACTTGAAAAGTGAGGGTATTTCAATTTTGAGGGAAACATCTCATTGGCCCTTGAACTTTTATACTATATGATGTAACATGATTTAGAGCAAAAAAGCACGTCTCATACATAGGAAAACACAGTCTTTATGTAATTTTTGGCCCAACTTAGCATAAGTATTTTGTTGAAACCTAAACTATTAACCACTAATAATGTTTCATAATTTTAATGAAATAAAACAATGTATCATTCAATTCTTGATTGCTAAATGAAGATATACATAAGGAAATAAAATTAATTCTCTATGCAATCCAGGTTGGTAATGAACATGTACTGTGAGACACACAGGCAGGTTAGCTTTTGTCAAAAATTAGTTTTACAAAAGAAATAAGTGAGCAAGATTTAGACTGCACCCCATATATGGTTGAAACATGTTTCAATATGTATTGCAAAATGAACAACTGGAACATCAAGATTTTGGCCATAGAAAACCCCAATATTGTCCTGGAAAAATAAATGTTTGGCAGAAAAAGTGAATAGAAAAATATTATGCATTATGGGAGCTATATCAATGATATAGGGTTGTGATGATGGAGTGGCTAGAGTACTGGCCTTCCACACAGCAATCCCAGGTTCAAATCCGGCAGAGGTTGGATTTTTCAACCTGAAAACATCTCGTCCCCTACCTTTATGCTTTGTGGAGAACATGCAAGTCAGTGCTCTGACCTTGGGAAGGGATGTTAAGCAGTTGGTCCCCCTACTGGTTTTCACAAGAGTACATAAATGAAAGTGTTAGTGAATTTTGTATGCAGATAGGCATATGCTGGACATGAAGATTTCTGAAAAATTCTGCCCTGATCAGGAATCAAATCCAGGTCTTCCACTTGATATGGGGATATTTTAATTGATTAACTACTGAGGCAGAATAATTCTCCTGCTTCAGAATCAGATATTTCCTGCACTGAGGTAAGGCCAGCCATGCTGCTGTCAACTTCCCTGAAACAAATGTCCTCAATGAGGTGAAGTTTGTTTGCAGATTGGCATATGCTGCTGAAAATGTTGAAGAAAAGTTCTGCTGAATTTTTCACCGGCTTTTTCAGAAAACATCACAAGGATAGACAAATGCTGGCATCGGGTTTTCCTCCTTGCCTATGTGTGTGTCAAGTATGGAAGGCAATGGGAAACCATCACGCCATATGTGTGTTCCCTAGTCAGTAGCAAGCACCCATGGAAATGGTGGTCATAAAGCCTAGCAAAAGATTCATCTTACTGATGATCAGTGATCTTCTCCAGGATTTTTCTATGAGCTGACTGAGGTGGAGATGGCCTTAGTAAGACAGCAAAGCTGCATGTGAAAATCAAACAAGCATACATGCAGCTGAGACAGTTTTTAAGATGTAATAATTTTTTGAGAAATTTGGCTATCATATTATTTCTATTTATCCCACCTAGACCCATATTTGTGAAGAAAGTTAAAAAATAGTTTATAAAAATGATCAAAGAATAGCTGAATGGTTACATGTCACACCCAATCAATGACAAACACATTGATAATTGCAGAAAGCCTTTCAAAAATATACAAATCTTAGATTGTGATGACCATGTCACATTTTCAGCAATTATTTTTATTTTTTTATTTTATTTAACTGTTTGAGAATATTCAAAATAAAATCTTATGCCATCTTTGATATGTTTCAATATACATAATGATAAATACTATTCTTCAAAAACTAATCTCTTCATATAATTTGTTTGTTATGCTGAAAACTCCTTGTAATTTTCCAAAACATTTTACTGGGTAAACAAGTATTGTAATTTCTCTTTTAATATAAAAGGCATAATTTATTGCAAAAAATTCTTTTACAAATTAATAGATGGATAAAATTAAAATTTATATTATATTTTTTTGGAAGACAGCTCTGGAAAATAGATGAAAATCATAACTTATAATGTATGCTTCATATAAAATAATACAATTACAAAATATTAAGACTGATATTGGTCTTTTGGAAAGTGATTTATATCTAGTCAACATTATTATTAAATTTGTTCTTTTGGACATTTTTCTTCTAGAGTAATACCTTTAGTATTTGGAGAAACTGTGAGTTCATTGTTCATTTAGACAAAAACTTGGTAATATCACCAATATTTTCACTTCACTTCACATATCTTTATTATCTGTGATGGTCTTATTTTGAAGGCCATGGTAAGAGGTTTTCATTTAGTAATGCAAATCACCTTTCTGTACATTTAAAAATTCATCTCATTTTCTCTGTGATTAGAGCTATAACTCACAGCATAACCATAATCACAAAATCTCATCTTCATTCATTTATTTAGCCCTGAAAACTAATCACCAATGGCCTTCATGCATGACTAACACAACAAATATCTTTCACATGACACTTATCACTATGTCAAGTTGAAAACATTTATAATTCCACATCAAGTTTATAATTAGGAATATATGAATTAAAATCAACTTACAGATGATGGCTGAGCCAATTAATTTTAACATATTGAGGCTAGTATTGCCATCATTCTTTGATCACCAACAATTGCACTGCTGTTGTCCCATGCGCCACTTTCAAGATGCACTATTAATCTTGCAATCTTGCTACAATCATATATATTGAATGATAGATGAAATTACTTCTCAAAAATTATAAAGTGAGAAGCAGAAGAGTGATTTCAGTTATTTCATACTCCTGGTTAATTCATTATCAATGAAAAATGTACTTTATACATTCCCATTCCATCTCCAGTAGTCATTTAGAGTTCCCTTTTCTCTTTTCCACAAAATCAAATAGTTATTTGTAAATTATATAGACTAGTCTTCATCACCTCTTCACTTTTTATGCATCTGAAAGGTATTTAACAAATCCAACCTGAAGTCAGCCATGTCAAGTAGCTATTTGTAGTAATGCCTATTCAGACCTGGTGTATAAGTGGACATGGGAATTGGAGGCTGAGGAGGCTGCTTGGTAAGGGTGCTTGGCCCAATTTTTCCATAAGGGTCACTTTGCTCATAATCTACATCATAGTAGATCCCACTCTGATTCTGGAATGACAAAAAAAGAAAATTATCCTAACAAGTCTTCTAGATGTAATTAAAAACCTCATAATGTACATGGCAATTTTAAAAATAGCATCCAACTTTGTATTTGTTATAGTTTTTTAATTGATAATACACAAAACTAAATAATACCTTCTCCATGCTTGTGAAACTTGCTCCTTAGTGTAGGACATGCCAGGGAAAAACAAAATTTGGCTGAACTTTGGTTAGAGCATCTTTAGAGATATGCAGAGTTACTTTTTTAATTTCAATTTTTATTTCTTTTTTTGGAACTGAATTTTCTCCAAAGACTATTCTTTAGAAAGAAGTCCCAGGGGACACAACATGTGAGAATGTTTGCCGTACTTCTCCTTCGCCATAAAAAAAGAAAATTTCTAAGAAAACTCTTTTCTGAAATGTTTCGTGGAAGAACTGGATCATGCCATTACTGTTGTGAGATCAGATGCCATCTTTCTAGAACCAGGCAGTATGCATATTGCTCCCAACTCTATGCAGGAATGGGATGGTTTTCCTCTCAGTATGTTTAGATAAATATAAGAATAGATAGTACCATAGATAGAAATAGTTCTGAAAGTAACAAACTCTGGAGAACATAGACCACTCCATTTAATCCTATAGGTTCAGTAGCTTTGCAGATGTGATTTGAGAATGAGGATGCACAAAATATTAGGTACCATGTGACTTGCACAATATTCACATTAACAGATCTATATATACCTTTAAAAAATTGTAACACTATTCTAGTCTATCTTCAAATATGACTTACCCAATTAAATCTTGTGTGGAAAGAAATTAAAATCTTTACAACTAATTTTCCTTGTTGTGCAGAGGAAAATACAGACTGAGAGAACTCCTAAATACTCTTTCCTGGAATTCTTGTTATAGCTCTGTTTACTTAATTGATAACTTCAGGAAAATGAATGGCTGGGTGGCCAAAATGACTTAAGCACATCACAAACATTCCTTGCATATACAAATTATCCAATAATATGGAAAGTTCTGTCTCTAGGTATCATGAACATTATACTCTTTATGAAATTTGTTTAGCATAAAAACATAACTCCCACTAGAATAAATACTTTCACTGCATTTTCCACCCTGCTGTATAGCATGCAATCTTAAATAACAGACTCACATTTGTTAAATGTTCATTATATATTTTCTCAAGTTTAGGAAAGATATTGTTCAAATTCCATGCCATTATAACATCAAGGAAAACTATATCTAATTCTGAGAATCTAATATTTTATAAAGTATCTAAACTTTTAGCACTAGTATTAGGTTTGGTTTGTGTGTATTTTTGGCTAATCAACCTCTTAATGAAGAGCACCAAAGGGGCCAACTGCTTAATGTCTCTTCCAAAGGATGGAGCGCTGAGTTGCACAATTTCCTCAAACCACACAAGTAGGGGACAGAACAATATCAGGTTGAAAAATCATACCCCCGCCAGATTCGAACCTGGGACCACTGCATAGAAGGCTAATGCTCTAACCACACCACCACCCCAGCACTAGCATTAGTGTTAGCATTGAAGCCCCAGACAAAATAAATGTTTGTGTCTATGAATACAGCAATAATGGTATAATAATTATGTGGACAATCATATATATGCATAGAATATTGCCTACAAAGTTTAACATTCAAGTAATTCTGTGTACAATGCCACATAATTACTAATGTATCATTAATGAATTGCATATATCATTACTGAAATACAGAGAGTAAGCATGACATGGGGTTCATTTTATTGAAATGTTTTTTTCTATTGTAGAGGAAATTATTTAAACAGTTTCTTATCTCATGTCCTTACTACTGGGTGTACCTTATATACTTGGCAACAGAAAATCGTAAAGAAACATAAAGCAAGTAAAAACCCTAAAGTGACACATTCTGCGAATCAAGATAAAAAAGAATAAGTCCCATATAAAACGCATAATCAAGGAACTTTAAAATTATGACACATCCATATACAGCCCACATAAGAATATCATTTGTTCTCATCAATTTCCTAAAATGTTCATAGCATAATGTAGAGCAGAGGTAATTTCTGAAAGTGCGAACAAAGTTTTAATGGCCCGATTTGAGAAGGTGGGTGCAATATGTCCAGATTAAAATAAGTATAAAAAATATGGGGAGTGACCAAAAAACATACTATTAATTTAGGATACAGTTTAATTGATAGGTTTAAAAAAATAAAAATGATCACTTTAATGGATTATATTATTCTTCAAAATAAATAATTCAATCAGGAATTGTAAGTGGCGGTAACAAGAAATTTCCATACAAATATAGAAAATAAATTATCAGAATGATAACTTGAATTGATCTCATATGCTCCTATATTATAGATTATGGCTTTTCATATTCTATGAATTAAAGATAAATTCAAGAGACTTACTGCAATAGAGGATCTACTTTTGGGGCGTGGAACATGGAAACTTCTTCCAAGAAGATCCTTATGGTGATCTTCTCCTACTACATCTTCATCTTCCTCACTACTTTCTAACTCTCCCCCTTTGCTGCCTCCTCCTTGAGAAAAAACCGATCGAGAAGACGGTGCAACCTGATGAGGCCGAAGGTGAGGGGCAGTTGTAAACATCCCATTTCCACCTCCAAGACCCATCATATTTCCACCACCTGGGATATGTCGAAGTGCAGTCATACTCCCAAGTGTTCCGTGATGCTGTAGAGTTGCTATGCTGCCTATTGTTCCTGTGCCATAGGGACCAAAGATGGCAGAGGAAGGCCGTGTTGGGAGGGGAACTGGTTCAGGCTGCTGGGATTGGTATAAAAATAATCAGGTGAGATTATATGGCATAAAAAACTTTAAAAGTCAAACAAATCATTGTTAAATAGCATACTGCAATAGAATCAAGCCTATAATTTAAGTATCTATCCATAATAGCTTATTCAATGACAGGAAATGTGTTTTACTGTAAATATTTATTGAAATTGATTTTTATATAGATATGTCCAATAGCAATAAAAAAGTAACGAAAGTCAGATGGGTATTTTAGGTACAAAATAGCTATCATCTGTGGTAATGCACCAATTGTATAGTCTATACATATATAGGTTTCTCATGTTTTATGGCTATTGGAGCTTTTAAAATTACCAATTGGATTCCAGACAAAAGGCAAGATCATTCATCATCATACTATAATGGAGCAAGTATGATTTGTCTGTCTGGATTCTGATTGGCTGCTGAGAAGTGACAGACCTGCCTCTGGGGACAAGGAATTGAACTATTTCATAATTGTAATTTTTAAATAAAAATTTTATATATTTGTTTCTGAATTGAACCAATTTTGTATGAATTTCTAAGTCAGATGACTGTCTTAGAACATATCCTTATGATTCATTGTCTTTGCAAAATTGGAGATAAAACGTACGATAGGAAGGAATGAATCAAAATTACCACTATGGAGGATTTTCACAGACCATCTCATCAAAAACTAACACTTAATGATGCACAATATAAAATAGCATGAATACTTATGGTGAACATTGTTGTGCAACCACAATTATATTCCGATTCAATCACAACAAATATTTTCTTTAAATTATTTCAAATAAATATAAACATTTATGTTGCCTTGGGAATAATTATTTAGGATTAGGACAAACGTTGGAAATCTTTGAATCTTCATGTGTTCTAGCATGTTTAATCATGGCCAATATTATGTGGAAAACTCGTGTGTTGGATCTGGAAAAGCCATTAAGGATCATCCAAGCAAAGATGGAAAATAAACAGATAATGTAGTCTATACAGAAATATTGTAAGATTAGTGCATCATTTCTGCAATCCTTTTAATACTGCATAAAGATTAGAACTATAAGCTAAAAGCTAACCAATTGGAAACAGAGGCCTCCAAGCTCTCCGCAGGAGCTAGGAGTTGATGGCCCTTAGGGCCGGATGTCAACTAGTTAATTTAAATGTTTATGAAAGATAAAAACCTTACTTTGAATTCTTTCTTTATACTAACATAATATATGCTTACTCATTTATTTTTAGTTATTTAGGTGTCATAAACTGTAAAGATGGATAATTGGTGAGCAAAATATGAATGACTAAATGAGGATTAAAATATATTAACTCTATTTAATAATACAGGCATATGGAAATGAAAATATTTACAAATTAGAATGATCTTTTCATGAAACAAATCTTAGGTATTGTTTAAGAAAAATTTCTCAATAAGTAAAACGAGTAAATAATAACTTGATATATAAAATGGATTTATTTGTTTGAATGTAAAAGTGGATAGAGGTTCTGCAGTTGTGAAGTTTATAGGAATAATAACTCACAGCATAATGGTTCTGCTGGGACACTACTGCTTCATTAATCTGTGCCCATCGCATCCGGTCTTCTGAAGAGAGAGGATAATAGGCAGGAGGAGGGAGAGATGAAGGTCCATTACCACTAATTGTTGGAGGTGGTGGAGACCCTTTATGACCTCCCATCATGCCTCCACCCCCTGGGAGATAGGCAAAAATTGGGGGTGATCCTATCAAACTTCGAGGAGGAGGAAGGGTAGATCCTGGAGTTCCCATGCCAACCACTCCTCTTATGCCTCCCCCAGCCATCATAGCTGCCAGATGGTGTTTCTTCTGAACTTCTTGCTGTGCTTGGCTGTCCTGTTTATTCCATCGTCGACTGCAGAAAAATATTACTCTAAGTATATTGTATCTATACATGGTAATATGTTTAATGGAAAACAATTTGATGCATGAAATTAAATTGTATTATAATCATAAGTTAGCCATTAAATGTAAGTGATAATAAATTGTGTTTTCGAAGAATCTAAGCTAAAGAAAATTTTTAAATATTTTTATAAGCAGTACCATGCATACATAATCAGTAACAATAAAACTATGGAATATTCAAACTAACTGCTACAAAACTGGCAATGCTGTTTCAGTTAAAAAATAACCATTATTGTTGCAAAGGGAGGTAGTCATTTTTTTGTAACTGAAATATGGATTATTACTCTTATAAAACAATTTTGGCATTAGCTTAGGAGTTGTAAGCATAAAGTTTACATTCTAATACTCAAATAACAAATTTAAACATTATGCCTCCAAAATACAGATATATTACACACATGGTGATTCCCAATACTGGTAGTGTTGCATTATTATTTGTTTTGTTGATAAATGTTTCATAGTTAAAATAGTAATTTGTTGTTTGGTTTGTATTTTGAAGCTACAGGGGATTCTATTATGAATAAAGATCATTTTTCTTGTCTGTTTTAATGTTAGATTTCTGTTATGGTTACAATAAATAACTTAAGTGTAAATATGTGTACTGAAATAATTTGCTTAATATTTAGTTGTAAAATCTTGGAGGGTGTTATGTGCTGGCAAATATGGTACATGAATGAGGCATTTCTTATACAAAAAAATTACTCAAAAAAATTGAATTCATTATACAGAATAATTTAACTAACCTATTATTAATAAGCTATGTAATTTATAACAAATATATAAGCATGGGATTCCACTATGTTTTCAATCATGAATCATTGATATAGTCATTTTTATGGGATATTTGTTCATGCATAAACTAACCTCCACATGCAGAGGCAGACCAAAGTTAGGACTATTATGACAAGAGCTGCAACTGATGCCCCTACAGCAACTCCAACAACTTCTCCATCAACCTCACACTGAGCTCCATAGAAGTTACCTGTGCAACTACAAAGAAAAAAGTTTTATTAGATTTATCTGAATATTATTTATGTACCTATGTTGAGACAATTTTAATTAAAAATAATCACCATAATTTTTTTAAAAGATTTCCTTTTAAAAAATTACAAATGGTAAAAAAAACAAAATATTTTTAAAAATTATTTGTTGAATTAAGCGTTTAAGTCAGAATACTAAAATCACTTTAGCTCTGAATATTGCATAGATCTAATATTTTCTCAAGGAAGATTTTGTTGAGTGTTTAAGGAGGAAATTAATCTAATGGCTAAGATTTCAAGTACAGTGGTGACCTTATTTGTACAGTTACCATTGTTTATTATTATTAATATTACATAGAACCAACATTAGCATTATTAGATTCTTTTTTGTGTAGATTTCTATTCTTCTTTTTAGCATTATATTTATTAGAAACAACTGCCAAGTCTGGTTGAGTTTTCTTTATGTTGTATTTTGGTACAATTGCACTTAAGAAATCAGAACATCTAAAATACAAACGTAACACCAATGGAGCATGAGTTTAAGATGGTGACCCATATGTATACTGTGCTCTGCCATTGACCATGCTTTTTCATAATTATCACTGATTAAACGTCTGGTGGTGGTGCTCCATCCTTTCCTCAATTATTTTTATAATCTTTCTTATTATTGTTGTTATTATCTATTTTATTATTACACCCTTATAATGACATCTTTGAACCATTCAAGTGATATTGCTGAGTGATGTTACAAAAAGGAAGCATGTTACACTTACCATCATGCAAAAATAGAGATTTTACAAAAACTAGATGAGTGAATCTGTTCATCATCTAAAGGAGCATTATGGTGTTGGTAACACAACTATATAGGATATTGAAAAGCAATGTGAAAAGCTATTAAAGTTTTATGCTAACAGTGAATCAAATAAGGGAGTTGTCAAATGTTAAGCATTATATGGAGCTAGATCAGTCAACCTTGATAATGTTGTGTATGAATGGTTTAAGCAACAATGCTGTGCTTATGTATCTATTTCTGTTTCTCCAAGAATTGGAAATTAGTGAGCCTTGTGAGTATACTAGTGGATGGTTATACAAATTTAAGGTTTGTCATAGGATTAGTCACCTTAAAGCTTGTGGTGAGAAACTTTCTGCAGCAGAGAGGCATCTGAAAAGTATTTTAATACTTTTTCAGAGTTAGTCAAGCAAGAAAACCTAATGCCAGAACAGATTATAATGGAGATGAAATTGAGCTTTTTTGGCATGCTTTCCCAAGGAATACACTTGCTACACACCAGACACATTATGTTCATCTGGTGTAGCCTACACCAGATGAACATAATGTGTCTGGTGTGAAGAAAGCAAAAGAGAGATTGACCATGCTTGTGTGTGCAAACGCAGCTGGCTCACACAAGTGTACTTTGTTGGTGGTGGGCAAGAGTGCTAATCCTCATGCCCTAAAAGGAGTCAAAGGTGTTGCCTGTTATTTGCAGAAGAATTAAACAGGCCTGGATGACTCAGCAACTAACAAAAGAATGGTTTTAAAATAATTTTATTGTGATGGCAAGGCGGGGCTGCTGAAAGAATGCAATATTGTTCTTCTCTTGGACAATTGTTCTGCACATCCTAGGGCTGATGTGTTAGTGACTAGAAATAATTTGACAGCATATCTTACCTTGAACTGCACTTCACTGATCCAGTCATGTAATCAAGGATTAATTCGCAGTTTGAAGTGCTTTTGCAGAAGTGAATTCATGGGTCATCTGGTTAACTCAAATTTATCAGTTAATTCACTCAACAAAAGCAGGAAAGATTTAAACTTCAAGAACTGTGTGTTTGTTTGATTGTTTGTATGGAATTTCTGGCTATTTAACCTCTTGGATTATTATAGCCATTACTTCTTCCATACCGAACACACACACACACAAGGGAGGAGGGAAACCCGGTGCTGGCATTAGCCTACTCTTTATGAAGAGCACCAAGGGGCCAACTGCTAAACGTCCCTTCTGAAGGATGGAGCGCTAACTTGCACTGTCTCCTCAAATCACACAAGTAGTGGACAGGACAATCCCAGGTTGAAAAATCTGACCTCTGACAGATACGAACCTGGGACCGTTGCATGGAAGGCCAATGCAATAACCACTCCACCGCTGCCACCTTGCAAGAACTGCCTTTATTTAGTTGCACAGGCAGTCAGTTACACAGTCAACGTTGAAAAATGAGTGGCATAATTTACTGCTAGTTACATTTGATGAACCCAACAATAATGACATGCAAGAAGTAGACTTTTTGAGATATGTAAAGTGTACAAACAGTGAGCCGACCAAGAGCTTGTCTGCAGCTGACATCATGGAGTGGATGAATTGCAACAATGAAGCACCTGTATAGTTAATGGTTTCAGGTGTCACTTTGTGGAATTTATTCATATTGTATAAATAAAGAGAAATATTTGGTAATTCCACATAAGGTTTATGTGGAATTACCAAATAAGTCTCTTTATTTCTGCAATATGAAGCACCTGTAGCCTAATAGATGACAGATGAAGAAATCATCAGTATGATTTTGCAACCCCCAGCAGACAAACATGGCGAAAGTGATGATGAAAGCAAAGAACCAGAGAAGTGGAATAGCATCTAGGAAAGGAATACATAAAGTTCTTGGGGCACAGAAGTTTCATCACCCTGCAACAAATAATGAGTGTATACCGAATTCAAGAATCACTCATAAAGTCAACCAATGTAGTAAAGATTTGGTTGTTAAATACTAAAAAACCCACTCTAACACATTTGTTGCATCTAGTAATTGTAGTACATGCAAACCGAAAATGTTAAAAAAATTATAATAATCTTATGTTTTAGCTTTGTCAGAAAAGCTTACTAGCAGAAAAAATTTGTTTGGAGCAAAGAGTCAAGAGGAATGATCCCATACCCAAAGTCTCAGCCCAAAAAGCACTTGGAAATTACATCAAGAGTTCAGCGATCATTTAATTCATGGAAGTAGAGATAAATGTCTGTTCCCCCAAGAATCACAGTGTCCCACAGTGTAAATATGGCAAGCCTAGCACAGAGGTAAATTAATTTTTAGAATAATGTTGTTTCTTCCAAATGCACTCCATCATCTTCACTCTTCTGTTCTCTTCTCCTATGATTTACATACCTATATTACGTCTATATAACATTCAAAATGTCATGTAAATTTATAGATAAGGTTGACTCTATTCTATGTTCATCATAAAAATTTTCTTCTCTATTTATCTGTTATCTAAAACCTGAATTTTTCCAAAATCTGAACACTAATTGGTCCCAAGCAACTTGTATTTTTGACGTTCGATTTCATATGTATTCTTTGTAGTAATTATTTGGGAACATTACTATAGTTTTACTATTTACAGCTAAGGATTGCCAGTGTTACAATAGTGTAAACTTGTTCGAAATACAGAATTACATTTGCCTGTTGTTATTTTGGTGAGTCAGATGTTAGTTACTTTCCTGAGCATTATAATGTAACTTAATTTTTAAAAACTATGATACACCAATAGCCTTGAAAAGATTGGGGAAACCAGATGCACATTTCAGCAACAAAGCAGCCATCATCAGAGGTGATTCACCAGTAGCAGATATTCTTTTTAAGATTCTAGTACTGGTGAATCACCACTCATAATAGCTACTTTGCAGCTGAAATGTGCAACTATTTTTTCCAAAATTTTTATGGCTAATAGTCTTTCAATTTGAATCCAGCTATAAGGTGAGCTTAATTATTCTTTCATGAACTATATGACTGGATGCTCACTGAGTTTTTCTGATACTTACAAGCATGTCACCTCGCCAGATCTTCCAAAAGTGCACGTGCCTCTACCCATACAATGCACCTGTGCTGAGCAAGCATCACAGCGTCTTCCAACACGTCTCTCCTCTTCTGGTCCCAATGAAGATTCACGGCTAGACAACACACCAAATGGCAAAGCCGGGTCTCTCAGTCCATTATGACATTGACAACGGAACGATCCAAAAACATTGGTACAGTCAGCATGTGTACTGCAGTCATTCAGTGATGGATCTGAACATTCATCCAAATCTGAAGAAAATGAAACAAGTTAGGAAAGTATACAGTGTAACACAAATAGGCGAGTTTCATGCAATGGAGTATTTGAAACTAAATGATATGATTTGAATGAACGCACACTGTAAAACAACTAAACACCAAGAACCAATTGTCTCTCCGTCTACTGAAATTTTTTTCTCCAAGTAAGTTGATGCATTAATAAGCGTATTTCCATAATTTTAGTGACTATATACTGCAAAACTATATTTTATTTTAACCATAATACACGGGTAGTAAATCACCTATTTACAGAGATATATGAAAGATATAATAGCACAAATAAAATAAATATAGTAAGATGTTACATTAAATCAGATATATATATTCATTGAAGTTATAGTTACTAAACAGTAATAAACTTATTGCATTTTATATAAAATATGACCACTGAAGCACACAAATATTACCTAAATTCATGGATTGCCTTGATTTGTTTAACAGTAGTTTCAAAATATCTATAGAACTATAAGATAAAAATAGATTACCTAAACGTTGAAGACGGTTTATTGGTGAGTTGTATATATAATTTGTAGTACAAGTGTTGTTAAAAATGCATTTGTGGATCTAGTATTATAAGTTGGTATGCGAAACTGAATTAATGATAATAGGTTGGGGCAATCATAACTGGAATGTACTATTTTTAGTAATGTTAAGTCCTTAATATCAAATTTCATGAAAATGCAATAGTAGAAACTGAGAATGAACATGCAGATGAACAGATGGACAGACCAAAGCTAATAGACGCTTATGCTGGAAGCGAAATGCGCCTAAAAAGGGTTATGAATGAGTGATTAGTTATTCCATGACACAGCTCAATCACTAGCTTTTAGGAATTTAAACTGCTAAAGATTAGATTAAGCTGAGAAGAGACTTTCCAGTACCATTTCTATGTAATATTATTGACAAATCGATACACACACAAGACCATTCCTTATCCACATGAATGCAGGACAATTTAGTTGCACTTAACTCATGCTAGTATTTATATATGGGCTTGGCAATAGGAAATATAGTATATTGCTAAAAGAATGAAATTCATTTTCACTACTGAATACATTTAAATTTGTCAACTCCAAATTTGTATTTAAAACATAAAGACATCGTATATTTTAAACCTTCATCAATCATAACTTTGGACAAATTCCAAAATGTAGACTCACTTCATTTTCAAATAAAAAACATCTGTCAGACCTTATTTTTATGGACAGCTGCTCAATTAATAATTTCTTTAAAGATGGTGTACTGATTTATATAATTTGATATTCCTGTTACTGTCCATGCTTCAAAGTAAAAGATTTAGTATGGGAAAAATTCTATTAAAATATATTTACCCATAATGGGAGAGATGGCACCTTCAGGGCTCTCTACCCAAAGGGCACTGTCTCCAACATTGTTACGCCTGCGACGTATTACACCAATAAGATGATTCTGTAGACGGTCACCATCCAATGGACCTCCTCCTTCAACAATTTCTAATGTAACATTGATGATCACATCTTTTCCATTTGTCTTTTTAAAACTATTGATTCGACTTCCAAGGAAGTCATCAGAGTATGGGGTCATTGACATAGCTGAATCAATCTGCATTGACAAAGTAATTATTTATTAAGAACAAAATTATAAAAACTGAAATATTTTTACTGAATCAATATTAGATTAACTAGTTACTTAGTTGAATAACTTACAGCTTTATTTGCTTCCCATTCCATTTGTAGGTAATCATCAGAGTTTGAGTCAAGTAAATCTTCTGTCCATGGTGAGGATTGATCATAAACTCTGCCAATTTTCATGGCTACCAAAACAGATATTATCCCTAAAAATAATTTAATGGATTCATTTATTATCTAGTTTTAAAATAAACACATCAAATAAAGGAAGTTTTAAATAGACTGATAGTTGCACATTAGATAAGCATAGTGCTTAGGATAATATTTTGTCTGAAAGGAAATTTTAAACATAATAGTTCCGCTGATGCAGAGGCACTATTTGTTGCAACTCTAAGGTCATCTACTATGGACAACTGTTATGATGAATAAAAGATTTCAAATCTCAATGAAAACTTACTAATATCTAAGAAGATAGATTAATTAATGGATAAATATAGGGACAAAAATATTCACTTCCAAAGCTATCTACTATGAGAGAAAATATCACTGGCTGATTTGTAATTTTCAGCAGAAACACAGATGGCTTTTACACATATTTCAGAATGGCAACTGCTTTAGAATAAGTTGAATATCTTACTTCTGCAAGGTTCTCGATGTTTTCTTCTTGCATACCCAGGTCGACAGTGGCATGACGATACACCTTGCTCTGTCCTACATGATTCATGCTGACTTTGATCACAAGTAGATGGGTCACCAACAATACAAGTGTCAATGCTAAAAAATTAATAAATTAAGTCAATGTATAACATGATTTTAAAAAATGATATTGGCACTGAAGTATTCTTCATATTTAATACTTACCGAACTGGTGGATGGTTAGGTCTGCGGTTTGGTGGTCTACGAATATGGGTGAGTTGTTGTTTCTGTTTCTGGTCAGTACCAGTTTGAGGACTTGTGCTAACCTCTGGTATTGCATATCTGAAATTTTAAATCTTGATATAGTCTTAAATATTATATTATAACTACCTAGTGCATAAGCCCATCCATATGATAGGAAGGGATATATTATTTGTTATTTAAATTAAATTCTTGTACTTATTATTCAATCCATGTAGTTCAAAAATTGAATTGTAGGGAGACTGACAGTGCCAGGGAGTGGAGAGGAGGAAAACCTCTGAGCGATGTCCTAAATTTGTCCAAAGAGCAACAATGTGACTGCCCTTGATGATGAAAAATTTTTAACCCAAAAAATGCAAAATTTTCATGTTCAAAACAAATATATGATCCAATTCGAAGTATATTTCCAAATCGGCAGTAGCAAAAGGAATTTTCAATCTTTAAGGCATTTTTTGGTTCAAGTACTGTATTTGCATGATGATTCTAAGTAATTTTAAAATGCGAATGAAAATTATGCTGCACTGCTTCTCATAAACGTAACTCCCATAAAAAATATGGAAATACAGAGGGAGATACAAATTCTATTCTATTAGTAATAGATATTATGCACATTTAAATTACTTATATTTGAATAACTTGAAAAAGATACTTCCAAGATATTTTCTTACCAAATTGGTTGGAAAGTTAAAATATACCTACATTATATAATTATTTAGTTAATCTTTGGGGAAACAACTCACCCTGTGCCTTCACCAAGGCCACCAGCAGAATCAGCATGAGAACCATAATGTGAGGGTTGTGGTGATTGAGGGAATCCCAAAGCAGAGCCAACTGTTTGAACCACTTTTTCTCCTTGACTTGGTTGTGTTTTTGTTGGGAAAAGGTCAATGTATGTTCTTTTTCCATCAATTGATACAAAATCATGGTGACCATTACCATCTCCTGTGATGACATCATCATTTCCAGACACCCGAACACCATCAACATCCACTGTTAGTGAGAGAAAAATGTACAGAATGATTCTTTCTAAACGAGTTAATGAAAAATCACAACATAAATGCTAATCTAATAAATGGATGGCATTATAAAAAATGACCTTTATTTGTTGGCTAGAGCAAAGACTTTCAAAGCAAACCTAGTATTGAGTCACAAAAGATTATAGGCTGGATTGCAATACCAATGTAAGTCCTCGTTGTACAAACAGCTGAAAAACAGAATTAAACATCACAAAGACACAAATTGTTTTCTGCTATCATCTGTTGCATTTTATGCAAGCTTATGAAAACTCTTATCAGAAGATTCTTTTACTTGGGAGGAGTCACGGGGATATGGTTGTCTTACTTGGCTTGTGAGATAAAATGTTTTAAAATCACTGATATACAGTAAATATCATCTCTTATTAGATTTTTCTAGAGTGAGTAAGATGATTTTGGTCTTTGAATTGAATGCCAAAACTTTCATTAAACAAAAAATAATAATATTCACACTATCTAAATTATTTTGGAATATTAAATTGAAAGAATTTATATAATCGTTCATAAACAAATCTATTTCTTACTTTTGAGATAACTGATGAAGAAAAAGAAACCCCCTGTACTTGAGACCATTTTGAGACTGTTTTATATGTAGAATGATTTGAGTTTTACTTAAAATGATTAATCTGGTTTAGTTCAATAAATTATCTATTTTGATTATAACTTTGAATCTCCTTCATAAATGATTTAAACATAAAATGAAGAAATTATTATAGAAAACTGCCATTGTTACAGCTGATTTCTTTCTAATATAAACTAGAGAATCATTTATTTTCACCTTTTTGATTGATTTATTGATTGATACACTCTGTAGACATACCAGGATAAACAAAAGGCCTTCCTGTGTGACCTCCTGGTCCTTGTATAGCTGAGACAGTAACATCAAACACTTCCCCATGTCCTCCACTCACTCGGTGAGGTGGGGCAGCTGTTAGAATGTCTCCATCAGAAGCTATTCCTGGTTTGTACTCTGTATCATCGAGAACAATTCCAGGTCGGGGAAGATGAGGCCATCTATCAGATACTCCTGCAGGGAGCTTGCTATCTGATGAGGAGAGGGAGGTATGGGATGCTGTGAAGGGTGGTGTTGGCAGGGTGGTAGAATGTGATGATGGTCCTTCAATGGAAGTCAGAGAAGATGGTTCTTGCATTGATGATTCAAGTTTTGTAGAGGAAGATGTGGTTGTCACTGAAGGCAAAGGCGGAGTAGAGGATTGGTAGAACACTGGATGAATGCCCTCATCAATCACCTATAAAGAAAAGAAAATCTGCAGTGAAAACCTTTGATCTGAGCTAAGGGGCATAAAAATAAAATGGAGATCTTCGCAAAATTATACTAACTACAATATTTTACTGGATCTTAAAGTAGGTGTTATAGATTGCCTTAAGTAAAACATTTTTCCAGAGTAAAATAACTGTTTTTAGAAAAAAAAATTTCTTTAGTATGAATGACAGTTATTTCATCTTGATGAACTAATACATTTGAATATTGGTTTCATCTTGAAGATGATGTAATATTTGATTTCAGTATGAAATAAACAGTTTTTAAAACTTTCCTATTCATTTAGATATAAAATCCTGTGATATAAACTAGAAGTCCAGAGACGCAACAGAGTTTTCTCAATCTTTTTTAGACATTAACCCTCAGCATTTTCAAAAATGGTCAACATCAATTAACAGAGAAAAACTTTCCTTTTCATGTCAAGTTACTGGTCAAGGTGAGACGTGTTTGCTAAGAGAATTCTAACTGTACTTTTGAAATACTTCTTATTATATTACTAGTATTAACAGACATAGGTAAGTCTAAATAAACTTAAGATCTAAACAAAGATTCATTACTCACCTTACTGTTCATTTGCTCAGCTGATGAAGATGAAGGAATTAGGGACAACGACTGCACAGTGCTCTGCTCAAGAACAGGTGATAATGTTTTGGTTGGTGCTATAGTTGAAGTATCTTTGTCTACATCTGTGGTTTGTACCACCTGGTTTTTCGAAGAGTCTGATACTGAGGTGGATGATCCTTTAGAAATGGAACTGGGAGAAATACTTTCCTTTCCTGATGTTGACGTAATAGACCTAGTTGGGGATCCTGAGCTTGCTTTCCTTGTTGATGTTGTAGAAGTGGTTGATGCTGCTGTCTTGGTTACTCTACTGCTTGCCGTGATGGTTGCCTTTGTTACTACTTGGCGAGAAGTTGATGTAGTCTTCTTTGCAGTTTGCATCAGTGTCGTAGTTGCTTTGGTAGCTACCTGGCTTGTTGATATAGCAGATGTTTTCTTTGAAATAGATGCAACTGTTGTCTTCGTTGACGTACTGCTTGTTGCTGGAGTTACCTTAGAGCTTCCTTGGGTTGACGTTGGCTTTGGTCTAGCCATCTGTGTTCTACTAGATGATCTTGAAATTGTTGAGGATGCTTTGATCGATGTTGATGATTTAGTTGAAGTGCTCTTCACTGTTGAGACTTTTGTTGGATCAGGCTGCTTGGTACTGAATGGACGAGGCATTGGCCTACTGGGTTTGCTCACAGGTTTTGCTGGTGATTGTGAATTGGAAGTAGGCCTTGTGCTTTCTCCAGACACTGCTGGCAGAGGTCTTTCAAAAGGATACGGCGGACGAGTAGGGCCGGGCTTCAAGTTCCCTGATTGCTGTGAGATAGGCACTGCCATGGTGCCCTGAGGCCTTGCCGTCACTAAAGGCTTCATTGCCGGAGGGAGTGGTAGGAACGGAGGCACCCTGTTAGGCCTCGGTGGTGGAGGCGGCCTCATTCCATCCGAATCCTCTTCGAAAAGGATGTCTGTGATGCGCGGGGGACCGCGGTTGTTGATGCGAACGTGGTGCCTGTCGAACTGCAGAGGGGGAGGCGGCGGCCTCATGCCTCCAGGTGCGGGAGTAAGGGGGTTGGAGGCAGCCGGGGCAGGCGTAGAGGTCGGAGGCGGTCCGGTGTTGGCTTGCACGTTGACGTTGCCCCCGAGGAGACGTACTATCCCGGAAATGATATCCTGGATGTCGGGATTCGATTGAGGGGCCTTTCTCGTGACTCCTTCCTCCTCTATCGGTTCCTCAACCTCCAATCTCCCGATCCTCCGCGAGACACCAGCCTTCCTCGTCTCCTCCTCCCTCCCCCTTCTGGCACCCCCCCAACGGGGCCCCGCCGGGCGGCCTGCTGCTGCGGCCTCCCCCCGCGGGGCCCCTTGCCCTTCCCCCGACGGCTGACTATGGGACGGCGTCGCTCGCGGGAGGTAGTAATAGCCATCGCCAGCGATTTCGTTCTCTTCCTCCGGTGGAGTGGGACCCGCGGTGGAGTGGAGGTCTTCCCAGGCCTCGTTCGAAGTGGAGACTCGTGATGGAGACGGGTGAGGGGGCGGTTGGAGTAAGTCGGAAGGCGGTGGAGGCGGTCTGGACGCCGATCTGGTGCCGGTCGGTAGGGCGGCGGTGACGCCGTGAGGTAAGGTTGCGGTGGTGCTCCCAGGAAGAGACCAGTAGTGCCTCCCGTCTCCTCCCCAGCTAGGGAGCACCGAGGTCGATGAGGAAAGCGGGGTCTGTCTCGCCCTGCTGGCGTCACCTCCTGCGAATTTGTCATGAGGGGATTATTGGTAAATGTTAGCTAAGCCAAAACTGTTACACGGCGAAATATAACATTTTATTCGCAATAGAGTTTGGAGTATAAGGGAGGCGTAACGCATAAAAATCTTACGCATACTATACTTAAATCCAGATTTTAAATTGCACGATCTTGAGAGCGATTTTTAGCGTAACACACATGCAATAAGAGCCTTTTATACGTATCTTGAGAGAAATCAACTTAAGAATAACACAACAAATTTTAATCGATATTAAAAAAGTTTTTATACTAAAATCGCATATGTAACTACATTCAAATCTGCTGCATGGAAGACACATAGAAGAAAAATGTAAAATTACGCTATCAATCAAGAATTTGCCTAAGACTGAGAAGGGATATGAAAGTTTTTATTAAAATGAAAACAACATTGTTAATTTAAAAAAATATAATTTTGGTTTCATATTTACGCATAACTAATTTCAGCATGAAAATTACCATTTTTAATTTGTATTTGTTAAGTCCATATACGTGGTTTCACAATATTTTAAATCTGCGAAAACAGATAATTAATCATTCATAATATTTTGGAAGATTAGATCAGGTATAATTTTTAAAGTAGCCAAGGGCACTTATTCAAATAAAATTCTAATTTTTAAATATTTAAATTTTGAATAAACGAATGTTTTTTTTCTTTTTTCATTCGTTTAATTACTGTTGATAAAAGACATTTAATTACATTACATCATCGTAACAATCCGATCACTTACGTAAACAATGAAAAGGGGAACGAGAGATAAAGTTAGTGTGATGAAACACGTTACTGGAATCATTAAACTAACTATTTCTCACTCTTTCGAATCCGTTGCCTTTTATGTTCCCTAATTCCCACCTAACGTTACGTGAAACTAGGTTTGGGGCGAAATTTTTAATGAGAATCGCATTTATAACACGGAACGGCACGCCATCCGTGTAAAGAGTTATCTAAGCGTTTACCATATTTTGCGACGTTTAGGAAATTCCGGTGGTAACACGCAGTTTAAATTGATTCAGTTGAGAAGAAATAAATGAAAAAAGTGAGCCAAAGCTATTATTGGAATGGAATTTACAAAAGAGAATTATATACGAGTAAATAATTAATCGATAGCCGAATGATTTGTACGCGATGGCTTTGACGCCCTGGGGTTTCCCATAAAATATTTAAAAAGTAAGTTTAAATTTTAAGTGTCGTGAAATATAACATATTGATGAATTTATCAAGTTAAATATAAAATTCGGAAGAATTCTTTCATATTTTTCAGATATTAATTGCTATTAAGAGGTACATGAGGTTGGAGATTTTAAGTCGAGTATTCGTGGGCGCATAATTTCTTAAAATCCAAATCCATAGAAATTGTTAATAAACGCGTGTTTAGACCACAAAGTATTGTTGAAATAAAATGTTTCTCCGCAAAATTATCAAGTTTTCGTCGCGGAAAATTCGCCTTTTCTGAGACAAATCAAATATCCTCGGAACGAAACGATCGGAAGTCTTAATGATGGCTCTTGAAGAATACGACCGGGCGAAGCGAGAACAGGGAATAAGAGCGAAGATTGATGAGAGGAAGTGAGAAAAAAAATTTCCGGTTGGACTGGTACCTTTGCAGATGACTCGAAATAATAAAACCTGTTTTTCGGACCTAACGTATTCACGTGATCAATTGTTGCGATGTGCCTTTATAAAAAAAAACCGGGATGTAAAAGCGGCAATACTTTTCGATCTCGCCGTTTTGAAATTAATCTATTACCATGCCGCCTTCAACTGCGGCGGATCCGAGAGAAGTCGAGTTTTTGCCGGTCATGTTCCCGGCCATGATCTCTGCCAGTCTTTACGACCGAAATTCAGTATCTCGGTTCTTTCGAATGCCGGCACATGAGCGGAATCGATTAGCGAGATTTAAGGGGGACGAAAAACAGCCGGCTATTAGCGAAAGGAAACTCTGCGTGTCCATCTTTAATGCTCCGAGAAGGAAGGTCTAAAATGAATTATTGGGTCCGCGCGGAGGACTTTCCTTAATCCCTTGAAAAAAAAAACGCCGACGTGATATGGGAGATGATTGCACGTATGGCGCATCAGGTTTCTTAAACCAAAACGAATCTCCGGTATAATAACGTCTGGTCGTCCTTTGGAGGTTATTACTTTTCATCGAGATGGTTTGTATCTAGAAACAGGTTTTTAGCAGATTGCCTCGCGGAATTTCTGCTCTTTCATTTAATGGCGCACTCTTCCGGTCTTCGAACAATAAAGCTTACAAGAAATTGCGAACGGAAAAAAACATGCGAAATTATGATTTTCTTGACGAAACTTTTCTCAGCAGCACTACATGTCTGCGTGCGATGCAAACTTTTGGTTCTGAAAAAAATGATACAATTTCGAACATAAATTCCGTATCATATTCAATTAATCAGATTCAAAACAGAAGAGGAAGATTACGAGAACGATTAAAACTTATTTTTAGAAAGTAGAAATAAGACGTTTATTTAACAAAGAATAAATAAGCAACTAAAATACTAATTGCTACAGGTTGCCACACTATCCTAATAAACCTAAATGTCTTAGGACGGTTAGATAAATTATAACATACGGATCACTTGGAGCAAAATCAAAACATATATCAATAATCAGGTCAGGTCAGGTCATGAAAATCAAAACATATTGAGAGAAAGGAAACTGGACAACATTCACTGTATATTTCCGTGGCCAGCGAATATGAAGCACTTACTCTTGAATTAATATATTGGTTTTTAGGCGAGGGCACCTCTTTTACTCGCCACATATTTTCATACGAATCAAAATTAATATTTATAAGAGAAGGAAGTAATGAGGATTAATAATGCACATCGAATTTGCATTTATTCCTCTTAAACGTATCATCATATCTCACGAGAAGGTTATTCATTTTATTATCGATATTAGGGAAAGAAATGAAAATGCACCGCGTTCTCATTTAAGCCCTCCGCGTGTCGTTGATGCACGGTAAAGGTTTGAAGACTTCTCCGTCTCCAACTGCGATGCAATAACGTCAGAATAGCAAGCGGTTTTTTTTTCTTTTTTAGGAGGAGGGTGCTAAAATGGGAATAGGATGTGTGTGTGCGCGCGCGCATGTGTGTGTACACGTGGCAAAAAGAAGAATTGGGGTATTGGAGTGCCGTCACGCTAATCAGGGCGTATAGATGGAGGGAGAAGTGGGAGGTTGAGGTGGGAGGGGGGGGGTGGGAGGTGGAGTAGGGAGGGAGGAGAGGTGCGCGGTCCGCGGCACAGGTACCTAGTCCACGTTCCGCGGGGAAATTAATTGGAAAACTTGAACTCGGACGGACAGGCGAGCGGCTAAGGCGGCAGGAAATGCGGGTAATTATTCGATAAAAGCTCGATCTTTTTCAATTCGCCGTCTGACGTCGACTTTTTTTTCCTACGGGATCTCAAACGTGTAGTCGTCCGGCTCAATCGCCACGATCAATCAAGCGACGGACGATTTACGCTTCGACTATACCACCATCGCTCGATCGAAGTGTAATTTTTGTGAACCGTATATATGATCCGGATCTCGATTAAAGACGGAGATTACGGTCAAAAAAAGGTTCCAAGCGTTAGAACCCCGTCATCACTCGTTGATAATCATTTTCACGATAGAAAGCTTGAGTTAATTAAATTTGACAATTGTTAAGAACATTTTTTTGTCTTTCTTGTGACAACTTCTTGGGATCAACATTTTTAAAATCAAGCGGCTGAACCTGTATTATTTGCGGAAACCGCTTCATAATGATAAAGATCCGTAGGTGTCACATTTACCTTGGAAATTGACGTCAATATTTATTTTGCATTCTTTTAAATGAACGAGATATTATAAAGCATGAATACTAGCCAATAAAGACCGAATATATATATATATATATATATATATATATATATATATATATATATATATATATATATATATATATATATATATATATACCAACTTACGGAAAAGGAAAGGAGAACTCTCTGTAGCTGAAGAAGGAGTAGTTCCGAAAGCTTTATACGTTTGTGATGTTTCTGTGTTTTTGTGTTATTTTACGTGTGTCGCTTCGACATCCCCGGGGCCTCGCCAACCTGAAGTCGTCTGATTGGTGAGTGCTCACTGGGTTTCCTCATCCCAACACCTTGTTGACATCCATATATATATATATATATATATATATATATATATATATATATATATATATTCAAAGAAAATGCGTCTTTAATTCATAAAATTCGAGGATATCGCGGAAATATTCCACTGTACTCGTAAACTTGATCGAATTCAACAAAATCGGCGCTCACTTTTTAGACTCTCCGGCTTAACTGCCCTTTTTCTGGGAAACCCTTCTATCTCTTCGATTGATAAATGTGGTGATGATGTGTGTACATTTTTAGTTGTTTGCTGTTATGATGAAACGATTTCACCGAGCCTCTTCTTCCGTTCGTTTGCTTCTCACTTTTTTAAAAAAGATTACTGTCTAGTCATAAATGTCAACTTAGAGAAGGATAAAACATTTTTAACTTGACCGGGAATCGAACCCGTGTCTCCCCCTTTCCGGACAGGTGGTTTAAAGCAACTACCCGAAAGGTAGAAGACCCGAGTTCGATTCCAGGCTAAGTTCAGAAATTTTCTCCCTCTCTAAGTTGTTGAGCCTTATGTGTTCATGCGTAAAAACTCGAACAACATTCCTTCTTTTTTACTGTCTTGTATTTTACTGCTGTCAGTGCAAGTGATTGCCTTCTGATAAGACTGATTGATTGAGTGATATTAATATTTGGCAGTGCGTATTTTTGTGGCCGTAGTTGTTGTTCTTTTTTAAATATCGTGTTCCATTTTTTTATTATACGGACTCTTAATTCACTGTATCTCCATGCCGTAAATGTAACTCCAGATCGATCGACTTTCCCATTTATTGGCTAAACCTTCGCTCCCGTTTATGCCGGTTAAGCGGGAGTCCACCGTAAAATCGAATGATTATTTGCGATATAAATGAATGATATGGCCGATGAGCCTGATGTCTTCATGTTCGTAAATTACTCTGTGCGATAATTTTAATTGCAACCTAACTAGTCTCGCTAGAGCCAAGTATGTACATACGTATTTGGGGAAATTTCGAGTTCCCTTATGGATAGTATGCCCTCATAACAAATGATAAAGTTTGCTACGCCTTAACATTTGTATTACTAGGGCTCCCTAGTATCATATGTTACCTCAAAATATCACCCCAAACTTTTTAATTTTGGAACTATGTACCAGCCCTTACAGAGGAAAAAAAATTGAACCATCCGAATTTTTTTAAAATACTCTTTCATCCATCAACAAAGAACTGTCACAGAATTTATAAAAATGAATGAATTAGCCCGGAACAGGCAGGCAAAACAACAGACGAACAGACAAACGGATAAGCGATAAAATAAGCCATTTCTCATCCTCGAGAAAATGCGCCAGAGACGGAGTCAGTCGGAACCGAATCTTGCCCTCGCCAATGAGCGACAGTTAATTAAATCATAGGACGCTACGGAATGGAATAGCGATTTCGATTCGTAAATTTCTACACGCGCTCTATAATCGCCCATTCCAGTCTCCCGGGAGCTTTGCTTAATTGCTGGAAACCTTTTCCCGTTCATTATCGCGTGCTCCGCGGAAGAAATTTCCCATCTCGGTCGTCGGTTCCTCCTTCTCTCTTTCGTGCGAACGTTCGCCCATCCGTCCGCCCTCGTCTCGCGCCGTTTCCCTCGATTTTGAAGATTGCCCTTATCGATGCCACTGCCTCCCGACGCCCTCTATTTAACAATACCCCGACTCTCGCACACTTCGGCTCCCTTTCGTTGCGATTGCTCTCCTTTCCCTCACCCGCGTCGAAATTTCACCCCGGCCATTTCAGGAACGCGGATTTTTAAACAATTCCGTCGCATCCGCTGCCGCCATTTTTTCGGCTCGGTTTCCACCATAAACGTCGGCCAATTTTAAAATCGGGACGACGGACCGGTTGTAATCTTTTGATGGTTTGCGAGGACGATTTATCGTTTCCGCGTCTAATGTGCCGTTTTAGGGGGGGGGGGGGAGGGGGAAGAAATTTGTCGCGCTCGACGCATGGGTCGAATATAAGAAGCCTTTGGGGTAATCGAGGTGATTTTTTGATAGAAATTATTAATTTTTTTTCGTGATGCGTGTTTTTTCCGTCGCGATCGCCCTATATATATAGTTGCTACGGCAACTCTCCGGGTTAGAGATAATTTTCAACAACAGAAGACAGATTAAATACCTGCCATTTCGAACCCCACCTCGCTTCTAATTGCTGTATTCAACGCGCAAATCGCAAGGAGGAATTATATTAATTCAAACCCGCTCATTGTTTACATTATCTAAATATTTCATAACAATATACTCACTTTCTGCAGAAAGTCGAATTTCAAAATGAGGAAGGTAACATTCTAAATGAAACGTCTTCATAACAATATACTCACTTTCTGCAGAAAGTCGAATTTCAAAATGAGGAAGGTAACATTCTAAATGAAACGTCTTCATAAAGTATAGAGACCTCTAAAGGTGTGTTTACCCGGTCGATATGACACAAGTTGGTCGAATTAATAATCATAAGTTTATTTATAGGTTATTTGCGCCACTTTTTCTAAAATTTTCAACGAGGTTACAAGAACGAGTAGATCAAACCAACAGAATTTAAACATAACAATGTTATATTTTTAAAAAGTACGAATATGAGAGAAGGCAGTAGTTACACATGTATATTCACTTGGATACACGGACACGAGCTACCGAAATCGATAATGTACCACTACCGCTGCTGATGAGGTCAACAAATATCCTTATTCCTATTTAATCTTATTTCTTCTCATGTACTGAAACTAGTTGTTTTTCATATTTTATTACAATGTGCTTATGCATATTAATTTCTGGGTATTTAATTTCTTCAAAAATTACTCGGTCAATTTATAGTTACAAAAAAATAATATCTCATCTATAATCTATAACAACCCTAGCTAACAAAACAAAGGAATTACCCTCTCGGTCTTTTATGAGTACCCATAATTGTATTTCTACAACCGGTTTTACATGTTCATGAATTGCTTCTCTTCAATTTATTATAATGGAAATTAATTTTTTAGAATGGAAATTAATTATTTGAGACATTCAAGGAGCTCTCCATATCGCGAATTTTAAAAAATATATAATACAGAATGATGCTTTTCTTTGCTCTCAAGCTTTAATAAATGGCACGATAATTTTAAACGCATGAAGTGCGGAAGGGCCTACATCCTTCTTGATCCGAGAGAAGGAAAGGGGTGATTTTTTTTCGATTTCTCCGGATCGAGGCGGAACCGGACGAAACCGCCTCGTGGAATTTGCGTGACGGCTTCCCATATACAATGTCATAGTTGCGATACCCCAGGAGGCAACGAACCCTCGTTTGGCAATATACGGCATCGACCATTATCGCGGGCTCATCGCAAGATTGACTCGCGGCATTCGTGAAGTGGACAAAAACTCGGGTTGAATAAACAAAAAAAACGGCCAATGAGAGGATATTTCGTTCTGGCTCATCTCCCCGCAAACTTTCCTCTGCTAACGGTACGGCTCGAGAACATTTTTCCACTGTTATTATAACGGAAGAATTTGGCTGCAGAAATTATCAAATGGCACCCCTTTTAAGCCCCGCGGGCCTTTGCCTTTCGTGTCCGCCGTTTCCGGATCACCTCGCTGAAACGAGCTACGCAATAATGTCATCTACCTCCGAAATTCCACCGTGCGTTATTTCGGTACTTAGAGCCTATTCACGCCTTGATCCCTCATTTACTTGCATGTAAACCGAATATTTTCTCTTAAATTGACGTGAGAATCAACGAAAAAATTGAGAGGTCCAAAATTAACTGCGTAGCTCGTAAAACGAGAAACCGGACAGAACGTTAGTATTAAGCTGGATGACGCACATATTAAATTAAATTAATGCGTTTATAGTTATCTTAAATTACTGATTTTTGACGATGGTAATCGGGATAAAATTCTTGTGCTTGACAGTTAAGTTGAGTTAAAGCTTAGGCTTGGCGTACACATTTTACTTCCTATTTTCTTTCTTGAAACTATGAATCGTGGTTTTTAGGCGTACTTTACCAGCAAAGCGGTAGTAGCAGAAAACTTTATGGGCACGTCTCGTCCGTCTGTCCGTCGTAACTTTCATCTCCTAAACCACTGGACGGATTTTAATTAAATTAAGTAGGAGTGATCCGAGCAAAACATTGCATATTTTGTTTACATCGATCGCTAAGACGGTTCTCTCGGCAAACAACAATTAAAAATCCATATTTTTCCCTCCCATGCTCTTATATGATCTGTGAGGTATAGATTTTTAAAAAATTTTAAATTCAAGAATCGCCCAATCTTTCGCTATCGTTTCATACGTATTTCCCATAAAGAACGCCTTAGAAATCTATGTATTCCATTTATGGAGTATAATTTTCAATTTTGTTTTAATCGTGTGCGGGTTATAGAGGGGATGAATACGTTATTTATTCGACGTCCCTGGCCGTTCCATTTTCGTCTTCGCTTCAGCAATATACTTTTTTACATTACGATTAATCTTTCATTTTTAATCTAGAGTGCATCAGTAAGGAAATTTGGCGCCGGGGGCAAAACCGAAAATCTCCGCCCCCAAAATTTAATTATAACAAAAACAGCCATTACAGCTGTTACGTTTGTTACAATATATACACAAAAATTAAAATTCAACAAAATATTTATTTAAAAATATCGACTTGCGACTCGCTTGTTGGCCTCCCTTCGCTTCGGCGCGCGGGGCAAGTCGCCCCTCACGAGCTGCGGTACCGCCCATTGATATCTTTGCAGTGTGTATTTGTATAATAAAAAATATCGTCCTCTTTAAACTAATATCGATGTGAGAGAGAGAAAATACGTCGCCGTCAATAAAATTTAAATGTTAAAGCCTCTTTGTAAACTAAAGCATATCAGAATGTTATATAATGTTATTATTTTCAAATGCTGCACAGATACTCTTCAAAGCTGTCAAAATTTGTGGCACAAACGTCAAAGTTAGACAGGATTCTGACTTTTGAAATTCAATTTATTATTATTATTATTATCATCATCGCTTTATACTTCAAATGAAGTCAATTAGCCACCAACGTAGCATTTCTTACGATTCCAACCAGTTGAGAACTATTCTTCGATGAGTCCTTTTAAGGATATTTGAAGAGAACAACATGCCACTGTCGGTAAGACGCCAACACATCAACTCTTAATGAAGCAGTGGTCGCAATACTCTCTCGGTGATGAGACATTTTTTTTTAAGTCCGCGTAATAGTTGGAGTGGAAATTATGTTAACGACGTCCCAGTGGCTAAGGTGGAAAAAACAGCAAATTTATGACTAGGATGTAAGGCATCAGTGTCTCTCTCTCTCCATTTGCTTAATGGCCGAGTTTCTCCTTCTCTCTCTCTCTCGTAGTTTTTATGGGCAAGAAATGGCGCATTGGACAACAATTAGAGAATAGACACGAGCGGTGTATAAACGATCATCTGACGGTTCACGTCCTTGTGCTTTTTGAGTGGCAAAATAACACATTAAAACCTTTGCGGCTTTTCATAACTGTTACGAGAGGATTACGTTTCCAAAGCAAGCGAATACCTATCCAACCTGGATATGAACATTACATTAATGCTAAGCCACTACTCATTCCAGAAATGAAGTTAAGTTTCAATTACCAATACACAAATACACGAATCGGTTTTCAAGACTGAAGATTTTTAAGATAACTCGGAAAAGTGCGAATCACAGCATTCGCGACTCCTCAAGGACTGTGGTTATTCAATTAAATTTTCTCCGCGAAAATAACCAAACTTCTCGCTTCGGCGCGAATGTATTCCGTTATCCCGTTCAATCTCTTCCGTCTCCTCTGCTAAACCAACGATTTTTACCCACAGATAAATAGCATGCTTCCAATGCAGCAGTTCGTGAGCTGTTGATAAAAGTTCACAGCGTGGGCTTCAAAATGGTTGCACGTCCGCTGGATTTATGTAGACCGCGGGCCAACCTTTTCATTTGCAGAGGAACGTATTTGTATCGAGTCCAGCAACGTCGCGGTTACTCTGATCGTCCTGCTCGTTTTTCTTATTTCTAAAACAGCAAAGAAAAATTATCGAGCACGCCTTGTGATTGGAACCCAATCGATAAATAAGGTCGCACGAGCGACCTTAAAAAGATTGGGAAAGCCAGATGCGCAAGATCAATGGACAACAAAGCAACCGTAATCAGAGTCTCACCATTGAAGGATTCTAAAAAAAAGAAAAAATAGAATTTACTTACATCGGATCACCATTAATGAAGGTTGCATTTCAGCCGAAATGCGCATCTGGTTTTCATAACCTTTTTACGATTGCTGGAACTTCCTAATTTCTTTGTTACAAAACCCCTATTTTAAGTACGACAATGGTATTTCTCTTTAAAATTATATCCGTTTTTTTTGTTTATCGTGCTTTAAATATATAACGAGTTCTTCGATCCCCAATAAAATATCGAAAAGCAGGAAAATTTCTTTGGCGACCATGATATGATACGTTTCTTTAATGACCTCGCCGCAAATAGAACCTTTATAAAATACTAAATGAGGATATTTTAAAGAGAACATTTTGACGTTGTTGGGCTTAACCCTACTAAACAATTATGGAAAATTGCACTCCATATCGGAGTACACAGAATTTCAAAATGCGTTCTTGGAGATCGACAAATTTTAGTAAAACTTCCCAATACCAAATTTCATCAAAATACGATTCACGAGTTGAAACAAGTACATTGTATGCTACATGAAGGTCTTCATGTAGAGGTCTTAATTATTGTCCAATTTTAAACAACATTGGAATCGGCCAACAAATTTTAGTAAAACTCCCCAATAACAAATTTCATTAAAATATGTCCCGTGGTTCCCGAGTTGTAAAATTTGTAATATTTTTGGAATGAACAAAAGAAGATCAAGAATCGTATAATTACGTACATACATTAATTTCCTTTTATTTAAATTTATCGTAAACCTTACGTTTTACGCGAAAATGTTTTGAACAAAAAATGCGTATTTAATTATTTTATTTAACTTTTGTTTCCAATATTTTTCTCTCAGATGATAATTTAACGAAATTCTTGCTAAGTATGTTGTAAAATACATGCAGGTGTTCATGTAAAGTGGTCTTAATTATTGTCCTATTTTAACCAAAATTGGAATCGGCCGACAAATTTTAGCAAAGCTCCCAAATACCAAATTTCATCGAAGTACGTCAAGCGGTTCCGAATTTAAACATGCGGACAGACGGACGGACAGAAACGACCTCCCCTATATGCGTTCACTTCGTGCAATGAACGCATAATAATTAAGGTTAATGTAAAAAATGTCTTCCTAATATATTTCACAGGAATAATTATTCTTATATGTTCACCTCTTACTGTATCGAAGAAATTAAACGGAAACTTAACCAATTGTCCATAAGGCATTTTACATAGGGAAATTCTCATTTTCATTGAGTTGAACGTTACCAATAAATAGTTCTTCAACCTTTTTTATGCATATACGACACGGTAAAAGGAGATTAGGAAAACTGAACCAAGTTCGCTTATAAGAAAATAAATCTTTTTTATTTCATCATGCTCGGTCTGCTAAGCATATTTTTGACTAGAAAAAAAGTTTAATTTCTAGTATTACGAAAACGTATATTTACGGCCGTGCTCACGAAAGCAATAATATTAAAACCGTACTCTTAAAAGGGCAAGTAAAAAGTATGTATTTTGCTCACAACGGAGTCCATTAATTTATTTCTTGCCAATTTTTACGGCAGGAAATAAAATACGGACGATTTCAGGTTAACATGGATATCGAAATCGAATAAAGCAGAAAATGCGCACGCGTTTCTAGTTTTCAATAATATACAACATAGATCCGCAAGGAAATCGTCGGTGGGAGAAACAATAAAGTGTCGAATAGGAAGTGAGAACGAATGGTCGATTGTCGCTCGTTATGGCGCGTCCGTCATTAGCATTGGCACAGGAGTAACGAACTCATTATGAAGCCAGACATTCCTCTCAATATCGTACGTCATTTGATGCGTTGCTGAATTTCAAACCGAACGAGGACTCTTGCTTCCTTCTTCGAAAAGATTCTTTTCCTGTCTCGGTTCCTTGAACTCGACTCCTTTTAAAAAATGTATGTTCGCCAAACTTTCGAATGGAAACAGACAATGGAGAAAATATGTCCTTTTTTAACCTCTTAACAAAACTCTTGCTGTACAAACGACTTTTCAAGGCAAATCTACCAGTGAAATTTTTAAGGTCTTCTTGTATCCACTTAAGAGATACAGTTCATCATAAAAACATGTATTTTACTGAATATATGACTGTAAGAAAACTAAACTGGACTTATAACAGATATTTAACAGGGGAAAACTTTAAATTACGCTTCTGATTGCAACAAAATGTAGCAAATATTGCGATTGCAGAAAAATCTTCGGACAGAACGCTACACATGGTGTGTTGATAATTTTTTTCAATTCAAAATTAATAAATATCTAAAACAAAAATCGTTGATACAAGTCCAAATTGTTTAATGAATTTTGCTCGAAAAATTACTCACCTGTTTCAGATGTTAAGTGAAACACAGAATGTACAGTTTTCAAAGATTTTCCGGATTGACCGGGGATCGAATCCGGATTTCCTACTTCCCGAGAGGTTGATTCATCCATTAAATACTCAGAAAGAGGTGGGAAATAGTTTTTCATGGTATCTTAATGGTTTAAGCAAGCGCTCGGAATGTGGGAGATCCGGGATCGAGTCACGGTCATGTTAAAATTTATCTCGGCTCTTTGCGTATTTTATTCAACAGCTCAGCTGAGTCATAAAGGTAATGCATTGCTGAGTAATACTGTTTGGTTTGCATCTCTTGTATAAGTTTATGTAAATGTTTAAAAAATCTTGCAATGAGGCATTGTTGATGAATTAAATGCAGCTCCTGACGTAATTCAGGCAAATATATTTACAGTGATAGCGATAATTGTAAAACAAGGAGAAAATATGTCAGTTCACCCCAAAAAGAAATAAAATATTCCAATTTGATGATGGGCACTTCATTTAAGCTGTTGATTTGTAAGAATATACATAAAACCCAACCATCATTAAATTGTTGCTGCAGAGATATGTCGAAAATTTCAGATTTAGGAAAATCGTTTACATACTGTCACGTGATCGGAACAAAATCTCTATTTTGTAGACAATCAATATCACTTGTTATTCGACTGCACGGGCATCCGAGCGTTCATCGTGTGACCTCAAAAGGCTCCATTTTTTCGACCAATTCACCTGTAACTAGGTCCTTGAATATATATCGATCTATTCAAGAGTACATTTCCACATGCTATAACGTTGAAATTAGTAGGTCGCCTATAATTCGAGATATAAATCGTTCAGTTTTGTTTACTTGCGCGTCGCACCAGCAAACGTGAAATAAATTGATGGATGGATAAAAATAAAATAATACTTCATACTGCAGGGATCAAAGAATTTTGAATACCATACAAACATGGAACAGCTGTTTAAACATTTTAAATATTCTCGGACAGTCTTATCCACTTATCGTACGCCAACTTGCATCTCCAGCTAAAAACAGCCAGTTGTTTGGTGACTATCAAGTATTAAAAAATAAGCACTTAAGAATCAAAAATTGAAAAAAAATAAGTACTTATTTTGGGAATCTCCAATAGTCATAACAAATTTATGTAACTTTGCATTTATTTATTTTTTCAATTTTTTATTCTGAAATTCTTATTTTTTAAATGTGTTTTTAGCCATAAAATCGAGTTCGACAATTCTCCATTGGACTATTTAATACGTCTTCAAAATTTCCATCATTACAAAAATAAGAAATTGATCAATATTCTAATAATACGAACTAAAAGAAAAAATAACATTTCCATTGCATAATCTGGTTTCGAGACCAACTTGTAATAGTAAAGGGTACTCGGAACATTTTCATTTCCCGAAAGTAATAATTTTGACTCGTCGCATATAGACGAGCGGTACTGCCTTGAGTCTAGTTGGGGATCCGGTGTCCTATTCATTCATCCGTCATAAACGTATTAACCGCACCTGCCTTAATGGTGTCTACTTGAGTTTTAATACAGATTTCCACCCAACGGCTCGCAACACACAACCAGTTTCGTTCCTTATATCCTGTAAAACCTTACCGCCCGGCTAACGAAGGGTTAGAGAGGGGAAGGGTGCGATTGAGCCCCTAGAAATCGGGTGGAATGGAATGGAAAGAGAGAAGCCCAATTGGAAAAGGGTCGAATTCCATAGCAGAGGCCTCCAAACCAGTGCTTTCCGATTTTTTTTAACCGACGACCAATGATAAATATCTATTATTACATTTATAGAAACAAAACGATGGGGAACGTCCTAATCACGCGTTAAAAATTGCTTTTTATGAATCCTTTCGTAAAAACTCCAAATTAACAGGTGACCCATTTCGATTGCGCCGCGGCCTCCAGTTTAGGAACAATTTCTCCGTCTTAATATATCTCCCGACTCCAAAGCCCGGCAAGCAAGTAGGCACACCGAGGAAGATTTGCCTGAGGACTGGACGCGTCGTTGAACATGTGGAATATGATCGATCAAGCATGGATCTCGCGCTACTCCTAGGGATTGTAACTTTCGTTATCAAGTCAACGTTAACAATAAATAGATGGTAGCTATATAGTCGGGTTAATATGAAGATAATAACAAGATTCGTATACAGGTTTTCTTCATAATTTGTGATATTCGATAATGCTCTTACAATAAACATTATTCTCGATGATTTGATAATTATAAATTTTATAATCCATTGGGAACAGTATCTTATAGGCAGACGCCGTCATAGAAAACGTTTTTATCTATTGGGATTTATTATCGAGTTTATGGAAGAGTAAATAATTATCAGGTGAACACATTTTTATAGTATTTATGTAAAGCTATGAAATATATTTTAGAGCAACCTTATTTTTTAAATTAAATTCGTTTGCTTTATTGTTGTTCGGTCATTTAATCGGAAGAACTATTGAGTGCAGCGCAAAAGTTTAAATCCGATTTTAAATAATGAAAATAACGTGGAGTTGGTCACAATATCATAAGCGCTGTGCCCTGAGATCGTCCGCAACCCAAATTAATTTTAATTGAACGGAATATCGATTAAGCGGAGAACATATCTTTTACATAAAAAATTAATATTTGATAATTTCCTTATCGACATAGTTTCCGCTCTTCAAGCGCGACGAACGCAAACTTAAAACGCTCAGCCCATCATTTGAACGAGTATGAAAAGTAAAGACGGAAAAGGGAAATCGAGGCATGTCGATTCATAGCGTCGGCAGACGGATTTCAACACGCGACGTATCAACCCACATCGCGTGAACGATTTCTACGCGTATTATCAATGGCTCGATGACGCAGCTAGACAAAATCTCCCTTCGCAGACCGTAAACACGGGAGATCCTCCTCTGCGCGAGCCGCGTCCAACCCCACCTGAGTCCCGACCTCCGACCCCACTGTTCTTCCACTTCCTAGAAGTTCCGCTATTCCGATGCCCCGAACATTCCATTCGATCTCCGCTCGCCAAGTCCGCTTCATAATGCGCGCATATCTCTCTCTTTCTCTCCCTTCCTATAACCATTCTTCCTCAACCCAACCCTCTCCTCTCTCCCTCCCGCACCGCCTCCCAGCACCTGCCACAGAGGAGGCGACTCGCAACCAACACACACACACAACAGAGGGTCTGTAATGGGTGACGTATAAGGAGGAGGAAGGTTCCGACAGGGGAGGGTACCGTTACTTTTTAGGTATGGGAAGGAGGAGGAGGGTGGTGGTGATGCGACGTTGCCCGACCTCCCCGTCTCAAGCAATATCCTCGCGATCCAGAGCCAACAACTTCCGATGGTTTTTAAGCCGCATTCCTACGATATCCTCGCAACCATCCGGCTATCCTCCTCTTCGATTTCGTTCGATTCGTCGTCATCTCTCTTTCTAAGGAGATGCTGGATGAGAATCTCATGGGTGCGAAAAATTAATCTACATTCATCGCTAGTTATATGTGTCCAATTATGGTGTTTTTAAGGAGATGACGGGTCGCGATAGACTAATAATAACATGTCCTTTCATCAGTTAAAAAATTGTTTTTTCCAGTGGTAATACAGGTAACCGTAAAAGCGAGACGGGAACTTAAAAGGAGTACTGAAGTGCTGGATTTTCCCGTTCCACTATGAATCCAGCACGGAGTGACGGTTGGCGATGAATCCGTTCTTTATAATCAACCGTATATCTTTAAATTAGTGGAATTTATGGGATTTATTAATTTAGCGTTTGAGCTTCATCAAGAGAAGCCAAAAGCGGAAAGTTTGATGACCTCAGATTGTTGTTTTACAAAAGGATCTCCGACCAAAAAGTAACGTTAACATAATTACGCTACGACCAGCTTCTTCGGTGAAATATGTAACGGATTGCTTTGATCATTTTTTCATAATTGGAGTTCTATACAACTGCTTAAGTGAAATGAGGAGCAAGTTATCGCACTGTAATGCTTAAGCTATTAAATGTTACTTAACAGCTTTGCCGTCCATATCCGTAAGTTCAAACTGAAGACAAAACATCGCTAATGACCATATGTTACGCTATTTCCTCTGTGACATTAAAGGATATGGATATCGCACGGAACAAGGAAATAAATAACGTGCGTGTTCTACTGCCTTAAATACTCGGCTGTGAATTATTGGGTACAAGTGAAGCAACGTGTACGAAAACACTATGTGGCAACGCGAACGAGAACTATTCTTGGGAACCTACGCATCATATCGAGCGTGTGTACGCATGACTCGTAAAAATGAGAAAATAGCCGAGTCCGAGAATACATACGCAGAGATTTCGCGTGAGGTGAGCTTGAGAGGCGATCACCTCTCAAGCTCACCTAAGGATCGGCATTATAGCAGTGTCGCCGCCGATCTGCACTTATTAGTCGTGAACTGGGAAGGCATTTTGTCTTTTCGCCTCAGGCAGCAGAATTCCACGCAGTGGCCCTTTACATACATTCTATAATTCAGTGGTGTCCAGCCTTTTCTACATGGCGAGCCGCATCGGTGGTTGCAAATCCTTAGTCGGGCCGCGTTGGAAGTTGCCAATTCTTCGGCGGGCAGGATAAGAGTTTGAATCGGATTCTGAGGTACCATATATGTGGCAATCGAGTTTAAATAAGGTTTTAAATAGTTAACATTTCAATATTAAAAGCTGTATTATCAAAAGTTTCATAAAAATGTATGGACTTTCGCGATAAATTTTTCGGATTGCTTTTTTTATCAAGCGGACAGCACAAAAACCCTTCGTGGGCCGTAGGTTGGACACCCGTTCTATATTAAGTGAAAGAAAAATTGAGCAAACCTTTTTTTATTTCATTGCCAAGTCATGCGCCACTAATTTGCGAAACGAGGAAATGTGTGTCGCATTAGATGCACCGCAAGACTTAACGGTGTTTTTTGGAACAAAAAAACTTCTCTATTCAGAATAAGGATTTGTTCGCTACGAGCTAATTATAAATCCCATTCGGTTGTGTTTCATATGTATATATACTTTTGAATAAATTGAAAGAGTTTGAAGAACAAATTCAAATTACTACTATTAAGAAACGGCAAAATATTGCAGAAAGCTTTTTCCACACTCTCGATAAATATAAATTTTGAATATAAATTTGAAATTAGAATAACAGCGATAGTTGACGAAGAACCTCAATTCCCTACAAGTGGCGAAAAGCTAGTGATTGGACAACAAGACATAATATAATAACCTCAAATGGAATACGCAGCAGCGGTTTGGGATCCATATTAGAGGGGACTCAAAGGATTTAGAAAAAATACAGCGGCGAGCAGCTAGATTCGTGAAAAAGAATTACGATAAAAAACAGAGCGTTACGTTACTCATTGAAGAGTTGAGTTGGCCATCGTTGAAAAATCGTAGATTACAGGCGAGACTTAAACTTCTAGATAAATATAGGTCGGAGATATTCGTAAATGAAATGAAGGATATTATTCGACAACCAACGTATATCGGACGGAGGGATAATGAGAACAAGATTCGCGAAATAGATAGTAGGACGGAGAGGTATAAGGAGTCCTTTTTCCCTAGGACAATACGTGGCCACAATAGATATGAGAATAATAATTAGTTAGGAACTTGGTGCGCGGCACCCCCTGCCATCCACCGTCAAGGTGACTTGCAGGGTAATATGTAGATGTAGAAATATTAAATAGGTAAAGGTGGAGACTACGGCGAAATTGATGTAAAATGAGAAATATAACTCCTTAACCGTAAAGTTAAAATATTAGAGGCACACAGGAAAAAGGGGAAAAAAGAAAGGAGGTGAAATGTAAATGACAATGAAAAATACAAACTTACAGGTTTGGCGGAAGTTACTCCACGCCAGGGACTAGAGGTCACTCACTCAATCGCACAGACCTAATATATTTCACAGTCTAGTTTTTATTGAATGCTTGCTACTTAATGACTTTGAATGACAACAAATACTACTTATCGGAAGAAATGCATTTCATAGGAATTTTTTAAATGTCCATCATATAAAAGAGAAAATGTTCTAGAAGAACATCGGCAGTAGAACGGATCATCAACGGTTTCTATTCGCCGTTATACAAGCGTTGAAGTCTCCGCCATGTCTAAGCGCATACCCGTAGAAAATTTACAGGCAAGTGACCCTTTTACTGTCGCACATCCTTTCACGGATAGTGGATTTCTCCCGAGGCCATTTGTCATGCCTGTCCCGTGAGATTTCTACCGTAAAACACAACATGGTATTGTTTTGAAACAAGAGAGACGATTTCAAAATTTTGATGAAATTCGTGAAAACTCGGAAATACTTTTTGATCTACGTCAACACTGCAACTCCATACAATGTTATGGATTTTTAAAAGCAGAACATATATGTTAGATCTACATTTTATGGCAGATAAAAGCCTTTTGGATTCTTTTTTATCCCTGTGGGTTGCTAATCAAATATTGACAGTTCTTTATATTGTTGCAATCATTTCAAAATTCATTCCATTCTGAACTTCGTTGAAAAGTGTTTTTTAAAACTAGAATTAAGAGGTTAGGATGCATTTCGACAAACTTATAACAAAGACATAACTTGATCGTGTGAATTGAAATTTCCTTACAGCGAATCGATGCCGTTATTCCGAAAATAGGTGAGATATTTTGAATCTTATTTAAGAGAGCATGTCAAAAAGAGAAGGCGTTCTATAATTGGACAGGCGCGACTTGTAAACAAGACTGCCTCAATAGTTGAACGTCCCCGTGACCTTCGCGACACGACGCTTTTTAATCGTTTCGCGAAACAGCCACTGTACATCCGCTTGTCAGCACCGGAGAATAATCTCGATCGACTCGACAAAATAAAAGAGAGATATGCAGAAGCATCCTCGACATGACCGATGCCTCAGATGTTCCAAATGGGGGCCAAACGAAACCAAGCGTCCTACGAGAAACGAGGGACGCTTCAGGGGCGGTACAAATCAACTCTCTTTAACTCGCCTTCCTCTCATGTCCTCATTGCTCCCTTCCTCCTTTCCCTCGAACCATCCTCCCTCGGCCACTCCCTCTCACTTCCACCCCTCCCTCTTTCTTCCACTCTCCCCCTCTCGCCCTCACCCCTTCCGCTCCCTCCATCCCGCAAAAACCTCCTTCCGAACTGGCAGCGCGAATACTTTCGCTGGCCGGGAGCAACTTTTAGGATGAGCATAGTGACGCGTTCTTAACATGGCCTACAAAAAAATTCATTTATTTTGTCGCGCACTTCGCCGCCTTGGACTGAAATGCAGCTCTGCGATCCCTCGATTAAGTCACATCGGTGTTACTTCTCCTTCGTTCGCAAGCGGAACTATTCGTAGCGCGTCGTTTCGGTTCCCAAGTTCCGGGACTCATTTTCGGAAGACTGCGCGATAAAAGCTAATGGGCCGTGAGGTATTAGGTGGGTTCGCGAAGATTGGGATGAGAGAATAAAAATGAAAGGGAGGAAAATTACGGGAAAAGTAAGCGCGTTATTTATATGCCACCACCGTTTAATATATGGATATCCGCCAATTGTACGAATATAGCTGTCACGCCAACCTGTTCCTGTCAATAATTACAGGAAATTGATGGGTGGTCTAGCACGAATACCATTTGATGTATTTTTTCGTCATGATCGAGCCAGAAATAAGAACGAATAAAGAAAAGCTGTTTTTTAAGAGTAAAATTATACGAAGAACCATTGGCTTATTATCTTCTCATAATTTACTCCACTTATTTATTTTGGTATGTAATAAAAGTTATTTTACAATATACCTTGCAATAAGATTTTTTTACCATAACCAAATCTTTGATTGGATCCTTCCAGTCTTTGCAAAAATTTTGCTTGCGTTACTGCAGCTATTATTTGATTGCACCCTCTGCCATCCACCATTAAGGTGACTTGCTAGGTATAATGTAGATGCAGATTGTATAACGGATAAAGTCGTTCTTTCAATTTCGGAAATATATTCAGTATTATGATTCATTGCTATCATAACGGTTTTGTATATCTCCATGGCAGATTACTTGACAGAACACTAACTCCTTGTTCAGCCAAATACTAAATGTTTATAGGTTTTAATTTGCGCATAAGAAAAAGCTTATACTACGACACAACGGCAGAAATGAGAGAGCAGGTGTCAGACATTACTGAAGAGAGATTGAAGGAAGGAAAGGGAATCGGTGGCATAGAAAGTAGACTTAGCGCCCATTTATAAATAGAATTAGCGTGATAGTCATAAAGCATATACAAGGCTTTCACTTGTATCCAGTGAGTTCTCAAATATATGTTTCCCGAATTATATAAAACATATATAGTACCTATGAAGATAGAAATTTTCGTCGAAGATAAATAGTTCATTTCTATTTGTACCGCGAGTAAATTCTACAGTGGAGCCTGAGTTTATTAATGAGAATGATATATCCGATATGTAAAATCACGTACAACTCGCACAAAAAAACTGTCCATCAAATATACAGTTATTTAGCAACGGTCCTAATTGGAGCGTCGTTCTTGGTCGAATAAAATAAAATATTTATTAATAATATTTTAATTGCACACTTTTCAACCTTAGAAACGTTCTGCTATATTTGCGCACCGATTATTTTCAGTAAGAATGCCAATTCAAAATTTTCCGTAACAAAATTTCAGAACAAAACGAAGATTTGAAATAGCGCGAATGCATATGACATCAACCAAGTAAACCGAAATTAACAAATTCTTTTTTATTTAAAAGTAAATTTTATTTCATATGCAAATTCTTAGTGTTCCTATAAGGATTTAATGCAATATAAACTATCACTGGTCTAGCCGTTGCAGCGTTGCTTGCGATTTGGATGTAACGGCGAAAGAAGTTAGGAAAAAGGACAAAAAGCCATTAATTTTTACATGTAATATATATTTTTTAGAAATAAAATTAAAAGTTTATTATATTTTTTATATTAAAATAATCAAATCGTGTTTTAAAAATCGTAATAAAAGCAGCTTTCCATCGGTGGCGTACTGGAAAATGTGTATGCCCCTCGCTTTAACAAAATTGAAGTTCCGGAAAAAATTTAAGGGACTCACGAAAAATATATGGGCCCGTTTTGGCCATGCCCCCCCTCCCCCCACCATGCGGCGGTTGCAGGGGTCTCCGGTACGCCACTGTTTTCCACCTTTATTCTCGTTTCTTCATGTCGCAGTATAAAACCCGATTTGTTGATTCTCTCTCTATCTCTCCCCCTTCCCATTTAAAAGCACTGCGCTCATTTCCGTGGTATGACAATTTCGCATTGATAAAATCCTGTAAAATACACGTTTTTTCGGACAATAAACGGATTATTAAGCTAATTCGGCACGGATTCGGATTTTCTCTTCAAGAAAATATGCATAGTTCTTTTGGCCGTACAACTATCCCAGTCTAATCTTTGTATCACAATCTATACTATAATTTAAAGTGTTTGTCTGTATGTTTTTCAGATATACAAATCCACAAGCTTGATCCTAGAGCCACCAAACTTGGTATGGTATCTAATATGATCAGAAGGAAGAGCGTAGTCAGGTTTTGGGGACGAAATTTGAACCCCTCAAGTTTACCTGTCTGTACGTATGTAGCTTTGAACAGCTATAACTCCGCCATTTTAGCTTCATATCCAACTAAATGTTGTATTTAGACTTACTATGATACACTGAATGGATAAACTGTGGAACATTGAAACAATATTGGTATCTCCTATGGCCAGCGCATGACTTTCCGATAGCAAAAATTGAGAGTGGACGGAAGAACCTACCGAGGTATATGAAGGTTCATTTGAAAGCCTAAGTCGCTCCGGCGTCGGGAAACATAAAAGTTTTTTATTTTCACGTGGCCAGCACAATAATAATAATACCTAAAAGTGAGAGCGAACGAAAGAACTTACGGAGGTGTTTAATCACTTATTTGAAAGCTTACGGTCACTTATCTCGAGAGTGCCTTGAGTTCGAATGAAAATATTAGCGAGCGATATGAGCATGAAAAATTCGAAACTGTGAACCCGGGGAAAAGCCCGGGTAATTAGCTAGTTCTAACTAATTTAATAAAGCAATGCTATGGATATAAACGGCGAAGCAACGTATTTCTCAAGAAAAAATTTTATTTTGAAAAATTAATTACTCTCTAACTATTCCACACTTCAAGGATTTCAGATAGTTTCCTGATGCTTCCACATTTATAGCAAGCTATACGCTTGCCAAGTATCATACTCTCACTTAATCCAAATCCACTACTTCCACACCGGAGTGACGCAAGCACGCAGCTACACTAGTAAATTAACACACAGGATTCTATTCACCATTATCTCTAATGGTATTCTAGTCAAAATTGTAAAATATTGCTCGCTCTTTCCATATTTTGCCAACATACGATGATTCTAAAATTAATTAAAAAGAAGTATATAATGTAGGTGGCATAAAAAATCGCCTTAGAAATTTAAACAAGGAATTGAAATGCATCGTTCCTCTTTTTAACTTGACACCCGTTTTCGAACCGAATTCTCTTGAAAACCAAAATATGGAGATAATTTTGCATAATGGTTCCACTTTTCCGTTTATAATTTGACGAGATATAATTTTCTGCGGAACATTAGCCTGGATTGTTGATAAGATTTTTCCCCCCATGTGTGCCTAATTAACACAATCTCCACCCATATTTCTTACAGGCATTTATACGATTGTGTTCTTTGTTTCTCTAAATTCTTCCCCCGCGCGATTCAGCGGTTTAAGTGTGAGAAAGTTCTGAGAGGTGGTTTCGCTCGTTTTCCTTAATTAGCGGTCCTTGGCATGGGATACGTCGAATTCTTTAGCTCTTGTAAGTACATCCGGTGCTTGTTTTGTTCTCGTATAAACATGGCGTATTTTCCAGTATAAAGTAAATTTCATTTGAAAAAGCTTGTACAAAATCAGAGTATATATCTTACTCTACACATAATAATGATACGCATTTCCTACATTTATGCCTTAAGTTTTGAAATGGAAAGCAACACTAGCTAATTTATCCGTAACTTCCTCGGCGAAAATCCCTCTCAAAAAGTTAACACCTGATATAACGCACTCAAGAAATCCACTACGGATTTGCTCTAGAACGATGAGGAATTCTATTTGGAAACTTCCATTTAGTGATACATTCACATCGCACTTCCTTACCAGCTTATCACAGTATCAAGAGCGTTAGCGAAATTTCCAATTATAAACTGAAAGATTAACATTATCTATAAATTTATTGGTTGTGTTTTAATCATCATTTAAAATATTAATCCAGATATGTGCATTTTATAAGCCCATTTTTTCCGACCCTATCATTTTTATTTATCTATTCGTATGACTTCGCGTCGGGCCCGTTCTTTAAGATGTTTCAGTGAGCTAGTATATCCGGCTCTCGCAGGAAATACCACCACCGTCTCGAAAAAATTATTGGAAGCCGATCCAATCGAATATTTCGAGATTTAATTAAGCAATTTGCTCCAGATACTGGATTTAGGAGGGATATAGCGACGAATATGCTCATGTGGGTGGCGTCATAATTGTCGAATTTGAAGAAATGGGTATCGTTCGTTATCGTAGCGATTCCAACCAGTTTCAAAAATTAACCATGAGATTCTACTACATTAATTCCAAAACATTTTTCGTCCTATTTGAGGTTATGGCTTCAATTCAAATTTAAATTATTCAGCTTCAATAGTTACCAAAGGTTGGAAAAACCAGATGCAGAATTTGGCTAAGTAGTAAGTAGTCATCCGAGTGATTCACCAATAGTGGATCCTAAAAACTAACTTTCTATTTAAAAACACACTGTCGGTGACTCGCAGCTGATGACGGTAGTTTTTTGTAGCTGAGATGTGGATCTGGATTTACCGGTCTTTTTATGGTTATCGGTGCTACCTAACTTTTGGAATGCGAGGTTAGGCTAAAATTTACCCCTCTATTTCTTAAACCACATTTTGATAAAACAAGTAAAAGAAAAGTACCTGAAATCGACAAAATTATAACGAATAATCTATTTGTTATTAATTTAAAGCATAATAAAAGCTTTTGCTACCGCAATATTTCTCCAAAAAAGACGCATCACGTACTAGAAAACTTTATATTATTTTTATTTATACACTTATTTATCTACAGCAAAATTACGAAATTGAGTTATTGTATGAGTATACAAGTAGTTGGTGCTTGCATTCTGCAAACATTTCAGCCCATATCGAAAGTAACACCATAGGATTTTGAGAGGGTGCAGTGCATCACGGAGTCCCTAATGTCACTTCTATCAGGGTTGCTTCTCCTATTGTGATCCCTGATATTCCTAGAGAAAAACAAACTTGTCCGTTCCTTCCTGCAGTCGATGTCCAAAATTTAATCGTCGCGTTTGTGCTTTCAGTATTACGTTAGAATTCTAATTATTTAGCATACACTCAATCACAGTGCTTGATGCAATTAGTGTTTTGGATACAGTAAAATCTTAGACATTATCGGAAGAAAATGTAGGTGATGATGTCTTCATAATATGCGAGATATTGAAAGTTAGAGTAAGCTAACTTATATGCTTAGGGAATAAACTTGATATTAACTCAATGAAAGAAAAATAAGAAATATATTTCCGTAACTCGATTTTTCTATAACTCGAATAATTTTTACTTTCCCTTGAGATTCGAGTTATGGAAGTTTCACTATAATTCGTTATGACGGCATTAATTTACATTAAAACGTCTATAACCCTGCCTTACTCACGTTAATTTTTCAACCATCAGTACTGGCGTGGGGTGCTCCTGACACCCACAGATTTTTTGTTATAAATAAAATATCGCTATTATTCAATTAATTCTTTATTTCATTATATTTATAATCATTTATAAATGAATACTGAGAAGTTCCAAATGTTTTATTCATTATTAATCTATTTCGAAAAGAAATAGTCTTAATTCATGTCTTAATAGTCTTAACTCATGAATATTTTCGGATGTCAATCTGCGATCTCCAATTACGGGAAATAACACATATATGATGAAGATCAATGAAGAAATTATTGAGAGGCAATCTCAAATTATGTGAGATAAACGTTCTGTAGATAGTAACAATAATTTCAGAATAAAATATGAACAACGTCCGCACAAAGAAAAATGGCGCTGATTTCCGTAACGTATGTACAACGCAGCACTCTCTTAGATACAACGTCCAAACTCAAATGAATACCATAGAAAACTGAAAATTTTTAGTAGAAAAGGTTCCAAACATGTCATTCCAGCTACCGATGAGTCGGAGTCATAAAAGGCCAAAGGAAAGGAACCCTGTCATAAAACATATGGATGGGGTGTCCACAGCACCCCAGGCCAGTACTGTAGAGTTAATTTCCATTAAAAGCATTAAAGGTCCTTTTAAAAGCAATGAAATCGTTGCCATGGTTTTTATACATTTCCCTTGTTGAAAAGAGGAAAAATTCACATTTTTTTCGATTTAAAGCAGATATTTACGCTAATTCTGTACGTATTTGAATTCTGGCTTCAAAAATTACGAACTCCGTTCTTTCAGCTAGACAACTGTTCTTTTCCCGAATTCGTATCCCAATTTTAAGAAATTTAAAAATGCATTTTTAGAAATTCCTGCACTGAATCCCATGCTTTTCTTATGGAGCATTGAAATGGAACATTGGGATTTAGAAGACCCCTTAAATATTAACTTTTTTGTGATTTTCGATTTTTCTCGTCGGTTGTGCCACTCGATCTACTTACATGCCAAATTTCAGATTTTTAGCCCTTCTAGAAATATCTAAGTGTTTTATGTCAGTCAGTGAGCGAGGCACAGGTAGCTTTATTATTATAGATTAACAACGGGAAGAACGGCGGAAATCCGAATCTTTAACATTATCTAAATATATCTTTCTGAAGGATGGATTTTGGTCCATTTTTATATCGCATTTCATTATCGACATTCCTCTGCCGGACTAAACGGAACAAATTTCTCTCCTTACATAAACGTCGGTAAATCGAGGATCTCGCGAGATATCAATCATTGCCAAGTCTCGGGACGAACCCAGTTTTATTCCCAACAAATCCTCAAATGTATTTTTTTTAAATAAAATCCACCAACACCCACATTCCTCAGCGAATAGTCCCGCATCTTTTTTTAATCCTCATCCATCTACCTTTACGCTTCGAACCGACCATCCGGGAGGAGAACACATTACCTCCGGCGCGGAGGGAGCCAAACAACGAAGGGAAAAAAGGGGGTCGATTGGGTGCCGCCCGTATGGCGCGCGGGCGGGCTTTTGGAGACCTCGACGGCGACCGCGGACATCCGGCTGCGGGGGCGGAATGCTACTTTCTCCGTTCGTCATCCTCCCGTTGCGTCCCAGTGAAAGGTTTTCACAATGGGGAAATCGGAGTGAAGACGCGGTGAAGCGTCTTCGGGAGGGGATATGTCCCATTCCCCCGCGCATGCCTCTAATCCCGGCTCTCTCTCTCTCTTCGCCACACCTCTCGTGCGAGAAGAAGAGGGAAAAAACAACAGGGAGGCACGAACTTCACCTCGCGCGATGATCTCTTTTTCCCCTGGGCGGCATCCATTTCTGCCGCCGGTGTACGAAAGACGTCCGGTTTTGAGCTTTATTCCCGGATGAGAGAGAGAGAGAGAGGGAGTGGTAAATTGGCGAAAATGAGATTCTTCGAGCGGTGGTCGAACCCGGATCTATCAGTGGGGTGACTTGCGCCCTCGAGAGTATTCCAATGCAGAATTGTTTCGTTTTTCTTTTCGTGGCAGGTGTTTTTGGGTGAAACCGATAAATTTCCGAGTTGTAACTTGCGTGCAAGACAGGACGAGAATGAATGAGTCCCTTTATCGCGTGGCGGCAAGAACAGAAGCGTTTAACATGTTTTTTTTTCTCTTTTTTACGAGGGATGTTTTGCGCTCTTTTGGGGTGGGACGCGTAAACCGCTTGGCAAATGGAAAGGCTCGGAAAGAGCCTGCACACAAACGGACTGAGCGTCTTAAAAGACGAGTCTCGTTATCGTGGGAGATGCAAGGTACATAAAAAAAGGTTTTCTGCCGATCTATCAGCCTTTCATTGTTCACTTGTTTCTAAGTGGGCGCATTCAGGAAAAAACGCTCTTAAAAAGAAGTTTTTGTTCTAATTGTAGTCGCAAAATCGACATTTCATTACCTGTTTGTCGTATTTATATACTCGCATTTTTATATTATGCCCGCCGAATAGTTTACCAATGGTTAAATTGCAAAATACGCTTCAATATTAAAGTGACCAAACGTTTAATATTATGCGGGAGAGTCCCAGATTTCCACTTTTTGTCCCGCAGAGTAACGTGTCCCGAAAAAGGTCCCGCATAATTGTCTTTTGAACTCGTTTTTAGCTCTCTGTACCAAAAAAATACGCTCGTCCAATAAACAACTTAGATATGTGATAAATTCAAATAGTAGGACTCTGCGAAGCTTCGAGATTCGGTTCGATTTCAAATCGGGAATGAGAATTCAGTTCGATTCGGTAGCTCGGATTCCGATTCGATATTTTCGAATATACATTGCTTCTGGTAAACAACTTTACAATATCTTATCGCACAGCATAGCATGATACGAGCATGAAGCTATTTTCACCTAAAATTATTATCTTAATCTATTGCCAATTTTCTTAAGGGGACAAGTTACAACATATTTGCTTTGCAAAAAGCATTCTTGTGAAGACAAAATAAGGCAAGATCCAAGGGTGTAATTTCGTTGAAATGGATTATGCACAGTTGAACTTGATAATATTGTCAGGCTTAGTTTGGCTGTAAGGCTTGTTTAATGTATATGTAGGCTAGATAAGTTTAATTTTGAACTTCATTTAGAATAGGCTTTTCTATTTAGAGTGATTCCATTTTTAGTTGTAAATGAATTGTTGTGTCAATATCTTTTGTTGTTATGTTTGGTGGTATTAATATACTTAGATGTAATTATAGGTAATTAGGTTAGGTAGCTAGGTTGGAACATATTAGAAAGTTGAGACCAATTTTGTAGTGCAACGTTAAGGCAAATGCTCGCGTATAATTCTTGATTCTTCTTCCTGATGTTCAAGTACATTATTTACTCTTTTCTTGTGCTTTGTTATCAGAAATATTTACTTTTATACTCACCACTAATTCTGTGTATAAGCACTCGATCAAGGTCACTTTGTGGTTAAATTCCATTTTTAGGTTGGTTGGTGTGTGCCCCCTAATAACAACTTTTGCATCAATCGATCGATTTTCATGAAACTTGGTACGAGTCTCGTGCTGCCAGGGCCCACCTCCAGGCTATATTCTATTTGGCGAAAATTTAAGTCCCGGGTTCGATTCCTGGAAAGTCGTTCCCTATTTTTTTCACACAGTAAGTCTCAAATCCATCATGCAGAGATGTTTTCTTTAATACATTAAAATATCTTAAAATTGTGATATCGGAGCGAGGTTTGTACTGTTCTAAGGGGAAAAGAATTTAAATTCTAATTCTTATTATAGAATTTTGATAATGGATCGTATTTTCTTGAATTTCTACTAAAAATAGCGTTTTTGCGTTTTAAATCGCATTTTATCGGATTGTTGCCAAGGAGACGATTATTACCGAACTCGGCTTGAGCATAGATGAGTGAACAAATGGGTTATTTTCTTTTCCACTCGACTACCCTTCAACAATGGACAGTTGATCCACATATACCAATTACCGTATAAACAGTAACATTTATTAAATTCGTTTACTTTTTAAAAAATACATGCACAATATGTCAGAAAGGGATTTTGACATTGTTTTTAGCATTTTAAACCTGATAATGCTCTATCAATTTGTTTCCCAATTTTTCTCTATCATTGATAAATTATGAATTACAAATGGTATTTATGGTATGAGGATTACTTGGAATGACTAACACATACTGAAACATTTCCTGTCAATATAAGTAATCAATTCTGGACGTCAACTTTGGGAAACCAGCCTGCATTAGTCCTCCTGGTTTGGACTTCTTGTTGAAGCAATCAGGTCTAGTTCCTTCATTTAAAAAAGCTTATTTTAAAATATAAAGTACCATCAACAAACCTATGCACGTCCGTACTCTCGGAATTAAAATATTTTATGCAAAAAATTATATTCTCACAATTCCGCCAAGGAAAAAAAATAATACCGAAAAAATAACTTCTTCCTAAGGTGGAAAGCAGGCAGCCAGAGTAACTTCTCTAGAAAGGTTACAATGTTAGTGTAGTGGAACGCCGGACCGGAGAAAGTAATGAGATTATGAGAAAAGAACTCTTTTGCTTGTCAATCAGCGGATGATCCACGGGCGGAAGAGGAGATAAGAACGCCGACAGACAATAGGCGGATTTTTAAAAAGGGCATTTCGGATGTAAAGAAGAACGCCTCACGCTTCGTCGCGTCGGTTTTTTTTTCATCTTTCCATCGACGGCGACGGAACAGTGCAGATATGGAAATAAGTTCCTTCAACCGTTCGATCATCATCCTGGAGAAAAAGGTGTTGTTGATTCGAGCAAGGAAGGCCAAGATGCATTGGTATCAAGCCATTCACTTCTTGCGAAACGAGGGTTAGCGAGTTTCTAGCGCGGTTTTAATTCTGTCGCTTTTCTATATAATTATTATTATTATCTTCATTTGCCACCCATGAGGTAATTATCGTAGTGTTTCACGAGGCGGGTTAAAAATATCACAAGCTCGAGAGTTTGCATTTTATCTAAACCTTAGATTAATGCGTAATTATTCCTAGGATTTATAAAACTACCTCGCTTTATAGCACCGTTAAATTAGGGAATAATTTTGAAACGAGAAAAAAAGTCTGCTATGACCGGGAATCTAACCCGGGTCTTCCACTTGCCGGGCGGATGTTCTACCACTGAACTATCGTAGCAGATCAATTTTCTCGTTTCTGAACGCGGATGTTTTCTTGGTTGGGTTGGAACTAGCCAAGCTAGTACAAACCGTTAAATTAGTTTTGAGGCAAAGTCCACTTAAGATCAGGTAGTGAAAATTCGAACAGGTTTTTATGTGTCAATTACGTTGCAGCAGTCCATATTTAACAGCTTAATGTTAATATCTATGTATGCAAATTCTGAAAGATGAATCAAGTTGTACTCATGAGCCAAATATTACACATGTAGGTTGAAAATAAATCCAACTTATCGCGATCACATTCCATGCCGGCGAAATCCGGTATAATTTATAAAATTATTTTGTTTGTATGAAGGGTTACTTTTAAATAATTCTTGAAATAACTTTGTGGTTATTCATTACACCGACTAGACGTAACAAGAAAATTATGTCGGCATCGTCAAAAAAAATCAGCCGGATTAAAGCGAGTGTGCAGGTTACGAACGTAATATTGCGCAGGAAAAAAGTAAAAATAAATCCTCTTCGCGCAGTTAGCGTTTCATTTTTGGTAACTACTCCGCCAGCCATTATCACCCAGCGGAACACATTATCTCTGATGGCAAGCCATGACGAGCCAGGTGGATCGGGCACTCAAACTACAAATTTGTTATTTTTCGTGTATGAATTTCTCATTATTTGAGTTCCAAAAAAAATTAACTCAGCATAAAGAAGCACCTAATTTTGATGTAAACCACGATAGATTTTGATCGTTTTAAATAAAATTTTAATCGAGTTCTTATTTTACGCGGTATGTAAATTTCTCTGAAAGGTGGTTCGTGAGGAAAAAATCTTTGAGGGCATATCCAAAACAATATTGAAATGTACAGTTCTACACGGTATCGACAAAATGGCTTCGTAAACAGACGTCGGCCAGTGAGTAATTATAACTCGATAGCTTATATTAGAATATTAACGATGACAAAATTAAACATTTGTAGTGACTGAGTTCCCATAAAAAAAGAAAACACCGTAGTTTTTTACAAGCCATACCGGATACTACAAACAAAACACTCCGTTAACTTCTGGTCGAATATTTGCAAAAATTACTAAAATGACAACTGTGAGAAATGCTTTGGCACATTAATAGATCGTTTTATTTTCGAAACATTTTTATTCCAAATGAAATTTGTGAATAAAAACTTTAAAATAACATATAGAATAATGATCTTAAAGTACATGTGCGATTTCGAATATCGGATCTTTTGAGGAGGAATTTATTTTGGTGGCCACGCGTGATGTCGCCGTAAACTCCATTATTAATTAGCGAAATATTGATTTAATCGATCACCGTCTCCTCCTCCCCGTATAGGCGAAAAACATTCCCAGTGACTCATTCGGAATAACAGTGCATTATGCAAATGAACCCGTAAAAATTGACATGAGGTGAGGAATGGATGGGGCAGAGGAAGCTGGTTGGTCGGAGGTGAACGGCGAGGAATGTGGGCGTGGTGAAGAATTCGTAGGAGAAGTAACGGCAGCGATATGATGATATGGAAGTGGAAACCTGCGTTAAAAGCGCTTGGCTGAATTTTGGCTGATCCGTATGAAAAATGTTTGTTTGGGTAATAATACAGAAAACTCCCAAAATTTTCCTCGTATATCAACATATGCAAATACATACGTTTGTGGGTAAATTAATTTATGTAAATGCGTGTACCTATGTAAATATGGGAGAACCGCGGAGTGCTGGAATTTCAAACCTCAAAGAGAAGACAAAAATAATTCGGGGCATAGAATTTAAATTCAAGGTGTGAAATTACTTACGTGATGAAACACCTTCGAGAAATAAAATATTCAAATCAATGTTGTCTGTACATATATTTGAATACAGTCTCGCCGATAACCATACTAAGATTAGTAAAAGACGATGGATATTACGCAGTGGCGGATCCAAGGGAGGGGCGATGGGGGCGATCGCCCTCCCCTTGGACGACCCCATTGCCATCCACTAGGTACATTCTTAATTTCATTCCGCGCAACATTCCTTTTTTCTACACCGAAGATTAAGTCTATAAGACAAAGGAAAAGAAAGGTTCTGATGGGGATAGGGATTTTCAAAATGTATGGTCGTCGGCAGAGGCGGAATCAAGAGGGGGAGGGGCAATTGGGGCGATCGCCCTCCCCTTGGGAATGGATCCGCCCCTGATATTACGGCTACAAAATAGCCGTCATCAGTCGGTAAATCACCGATAGGAGATTTTAATGAAGAATATTTAATAGAATTTATTTTAATCGCCAAGGATGACGACAGCTTTGTAGCCGAAACGCGCCTCTGGTTTTCGTAACATTTCTATTGAAGAGTCTCACTGCGCCTATTTGAACTTAATTACCGATCTATTGAAAGCTTATGGCACCTGCGCACAAACACGAATTCAGCACGGAAGAGTCCATTCTCGAAAGCGAGCTACGCTGGGGTGAGGGTATATAAGCATGGGGTAATCAGTCATTCTTCACAGCCACCTTCCCCTACATCACGTGACTCTTCGCGATTTAGGTGCCATAAGCTTTCAATAGATCTGTACATAGATCTCTACGGCTTTGTGTACTTTTTCTGTAAACGACCGGTATTTATGTCCCAACTTTTCCTTACTCGCTGTCGGATGTTGAATCTGGGGAAAGACTAAAATATTTCATGACCCCAAATCGAGTTTCACTCATTCCTTCTTTTATCATCACCTACCAGGGCATCGCCTGCCTTATGTGGGTTTTTCCAGCTGGCGTGAAAGTTACACCTCTCTTTCACTAATTTCTCAACGTTTGTTACCTGACTCACTTGACTCTCGGAATAGTCCAGTTTTATTGTTCACGGATCCATATTAACCTCGTTAAGAAAGAGAGAAATTAAAATTACTTCCGGTTTTCTACGGAAAACCTGGTTATCCCGCGTGAATTTGTCGACATGTTACAAGAAATAAATTCAAAAGGATCGTTATTGGGAGCAGCAATTAAGAATCTCGTATTCGACGTTCATAATGACTGCACTAATCATCTCTTCACTGAAAGAGGGAAAAATGCGGAATTTATACAGGAATCGTGGAGGTGGTTAGTTACCCCTTTGAAAATTCAAAATATTTTAGCATTTCGCACCATTTCATCAAAAGAAATCAAGGGGTAAATATCATGTTGTATGTGAGTCATGCGTTGAGGGAGTCAGACAGTTCAAAGTACTACTTATCAATTTCTTAAAGTTTACATCCACGAGAGGTAGAAATTAGCATGCTTGCCAAACACGGTGAGGCTTTTAAGATACCAACCCTTTCCTACTCCCAGCAGTTCCTCTGAATGGATTGTTAAATATCTCCCGCTCCATTTATTTAGGAAGAAAATTGGAGCATTTATTACACTCCTGGAAATGCAAGATCCGGAACGGCTGGCCAAGTCACCTCTAGAGGCACCTCGGGATCGCCGTGACACGCTTCACGGATCTTTCGTTTACGCTTTCCATAACAAACTTCCCGACGTGCTCGCCACGCAAATGACTTTCCTGTTATTTTTTTAATCCGATCCCCTCTCTTGAACTTATCTCGGGCTATCAGAGAATGTTTTTTTTGCAAAAAGTAGTCTTGCGTCCGTTGATATAAAATTTAAAATTTCATCTTCCATCACGGAAAAAGAATGAACTATGTATTAAAGATATAAATGGGTTGCCCCAGAAGGAATATAACTCTGATGGATTTTATATTTTGTTAAGGGTATAGCAACGATTAACCAATGTTTTGATTAAAATATTTTGCGATAGTACTTTTATTTCTGCCGTGAGTTTTAGAGTGAAATATGTACGGGAATCGATATGAACATAATAATGTACGAAATAAAATAATCAAATTCTATACTAAGATATATTATTAGGCTTAATTAACGTTTATCCACTGCATGCTTACACTGCCTTTCAACTTTGATTAATAATTATAAGCAAATCTACATTGATAATTTATGTTAATAATACGCTTTCTGTATTACACGGCAGTTGAAAATTCCTCTTTTACTCAGCACGTGGAAGGATAACCGCTCGCGCAACGCCGTCAAGTTGCTGCGTCGTCATTCCAGCAATTGATACGAGCCGCGCAACGCATCATTCGCTCGAATTTCGAGGGTCAAGATCAAAGGAGCGGAGTGAAAAGAGGAATCGATCAACTCATCTTAACGCAATCCCTTCCGTGTTCTGGCGCCCTAAAGGCTGACCGGACGGTCGCCCAAGGCCACCTCACCAGAGGGCGAATTTGAGTTCGAACAGTTATGCGCGTACGGTGCCTCCCCTCTCCCTCTTCCTTTTTTCATTCCTCACAACAGGGTCTTTCACCTTCGGAAGACTCTTACCTACGCCAGCCGGCGTCGAGATGACCAGCGCCGCCACCAGGATGGCGGCCAGAGCCGGAACCACGGCCGGCCGCAGATCCATCTTCTCCCTCTCCGGACTCCTCAGCTATAGGAATCTCCGGGCGGCGACCAAAAAAAACCGACGACTCCTCTTTCGCTCCTCGAAGAATCTCCTCTCTCCGGTTAAGGTCCACACAAATCCACAGACCCGAAACAAAAAAAGCACTTTATTTTATTGCTAACTAGGGATCGTCCTTTGAAAATCCGGCACCCCGCTCATTTTGAGAGCGGGCCCTCCTGCTAGAGGGGGTGATTAGGGGGCGGATGGGCGAAGCACCACCGTCTCGACGGGCCCTAAAAATCGATAGATCTTCCTCGTCCACAATGCAGAGGCACACCACCACCGAGAAGAGCGACTGTAGGAGAGAGAGACACTCCTTCCTCCCTCGTTACAGGTTTTCCCCGACTTTTATATCGAACGACCTCCACGCCAAAGGAAGGTCATCGGGTGCAAAGACACGACCACTTCTACCCTCCGTATCGCTGGACGGCTTCTTCTCGGAGCACACGGTCCACGCTCAACCCAATTCCATGCCTACCGAAAGGGGTTACGATCGGTCCCTACGCCCACACTCCCCTATTCCTTCTCACGTCGTTGAGGACGCACCTCCCAATGGGGAAAAGCGGGAGGGGGGTGGTTATAGCAACTAGCGTTGAAGTCTCCACCGTTCCTTCCGCCAGCGCGGTTCCTGACTGACTGACTTCTGGCACTGGCGGAGGGAGAGAGGAAGGAGGGGCATCTTACAGACGGATCGGAAGGGGAAGAGAGGAGAGTGAGAGGTAGGAAGGGTGGGAGAGAGTGAGGGGCAGATGGGGCGGAATCTCACTGATTCGGAAGGGGTTGGGAAAATGGGCAGAGGAAATTATGAGGTATGCTACCCGGTTGATGCGCGCTAACTTGCTTTCTTCGTGATAAAAAAAGGAATGTCGATGGCGGGGTTTCGGAGGTCGAGTTTCTAAAACGAGTGAGTAGTTCTCATTTGCGCGTTTCTTAACTTCTTTTGAATCGGCGGGATTCGAGTCTCCGACTCCATATTGACTGCGAAGGTATACTCGGCCGATGAGAGAGGTTAGAAAAAAAGGTTTTAAGGAACTGTTACTTCGAGTGATGGTGAGGAATAAAGAAATGGCCGATCGAATGATATGAGGAACGAAACGATGCTTATTTTTAATTTCCGCGAGAAAAATTTGTGCATTATTTGTGTATTATTACATACGGGTAATTAGGGTATATATTTTTCGGATTTTACTCGATTTTGTCCATTTTTTACCTCCCGATTCGATTTTTTAAAATTCGGGTAAAACCCAAATAAACCCGAAAATGCTACACTAGCAATAACATAATTAATATTAAACTAGGGGCTTCGAACTTTCGGACGCCATTTTAATATGCAAACGCTTTACAATTTCAGCTCACGTATACACTTGATATAAATTAACTTAATTTATTTGGCTGTAATTTATTTAAAATCTCGAGCTTATCGCTTAATTATAACTACTTCAAAAACGCAGAGATATCAACAGAAATGGAATCGTAATTAATTCGTGTGGACATTACATCTCTCGGGGAAGAAGACGGACTTTATCGTTTGACCATATCACAGATATGGAATTTCATTCACACACCACACAACACAACATCACATTCTTCACTGTTTTTTAGGCTGACTGAATAGTAGCAACAGTCAGCAACACTTTCCGACATTGCTGAATGTTACCAGTTTATATGTGTAATCAATTTAGGCCCAAAAATATATGACGTGTATAGTATAACTGGTAGGCACTGGTTAAAAATTTTATTTCTATTAAATCATTGATTTTTACCCGAATTCTTTAAAAATGTAATTACGTTGCTTTCATTGAAACCCGATTAGCTTGAAATTAAAAAAACTATATCTATCTGCGATTTTATTCTTAACCCGAAAAATAAATTCCTTACATATAAATGGTGAAATGCCTAAAATTGTCTCAGAACTTGCATTTTTCTTCGTCCGAATACTCTGCTATGAATAAATTTAGTCACGAAAATTTTAATTATGTGTATGCTTAAATTAACAGTAAGTTAGTGCATAGGTTGCCGTTTGTATTAATCGTATTTCCACAAAGTTGTCTTTTTCCAATTAATCAGCTAGAAGTGTAATAATAGAAGGAAACAATAGCTGTTAAGGTCTTGTAAACAGCAGCATTGAGGTCGTCACGAACGCTGAGTTTATAGGTAGGTACATACATCAAATTATCAAAATATCTCCCGCCGAAGTCATGCTTTCGATTATATCTGGGACGCAAGAACTTTTCCCAGTTAGCTTCCTCTAACTTCCCATTTTCCTTATTTCGAGGATATTCCAAAATTTTTCTTGCGAATCGATTTCGTAACGCCGGGAGCATAAAATATAGAGCTCGGCAAGAGAACTTATCGCATTTATACTCCCCCGGAAATTGAAACACCTGGAGAATCTTGAATAAAGTGAGAGAACGAGAAATTCTCACAACGACCACGCCACGGGAGAACGCGTTTCGCGCCGTGATACAGGAGAATAAACGCGTGCAAACATTCGCAGGAAATAGCTCCTGTCTCATTTGTTCCTCCGAAATACTCTCCAGTCCTTACAATTTAATACAAAACAATCTAAAATCCTTTTCTTTGGAATGTTCTCACACTCTCCAACTTCCTTTATCTCCCAGTTTTTTCGCAGCTTGTTACGTGCGGCCTTGACATTCCGACGAATGGATTTTTGTAGCAGTAGGAAACATTTTCGGGGTGCGTAATGGATCGCTACGAAATAACTTCTGTAGATAAATCAGGAAGATCTGAATAAACGGGAATGCCGTCACCATTTCATAAGAGTTCACAAGATGTTTCTAATGCGCCGACTAAAAAAGTTCATTGACTCGAATATAACTGAGCGTGAGGTTTTATTTATTAGAGTTCCAAAAACGCCCTCACCAATTTCGGCTTATTTGATGAAAATACAGCAAGCGCATTAGCGCGTGAGACGAAGGGAATCACGAGATTCTTTTCCGGTCGCCTTAACTCATTATACAAATTACATTGACAAAAAATATATTTTCTTGGGTGAAACTTTTTGCGAAGAGGTAAGAACAGATTTTAAATGGGCGTGTTCGCATGTGTGAAGATAATCCAAAGGCAATATCGTGCTGGGCTTATGCTTGTGGAATTCCTGCATTGAATATAAAAAATACGTATTAAGTTTGTAGCTGTAAGAAATAACGTTAATAAAGACTGCGTAATTTGAGAACTTTTGAATGAAAATATTTTTACAAAGCTCGATTTATATTCTTCATATACCGTTCCAAGATAGAATTTCCTCGATCGCAGTGGGATCTACTTCGTATCGTATATTTTATAATAGTATATATACGGAAATTTTAATGAGAGAAGATACCCTCGGCGTTAGATTTTCCTCTAATGCTCAACCATGATATTAGACGCTCAATCTGATTCGAAACCTTATCATATTATCTGCAAAACTAGTATAGAGTTAATTTGCTACAACAGTTGAATATGCAACATATCAAGCAAGTTCTCAATGCGTTTCATGGGAAAATTCATCAGAAAGTTTTTAGGCTTCTTATTATCATTAGATTACAGAATTGCATAACTTCGGAGCTCATTGGATAAAATCCGTAAGTATTATCTAAAATTTACATTTTCCGATTTTCCAACTGAATATATCTCGATAATATTGAAAACAGTAATTGTATTATATATTGAGATCGTAAAAAGCAATGAGAGTAATAGTAGGCAATAGTGTTTTGACCATCCAAATTATTTTTACCAAGGATATGATTGTATTGCATATTTGTTCGACTGAATTTCAGACAATTTTATATATTTTAATAAAATTTAATGCGGAAACGTGAAAACTATTTACTACAGTGGAGATTATAAAATTTCGGCCCTTCACTCGAAATATTTTTTAACGCTACAATTTGTTTCGGAAGTAAAAAAATATTTTTCCAGTAGAATTTCTCTAGCAAAAAAATAAATTGCAGCAGAAAAATGAAATAGCCGTAAAATAGATAAATTGGAGTTATTCAAGCAGTAGTAAAAAAATTGCAATTAGGGACACCAAATTATAGTTAGCTTCAATATGTCATCCATAACGACTGTCGTTCTTCTTTTGTTGTTTTGGGAAATTATTGCATGGAGGAACATTTTGCTCGTCCTCACCGGGCTGGGTATGTTGGTTGAAGTGTTTTTCATTCCTCAAAGGAACATTTTGTTTTGGGAAATGTTTGCATGGAGGAACATTTTGCTCGTCCTCACCGGGTTGGGTAAGCTGGTTGAAGTGTTTTTGTTCCTCCTCAAAGGTACATTTTATTTTTTTACTGACATTTTATTTTTTTTACTGCCATATTGCATTAAAATACTGCTAGGTTTCGCTTTATTTACTGCTGCTTGAATACTGCCAGTTTATCTTTTTTACTGCCAAATAATCCTTTTTTCTACTACCAATTTATTTTTTTTTACTACGTTTTATTCCATGCCATATTTTAATAGCAAGCTGTATTCGTAAAGTCTTCCGTTTAGTGTGTTATTTTAATTGAAAGTATGTTATTTATATGATATAGAAACCATGAATATTTTAAGTTGATGTTTATCAAACTAGGGGAACAGATTTGATATTAGACACCCACGACCGCAGCACTACCTGTGTTACCAAAAATAAACTCTTGAAAAGCGTACAAGTAATTGTTGCCCTTAGGAACTTATTGATATTTACCCTATAAATAGTAGTGATAATTAAAAGAGATTATTAACATGGAACTAATGGCAAAAATAGTAGAAAACTATAAAGCAATACTAATAGAAAAGAACTATATTCCTAATATAAAAGACAAACGATGTTTAGGAAAAGAAGGTATTCACTCAAGAATATTTTTACAACTTTGTCTTGTAATCGCGCATTATTAGTAAACTTTTTGAGAGAGGCTAATTAACTCAAAAAGAAGATATGTGACAATTGTGATTGAAATGATTTTAATAACTCGGAAGAACCTATCAAATGGAGCGATTTGGAATTTTTGGGAAAATGTTAGACGGAAAAAAATGTACACAAAGGAAAAGTATAAGAAACGACTCATGGTTTAGCGGCAGCAAACTAACTAGAGAAGAAGTATATTTATGTTCCTTTGAGGAGGAACCTAAAACACTTCAAATAACTTACCCAACCCGGTGGGGTGGAGCAAAATTTTCCATTGAGGAAGAACAAAAACACTTCAAATAACTTACCCAACCAGGTGGAGTCAAGCAAAATGTTCCTTCATGTTGTAATTTCCCAAAAAAAAACAAAAGAAAATCGGAAATCGTATCGGGTAATTCGATAGGTAAGCCAATGAATATATTGTTCTTTGGATAATTTGTACTTTTCTTTCTATTTTAAAGAGGCTGCCGCCCCCTTAAACCCCTGCCTGGGTAATTCATTTTTTACAACACAGGTGGTGCTGCGGTCGTGGGTGTCTTATATCAAACCTAAGCCCAAACTAGGTGATGCGCACCAAAGTGGTGAACTGAGAATTATCCATCATAAATAGCTGCTTCAAGTTGGTTATTGTTTATTATATAAAAACAACAAAAATGTTGATAGTATTTTCAGTTGTCTGGAAAATTATGTAAGTAACTTTAACAAACGTTAATAATCATTGAAGCTTAACAATAACGGTATAATTGACACGTATTTTGCAATATTTATTAAATTTTGACAATGAGTCATGGATTTGATTTTTTAGGTTGAGATTTTGAATCAACGCTTAACTAAAGTCTACATCTTGAACTATTTTAATTTTATACTTGACTCATGCCCCTACGCCATTTTTAACGGGAAACCACATCAGTAAATAAAAAATAACGGTACGGCACACGGAATTTGTTGTTTAGAACCACTGGTTTAAATCGGCGTTCTTTGAACGTTTTGTCTAAATACCTAGTGGCAGAAAGATTCTGAGCCTTGCATTTTCCTTAAACCATGATTTAACACGTCTTCTTAGTTATTGCTTATATAATACTAGCGTAATTACCCGTCAAATATGACGGTATTATGATAAAAGTATTCCAAATATATATTTGATTTCGATATGAAAAATCAATAAGATATGCTAAATCATGAGCCCCTTGTCAAAAATGAAGTAATAATAATAAATAAATAATAATATTCCCTCCCTCCCTCTCGCCGACCCTCTCTCCCTCCCTTCCTCTCTCTTTCCTTCTTTCTCTTTCCTTCTCTCTCTCTGCCTCTTTTCTCCCACCTCCTCTCTCACTCCCTCCTGTCCTTTCTCTTTCCTTCTCTCTCTGCCTCTCTCTTCTCCCACCTCCTCTCTCATTCCCTCCTGTCCCAATCATAGCTCTCCCTCTTGTTCTCCATCCCCCTCTTTATCTCTTTCCTCCTGTCCTTTTCTAATTCTATACCTCCCTTACTCTCTATGTAACTTCCATTCTATATCCCTTTCTTCCTATCTCCCTCCCCACATCCCCTCTCTCTTACCTCTCTTACTCTACATCTATATAGTCGTTTATATAAGCAAAATAATCCAAACTAAATCCCAGTCCCATTAGGATTACGTAATTTCGCGAAAAATCCTAAGATAATTTAAGGCAATCTATGCACTCGTATATATTACACGTATGCGGGTTGAGACAACAATTGATTCTCGAAGTTTAACAATGATGTGGTCGGCAAGACAACATCCCGTTTAAAACCGATATTTTCCACAAAATATGTTATTTGAATGTTTAATATGAGAAATTTCGAAAGATAGGTGGAAAAAGATGAATAGAATAAGAAACTTCATTAATTTTCCTAAAACATAGGTCAAATTCGAAGACCGTACGTCAATTCCTTCTAATTTTAATTTCCAGAAGAATAAAAGCCTCCACTTGAAAAAGTCGATTTTTACGTGTTATCTTACGGGAAACGGAAATGGAGTCGAACCCTGGTCTTTTATCGTATTTTATTTCATTCTATTTTTGTATCTGAATCAAACATTCTTGCGAAATTTCAACCTTGCACCTAATCGGGAAGTATGTTAAAAACGCGTTAAAAGTGCCATTGTAGACTTCAGCGTCTTACACAGACAGACAGAACTGGAAAACTATATGTAAGATTCTTCCATTGAAGCCCTCCTAAAACGACGGAAATAGCATTAACGCCGCGTGATATATTATTGAGTTTATCAGATCTGCAATAAATGGTCTATGGAGATCCTGTAGCCGTAAAACAGTTGAGCAACGTAGATGCGCATTTCATCTACGAAGTAGCCGTTCTCAGTGATAATTCATAGATTTTTTATTCCATCAAGAATTTTTCAGCAGATGTCACCCTCTATCAGTGGTCCCAAACCCTAATTGTTTAATTAATGTCATAATGATTTCATTTTAACAAAAAACTTAATGTCATATGATTCCTATTACAAAATTTTATGATATTCTTTTGTATATCTATGTCACCCAATGATCGTCCGCCAACTAAGCCTTCCACCTTCTTAACTGGCTGGCCACGTTCAGCCCGCAAGCCGAGTGTTTGAGCTCCCTCGCCAAGATCTTCTGTTGTATACAAATCTTATGATACATCGTGAAGGCCCTGGCATAGAAATTAATCGCTTGAGACCAAACGACAAAATTCCGTCCCAGACCATGACGTGTAGATAGATATCGGCGGCGATAATGCTATAATACCGCTCTTAGATAAGTGCTGTCTGAGGCGGTCGCCGCAGAAACGCCCCATATATTATTGCCAAAATTAATTTATTGACAAATAAGGATTTCAACCGCCAACATGAGAAATAAAATCAATCCTCCCCCCTTTGGGGCATATCCAAAAATCTGAAAGAATACCATTCAATGACCTTAAATTCTATTCAGTACACCGATTATTTGGCTATACTACTAGTACCGTAGCCCGCGGGCACTCTGGTCTTCTTTACAAAGGGGACACCGGCGGGAACGCTTCCACCCTGGTGTACCTTTGATTCAATTATCGAACTCATGGCCGACTCCCACTTGGTCGCCATTCGCATTGTAATCTTTCCGCTGGATGTTTACAAGGGAATGAGGGTTTCGGGGTCGTTTGCTTTGCGATTTTTCACTCTTGCCAAATTCCTCCCGTTCCACGAAGCGCCGCACTCCCCCGCGCATCCTCCATCGGACGCCGAAGGCTGCCAAAAGGTCATTTCCGCACCTCGCGACGGCCAACGATACCGCCACAGTCCCGTTCTGAGACATTGAAGAATGGAGCCAATGGCAAAGAAAGCACTGGCACGTTCCATCCGTCAAGAAGTGTCAAGACTGCTTGGCAAAACAACACTGGGCCGCATTTTAAAGGCATTTCATTGAATCATATCTTGAAGAGGTGTGAGCGGCGGCTTATTTTCATGAATGTTACTTTGACATTTAAGGGTGCATTAATTAAAAGCAAAAAAAGCAATTCAAAAGAGGCCTAAATATTTTTCTGCTGATGACACCTTTAAGCAGTGCCGTAACCAGGGTATGGCGAGAGTGGCGTTTGCCATAGGCGCTGCTTGCAAAAGGAACCAAACGTTCCCACAAAAATGCCAAAAATTTATTGTCCCATAAATAAATATTAATTTAATACTCAAATATTTAAGTTATTGTTAATAAAAACGCTAATATTCTTTATGGAAATATAGCAAAAATCGTATTCTACGTAAACAAGGTGTTTCTTTAAAATTTTGCCATAGGCGCCATATCTTTCAGTTACGTCTCTACCTTTTAAGCACTTAAAAAACAAATCTTGTACTCCCTAGTAGGTATATTTGAAAATGACAATGAAATTTTAAAATACTATTATTAAAATGCATACATAATATATGTTGATAAATGTAAATAGTTATAAAATAATATGATGGAATAATTTTCAGTATACTTTTCAAAACAGCCAAAACTACCATTTTGGCGGTATCGAAAAACCACGCGATCTCTCAATGGTTAGATTCACTCTCAAACACGCTCCTTTGAAGAGATACGTGCAAAAAATGTCGAAAAAATTTATATTCAAACATTCCTTTTTGCTGGTAAAAATATGTCGAGAACGTTTTATAACGTCATTCGTAGCTGTAACTTCTCGACCTTTGATTCTGAAGTCATGCATGAAAGTTAAAGTGGAGAGAAAATTTGTTTTATTTGATATTTTCGTGTATCCCTTTGAAAACCCCTTGTGTGTCCTCAGAAGCACGCGTACCACAGATTGAAAGCAACAAAAATATTCAAGCCCCTTGAATTTCTTATCGTTCAAGGAATAAGAATTCCATTTTTTATTTATTCGCCGCGCTCATCGAGAAAAAATAAACCGTTTTAAAATACCTATATTATGCAACATTAACACACAAAACTGCAACTGTATGTATAAACATTATCCTTGAATACGTTGAAAATAAAACTTCATTTCCTTGGACAATTGCCTCTTCTTATACATAAAAGTAAAATTCAGCTAGTTAAACTAGAAAAACTACAAAGCATTTTTGAACAGGTTCAGGATAGCAGTGTAAAAGTGTGTACATTATGGAAAAACCTTACTCAGGATTAATAACAACGTTGTTAATAGTTACATCAGACAATACAAAGCTCATTCAAACATAACATCCAACGAGTTTTATAAAAATATATAGTCATGAGTCTGGGAAGAGAGAGCACGATTAAAGTCGTGTTAGAAGGAAAACTGGAAGGAAAAAGAAAGGAAGGAAAAGGAATCAGCTGATAGGGGACTTGAAAGGGAAAGAGCCTTATCATGACACGAAGAAGATTGCGAAAAGTAGGAATATGTGAAGAACAAGGTTTTAACCAAGAATAATCACGGACCTTTCTACAGACAGATGATGATGATAGCCATAAATACAAGGAATAAATGCATCTTTTGCTTTAATTCCAGGCTTCAGTCGATTGAGATTACTGCCATGAAAACAACATGTGTTGTTATAAGTAATGCCCCTCCAAATGCACCACGCGAGTGTTAAAAAAAGGGCGCGATAGAGTTTTGTGTCGATAGGGTCTCTTGCATTCGAATGGTTTCGCCCGAGAGAAATTGGAGTGGGTTGGGGAGGTAGATAGATGGGTTTAAGGGAGGAGCAGAACGAGGGGCGGAAGCGTAAGCCCAGAAACCCATATCTCAGACCAGCCTAGCCGGACGTCCTACTGTTGCGGGTGGAACGCTAAGATTTTTTATCTTGTCTCTCGAGGAAGACAATAGTCCGGAAAAACGACACCGAAAGCAATAGGAGTAGGAATTTATTCACTAACACATTTATTTTAATTTTCCACTCATTAGACTTTAGTTATTAATTACTTTTTCGCGCGTCTTTGATCACTCATTTAATTACATATAAAATTTGAAGTGAAAAAAGGTTCATGGGCTCTTTTATATGGATCAGAATTTTAGGAATGGTTTACACGGTGGCTAAATGTCATGTACAGCGTGATAGACAATAGATATAGGTTTCTGTATTTCAATAAAAACGATTAATAGGAAAACTCCTCAAAAGTAAAAAGCAAATCATAAAATAATTCCCTCTACATCTACTTATTCGACAATAGGATCAGGTCACCTACAATTACCGAATCGTAGCAATTACGGTTATCTTGCTCATCTATTGCCTACAACAAGCCATATACCACTCCTTTCAAAGATTCCAAAATCTTCCACATTCCCTTCTATTAACGATGTTTCACCAATGCAAGGCTCAACTCGCATTTAAAGATGCATGTGAATGAAAATACCCAAATGAAAGCAATCATCTTTTCACGGCAGTTTTGATATATTTGTGGCAGCTTTATCTTACAAGTGAACTGTTCTACGAATTCCAACATTTCCAAAGCTTCCATTTGAAATTTATGATATAACTCCAATCTCTTTTCATAATAGACCTTTAACTTTGTAGAGGTATGCACCTCGAGTCAGTTTTAAAATTTTTGGATTGTCGAAGCAGGAAATTCATCCCTTCTGTAGAGTTGCTTATGGCCTCAGCACTGGCTATTCATCTGCTATATTCCATTAAAAGTATCTGTTAACATAAGAAAAATGTATAGTTTGTAAATAAAAAATAAATTTGAAAACAAAGCTAAGGGTTATAGTCAGAATAAATGGCATCAGAGAGAGAAAGGAAGTCACAATGTTGGATTCTCATCTGTCAGTTTTTGTAAAAGTTAGTAAATTCTACTTTTTTATTGTGAATTTAAATTTCATCATAGTACAGTATAACCACGATTAGGCGATTTATATGGGGGAAGAGTGAGGGAAAGGTCGGATATTTGAGGGAAAAAGCACACAGTCATACAAAGTTACGAAAAGTTGGAGAAAAAGATTGGAAATACTCTTACTATAAACGATAAAGAAAATGGAAACAAAATCATGTTAATTAAGTATAATTATAAACAGTTTAGTAAATTGCTGTACTTAGAAGTGAGTCAGAGTCGCTTTCCATGATTTGTAGTGATGGTTCTTGAGTGATATGGCTTATGTCATACAGATTGCCAAAATTTTGTCCAAAACCAGAAGTGGGGGATGAAGTTTTAGCTTTTGATGTCGATGGTAGAGGATTATAAAGGTCAAGAGGCACTTTTCTGGATGGAGGAGGAGGCTTAAAGAAGCTATGATAACTGGGTTGGTTTTTGCCTATGCCTACAAATAATTAACTCTCTAAATGTTCTAAAAAGTTCATAGTATATTTCAAATGCAGGATCAGAGTTTTGCTCAATAAAATGGATAACTTCATCCATGTGGTTCCTGGTGACTGAAAGTTTTTGTGGCTTTACTTTTTCCTGCTCATCGTCTTTGTCACAAATTTTGTTCCTCTTCTGCAGTACAAATATTATGCACTATTTCTTCTTCCATGAAGATTTGGTAGTCAGGACCTCTCTCATTAGCATCCAACCACTCTGCTACATCATTAACTATGGCTCATACTGTTCAAAATCAAACACAGGGTCTGCATTTCATAAGTTTATTCCAGCCATTTGCAATGTTTAGGGCTTTCACTTTGTCCCATGCATTTGCCCTGTGGAACATTGCAGAATTAATGTTGCAATACTGACTCTTGGTTACCACTATTATACCTTGATCCATGGGTTGGATTAGGGTGATGGTGTTGGGAGGCAATGCAAGGCACTTGTTTTTTCCATCTCTACTACAAAGATAATATGGATTTTTGTCCAAAATCAGTATGGCCTTCAGGTCATCAAGGGCTATCTTCAACACCTTAACCTGAAATCTTCTAACTTCAGGATCGAAGTGATAGAGAAACCAGTCCGTACTGATATCTTGCATAAACCGGGCATTTGAAGAGTGACAATAATGCACAGGAAGATTTTCATAGTCATTAAGAAATAGACTAGAAGTAGACTGATGCCTTGTGGGATGTTGGGAGCATATCTGCCCAAATTCAAGAAACGATAGACTTTTGGTCAGTTAAACTGATAGTCAGATAATTGAAGGCTGATTAATCAAGGTTATACTGTATTTTTCAGTGATCCTTCCTTAATTTCTTCCATCCATTTCCTTCTCTGTTCACTTTCCTTCCGCTAAAATGACATGAACAGCTGCTTAAAGCTAGTCACATATATGGGTTGGTTAAGCCATTGACCATACAATATGGCATGACTTGCTCAGCTTGAGAAAATTCAATTCTTCAAAATGTGAGCTCTTTTGGAATGATGAGAGTAATGATGAGTGTAAATTAAAGTAAATTTGGAATTCCTGTGATAATTAAATTCACTAAACATTGTATTTCGGCTTACTCTAGCATTACTCTGCATTGCTTACATCATACAAAGTTTGCTACTATACCACCAAACCTGAGTAAATTCAGTTCCAGTTTTAACCAATTAGGATTTGATTAACATGTGATAGTAATTGTTGTAACTGAATAAAAATATACTATTGCTCTCTTAAAATATTTTTTGCATTATTTCATAATTGAACAATGTGATAAATAATTATAAAACAGATTTTCTGAATTTAAGTGGAATAAACCTGGCTGGAAAATGTATCCAGAGCATCTAAAAGTTTTGGAATGAAAGGATTAATTTGAGAATTAGGAAATGATGAACAAAGATAATGGCATTATTTTTTAAATAGATAAAAATAATAATGAAAATTTAAATTTAGTTAAAATGAACACCTTCTGACCTCAAAAATTCATCTGAATATAATTCAAATAATTTATTTCAGGAAAGAAAGGATTTGGGCTTAATATCTGAGAAATCTAGAACAATTTTTTATGATGCAAAAATTAGACCAATGTCAGAAATTCAAATTCATTTGTTTATTGCATGAACCGATAAGAGGAAATGTCAGGCCATGTAATGACTTTAACATTGACTAACAAACCATAGTATCGATAATTGCAGACTCTTTACAAAACTGCCTACCATAAGGGTAGTATCAGCCTGGTCACTTTTACCGAGGCCATCTCACAGACAGTTAAGTATGCCAATTGGTTAATTAGCTCATGACCAACTTTTTCCCTTCCTCTTCCCAGGACCGGACCTAGGTGTGTGCAACGAGTGCTCAGGCGGATGCTTCTGAGGGGGGGCCTTCTGGTCGCTATTAGATATATTCCACTTATATACATATTTAAATTTCCGTTTTAAAGCTAAATAATATTAAAACAACTGCATCAGTCATACATGGGATAATGCATAAACTGAATAAGCACAAATAGGGATATCTGTATTTGGTTGGTTCAATTTTTCTTTCTCACCCTCAGTGTTGAACCCATTGTAGATCGGAAGGGGATTTTTCACCCAGTGGAATAAAATTCTTCCCCCAGGAAAAATTATTAAAATTTTATTTATTTATTATTATGAAATCTAATATTGGATATACGGAACTGAAGATTGTGTGTGTAAAGCTATGTTGCATTCCGGTGTCTACTGCTAGTGCTGAATGCTCATTCAGTACAATGAATAGATTTATGACAAAGTTAAGAAATTGAATGGGTAAGGAAACTCTTCAGGACTACATGAAAATTGCCATCGAGGGACTCAATGAGTTGCCAGTTACATTAATAGATGAAGTTATTGACACATACATTAAGAAAAAACTAAAGCGACACGTTAATTTAAAGCATTTACTTATACAATCATATATTCAATTCTGTGATTTATACTATATCATATACATATGAATGATTAATTTGCTTATTAAAAAACTATTTATTTTATTCAAACTAATGTTTATTTTAAAATACCCCCCAAGTTTTCATTTTCCCTCCCGGTCAACAATGCCTGGATTCAACACCGCTCACACCCCTATAAAACCTTAAGACTAGCCCTTCCTCTCCCTGTTAATTTAATTTCTACCTCCTTCTTAATGTTTCTTTTCCTTCCTCCAAACCTCTCTGACCCAATTCAACTTAAAGCTCCCCTAGTTGATTTATAGAAAAAATCACAAAAATGACAGTACAGTAAAAGCTTTGTTATCCAGCACATAAACATCTGGAAAGCTTTAATAACAGGCAAATTTCCAAACCTGAAGTTTTTGGAGTTTGCCGCTTGGCAGCGTTTGAAATGCAAAGAGTCACTATTGTGATTTGGTCATTCCAGTTGGCTTGTGCGAGTTTAATACTTACCTGCTTTTTATCTGTTCAAATGTTACCCATCCAATCAAAATGCCTTTGAATAAAGTATCGATAAGTTCAGGATAAAAAAGGAAGAGAGTTGCGTTGACACAACCAAAACATAGACATTATTAGGCGTTTGGAAAAGGTGAAAATCGGAAAGTGTTGATGGACAGAGTTGGGGAGTGTGACTTTTTTCTGTCACAGTGACAAATTGTTTCAGTGACAAACAAATAAATACCTGACTCATACCCAGGGCCAGTCAAGTACTTTCGAGGGCCTGGATGCAAGCAAGCTTTTGGGGTCCGCCTATGTAAAAAAAACCTGCCGTTTTGTACACATCAATGTACTTATAATTATAAAGTAACTATAATGATAATTAATTTAATAAAAAAGTAAAAAGTTGTTTAAAGATGTAAAAATATTATTTTTACTCAACATTTGGGAGCCCCTAAAAATCAGGGGCCCGGATGCCTTGCATCCACTGCACCCTCCACTTGGCCGGCCCTGCTCGTACCTGTTACTTGAGTCACCAGCGGCTTTTTCATTGCATTGATCTTGAGCTGGTGACAGTGGTAACACCATCAAACCAAGTATCGACCAATGAGGGGTAGCATTGTAAATATCTTTGAATTTGTTTCTCTCTCTCATTATATTGTTCTCAAGAAATGCTGAACCAAGCACTAGCACAGACCTGAAGACCCTTTCTCTTCCCTTTCCATATAGCTCTCAAATGTTGATGCAAAGAAAAAAATATTCATCTCAAGAGTAAGAGATGTCACAGAGCAGATGAACAGTACCTACATCCCCTTCCACTACACAGTTCGTCTTGGCATTGAATCAAGATTTTTAGAAGCCACAATTTGCAAGCTCCCCCTTAAAGCTTCTCCTTCCCATTCATTCCATTCCCCTCTCATGCATCTCCACCTGCCACCTTAGAGCACACGAGCTATAAAAGCCCAGGTAGGTTCAAACAACGATACGATGATACGATACTGGTTGGCGGGGAACTGCCTGAGCACAGCACAGCGGTGGTATATGTATAGTGTATATGTTGGTTTCAATATGATTTACATTATTACATATCCAAAATTTCAGTTTTATTATTGTTATCAGCTGGTGAATCATAGGTAGGTAGGCAGCTCAGATAGCTGGAAAATTTGATTATCCATCATCCCCAAATCCCCATCCGTGCCAGATAAGAAAGCTTTTTCAGTATGATACCACAAAACACAAGGTGGGATTAAGGGCCTCGAGGGCCTTAGTGCATAATTTTTCACAAGTCTCTCTCTCCACCCCACACACAGTATCTGGAACCTCTGTGGGGCCCTGGCGCAACTGCACCTAGTTTAATTCAGCATTGGGGAGGAAGGGTAATTGGTCTCTTGGTGATTAGCGGCAGCCGCTACAATAGGAGGGGAATGGTACAAATATTTGTTTAAAACCATTACATTATTACAGGACTGTAGCCAGGATTTCAATTCGGAGGGAGTTATGTTTGATAGATTTTTAGAACTTTTCTTCGTGAACTTGAATATGTTTATATATATGTTATACATTTACTTTGGCAATACATATCATCTACTGATGATGAGAGCTTCACTCTTGAAATGTATACATTTAGATTTAGAGTCCTCTCCTAATATAATGTTTTTTTAGAGATGTGAGATTGACTTTGTGTATGTCTGAATTTGGTCCTTGTCGTAGTCGTGAGATGCATAAACCACCAGACGTGTTTGAGATATCAAGTTCCTGACATGAAAAATATTTTCCATAAACTTGATATTTTAATTGTTTCTTCTAAAATTTTTTTTAGATTTGTATGGTTTAGGAGTTTGTTGTAAATTCTTTGGCACTACAAATCAAATAAAAAATCACAAATTAAATACAGGAAACACAAAAATTAAAAATCTGTACTTTTTATAGAACGAATGAGCTTTCAGGGGAGGGTGGTTTAACCCCTCGCCCTGTCTATGGCCCTGCATTATTAATTCAGTTACATTTTTAAATTTCTATTTGCCCCAATGCATTGAGCACAAATCCTTTTTCTGAAAAGTGGCAAATTTCCAATTTAAAATTACTATGTTGGGAATTAATTATGTTTGGCAAAGTGGGAGTTAGAAGTAACATTATTTCCGAAAGCCTTTAAGTGTTCTTTAAGTCTGATTTTAAATTTTCTTTTGGTCTGACCAACATAGACACTGTTGCAGTCATCACAATAAAATTAATAAACCACTTCTGTCCAAATTTTCCACTGTCTTTACAGTTAACAAATAAATTCTTAAGTTTGAAAGGGGATTTAAAGACAATTTTATGATGATTTTTAGGGAAACTGTTGGCATGTAGCTAGGACTTCCAAGGAAACTCAAACTGCACCATTTTCACCTGTCACCATCACTGGTAGAAGATGAGGTAAAGGGCTGTTTTTCTTCATTTCTTGTTAATTAGTTTGTTCACTAAACACACTTGATAGCCCTTGGCAAGTACGATCTGCTTTATATTATTAACTCCTTCAATAAAATTTTTATCAAATAGACTACAAAATTTTTGTGGTATAGTACTATACGTCAATTTTGGTGATTTTTTTAGATGGAATATCACCAATTAAAGGCTATTACAGCAATTTTTTTTATTTATATAAAAATATACCTCATCATTGATTAATTAAAAACTTATAAACTTCAAGACAGATTTTTTAAAATTAAATTACAACCTTTATGTATGATTTCACAGAAATAAATAAAACTAATGACCCCATGATAATTATTCTTTCTTTCATATTTTCAAGACTTATATTTAACATAAGATGGATACACAAAACATCCTAAAATTGATTTACCATTAAATATGAACAGAAATATAATTTAATTGGCTTGCAAAAATTATTAAATTTATGATATTGTCAAAATATGCATATTTATAAACTAAAAATATTGACTAAATTCATCAAGTTATAATTCATGAATTACAAATAAACTTACTTAAAGTGCCTGAGAAGCACAACTGCATATCCGATTCTTTAAATTTTCCTTCATAGTTGAACTGTTTGCTAAACCAGTTTTTTCCTAGATTACATTGCTTACAGAAGAAATGTAATTGGCTAATAACAATAATGTGATATTCAACTATGTAATATACCCAACTGCCAAATGTGTTTTAATTTGTTCAACAATGCAACTTCCCAGCACAACTTACCAAACATTTAATATAAGCAGTATGTGCATAATAAATTTTCCTTATTATTCTCAAAATGATTTCAAACTTGTATCTCATTAATAAAATTATTAAAAACTAGCATAATTGGCCATCAAATATGACGGGATTATGATAAAAGTATTCCAAATAAATTTGATTTCGATATGAAAAATCAGTAAGATATGCTAAATCATGAGCCCCTTCCCCCTCTCTCGCCGTCTCTCTCTCCCTCCCTTCCTCTCTCTCTCTTTCCTTCTTTCTCTTTCCTTCTCTCTCTGCCTCTCTTTTCTCCCACCTCCTCTCTCTCAGTCCCTCCTGTCCCAATCATAGCTCTCCCTCTTTATCTCTTTCCTCCCATCCTCTTCTAATTGTATACCTCCCTTACTCTCTATGTACCTTCCATTCTATATCCCTTCCCTCTGATCTCCCTCCCCACATCCCTCTCTCTCTTATTCTATATAGTCAGTTAGATAAGCAAAAGAATCCAAACTAAATACCAGTCCCATTAGGATTACATAATTTCGCAAAAAATCCTACGATAATTTAAGGCAATCTATGCACTCGTATATATTACATGTATGTGGGTAGTGACAACAATTGATTCTCTAAGTTTAACAATGATGTGGTTGGCAAGGTAAAATCCTGTTTAAAAGTCAATATTTTTCCAAAGTATGTTATTTAAATGTTTAATATGAGAGATTTTGAAAGGTAGGAGGAAAAAGATGAATATAATAAGCTTCATTAATTTTTCCAAAACATAGTTTAAATTCAAAGATCATACGTCAATTCTTTGTAATTTGAATTTCCAGAAGAATAAAAGCCTCCACTTGAAAAAGTCGATTTTTACGTGTCACCTTACAGGAAATGGAAATGGAGTCGAAAATTATTCAAAAAGCAATTAAAATTGTACAACACAATATGACAATTATTCAGCCACCTGTGCTCACTGGACACATTTATACATACGAGCAATGTGTCTATATATATAAAATATATATGTTGTCAGCATCAATTGTCTTGAATGGGGAGACAGTACCAGCTTCTTCTCATGGAGCCTTTACTGCCTTCATCAAGCTTTTTCGTTCAATGTAGATATCAAAGGAGATGCCGGATGCCACTGCCTTTCCCAATGCATGCTGTCCTTTTTTTCTGATCGAAGAGTTCCAAAGCAATGAGCTTGGACAAGTAAGTGTTGAGATTTACAATTAAATCAGGCATTTGAATTAACTTTAGGGTGTCATCTCTTCCAGGAATTATTCCAGAAAGAGAAACTGGTATAATAAGGATATTGCTGAAGACAAAATGCTTGATTGATCAGATATAGTACAAAATGACTCTGGACACCTGTCACAAAAATCCTAATGGTTCAATTGTATGTCCAAAACCTTCAAACAATGCGTTAATATGAAGGGAAGGCATTTCCAATGGTGACATTAGATCATGAAGTTGCTGTTCTCTTCATGTCTACGCAAAAATGATATTAGTTTTCATTTGAATGAGAGTGAGAAACTGACTGCAAATAACTGCTGTCAACCTTAATTTTAAACATGCATAAGCCCTATCAAAAATCTATAATAATAAAAGAGGCTGTGTGTGTGTCCGTGGGAGCCATAACTCATCAGAAAATAAACGTAGGAGCTTCAAAATTTGGCAGCAGCTTCAGGTTGACCATGAGAGTTGCAGTGCCAAAAATAATTCAAATCGGCCCATGGGTTTTTTTAAGATATCACAGCAACCAATTGCCTGATTTTGATGAATTCTCCAGTAATATCAATGTTTTGATGAGACATTTTCGAGCCTAAAATTGATAAAATCGATCTACGGGGTCAAGGATCATAATTTAAGGGCCGATCCAAATTTCACGATTTCGAGGGGTCCCCATGGAATGGTCGGTCCAAATTTCGGCGATGTCCGTCTGCCCATATGCATATATCAGGGAAGAACTGGCTGAATCGATTTCAACCAAAATGACATATTTGGAGTGGATAGACCAAGCAGGGGTGCCACAATTGCGAAATAAACTTTTCAGTAGTTATGCTTTTGGAAGGAATTGGCCACACTGATTTCAACCAAGTTTGGTACATGGAATCTTCACATAAATTCATGACAAAATGACATATTTCGACCCAATTAACTAAGATTAAAGGTAGAATAATATTTAATTTACAAGTATTTTTAGAGAGCTGTCCGGATGGATTTTAGCCCATTATGGTACATATAATCTTCATATCATTATATATCGACGTTTCTTACAGAGGAGGAGGATATAGGAGGATACTAATGTTTAGGCACTTCCAGATGAGCTGGGGATTCGAAATTTTTTTCTTAGGTGGAATTTTGTGCAAAACCGACTAGAAAAAACGAAAATCTTGAAAAAGTGCAACAATGCGGCCGCTAAAAATTCGCAATTGTTTAAACAAATTTTCAAGGATTATGTATTTCCAAATGTGCTACGGAGATGAAATTATTTCTAGATGTAGGATTTGTAAAATAATGAAATAGGGATTATAGAAATTTTGATATATTAATTTGTTTGGCAGTTAAAAATTCTTAAAATTTAAACAAATAGGTAAATGTTTAGACACTACGCGGCGAGTTAGGGAGCTGAAATTTTTAAATTATTTAGAATTTTGTCTAAATAAACGAATAAACATTTCAATGTATCCATGAATTTGTTATTGCGGCCGTTAAAAATTATTTAAATTTAAACATTTAGAAAAATGTAATTTCACTTCTAATTGTGCTATAAATTTCAAATTTGGCAGAAATGTGTTACATTATTAACCCAATGTGAGAAAAGTATAATATTCCTAAAATTGTAAAAATTAGTGATTGTTTAACTCCATTATTGTTCTATAATGAAAAAATGAAAACTGATCCTGAGGAGAAATCTTTAGAATTAAAGAAATATTCCTCATGATGAAATATCTCTTTGAAAAATAATGTTTTTTTCAAGGTGAGATGAAATGCTTTCAGTATGCAAGCACCTTCTACTAGTAAATAAATAACCCAAATACATAGTATATTTCAACCAGGTCGACTAAACAGGGCTACCACAATATCAAGGTTAGAATTTTTCTGTAACTATGAATTTCAATAAGAAATTTCATATACTTAACAAACAAGCTTTTTTCTGACATATGCTAAGAGTTGTTTTATATATTCATGATATTAGAATCTATGAATGGGTCAACATGTTTACTTCAAGGTGCTGTAGCATAAAAATTAGGCATAACCAAAGTGAACATGCAATTTTGTAAAAATTGGAAGAAAAACTGATTTGCATCATTTAGACGAAAAAAGTAATTCATTAGGCCAAGGAACTAGGACTAGATTACTAGAACTGGTTTCAATATTCTTTCTGTAAATAGGAAGTTCAATTGAGTTGTTGACTCATTGACTGAATAGCATCCACATTTAATAATGGCAATGGATGCAGTTCAACCCGCTTTCTCTGATACTTTTCTGCCATTGTACAAACTAGCCCATTTTCAGAGAGATATTATACTAGCTCTCCTTTTGTATTCTGTTCAATCAAAGAATACTGAAAAGCATCCCCATTTTTTCATATGCTGAAAAATAAATAATTTGGGCATATTTGTTGTAACAAAGCATATAATTTTGAACCATAGAAAAAATATACCATTTATATTCGAGGTGAGAATCAAAAACAGGACCGCTTTCTCTTGTTAATTTATACATTTTTTATGAACAGTTTGAGAGATATCCACTTATCAAATATCCTTTGAATACGAGATTACTCCTATAATATACAAAGTTAGAAACCAAATTTTTTTGTGCTGAAATACCACTTCTAAGATAATAAAATAATGGTGAACCAATTTAAACAATTTGGTTACAATCAGTTGCATCAATGCCCATCATTTGTTGTGTTGAGATATCTGAATTGTCAAAAAATTAGGGTCACTCCACCTAATTGTTACCTTCATGGGTAAGATTAACTTTTTATCCCTATTGACAATGGTTTTTCTTTTATTCCATTCTTCACAAATATTAGATGCAGCAAATTAATTTAGATGTGCACAAAGTTGAAAAAAGTTGTGTTATTCCTATCTTCACCTTTCAAACTTTTCCTTGTCCAAAATCCCTTCCTTTGAGGCATCCATCTCTTTGCCTTCTTCATTTGTTTTATGTCATTACCCCACCTTTTAAATGCACGTTGCTCGTTTTTGTCAGCCATCACGGGATCGCAGGACAGCCCTAACACAAGGTCAGAAAAGCACGTGTGAAACTGGTTCAGACAAAAACAGCACGGCGCCACTTGGCAGACTGACTCATTAGGCCTGCGGGCAGTGACTCCTAGCGTTGCACCTGCCTACCTCTATAGGTTGCCGAGTAATCGGTACAGTCCGGGAGCTTTTCGATAGCACCTCGTATTTGACTAGTTCTACAAAATGTACTTCAAAGACTTTTTAGGCTGGTTTCCTAATGAAACATAGCCTTATGAAATGATCCTGTGTATGTGTGTCCCCTACTAACAACTTTTGCATCAATGGACAAATTTTCATGAAACTTGGTACGAGGCTCATGCTGCCAGGGCCCACCTCCGGGATATATTTTATTTTAACAAGTTTTGTCTCGAGTTCGATTCCAGGATGGTTTTTTTCCCTATTTATTTTACATAGGAAGTCTCAAATCCACCATGCAGAGATGTTTTCTTTAATATTTTAAAATATCTTAAAATTGTCACATCGTAGCGAGGTTTGTACTTTTCGAAGGGGAAAAGCATGTAGACTCTAATTCTTATCACAGAATTTTTATAATTTATCACTTTCTTGGATTTCTACTAAAACAGCGTTTTTTGCATTTTAAATCTCATTTTATCAGATTGTTGCCATGGAGACGATTATTACCAAACTCGGTTTGAGCATAGACTAGTGAACAAATGGGTTATTCTCCTTTCCACTTGACTACCCTTCAAAAATGGAGTTGATCCATACATATTAGCGTTTAAACAGTAACGTATATTAAATTAATTTATTTAAAAAGTGCAAAATTTAACGTCTGAAAAAGATTTTGACATTGCTTTTAGTATTTTTAACCTGATAATGCTCTATTAATTTGTTTTCCAATTTTTCTCTATCATTGATAAATTATGAATTACAAGTGAGATTTATGGTATGAGAATTCCTTGGAATGACTAACACATACTGAAACATTTCCTGTCAATATAAGTAACCAATTCTGGATGTCAGCTTTGGGAAACCAGCCTGCACTATTCCTGGTTTGGACTTCTTGTTTGTTACAAGTGATATTGTACGAGATATAAAGAAAAGTTCATTTTTTGTCACCAGTAAAGTGGCACTCCTGATTATGCTACATGAACCATTTATATCGTTTTCTTATTTCCTTTGCCCTTATGTCCTAAATACCAAATTTGAAGAACATTCATTTCATTTCGTAGATGAAACATGCGGACAGACACAGAGCCAGATACAACAGGACCATAAGGAGTTTTTTTTTACTTTTTGTAAAGAACGCCTAAAAACTAATCCCCTCTGGGCTAGTTCTCCTATTGCAATTCCCAGGGAATAATAAACCACTGTAATGCTCTGTTATACAATCTCTTGTCTTGAAAAAGATAAGTATTCAATCAGGGCCAGATTGAGACATAGGCCAAGTAGGCCATGCCCTAGGGCCCCATGCAAGGTGGGTGTGGGGCTTGCCTAGCATGAAAGGGTAGCAGGATCCCTAGGACCTCCAGAGAGATAATGTGTTTGCCGCTCCCTGTTTTATTGGTTCTAATTATTAGTCACTGCTGTTAGAGGTAACTAAGAAAGAGCAATATTTTCAAATGCATGTAGTTTCGCGAAAAAGGAAGAAAACCCCCTTTAAATGTGGTATGGTTGGAAAACAAGGACTTCCATGAGAGTGCATTGGGTGTACATTTTTTTCTCAAGTCCATTGCTTCGATTCCAGACAAGTTCCATTTTTACTTTCTCCATATACAAAGTATAGAGAAAGTATTGCTTTCATGAAAAAAATTGAATTCGAGATTTCAACATGTTTTAAGGTCCCCTGAACATGTTTTGACTATTTTCTCGATGTCTGTGGATGTGTCTGTCTGTGACCGGAATTTTGTGGTTGCTGTAACTCAAAAACTATTAATCAGATCAATGCGAAATTTTATATTTAAAATCAGTCAACCGATTAATCATGTTTCCGTTTTTTTGAAATATTTTCTTTAATATTTGATAGATGTAAAAAAGTACTGCAATAAAAGTTTAAGGAAATTTAATTTTCTACAACATTATTTTAAAACATTTACCTATATAATTGTTGAAGAGATTTTAAAAACTAAATCTTTTAGCTGCCACAACCACACCATCTACTGCCAACTATTGTAAACACTTGACTCTCCTTTTATTTTCTTAATTGTTGGAACTTCAGGGCTATATCCAATATCAGAAGGATACGGTTTATTTCTCTTCTTTGTAAACTCTTTAAATTTTTCTCGCATTTCCTTAAAACATTTATTATCATTTGTATTTGGAATTTTTAGAAACATTACAGGTATGGAGAAAGTCATGTGATGGCCACATCAGATTTTTCAATTTGATTAACATGTAACATGTTGACCTATAGTCAAACATTTTTAAATGTCTCGAAATGGGTATCATCACAGAATTTTCACTATTTTATCTAGAAAAGAATGCAGAATCTTATTCTTATCATATATTAACTTGCCTAATTCGAATTGTAAGGTTTAAGTAAACTTTTTCAGATTTTTTCACATTTCAAAAGGAGGTTACCAAGCAAGGTTACTGGCATTGTTGTCATCAGTGTTTTCAATGCATTTACACATAGCTTAAACTCAACAAGAAGTCCAAACCAGGACTAATGCTGGCTGGTTTCCCAAAGATGACGTCCCGAATTGATTACTGATTGTATTGACAGGAAATGTTTCAGTATGTGTTCGTCATTCCAAGAAATTCTCATACCATAAATACCCTTTGTAATTCATAGTTTATATCAATGATAGAGAAAAATAGGAAAACAAATTAAGAGCATTATCTGGTTTTAAATACTAAAAACAATGCCAAAATCTTTGTCATTATATTTTGCATGTATTTTTTTAAATAAACAAAATGCTCAAGCTGAGTTCAGTAATAATTGTCTAGGCTTAGGGAAAATTCATTGACCACAATTCATCAAATCACAATTCATCGAAAAAGCAATTCATCAAAACACCATTCATCAAAACACAATTCATCAAAATGTAACTTCACTGAACCACAATTCATCGAATGCATTATTTATTGAAATTTCCAATGCACCTTATGGAGATGGCGGAAAGGGGGAGAGCAGAAGTAATATAAATGGAATGTTGGCAACATGGACGTCTTTTGACTGATTATAATAATTGGAAAAATAATAAGTAATAATAAACCATTACCATTTAAGGAGGCGTGGGTATGGGGAGGGAAGGAAGATAACAAACGAAATACTTGCACCATGGATGTCTTTCCAATGCAAATAACTCGTACATGAATAATAAATAATATAACCAAATTAAGCTCATGGGGGTGGGGAAGGGTGAAGATTAAAATTTCAAAATACTAGCATCAGGGATGTCTTTCAAATGCAAATAACTCTTAGATGAATAATAAACAATAAATAAACAAATCAAGCTCATGGGGGTGGGGGTAGGAGGAAAGGGGGAAGGTTAAACATTTCAAAACAAAATACTGGTAACATGGATGTCTTTCGAATTCAAATAACTCAATCGTCTCCATGTTTGATAAAATGAGATTTAAAATGTAAAAACACTGTTTTAGTAGAAATTTAAGAAAATATGATCAACTATCAAAATTCGGTTATAAGACTTAGAATCTACATTCTTTTCCCCTTTGAATAGTACAAACCTTGCTCCGATATCACAATTTTATGATATTTTAAAGTATTAAGGAAAACATCCCTGCTCGATGGATTTGAGACTTCCTATGTAAAACAAATAGGGAAAAATGCTTCTGGAATCGAACCTGGGATTTCAATCTTCGCAAAATAAAATATAACCCAGAGGTGGGCCCTGGCAGGATGAGCCTCATACAAAGTTTCATGAAAATCGGTCCATCGATGCAAAAGTTGTTAGTCGAGGACACACACATACAGGACCATTTCATAAGGCTATGTTTCCTTTGGAAACCAATCTAAAAACATGTATGAAGAACAATAATTGATTGAAAATGAACATAAAAGCTTAACCTTCTGAGGTTTACCATAGACTTTGAAACATTATGTGATATAAGGAACTGTTACATTTTTGTTATATAAGTTGGGTGATACATATCACAAAATTTTAGTATTATAATTTTCATGCAAATAAAAATATTTACTGTATAGAAGTGGTTATAAAAATTCATTTTTAGACATTCTCTACCAGCGAAGAGGTAGTAGCAGAATGCCTGATTGGCACGTCTCATCCATCCATTGTAACTTTTATCACCAAAACCACTAGATGGATTTTAATTAAGTGGGAGTGACCCTTATTAAAATTTATTGCCCAATTGTGATTTTGAACTGCATCTGTCAATTCGAACTACCACTTTACATAATTACTTTAATAAACTTATACCTACTAGTATCTCGTTAAATGGCATCCGTCAAGCATCAATTAAATATGTATACCATAAATTTCTCTCCCTAGCTCTTATGTGATCTGTAAGGTATAGATTAAAAAATTTATTCGGACAGAGGACTTCATTTACCACAAAGAAATCCAGACACCATATAACTAGGAGTTATAGTTTCTGAGGTAAAAAATACCGAGCAAGACATTGCATGTTTTGTTTACATCAATCACTAAGGCGGTTCTCTCAGCAAACAATTAAAAATCCATTAATTTCTCCCCTTAGCTCTTATAGGATCTTTAAGCATAGATTTAAAAAATTATTCAGATCGAGCACTTCATTTACCACAAAGAAGTCCGCGAGACCACACAATTACGAGTTCAGAGATAAAAATTTGAGAAAATCCTAAGTCAAACATCACATAGTTTGTTTACATCGATCGCTAAGATGGTTCTCTCGGCAGGCGATAATTAAATATCATATTTTTCTCTTCCTACCTATTATATGATCTGCAAGTTATATATTAAAAAATTATTCAGATAGAGGACAATATTTGCCGCAAAACAGTCTGCAAGACCACATAATTATGACTTTAATTTCGGGTATAAAAATTCAAGAATCTTTCGATGCCGTTTTGCATGTATTTCCTATAAAGAACACCTTTGAAATTTCTGTGTATTCCATTTATGGAGTATACTTTTCCATCTTATGTAATCGCTTGTTCCTAAATTTATCAAAAAATCTGTGGAATAATTGTGCAGGTCTCAGCTAGTTTAGTATCTATATTTGGAGGTCCTGATAACTAATATGATACTCCTGTCAGAAATTAATATTTACAGTTATATACGACAATAAATCATTTAATTTAAATGTACTCACAGTCGTCATAATTTGGTTCATTAACAGTGAAAATAACCATACAAAAAACAAGACTGATCTTCAAGTACAAATGACATTGTGTAATATGCTTACTGGATGAAAGAAACCTTTCAATAGCAGTTTGTTTTACCAAGAAGAACACATTTTTTATGTTTTGTATCTATTTTTATAATATTGAAAATAAATGTTATACAAAGTCCTCTTAGCATTACATAAATAAGAAAGTATCTAATTCACCCCCACCCCATCCCACATTTTTTGGTTCACTTGGGCCCTACACTGAACCCTGGCCTAGGGCCCCTGGCTCTGCATTCAGTGACTTAAATTAGGGATCACATTTAAATGTATCACTTTAAAAATACATTTAGAATTAAATAAGAGTATATGCAATAAAATTTATTTGACATTTCCAATTACAAAATAGTAATCATCTGACATGGAAAACTCATCTATTACATAACATTTGAATATCTCACAGCCATAGGTTGATGTGCAATATTTATGCATCAATAGGAACATATTTACATAAGGCATTAAGTATATTTAAAATTTATTCATAATATTAAAAAACTTAAAGCCATTGAATGATATGACTCCCTTAACATAGTAAAGAATGCAAAAATCATTATCACCATTACATCAAAATGGCCACTATTGGTATTAGCCACTCAGGAATATACATTTTTTAAAAAATAGGATCACATCAATATCAATGATCTTTCCCTAAATGTTTATAAAAATATTAGACATGCACAAGTAATTTAACTTTAAAAATATGGCAAGAATAAATAATTTACGATTTGATGTTTATATCTGAAAGAGATTTGCAGGAGAAAAACTGAAGGTATTTGATATGATAAATGTAACTGACTGGGGGCTGATTCTGTTTACCTTTGCACACCTGGTCCAAAATTAAAATTAACCACTATAAAAGCTTTTCTGGATAAATCATCATAATAAAATGAATATATTGAAAAGATTACCTTTAACTATATGACAGCACCTATGAAAAAAATGAGACTTATGCACACATTCATAATCATCTACTGCAAAAATTTTTACGGTGACTCCAATCAACAGAGAGGAGCTGCCTAGCCATGTTGTCTTTAACCCCATTCTTAATGAGCAAAAAAATTGACAAAACAACTCCCTGAAAATTGGTTAAAATGCGTTCACTCCTCAATTCACAATCACTGTTGGAGTTTCTTCCGGCATCTCACCATCTGTCAAGTACCATGGTGATCCATTAGGCGTTATCTCCTCCACTTTTGACCCATCACAGCTCAGGAAGGTGACATCATCTTTATCAGCACTACAATACCCATCATCCAAAAGTAATGTAAGTGCATCCTCAGCATAACAAATATCACGAGATCTACAGGAAAAGCATAACAAAAGATTTTCCATCTTTTCTATGCTGCAAGTAATTCTATTATATGAATATGAATTTCAGGTATTCCAATAAAAATTAGAAAATTTCAGAAGTACCTTTTCTGATTTAAGAGAATGAAGACAACACTAATGAATATTGAAAATTGATTACCTTAAAATTTGATAAGATATAATATGTACTAATTTTTGTCAATTGTACATTTTCAAGGTAATACATTCACTTGTAATGTTGAGAAAATATCGTTGGAAGTGTAAATATTCAAGTGCAAATTTGTGAAATAAATAGTTGTAGCAATAATGAAAATTTTATCAGTTTTAACTTTTCTCTTTAGCATTATATCCATTGCATGACCTCATTTTCCTTTTAGTTTAACTCCACAATTAAACAAATTTTGATTTCTAAATATTATAACTTAAATAAATAAGAGATGCTGCCCATGTTTAGAATTGCTTCCTTACCTACTAGAATCAATATCACATGGCAAAGAGCTGAGTGCTGATGGTGCACACTGTGTCCCCACAATTTCATCATCTCTCTTCCCTGAAAGATTCAGCTCTATTTCTCTTGTACTTAGACCTGTCTGCATGAAAAGATGAAGTGCTCTCTCCCCAAGGTAGACAGGTACGTCAATTAGGCTATTGAAAACAATGAGTTAAAAATCTTATTTTACCAAATTAATTCAAATACTCCATTATGTGCAAATAAATACCACCAATAAATTTCAACCCTGTAAGGGGTGCTGACAAATATTGTTATTGCAAGCATGAGTAATTAAAATAATTTTAATTAGTTTCTACCTATGGTATGGTGAAAAATGGTTTTCAGAACAACTTACTGTATTTACCCGAAGGAAGATGGCCTTGAATTTAAGACGACCCCTAAAAAATTAGGTTCACTAACAAAAAAACTTTTAAATATATGTATAACAAGCTAACATTAAGAGAATGAATAAAAAAAAGTAAATTTACTACTTACATCTCCCTCTTCTCTGTTTTCCTCCCTTATTCTTGCTGTCCTGTTCATTCATCACAACTTATTCAAATTCGAACAAGTCGTCTTCCATACCGTCCATGGAATTTGATATGCAGCATTTCTTGAACCCGCTTGAGATACTGTTGGGATCTATTTTTTCCATGCTGCAATGATCCAATTGCAGAGAAGTGGTATACTGGGGTTCTTAATTTTCCCTGGAGGAGTTAATGCATGGTCGTCCCCTGCTAAAAGTCATTCTGAATAAAATGACTATGTAATCCTTAAAGGGCTTCATCACTACAACATCCAGCACTTGAATTTGTGATGTCATACCTCCTGGTATAACTACAAGATCAGTATTCATACCATGAAGGGTATTTTGAACTTCCTCTGTAAGGTGGCCTTTGAACGCATCTAAGATGAGCATTGCTCTCTACCTCAAAAGTGCCCCAGGTTCCACACTATGCTTAGCCAGTCCTTCATTAAATCAGCTGACATCCATCCTTGGCCTTGACATTTAACAATTATTCCATTTGGTAGTACTTCCTTAGGCACTGTTTTGCATTTTAAAATAACAAATGGCGGCAACTTTGTTCCATCTGCTAATACAGCCAACATTACATTAATGCGCAGTTTTTCATTCCCGGAAGTTATTATGATGATATTTTTTGCACCTTTTTTGTTGACTGTGTAATTGGATGGCATGTCGAAGTAAATGGGTGTCTCATCTGTATTACCCATTTGGCTCCGAACGTAATTGTGACTTTTCCACAACTGAATTACATACCTCTGTAAAGTTATTAATTTGTCCGTGAAGTCGGAAGGTAGATGCTGGCAAAGTGAAGTTCTTCGTCGCAGGCAAAAACCATTACGACGCATCATACGCACACCGTCTATTACTAGCACTAAATTCTTGGTGTGGAATGTTTTGCGATCGTGCTAATTCTTGGGCTTTCAATTTAACAATATCCCGCATCACTGGTTTACCGTCCATTCTTTGAATATGCAAAAAGTTTGCAATTTACTCTTCTAATGGATAAAATCGGCTTCGTTTTGGTCCACTAAATGATCTCCATGTTGAGTTAGCACCTTCAAGTTTCTCTTTTGCTTGCTTCCACCTTCGCACATTTGATTCAGTCACATTGTATTTCCTCCCTGCCACACAATTATTTGTTTCTTCAGCATAACACACCACCATTAACTTAAAATTTCTGTCATAACTTCTTCTAATTCCTTTTGATACATTCCCTCTTACCACAGTTCCTTTTTTCTCTACGCGATCTGCCATTTGTTTGGGCTATCTTATTTAAAAGTTATAAATAATAACTTGCCACTATTTCACTTTAAAACTCAGCAAAGCATGTACTACTCAAGTGCTCTCATAAATTTTCTACACTCTGAAACTCATGTCCACTTTACGCCTGCCATTGGCTTACCAAACGCAAAGCATCATGTTTAAGTTGTAGTACATACGTTTAAATTGTATCAGTCTTGTTTACATTGTATTACTAGACACCTTAATTGGTGCCTACATGACTTTGTGTTTCATATTACACACGGAACTGCCCAGCTGTAGTCATTTTTTTTCAACTTGTCACACTATTACCTACCCAGCTCTAAACACTTCCCTACTGCCGAAGTGGAACCATTGGTCTGTGGGAGCAATTTTAAGAAATTTGACCTTAAATTTTTAAAGTATTGTAGTAATTAATTAAATATGGTCTATTACTTTATGCAATAATAAATATTTTAACGGACATAAACTTGACATCTGGGTGTTTCATGGTGCATTTAAAACAGGGGTGTATTCTCACCTTAAATCCTTACTCCATTCTAAGACGATACCTAATATTTTTAATGGCATTTTTGTGAAAAAAACTCATCTTCCTTTGGGGTAAATACGGTATTAATTCAAGAACAAGAGGAAGAGCAAGGAGAGGTATAATAAACAGCACTGGATGTAGCTGCATTGAAATAGTACTCAGAAACTTGGTATATAGCATATATCTGAGTATACCCCCATTTCGATCTTTGTGTGAAAGCAGTTATATCCTCCAAAATTAAAAGAAAAAATCAAAGTTCAAAAACAGGAAAATTGATGAAAAGTTTCAAATGAGAACACAATTCACCAAAATACCTTAAAATTCATTTGAATCCGATTCTCTCAGCATGAATTTATCAACTTCAAATTTATTTGATAAAGAAATACTTTCATCAGCTACCTTCAGATATTTCTATGTAGCACTTTTCCTTAAAAATAACAATCTTATGCTATCATTTGTTCTTCCTTATTCAAATGTTTTGCTCCAAGGTATTTTCCAAATATCTTTTTGCGAGTCAAAGACCTCAGAAAATTATTAGTTTCCATACAGCAGAACTTAATCTTTTTATATGATGATAATTATAGTTGGCAAAATACAACATTTTGAAATAACATTTCAGTTAACCAAATTATGCTAAATGAACTTCAGATTTTAATGGATGAATAGGTAGGCATTTCCAGTTTAAAGAGAACCCTTATGCATCTAGTTTTTTGTGGGTCATTTCATCAAAGTTATATTTAACCATATCGATTTTCTTTCAAAAATCGCATATTGTTCCCAAATCTTACAACATCATAGGTAATTGAACAAGCTGGGTATTGCACTTACATGAAAGATTCTAAAATATTGAGGAAGTAGTCAAAAACTAGGGAAGAATATTACAATCTTCCATTAATATTAAGCTTTTAGTTTTAGCATAATGGTACATTTCATTTATACATGTAAATTGTTAAAGATATTTTCCATATAGACTAATAGATATGTAGTGTTATTTACAAAAATTTGTCTCTATATTACACTACAGCAGGGGCGCACCCGGGGGGGGGGGGGGGGCTGACGGGCTTTAGCCCCCCCCCAAAAAAATTTACATGTTCATGCTAGGGCTTTAGTATTAACCAGAAAAGTTGTACTATTTGTAAGTAAATCTGCTGGTTTTTCGTAAGATTTCTAATAATATTCTCGAGAAATTCTTCACAATGTCGATCATTAAGGAAATGTAGTCATCGGTAAATTTTCAGCCGTTTTCCTATGCAGCTTGCCGAAGTAAGACTTCTTTTCATTTTTTTTGCATCCATTTTTCTAACTTCATTATAGTTGTTCCCTACACCAACGATATAGTGACAAGAAGGCAACCCGCATTGAAGAAAGTGGTCATTTCAGCCTTCTTTTGTCCTCCATGTGAAGGGTAAAGGCAAGTGACCCTGGATCCCTAATAGCTTCCAGATGGAGAGAACATATGCGAACGACGCAAAGAGGAAATTCGAGGAAAGGTTTTTCGAAGAACGTTAAAGCACATTTTGAGAAAGGAACGCATTTTTGAGCGTCAGTTTCACATTGTCTCTCCTCAAAGCAACTGCATTAGTGAGTGTGTCTGTTTTGTGTATTCTGAGTGCAAGATAATTCGTTAGAAATCATAAAAGTTGACGATAAGTAACCTTTATAATAAAATCTCAAGTTACCGGTTATGCTCACCATATCCTGTTGCTTCCGGATAGTTTTCTTTTTTGAGGAGTGAAATCTTAATTTCGGAATGTTTGTTACCATAAGTTTCTAGTGTTTCATGTTATTATCCTTATTTTCCTGAAGTTTCAACGGCGACGAATTTACAGCATTTGGTAAGTAATTATTTCACAAAATGGAATGTTTCCTATTTTTATGTTACTAGTGAATAGAATCGCATTTCTTTTCTTTAATGAATACCCCCTATTCTCTATCCGAAAATCGCTACATTTTTATCTCAAATTAAAACGTAAAGTACCGTATTTTTCGATAGATAACGCGCACCTAATGTATAACGCGCACCTCGATATTTACATCGTTCATTACAATGTATACATAACGCGCAGACGAAAGTTTTGATACTTAGATATATTGGTACTTTTGCGTTGGGTTAGGTTCCTGTTATTGTCGTTACAAATCAACAACAACAGCATATTAACGCAGATTCAGTATTGCAGATTCTTTTATCAAATTAATAACAATATTAGTTTTTGTTTAGACCAGATTTCCTTCAACAACCAAACTACTAACGCCTCCAGCACCTGAATAATGTACTTCGTAGTCACAACATCTATACGTCTATTCCAAATACGTAGGAACATTGTAGTCTGCCCCACCAGGTTGGGTTAGTTAGTTGAAGTATTTTCGTAAAAAAAAATTCAACAAAAAATTAATTTAAACATCCAATACACCAAGAAAATTAACAAAAAACTAAGTTTTATAAAATACATGATGCTATGACAACGCAGTCCATTATTCGGTCGCTAGAGGCATTTCTAGTTCTCAGTTCTGACTAGAAAAAGTGGTATTCCTTCTTTTATTTATTTATTGTTTTATTAAAGCACAAGGGAATGCAACGGTGTCCGAAGATAATGATATTCTAAATGATGATGTATCTTCTGAAATCGAGGTCCAAGATGTACCGAAAGAAATCTTCAACACAATTGACACTTTCATGATCGAGTCTGGTGACGAATTTTATGGATTTGAATAATTAAATGTAATTACCTTAAATAAATCTTAGTAAATAGTTTTACCTTATTCCAGAGTTTTATCATCACATGTGATTTAACTTACAAAAATTATTGAGTTTCCCATTGATACCTAAGTCCCGGTCTTTTTGTTATTTGTCATATTTAGAGCTTGACTGCTTTATAATAAAGGAGCATTTCATGAATTCGTTCACTTAATATGAAAATATTTTACTATTTAAACTTTTAATTACAATTTGGCTAAAATTCGAAACTTAGTAAATACGGCTCACTTGAGATATGTTATTTTCGAACATTTTAAAAATCTACTTTCAGATTGTAGTAAAATATGTTTAAACAGAAAAATAATATATTCTTAATTTACGAAAATCCTATTTTAAATACTTGTGTAGGCTGAGATAATGAGACAAATGATTATGAATTAATCGTCAAGATGGCTAAAAGCGTAATAATGCCATAACTCGTGAACTTATATTCGCTTTTAAAGTTTTCAATTTTTTCTTATGTATACCGCGCATGTCCATTTTTGCCGAATTTTAGATTTTTTTGTATAGATAACGCGCGCGTTATCTATCGAAAAATACGGTATTAGATATGTTCGGTGGGATATATTTTGTCATGGTTGAGCCCCCCCAAGAGAAAATCCTGGGTGCGCCCCTGCACTACAGGAACAAATTAATGATTATGCACTAACCTTTTAATGAAAGACTGCAATCCAAGCCTTCGGCTCTCGAGGAATTCAGGAGTAAACTTATTCCAAGTTAAAAAACTTCCTCGGGGGAACGCAGGAACTTCACTATTTTTTAAAGAAAAGAAATTAATAAAAACTTGCCAAAAACAGAAAATCACTATCTAGAACTCAAATTCATAAATTGCAGAGAAATGGAATGTAATTAAGTAATTAACTACTATAATAGTCTAGATGTTTGGTTGTGTCTTTGTCTGGAATGCTCCCTTCTATGCAAAGGATTTTGCGGGATCATTAGTGGAATAACTCAAGTACGATTAGTATGATGTTAACGGTTTTTTGGGATATACAGGTAACCCTTGCCAAACCTGGAAGATACGTTCTGGCCAAAGAACATACATGGCAATTCCATGCTCTGCAGGGTAATGATACAGATCTCGTAATTTTCATAGCTCTTTGAAAGTCAGGATCTTCCTACACAATCTTTTCTCTGAGAACTCAGCTGCTTTTAAGATCCCTGTAATTCTTTGGCATGTTAATTTGGGTATTTGTTGCTTTTCATCATCTTCTTCCTTTGAATCTTCACCATCATTGACATCAGAGGACATTCTTTCTTTTAACTCCTCATTCATTAATTCCTTCCAGTAGGATTGTATGGGCTCTTCTACCTCTTCTTATTTCAAATCACTAAATCCCTCACTCCCAATACCATTTGCAAAGGTAACAATTTTTTTAAATCTCCCCCTTAATCCAGGGTAATCTTTTAAAGCCATTCACAATTTCAGGGCATAGCTTCCTCTTGCAAGCGTTCGTGTATATTTTGGTAGCAGTTTGCTCTAGTGAGTCATTGTGAATGATTTCCGAAAATAAAAGTTAGAAATCACAATAAAAACCTTGACAAATATTTACAGTGCAATAAAAAAATGTAAATTTACGTAGATTTTGAGTTATCGACAACATTCAGTGTTTTCGAATGCATCCGCCACCCAAGAGGTATTTTGGAAAACCACCCTATCGCGAACTGTATGCCATGCGCTGCGATCTTGGTCCCACGTTAGTGGGAATCTGCGCATGGTGAGGGTTACCTGTACTGGAAAATACCTCTTGCACCATTTAGGTAAGTCATCCTATATCATAATATCAAGAGTTCCATTCTGGGAGCATTTATTTTCTCCATTTGATTAACATGGGTGTAAGTGCAGCATATTAGTCATTTGCATACTTAAACTACTTAGAATCAATGTAGAAATTCGGGACTTGAAACAAAGAACACCTGAAAGAATGAAATTTCATTTTCCTTCCATCAATATTTTAATACATTTCAAATCTTTTCAGAAATTAGTTTATAACGTGAAAATTTTACCTAATTTCACATAAAATCTATCAACGTCAGGGCTATTTGTATTGTTGCCAGTTTTGTGTAATTGCATATGATTGGGATTATAAATTCAAATCATCTGTCCACATATTCACGAAATTTAGATGCTGTTTTGAAGTTTAAGCAATACCATGGTTATGATAAATAATAATACACTAACAAAAATAAATAAATATTCAATTATTCCTTGATAATGAGTTAATGAAGTCAGATACAGTGATAAAAATTAATTAATTTTTGAAAGATTGAGTTCATTTTCTATTTATTGTTTACTTTTTATGCATATAAAAGTTGGTTTCCTTAATTTTTTATTTATAATTAATTTGAATTTAATACTTAATTCACACATGCCCGTCATATTTGACTGGCAATTACATTAGTGAATATAAAATGTGTGATGCAAAAAGAGACAGAAATTTTGTATAAAATCATGCAATTTAAAATATTGGCTATCAAAGGATAATAATAATGATATAAAATACCAAAGAAACTACCTTTCAGGATGATGCCTCTGAATTATATTTCTCAACCATTTGAACTCTGAATAACGTCTCCTAATTTCAGAATAAGGAAGAGAGAATGCTGGGTGGTTTGTCTGAAAATAAAAAATATGAACTATAATGCAACATAAATTTGAACTTGAAAAAAACATTAATCATTAAAAGACAGTAGGTACCTTAAAATTAAGAGAACAGTGGGGGGGAAACAACTGGACTGTGATGATGTTCTAGTAACTCTCACAACTAAAGTGACAATTATGACCGACTTTCAATGAATTTTTATGCCATTTTTGAGGTAAAACAAGAAAAATTTCCTGAAATCCAGAGTTTTTTAAAGAAAAACAACCTTGATTTCACATTACAAAGGGTATATAAATAAACAGGAATTTGTTATCAAGTTTATGTTTAAAAACGTTTCAAAGAACATTTTATGTAATTTTAACAGACAGCAGATATAACAAGTGTATTCCTTCATTAAGCACTGACTTCAATAAAGACTTCAATTTATTGAACTATACTACAGGAGTAATATTCATTACAGTCAAAACCCAAAATCAGCCAGTATTCATGACAGCTGCCCATTATGAACATTGGTCAAGTGGAACAGCCAATGTCCGAAATATCTATCAGAGATAAACTATTTTGTGCAGAGGCTGGCCATTATCAGTTTTGCTCAGGCATTGTTGATCAAAGTAGATTTCCCAAATTTTAGGTGCCTAAAAAGCAAATATATCATAATGTTAAATATTTTTGCTGCAGATTCTTGAGCATATGACAGTAGTTCACAAAACATTTTAGGTTAGGTGTTCCACCAATGTTACAACTTGGAATTCTTGGGCTGGGTCCATTTTTTTTGAGTGAAGTCCATCCAAAACCCTCCCTCTGCACACCCAACAAGAAACCATCTTCAGACAATGAACCCCACAAAAAAAAAACAACAGACCAACCCAGGAATCCCAAGTTGCATAGCATCAGTACTCAAATGGATTTAGGGTTTCGAACGTTGGAAAGCACAGTCCAGGCATTAGTAATATTTAGAGTGACCAGATTCTGAGGAAGTAAAACCAGGACACAATGTGTTCTGGGGAAGAAAAACCGGGACAATATAAGATCTTCATTTTTTGTCGCTTACATGCCTAATAGATAAATTCTGCATATCTTGGCCATGATTTCTTGACAGAGTAGCCCATAATGTTTTCAAATTCTAACATTCATCATCATAGGTAGTCTGTCCGTAGACAGGTCCGTGATTATTCTTGGTTAAACCTGGTTCTCCATATACTCCTATTTTCCGCTGTCCTCTTTATATCTTGATAACTCTCTTTCCCTTTCAAATCGTCTATCAGCTGAAACCTTTTCCTACCTCTTTCCCTTTTCCCATCTAGTTTTCCTTCTAACACGTCTTTACTCATACTCTCTCTCCTCAGGTAATGTCCAACCCAGTTAGCCTTCCTCTTTCTGATAGTCTGTATAATCATTCGCTTCTCTCCTATTCTTCGTAGCACTTCATCGTTTTTCATCCTATCTGTCCATTTTATCTTCAGCATTCTCCTCCAAGTCCACATTTCAAAGCTTTCCAAGTATTTTATGTCATTTTTCATTAGCGTCCATGTTTCTGCGCCGTAAAAAGCTCTACTCCATACGTAGCATTTTATCAACTTCTTGCGGATATCTTCCCTTATATTCCCTGTAAGTAGTTGTTTCTTTCTCCTGAAAGCCGCTTTTGCTTTTCCTATTCTAGTTCTGATCTCATCCGTACATTTTGCTTCTCGTGTTATGATGCTTCCAAGGTATTTATATTCTGAAACTTGTTCTAAAGGCTTTCCCCCAATAGTTATGTTCAGATTCTCTTCTTTACCCGATGTTCGAATAACCTTTTTCTGTATTTATTTCCATGCCGTATTTTCTACCTGTTATCACTAGTCCATTTATCATTTTTTGTAGCTCCTCTTCCTTTCTTGCTAGAAGTACTTGATCATCTGCGTATTTCACTGTTCTTATAATCCTTCCTCCAATTTTGAAATCCCCTGTGCCTTCTAAAGCTTCTTGCATTAGACTTTCTCCATATATATTGAATAGGGTTGGCGATAGGCAGCAGCCTTGTCTTACTCCTCTACCGATATTTATTCCGCAGGTGTCCACATTCTCAAACCTGACCTTTACAACTTGATTCTCATATAGATTCCTAATCAGTCTCCTGTCTTTCCAGTCTACACCTATATCCTTTAATATCTTCATCAACTTTACCCAATTTACTCTATCAAAGGCCTTCTGCCAGTCTACGAAACGTGCAGATATCTTGACTGTATTCTATTGCCCTTTCTGATATGATTCTAACTACTCCTATAGCATCTCTAGTTCCTCGTCCTTTTCTGAAACCGAATTGGTCTTCCCCTATTATTTCTTCTGCCTTTTTCTCCAGCCTTTTATTAAGAATCCTTGTGATGATCTTCGATGTGTGTGACAGAAGGCTTATCGTTCTGTAATCTTTACACTGCATTGCCTTTGGCTTCTTCTTTAGAGGGATCATTGTTACTTCTAGGAAATCCTGAGGCCACTCTCCCGTGTCGTAAATCTTATTAATTAATTTCGTGATCGCTTTTAGTCCTTCTGATCCTATGACTTTAAGTATCTCAGCCGGTATTCCATCGCTGCCCATGGCTTTCCCCTTCTTTAGTTCCACTATCGCTTTTTCTACTTCGCTCTCCATAATACTTGGTCCTAAGTTGTCTTCTTCAAGGTTTTCCTCATTTTCTAGTTCTATTTTTGCCGCTCCTGCCTGTTTGCTGTATAATTCCTTAATGTATTCTTCCCATACCTGTGCTACATCCTTTGTTTCTGAGACTATCTTCCCATCCGTTTTCATAATTCCCTTACCACAAATTCCATTAGACTTCTTATCTTCTAATTCCAGTGCCCTAGTGTACATCATATCGTACTGTCCTAACTTCTCCATTTGTTCTATTTCATCACATTTTCCTTTTATCCAATTTTCTCTAGCTTTATCTGTTACCCTTCTCAACTCATTGTTTATACGCCTATAGTTGGCTCTACCTTCTTCACTGTTAACGTTTTTCCATTTTCGTCTCTCATTCATTTTCTCCAGCATTTCCTTCGTGATCCATGGTTTTCTGATTTTCTTCTCTTGTTTTCCAATCTCTTTATCCAAGGTATCCTTGATACTGGTTTTAATTTCATCCCATTCTATATCAACGGTCTTCGGTTTGTTTTCCAACTTTCTTAGGTTTTCTTCCAACTTCATGCTGACTACATCCTGCCTTTCTTTCAGTTTTTCTAGGTCCCAGGTCTGTCTTTCTCTTCTCGTCTTTCTTATTTGTTTGAGCTTTGTACTCACGTCAAGTATTAGAAGGCTGTGATCTGAATCAATGTCTGCTCCTTGCAATGCCTTGGCGTTCTTTATGCTGTTCCTGAATCTTTGTTTTACAAGGATGTAATCTATTTGGCATCTCATTCTATCTCCTGGGCTTTTCCATGTGTATAACATTATGTGCACAAAATTATTACAGAATTGGACAGAAAATTGTCGGAAACAAATATTTTAGAGTCATATTTACTGTATTTTTCGGGCTATAAAACGCACCCCAAGTTTTTAGAAAATTTTCCAGAAAAAAGGTATTTTGGTTCACCAAAGCATTTAGAATAAGCCACATCGCGCATCATTTCTAGCCATGGTTAAATCTGTATCTGGCAACATTCAAGAAAATATTACGGCATGATAACAGTTAAATATAACGTTTTAGATAAATATAATTTGTGAAAGTAAATAGGGATGATCAAAAACATAAATAATTGCCCCGAAACTCATGCACTCGGCTGTCGGAGTGCACAGCACACCTTGCATCAATAGGCATCCCTTATGGATTGTACTCATTTAAACTTAATTGAAAGATGATATTTTAATTCCTAATAAATGGATTGCATATGTAGTAGCATATAACTTGTGGAATGTGATTTATTCTATATTTATGAAATTAAAATTAAAAGAATTTTTAACCGGAACAAATACTAAACTGGATGGGATGCTGGGAGAACAACTAAAATCCGGGACTGTCCCAGCTAAACCGGGACGTATGGTCACTCTAGTAATATCGCCAAGCCAAAGCACAAAATTCTTGATTTTTCTAATTATTTCAGACATGGTCCATATTGATAGTGACCAGCCATTATATGTACTGGCCCGATTTCAAACTTTGGCCATAATATATACTTTGGAACATTACTGAGTCAAAACTAAATGAAGGTGAATGTGTAAGTTGATTAGAAATATATAAAAATAAATGGTGCTCAATTTAAAAATTACAAAATTTAATTAATTAAAAATAATTATTCCACTAGGAATTATCAAGCTTGCTTTACTTCTGAAGTACTAATTTTTTTAATGAAAATAGGTTAAAAACGAATGAACATTTAATAAGAAATCTAAGTCAAGTAAACTAGAATTTCCTTTCATAATAAAAAGAAAAGCTCAAAAACTTCTTTCACGATAAAAATATCAGATCACAAGATCAAAATCTTATGCATAATGTGTTTTGGGTTAATCACAAATGATTAAAAATTAAAAAATAAATGTACTAGATTTGAAATTCAGGCAAATAAATTAAAATTAATTTAACTATATTATGTAAATTATAAGTACACAAATGTTACATTTATGACAAAGAGTAATGTGCTCCAAATTATGTTATGCAATTAAAAATTTTTTATTTAGACTATCATGAAAATAAATAATAACACCTCTAAATTAAAAAATTCAAGTTTCTTATCCAGTAAAATTAAAGTAATTATTAAGGATATTTAGTTAAAATCACGTGATACTAACCTTAATTCTAATGCAAAAACTAGAATGACTTGGGCAGTATGGTGAACTGTAACTAATAGGATCCACCACTGACACTTCTAGTTCAAACTGAAAAAAATAATGACATTTATTATAGCAAACACAGTAATACAATTATATTTAAAGGTTTAATATCTTACAAATGTTGCCATTTGAGTGAACTGGGTGTGATTATCTGAATTGAATGATTCAAAAAACAAAGTTACTTCAAACAGCCACCTTCTAAATGAGTACTATGGCAACACACTGTTAGTTAATAATGATGAAATGAGCACCTGATTGAAAGGTTCACAACAAAGAACACTTTATTGAGAAATAAACATTTATTTAGAACTGGAATTTTAGACTGCAGTACCACATGTTCCAGTAAAAATGCCAAAAGTTCATTTTCGGTATATAAGTACATATTAATTTAATTCTCAATTTTCAAAGTTATATTTAATTAAAACATATTTTCTAATTATAACGCAGCAAAAATAATATTCCACATAACCAAGGTGTTTTATAAAATTTTATCATATGCACCTTATCTCCCAGGTATGCCTCTGGAATGACGAGAATGAAAATTGTGTTGTTGTCAAATTTTATAAACCCAATCATCTTATCCAATTCGATTTTAAATGTTTCACTCCCTCATTTATTTTCCGAATGACAAAATACATCAAGCAAATATGCAAAGAGGTTTCTAGGGTTTGTTTATTTTCGTTGCTATTACAAATAGCCTAAATAAATCCTGCATTCTTTCAAAAAGAAAGCACATACCTAAATGACGAATTCTGGTGAGTAAATACATTTAATTTTCCTTCATGCACATACCGAGTTTCACAAGAGAAAAGGAGCAGAACATTGACATGAATTAAAACTAAAGTGAAGAAAGAATATATATAGGTAAATCAGCATACTTTTAACTATATATATTTTAAATATAAATCAACATAGTTTTAACCAAATTTCAACTTATTGTTAGAAGTGGATGGAACAGCTATCGAATTAGGCGTCACATTTCCCCAATGCGATGTTCAATCTTCTTTTGTTGTTTTCTACCAGGATTTTTAATTGCATATCGCGATACTGTTGTTTATTTTATATTGTTTATATTTTCGCAATTTGGGAAAATATTTCAATAAGTCAATTCTGAATGGAGAGAATGGAAGAAGTAATGGCTGAATATCAGCGAAAATTGAGGAATATAATGTGTATTCCAGATATTGGCAGAGAAAAATGTTTAGGTGAGGAAGGGAAACCAGTGAAAATACTTTTTTGTGATAATTCTTGGCCAAGCAAAAGGTTCCTTTGAGGAGGAACGAAAAACACCAACTAACTTACTCAACCCGGTGATGACAAGCAAAATGTCCTCCATGCAAAAATTTCTCAAAACAAGAAAAGAACAAAAATCGTATCAGGGAAAAGTGATGCCTAATTCGATAGCTAAGCCAAAGTGGATAAAGAACAAAGTGCAATATATCCTACCTTTCGAAATAAATACTTCCACCCACCCTTAGTTATTACCTATTTATTTTTTGCCTAACAAAAAGGGACATTTCATGCTATCACAACTTACTCCCACAACATAAGGAAAACTATTGTGTTTAGAGACTTTACATTTGAAAGTCCAAGTGGTTTGCCAGGTGGCCATCACAATAATTGCCATTTGATGACCAATAAAAATGCTCAAATAATGAAGCCACACGCACAAAATTCTCCATCAGAAATATAAATACTGAATACACAGTAAAGTTTTAAATGATGAAACAAACATGTTTTATTTTAAAACTTGTGCAATTGGCCTCTATATGGGGATGGTATATTGTACATGAGAAAACAACTCGCATATATACAATATACAGTCAAACTCTGCTATAACGAGCGCCACGGGACCATTTTGTTTTGCTCGTTATAGCCGTTAAACTTAATATCCGTGAAGGCAAAAGCATGCATGCGTATGGTGAAATAAGACATAAGAAGTAAAAGTGAATATATAAACGGAAAGTTTATTTAGTAAATTTATGAAAAAACCTAAAAATGAAAATAAACTAGAAAATTTAAAGTAAACATACATACATACAAAATTTACTCACAGCTGCATCTTTAATCACTCCCCTTTTTACAAAAATAACTTTGAATAGTAGCCTGTTTCATAGATTTCACTTTGAAGTCTCTTAAGTTTCCTCTTATTACACTTAGTGCACTAAAAACACCATCGGAAATGTCAATGTTTTCAAAAAAATCATTTAATGTTTCCACGGCATCCTGAGTAAGTTGGCACGGCTTTCGTCAGGATTGTGTCTTCGACATATTCAACATTGTCTTCATCACTGTCTGCTGTGCTTTATACTGTCTCTATTATTTCACTCTCCATAGGAATTCCTCTGGTAATCAAATCATCATCAACATGAACAAAATTGTCAATGTCATTTACATGGTCAAAATTCGCAATTCCATTTTCTTTAAGCCATTCTGATCTCCATCAACGTTATGGTTATCAATCGAAAATTCTCCCGATATTAAACCAGACTTTCGAAAACAGTTTATGATCGTTGTAGGTGAAACATGCATCTGTCATCAAATGAATTGCATCCAATACAGAGTCGTTGCCATCTGAACCTCTTTCCCTCCTTTCAATCAACTGCAGAACAAAAAATCGCTTGAAATGGCCTTTAAAACTTTTAATTATCCCCATGTCCATTGGCTGCAAAATAGAAGTCGCATTTGGAGGCAAAAACACCAGTTTTACATTGGATAACTCCTGCATATGTGGGTGCGCAGTACAGTTATCGACGAGGAGTAGAATGTTTCTATTTTTCCTCCGTAACTCGTTGTTCCACTGACTTACATATTTCTGAAAAATATTGCCTTTTTATTAGCTGCATATTCAATGGGAAGCTTCTTTACATTTTTGAAACAACGTGGCTTTTGTGACTTACCAATAACAAAAAGTTTTTTTTTGTCAGTGCCATTCATGTTTGCGCACATTAAAACTGCTAAACGATTCTTAGGTCTTTTGCCACCAACACATTTGTCACCTTTGAATTTAAACGTTGCATCAGGCATCATGTTGTACAGTCCAGTTTCGTCGGCATTGTAGATGTCTTCTTCTCTGTAACCTTTTCGACACTCCTCCCAAACACTTTTCACCCATTCACTTGCCGTTTTTGAATCTGCTGACAGGGCCTTTCGCATAAACAATGTTATGCCGATTTTTAAAACGATCAAGCCACCCGTTATTGCATGTGAAGTTCTCGTGTCCTAACTGTTTTGCAAATTTATCTGTCTGTACCTTGATGGGGAAACCAGCATTTCTCTGCCTCTTAAACCACTCCAGAAGTGCTTGATCAATCAACAGTACCCAAGTCACACTTCCTCATTTTCTTGTTCGTTGTTAGGTTCTTCTCTAGTGCAGATAAAATCGCTTCTTTGTTTTTCCATAAGGTTGAAACCGTAGACGACGATAAATTAAATTTTTTACACACTTCAACATTTTTTTACCACGTTCTAACTCTCGAACAATATCAACTTTTCGCGAATAGACAGACACTTCCTTTTATGTACGGACATGTTACTCGTTCGAGGGCAAAATCTCAACTGATTTTTGTGATCAACGCTACGAACTTTCTTTGCAAACTGTGAGCATACCAATTCCAGGAAGAGTTAATGAGGAGACGGATTAAACGTGGGATTTCCCATCTTTACGTGGGAAAGAGTGCTGGGTGCATTCGGCTGAGCTACGGGGGCGGGCGCCATTGTACATGCCCTCAGCCCCTTACCCCCTTCCAATCACAACCTCCTGGCTGTAAAAGAGCTGGGGGTTGGGAGGAGAGGACAAAGGACCTCCGCGAGTGCCACTGCCACAAGGTTACATATCTTGGGTCACTATGAGGATTGAAGGGGCAGACCGCCGCCGCGTTTGAGACAGTGCGTGAAGCGTGCTCGTTATATACGTGAACTTTTTGTATGTAAATGCTCGTAAACTTATCTTGGAGGTAGCATTTGCTCACTATAGCCGTGACCTCGTTACAACCGTGCTCGTTATAAACGAGTTTGACTGTACATTTATTACGACTTAACTTTATTTACACAGCTCATGAAATAGAACTCGAAAGCAGAAATTAGTTATTTAGGAAAACATATAACAATGTCCCATATCCAAATCCAATTCAATACAAACAACCCTATGAAGATAAAAGCAATGAGGTTGTCCTTACCAACAACAGCAGCATAAAAGCAGGACATGCAAAAGCTTCCTGATAATAGAGACTACTGTAATTGCCTGTAAAGCATGATGGGGAGAATGAATAGTTGGGTTTATTTATTGTAACTTCACAGTTATTGATTGCTAAAATTGTTCCCTTAACCCCCTAATAAACGGCAATCAAAGCAGAAACATGGAGGGGACTGAAGTAGCTAAACTAAAAGTAATCATGCAAAAAAATAAGACCATCTATGTGAATACATTCAGAGAAAAAAGGATTCAATCTCTGGAAAGGTTTTATTAATGCCCTAAAATATTTTTATTACAAATAAAATACAATTTTGGTACTTAGACATTATGACTCCACAAAATATTATTTTTTCCTGTTGTCATAGATATCACGAAAATCAACAAAGGACTTCCAATGAACTATAACGAGTTGGTGGGTTTTTTTTGCAAATGTGAAGGTGGAAGGAAAACCAAGCCCCCCAAACAAACCCAACCTGATGGAGAGTGTAAATGTGAATGTGAAAGGAAAACCAAGCAAATTCCCAAACCCAACCCAATGGAGAGTGTAAATGTGAACCTGGAGGAAAAACCAACCCAACCCCCAAACCAACCCAACCCGACGGATATTGCAAACGTGAACATGGAAGGAAAACCCCCTCATTGAGATTTTGTTGCACCTTAAACCCTCGTACTCCTCCAGTTTGGGTTAAGTGGTAGACACAACAATACAATAACAAAATTAGATACAAATATGCAACAAATGTAGCTTCAAGCAAACAAGATTCCATAATTAATATTTTGTGCAGTCATGATGGAAAAACCAAATTTAAAATAAATTATTGTACTTCCAATCACTGGGGGTAATGGTAATGAATTACCATCACTTTTTAATTAAATAAACTAGCGTAATTGCCCATCAGAGTAAATATTAAGTTCACATTGAAATAATAATTAATAAAACCAACTTTTATAGGCACCAAAAAGTAAGCAATAAATATAAAGTTCACATGATTATTTGAGTGTTCCAGAAAGTAAAAACAGTTTTGGTCGAATAGAAATTGTATGACAAAGAACTACATTATGCTATACAATTCTTATATGGCCAATTTTTTTCAAAATTCATGTTATGTTTAATTTTCTCTCTCACTCCCTCTCTGTCTCTCTCTCCTTTCTTCCTCTCACTCCCTCACTCTCTCTCTCTCTCTCCTTTCTTCCTCTCACTCCTTTATTTCTTCCTCTTTCCTTCTCTCTCTCTGATTCAAGCATTCAAAGCACATATTCCTTACGCATATAGTACAAGGATTAAGGTGACAATACAATCTCGAAGTTTAACAATGACACGGCCGGCAAGACAACATAACGTTAAAAAACTTCAATTTTCCAAATAAATATGATTTAAACATAGAACTTGGAGACTTTGTATTGGAGGAAAAATGTGACAATAAGAATAAGAAACGTTATTTTTCTTCCAAACGGCTCGGGTAGGTAGGTCTATTGTTTCTAATTTTAATTTGCAAAAGAGTAAAGGGCTGTAAGTCGAAAAATCGATTTTTATGTATTATCTTATGGGAAATGGCACCTCCCTCCACTTCCCCCCTCCCTGCAAAAATCAAAATTCTGGCCCCGAGGTACACATCCTCATGGTCCCATTAGTAAGTGTACCAAATTGATAGTCTCCAAGTTTTCTTGGTTTTCGAGAAATGCTGTACACACACACACCGCCTTTTATTAATATAGATTTTCGAATTCCAATAAAATAGATATACATATTTCAGAAACCTAAAGGTTTTCATTGAATTCTCACTAATTTTCTTTAACTCGAACGAACATGCTAACACTACGAAAGAGCTCGGACTTTTAATTTTGCTCATTTACAGAACTGATAACAACATCATATCAATTGAGCTATTCAACAGTTTCGTTCCTATCTTTGAATAACATTAGAATGGGTGTAGTGTATTTCTGATTTTATTTAAAATTATATTTCAAAATTGTATGGTCTTGAGACTCGAACCAAAGGACATCTAAAATACGTCGGTATTTAAATGCGTGTCGATTTCATGCACGAATTTGTTTTGAATACGAAAATTTTACTTAATTTATATGAAAAACTTACGTCGTAAAGGGAACCATCATTGTCGCCAAATAGCATGTCGTAAAGACAAAAACTGTCCATTATACTATACATATAGTAAAATTATGGCAACAATTCCGCCGGAGTGCTTGAAACGTGACAGCGTTTATCTTCGCGATAGCACGATGTTTTTCCTGGTAGGGCTACTTCTACGAAGAGAACAGTATTCCTTACACGTCGAGAGCAGCCAACCATGTGAGATACCACTGCACGGCTTTTCCTCTAAATAACGCATAAAAAAATTAACGAAAGCCACAGTTTCCTCCTCGGGCGAAAATACATCATACTTCCGACCGGTTCTCAAAATGCGAATTTATTTAAATTTAAAATGTTCTCTTATTTCGCAAAGTAACATTCAGACTGAGCAAAACATTTATTTCATGGTTAAGCATTCATAAGTAACGGACTGAAAATCATTCCGATTACTTAGTACATGTACTCCCTCAGTTTCCAACCAACTCTATATCGAAGGTCTTATTTACGAGTTAAGGAATACAGCCTAGTAGAACGCTATGAAATTTGGAAACCAATTCAGCTTCATTGGACAAAATTTAACACACCATAACCCAGCGGTTTCCAAACATTACTAAGCCGCACCCACCTCACCTAAGAAAAATGTCTTTACGCCCCCCTCCCCTCCCCCTATATCATGCTCAATCAAGGTCTATAATATCTACTGGAACAACAGTTGCCATTAATATAGCCAACTTAAGAAAAATACGGGCTCAAACGTTACGTCCTAGCAACTTGAGGGTCAGAATTTGGTGCTTTCATATTATAAGTCTCACGATTAGGATGGACATTAAATATGTTGTCAAATCTTTTGCGCTCCCGACCTACCCACCGCGCCACCCAAGGGGGCCCGCCCTACAGTTTGTAAACCACTGCCATTACGTATGGAGGATTACCGAGATCATCTTTTGGCTCCATTTCCCGTCAGGAATAATTTCTCAATAGTACTTCACGAGATTTTAATTTCCTGCCGAGAAATTTATACGTTAACTACGCGCAAAAATGTGATGTATGCTATGTGGTTCAGTTTGTAACGCAGTGGTTCCCAACCTGGGTGCCGCGACACACTGGGGTTCCGCAGTTGATTTTTAGGGGTGCCGCAGTTGATTTTTAGGGGTGCCGCGAAAAACTTAGGTTGGTAAACAAATCAACGGTTTGAATGCGTTTATAGGTAATTAGGGAAATGATTTTTCTCTAATAAATTGATTATGGTGTGGTTCCAGCAAATATGGTTGGGAACCACTGCTGAAACGTCTTCTCAGTGTGTCTTTCGTTAGAATTTTTTAATTTTTAGATATATCCGAAAGTCCAAATATTAAAATAATGCCAATTAAATTTCCACTTAAGGGCGCCAACGTTTGTGATAACGGAACTCCACACGATTTGATTCTTCTTCCATCAAATGGGAGTGGAAACCTAACTCCGAAATTCTTTTCTACTGCACAAGCCTCGAGCAAGAATTATTCTTTGCGTGTTATAAATTACCTGATGTCTATAGAAAGGTGGCACTGCCAGATGTCTCCAAGCAGTTAATTCCATGACCCATTTCCAAGATAAGTGGGAAACGAACGCCGATTGTCATGAAAAATTCGCATTTTCTTTTGGAAATAAACTTCAAGATAAGCCCTCTAATTCCTTTTTGCTCTTACCAAAAATGGCAGTATAGCACAACGAGATAAAACTAAAAGCGTTATCTTAAGATTACATAATATTACGCCGATTACACCGTATTACTCGAAACACTATTTCATTTGATATTATTTATTTTAACTAACGATAAAAAATATAATACCAGAGCCGGCCAAGTACTTTCGGGGGCCCGGATGCAAGCAAGATTTTGGGGGGCCCCTATGTCAAAAAACCTGCCATTTTGTGCACATTAATGTTACAGCTTAGAGAGAACATGTACATATACCTATAAAGTAACTATAATGATAATTAATTTGATAAAAAAGCAAAAATTTGTTTTAAGAAATAAATATATCATTTATACTCAACATTTGGGAGTCCCTAAAAATCGGGGGCCCGGATGTCTTGCATCCGCTGCACCCCCATACTTGGCCGGCCCTGTATACAACCACGCCCTCGACACGGTTCGAATCCTGGACAGGCATTTTTTTCTGAAGATAATTGGAGGATAAATCCCTATATAGAAAATTATGCGTATCTGCAAAAATGTTATCTCGTGAGACACTTTCCCATGAGAAACTACGGAATCAATGCGTTCCTAACCAGAGAATGTGATCCGTTTAGATACAGACTATCTGCTGTTGACAAGGATAAAAATTTCAAAACAAATGATTCTGTTACGTGTATCCGATGAGAAATACTCGTAGAATACGACGGAGAAGACTGCGCGGCATGCGAGATAAAACAAAAGGAACGTCTATAGCTCGCGGCACACACGAATGCTGCAAAATATTTCGATTTCCTGAAGATATTCTCGGAGGCTTGGCATAGCAGTTTTTTTAAATCAGGCTCTAAGAAGCAAAATGGGGAAGGGCAAACATAACAGTCGCCAGTCTCAAACAGACGGGCTATGACAAAGATCGTATGGCGCTGTGGGAAAATTCTTCCACGCAAAGAAAGTCAGCCTCTCCTGCCTTCACGAATGTTTGGGGCACTTTTGGCGCACCCTAAAATGTCCACTTTCAGTGGAATTTTCGAGAAGTCGTACTTATTATAGAATGTGCATGTCGAATCTGCTTCTTTGATCTTTTCACGGCGCACTGCCACAGAATGCTTATTATCTCGGCGGAGGTATCGATAAGTGTAAATACTCCGAAACCGAAACAAATAGATAGATTTTCAACATACATCGAAACATTTAAAAGATTTCCAATATCTCGTAAGGCGATCAGAATGGATAATATCCGAGATAAGAAATATACGTATTTTCGAATGACGCTAGATTTGTTTTGCGTCAAATATCAAGAGACTTGAAAATTTTCACCTGCTAGGGTTATTTATGACTTCCTGAGACAATTCTTAACTGCTACAATGACTATCGATAAGGATTTAACGGTTAACGTTACTTCATTTCCTAGTGACCAAGTGAAGTGATTAGTGCAGCCTTGATATCACGCCGGTAAACAAGTGCATTAAAAAATGAAGACAAATTTCTATTAACCGTTATATTCATCTACATCTACATTATACCCTGTAAGTCACCTTTTTGGTGGATGGCAGGGGGTGCAGTGCACCAAGGGTCCATAGTTTTCCTACGTTATCTTTTTCTATTATGGTCTCTTATCGTCCTAGGGAAAAACGATCCTCTATATCGCTCCGTTCTACAGTCGATCTCGCGAATCTTATCCTCACTGACATTTATTATTATTATTATTATGTTTACGTCTGGCGATAAGAATAATTCATCTACGTCAAAATTTGCTTGCTCGCTTTTAACGTCACGCTTTCGACAGCATCGTCCACACTTCGTCGCGAAATCTGAATAATTTGGAAAGAAATATGTTGGCTTGTCTTAAGTCCTATGACTAGTTAATTGGAGCGGAAAATTCACATCGTTTCTAATGGATCAAGAAATGGTTTCCAAACTATTGGGCGCAATATTTACTGTCCGCTTAACCATAATAATCGTGATACCTACAATATGCATCCGTCAAATTGTGATCCTCAAGGGGCTAGGTCGTTTGCGTCCATTTCTTTCTTAAGTGGGTTATGTTAACGTCAGTTGTAGGTCCAGTAGGCAATGTTTATGAATTTTGATCGGACATCGTAATGGCTTTGATTTTCTCTAATAATTTACCTAACTCTTGAAATAATTAGTTTTAACGAACAAAAAAAGATCGCACTCACTGAACGCTAGCATCCCTAAGCACATGCTTAATGTACCGAAAGGGAAATTCCGCCCAGACTATGAAAAAACTAAGACGTAAAATATGTATATCCCGTCATAAGTTTCCCGTCGATCCAACTTCTAACCACCAAATACAAAATCTTGAAATGTATTCTAAAACAAAATTAGCTATAACTCATCATCAGGCGCGAGATTAAATTTCTTTTAGTTTCAACATCGCTGCAATAAACCACATTGCTGACCAGAAGTAACAGCAGGAAGTTAGTTATATTGGTACGTTTTCCTTTCTAGATTAGATAAGCAGAAAAATGAAAGCTCTTTCGTCAGTCAGCAAATCTATCCATGCCAATAGGATAGAAACACCAAAGAAATAATGAATGTTTAAAATTCAATAAATTATTTGTATTAATTTATATTTTTATGATTAAAATATAGTATGGTGCACGCCCAAACCAAATTTCTGCCTACGCCACTGTGCTCGCTCGTTCCGAACATTCCGAGTACAATCTAGTCATGATTTAATCAGCGCCTTCTTTTCTTAATACTGTGATTACCTGTGATTATTACAACATTTATCATAAATAAAACAGCTTTACGCCAAAGAACAATATACAGTAGATGCAGCTTATTATTTATGGTCACCGTTAATTATCAGCAGTCCATATAACCAAATGCGCATTTCTAAAATCAAATATCATAAGCTGCAAATGTGTCGTTTATCGTTGTCACGTTATTTCATCAATTTAATAAACCCTTATGTTATCAAATTAGGTGACGTCTATTGTATATATTAGTTCAAGGACCATACGAACACCAAAATTTGCTTTCACATTTCTTTGAAATGAAAGATAACCACGAGAAATCAAGAATTTTGATGAAAAACAGAGGCTATTATACTTATAAAAAGGTTACGGATGCACTTATGCATGTAAAAAACAAAAACTCAGTAGAAAGTATTTGCAATAGAAAATAACAGAATCACGACTCGCTGACCCAGATCCGACCGTAGAAATTCTCACATGCACACCACAAATTGCATCGATGCCATCAAACTATCCCATTTCTTAAATATGGACAAGTGATGATACTGGACTTCGAAGAAGATAGGAATTATATACCAAATAAGTTTTTATTTAAAATGTCACTAACCTTCTCCGTTCCTTCATCGTCAGCCCCCATGCTAACTTTATATTGACCACCAATTGCCTCGCGAAATACGTCGTTTGGTATGGGGAGTTCCTGTCAACTACTCGTTAGAAGGGATCTCTCCAACAGACTGTGATCTGAAGCACGAGGAACTCTTTTCCGATGATTTCGTGCATACGAAACTTGGCTCATGACACTTCTTAATTCTGAAGAGTGATAAAGATTGTCAACAAATGATAGGGGAATCCTCCGTCGAGTCCAACATCGTCCATTTGCTTCTCAAGTCTCCAATGACCGTGAGTATGCGCGCGCACGCGTCCTTGCGAAACCAACTTCCCCTCCACTCCCAAGCTATCTATCTGGCTTTCCCCTCCGCCGCCAACCTGGTTAATCCCCGCCTTTCTCTCTCATTCTCCCTTTCTTGAACGGGCTGTTTTTAAGGCAACCTGCCCCCCAGACAAAAACCTCGCCGCTGACCCACGCTGCCCTTGACCTACAACAGGCAAACATTGCTTTGCCTCGCTCGGCACAAACTCTCAGCTGAGAGCTGCTTTTCTAATTACCTTTACTAAGCTATATCCTGGTTGCGAGCCTGGAGAATTCCAGTTACGTTTAAGTGCTGGAGCTAACCTTCGCATTTTTGCGTGTGCAACATTTTCCCCATGGAGGGCCGCATCGATGGTTGCGAATACTTCGGCGGGCCGCATTGCAAATTGCCAATGCCTCGGCGGGGCGGGGTTCAAGTTTAAATCAGAACTTCCCTCGAGTTTCTGAGATGTCATATAAATGAAAATCAAGTCTAATGAAGGATTTTAGGGTAAAAAAATTAAAGGATTTATTATCATAATATTAACAAAAAATATTTGTTTGTTCAATTTTACGGATCGATAAATAACTAAACGGATTTACGGATCGCTTTTTCAAAATAGCTTCGTGGTCCGCATAAAATGCTTTCGGGGGCCGTATACGTCCAGCGGGATATACCTATATATAATGTAATGTTAATTCCAAAATATTATATCTATTTTAAATGCGCAAATATAAATTAATTATGAAAACATCGATTATGAAAAATAAAATAAAAAAACGAAAACATTTCGTCTTAGCGGTCCTCCGAAAACCTTTCGCTATTGCCCAGATTGGGTAAACCATTGTGCTAACGGGAAATACTAAATCGATTTAACGGATGCCTTCTGTATTTGTTGCAACCTAATTCGCTAGATGCATTAACACTCTCCTCGGGGTCGTAACATGCTCTGGCGATTAGCTAAGACAAAAGACGTAATATATGTCAGATGATTTATTACGAGGTCTAAGGGCATCGATATATGAATTACTGGCACAATTTTTATTCATTTTCTCCGACGGAGTTGAGCTTATGAAATTTCCTTCGTGCGTGAACGCAGCACGCGTGCCATCTTTTTTAAACCGTTTTTTTATTTTTGTTATATCGTTCCATTTAGAATTACGAATGAATCAATTGCATAAATAAGTCGATTATAAATTGGTAAGTAGGCGCGAGCTTTTTTGTAGGTCGCCTTTGATCTGTAGCACTCATAAGGGAGAAATATTTTAGTATTGGAAAAAGGTTTTGGAAGGAGGTCGAGAAAAGGTCGTCGAACTTTCCCCCTTATCCAGAATATTGGGCAGAGGTTCGTCGCCATCGTTGTAATGGCGTAATTCGCGATAATTGGTAATAAATAAACGGAAATAAAAAAATACGTGTGACGCCTCATCAGCACACATCCTTACAGAAACAAACGTGGTTCCTTTATTTCATCAAGCACCGCGAACTTCTACGATTGCACACCTGGCAATTCTACTTATCAACGATACAAATGTTATGGGTAAATTTTCTGGGTTTGTAATGTTCCGTTATGTTTTCTTTCAAGAAAAAAATCGACCAATACCTCAGTAATTCATTAACAATGACAACATGATGTTTTGTAACGGTACAAGTTGGATGATAATTTTTATTCTTTTTACTCTTACAACATTATGATGCTTTCTAATAATTTGTTACCGGAAATAATGTACATAATCCTACCTAGTTATCAAATTAGGCGTAGATTTTAAATAACCCTAAGACGAGGAAGTTTTTTTTATTTCTTCCTTGCGGTTCACAAACCGGGATAAAACAATGACATGCATTCTAAAGAAGCAAGACTGTAAAATGTGTAATGACCCCGCCAGGGCTCACATGCAAGTTTAAATTATTTAAAAACATTACAGAAAATATTGTAACCCCGTATATAAAATTAAACAATAAAGAAAATTGATTGATAATCCATTTGAGAAATAACATTTTCTTATAAAATGTGTCTGATGGCATTTCTTGTTAACTTATTTTGTCAATGCACAGTTTTGTAGAAGAGGTTCTCTTAAAACATTTAGGGTCTAAATTTTAGCGATGAAAAACATTGACTGCGAATAAATAACATTGTTAAAATAATGCGGCATCCCTCCAATGAATTAGTCGATTCAGACATAATCAAGAAGGAAACTGTAATAGCTAATATGTATCATGTATCTAAATGTTTTCAACAATTGTGCTGACGCTGATCGATTGAACCATTTGAAGAACGCTTCGTTTTCGTGAAAGCGTCAAGTATTCATAGCTAAACTCTCCCATGACAAGCAAGAAGCAGAATTCTCTACAATGTCAAATGTTTTCAAAATGTTTTTAATATCAGTCCGATTGACAGAAGTATTTACGGCGGACTGTATAAGCATCTCGTCAACAAGAAGCTCTTGCGACGCTGACCCTCGGATTTATCTTTCGGACATCCATTCATAAAACCACTTATTAAGCACGCTCATTATTCTCGGAAAGAACTTTCCACTCTGGGGTTTATCTCTGCTTCCTATCAACTGCTTGAAGGTTACATAGCTCACTGCATGGTTACATTCTCCGAGTACATAATTCGATTTGCCGATCGGACTTCGTTAACCAATTAAGCGGACTCGTACTCCCGACCGTGCTTCCGTTGCATTTATTGTGACGCATTGACGCGTTTTAAAATGCGCTATGCCTGATGTTTTCTTCCGAAACCGTTTTCCTATCAAGATTGACGTAATGCGCAAGTTAGTCTATTTTAAGTTTGAAAACCGGAACTATTTATTCTACTTCTTGCTTTATTTGAATTTTATTTGCGTCTAATTGTAAGTAGTAGAGATTTGTGTATGACGCGCTTTAAATGGTATTCAACTTGGCTATTCAAATAGAAACCGTGGAGATATAATACATTCTTGTCTTCGTATTCAAAACATTCAACTCGTTTGAAATATTTGCATTAAAATTTTATGAAGAGCAGCACATACGAATGCGATCTGTTTCATTTTTGGCTCTCAGGTTAGTGACTTATATTAGCCTATTTATTTAGTTCAACTTTTCTTCGGCGGATGAAATTAGATCAAATGTATGAATCCGAAGCCGGAGATGATGTGGAAACTTTCTGAGAAGGGGGGATGTGACTCGGTTTTACTACGGGCATACGCATTACTGTGTCCCAGCAAAAAGGTTTCGTGTTATAGAATCCAAGAGAAGTTTCACAGGTGGCAAAAGCATCCCCCAATGATTCGATGTGAACCAAAAGCCGATTTATTGGACGAAGTTCTTATTCATGCGAGTAAAACTTACCTAAAATGTTTGCGTATAAATGTGAAATTAAAAATAAAATTTATAATTTAATTATACATGCACATGGATAAAATTAGCGCGCCTTCTTTTTAAAAATCATGGTAATATGATCATTCTGTCCGTGTCTGTGGACAATCAACTTTTTTGTTTTAAGAGATATTTGGATTTTTTAAATTATATAGCTCTTATCGATCTATGAATGTTGCATTGACTGGATTTTCCAAGTAATCCGTACATTTTCCGCAAGGTGGCTTCAAATTTCAAACTTTGAAATGGTATTGCAGCCAAATTACTGAAGCTAGAGGAGTCAAGTTTTCACGGATCAGAACCCTGAAAAGATTTAAGGAAAACGTTATTCCACCTCCTGATTTAGCAATGGTAACTTACTTATTTTTTCTATGATAAAATTCGATAATATTTTTCTTTTCATTTCGCTATAAAGATTTCTCCCATTAACTTAGTTGGCTAACTGAAGAGAATTTGAAATTAGATCACCTGTTATATGCGTAAATTTTTTGTGTGGTTATACCGCCACATATTCGATAACTAAAGCCTCATTTTTAAGTGGCATCAATTTGGAAATGTACGCTCAAAGTTTCAGCTTTCCATTTTATATACCCTCGGAGATGTAAAAATAAATAAATTTTAAATGGATCCTTATCCAACATCGTATATTTTTCAAAACCCAAATCTAAAGAAAAGTAAATGGCAGCAGTACATAAATCTACATTCCAAGTTTTATCTATATATCGTTTACGGTTTGGTCAGAATTTTATTTAAAGAAAGCGCACAGACGGACAGACTGACTCAATATGGAAACTATGAGCGCGTTAAAAAAACGCGCTTAAATACGTTCTACCAGAGAACATTTCGTCCTACGCTCATCAACTAATTCCCTGACAGGAAAAAAGAGCCGTGCAAAGCGAAATGAAAACAAATGAGACCCTTTCAGTACCACCATCTCCTAATTTTGTTTCACCTAGCAACTAAAAAACTAATTAAGTACTGAAGTACCTTTTGATTTATGGGATCGTTCGGCATTATAACAACTGATATTTTGTCCTAAGAGCCTTTTCCTTTCCTTTTGAAAATAATACATTCGACTGTTGGTAAGGGGAAACGTTGTTAACCCCAAATTTTCACCGCGGTGCTCTTTTTGTGGATGTCGCTATCCCCAGTGGCTCGTATCCTGATTCTAGCCAAAATGAGGATAGTCACTTTTTTCTAAATCTGGCCTAAAAACGCCCTCTCAACATACTCAACGGCTAATTTGTAAAACTGAAGATTTCTTAAATGCAACAAGGAGCCAGAAGATTTTATCTTAAGTCCGAAGACTTCGGGTCAAACACGATGGGGTGACAACCCTAGCCACGGCTCGGAATCACCTAGCGAAGCGTCTGCTTCTAGCTCCGTGACATAATGCGCGTTTCATGAGTACGTGCTTTTATTACCTATCATTTCGCGTTATACTTTTTTATCGCAGAAGTGTTTCGGATTCATTCCAATCGAGGGAATTATTACGCTTCGCTTATTAGATTCTGAGAAATATGATGACGTAATAAAACCACTTCAAATCAAGTTCGTCTTTCTGCTGACAAAGGTTATTTTCTACAGGAAGCGATACCCTGTACGCCTTGTAACTTCTGAATCACGGTATAAAGATCACTACAAAATGCGTCAATAGCGTCATGTCTCAACCTTTTCGAAAACACGAATCACAGACCAGTGCAAAATATAATCAACGACCACCATCAATCATATTTCTGTGGTTGGCATTTATTATATTTTACGGATATATAACTGCGTTAATGACTAAAAATAACAAGTTGAAAAACTTGATTTATTCTAATTACTAACGCGGATCTCTAGCAAAAACTTCGCGAACCACCGCCACCACCTTGTCTAATGCATTCGAATGTTTAAGATATTTTTGTGTTTCAAAATTCAAATTGAGACTGCACGCGCACGACTACTATCTCTCCGCCGAGAACACGGAATTCCTGTTTTCCATTCAGGTCCTATTTTTTTTTCAAAAATAAGACATTTTCATTCTGATATACTTTATAATGACTATAGATATCTAAAAAAAAACGTGGCATTTCAAAGAAAGAAAAGTTCCGTCATCACTTTCGCCACTGAAGGTTATACAAATCGTTGGGCGGAATGGTTACTATATGTACCTATAGGAGAAAAATAAAAAAACAGCATATGATAGCGTATATTGGAGATCAGCTTAGAAAAGTTCGCTGGAGCAAGAAGTATGTTAGCACTTCTCTGGGAAGTGTTAATAGGCCAAGAGACTGATTCGCTTAAACACACACACAACTCTGGGAAACCGCTTTGCGTGACTGAATTTGAATGCGTGTTTCTAAATCACATCGATTATGCAAACATGCTGATCTCTAAGCTACATGATGATATCTACTGAACTGCTACTAAACATCTTAGGTTTCACATATTTATCTGTATAGAACATATGTATTATGAGTGTGGTGAACGACAAAATGTCACGAGTGAAACACTGCAAAAAGTATCATTTTTTTATCTCTATATTCTTATAATTTTATTATCAAAATCTTTTCATTCTATTAATGACATATGCCCAATTTCAAGAGTTATTTTTTACTATAACTCGTTTTTAATATCTTTCTTCTTAAGAGTTAAAAAGGCTTACACCTATTCATCTTTATTGCGGCTATAAAGCTTGAGCTAAAAGTTACCAGTTTTTACCGAGGCGGATTATACACAAAAATGCTTATAATAAAAACGGTATGAAAAATTTTTCACTGCCAAAAATTTTTTCTTATCGATTTCGAAATAACCGTTTATGGCAGGGGTTGCCAACCTACGGCCCGCGAAGCTATGACGAGAAAGCAATCCGAAAAGTTTAACACACAAATTAATGCATTTTTATGCAAATTTGGATAATAAAGCTCTTTGAATATTGAAATGTAAATCATAAAAACCTTATATGGTACCTCAGAATATAAAGGTAATTTCCGATTTCAACTCCAATTCGGCATGCCGAAGAATTAACAACTACCAATGCGGCCCGCCGAAGGATTCGCATCCGCCGACGCGGCCCGCTATGTAGAAATGTTGCTCATCCCTGCTTCAGGGTACTAAACTGAATTAGCATAAAATAGTATTACAAAAAATCAAATGGTATTTAACAAAAGAGTCGAAGTTTATTTATTGCTCACGGTACTACAATGCTGATTAATAAAATGCCGAAAAATTATCTGCTAATTTATTAACATTTTGATGCAAAGCGTGGTGCTCCTCAATCAGCACTTCTGTCATTAAATTTCGCTTGTCTACTCCTGTACTACTGATATGCTTTCCTACAGTGCAGCTGCTAAACTTTTATCATACGACCGTTTTAAGGAACTAAGAATTTTAAAAAGTATTTAGATAAAACAAATGAGGTAGAGAAAAAAGCCTCAAGCTAGTTATTTTTTGGTAAAATTTTTGCAACTTTTTGCAAGAATGAATTAGTCGCGGAATTCTCTTATTTTTGCCGTACGCCGGATATAAATTTGTAACTGTTGCGCGATCAAACGGGAGCAGCGTGGTTTTTCGGCAAAGAATGTATTCCCCTTAAGGCGCGCGTTTCGGCGGGATTCGTTATCGATGAATTCGAAGGTCGCCTTTGTTTTATTCAGTACGCACTCGAAACCAACTCCGTCGCTGCGCACTTGAAGCATAAACGTCACCATGGGACGGGTTATTAACCTGCATCTCCTATGACCCTCGCTTATCCTGGATCGATCTTCACCAACTTCCACCATCGGGTTTTCCGAACACAAATTTCGAAATTTAATTAGAAAGACGTTTCATGTCCTTGATAATATCACAATGATATATCCGTTCAAGGATCAAGTGCGCCGAGGTAAGTAACGTTAAAGCGATTTTCGAAAGATTGCCCTTTTATAAAAATCTCCCTCACTTGTTATCATGTAGCCAATATGGCGACATGATTGCCACACCTTTGGCGAGCGACGAAATCCAATTAGGTATGTTTATTAAAGCAATGAAAATGTTTCGTGAAACGAACGTCTTCCTTTCTCTCTTTCTCGTTCCATCGGTCCCTGGCAATCGACGAGCGGAAATTAAATTCCAAGCGCACCAACACATCCTCAAGAGGGAAAAAATTCGGCCCAAAATAAGTCTTAAGAGGTTCATGACGAAGTGTAGAAAAGTTTTAACGCGCAGAGGGGGGATACGATTGTTTAAAAACGGAACACGGAGCCTCAACAAAGGAAATGATTGTGAAGAGCCAAGCAAGCATCTACTTAAGAACCTTCGGTGATATCATTTGTTTGGGTTGGAAAGAATGAGGAAACGTGACGGCCGATGTTTAACGGCGCGTTAAGGTTTTTTAAAAACCCCTCGTTTAAGCTCGTGAATGGCTGCGTTCGGTGTGTAACGAGAACCGCGTTAAATTCTTCTTTTTTAATTCTACGCCCCTTCCATGCGGTTGCTTCTGAACGGTCCACGAAAACCAAATTAAACCTCCTTCCTACATCTTCCTAGCCAGATAAACATGCGAAAATCCTTCCTCGGAGATATGGATACAAAACCCCGCCATCTAAACAAAAAGCAGCCGATATGGAGCGGGCGATCGCGACGAAAAATTGGGTCGTAAAAATTTCGGCCCAATAAACATCGTGAGAGAGGCCTAAAATATTAAGGCGCTTTACTTTTCTTGCGCTCGCGGTGACATGAAAAGGAGAAAGTGTTGCGCATGTGAGGAAGGGGGTGTGGCTAGGAAGAGAGGAGAGCAGGAGGGCGAAAGGGAGAGAGAGAGAGGGAGTGGTAGGGATAAGGCGGGCCCGAGACTTGTGGATTGAAGTGGGACCGTGGGAAAATTTTCCCCCGACTTCTCCCATGATCTCGAGAGCCACGCCGCAGACAGCCCGAGAGGAGCGAAAGTTGCCCTCAAGTGCCGCGCACAAGACCGCTGAGCACGGGACGGCCAAATTCTCGCTGACCACTCGTTCGCTCTTTCTCTCACTATCGGAACTTTTGATCCGCTTATGGCGATTTTTCTCTTGCCTTTCGCGTGGATGCGAAAGTTCTCAAAGTAGCTTACCGATCGAACGGGGTTGAAATCGGAAGAGAGAACCGCTTCCAAATGCTGTATCAGTTTTCTCCCAGCAAAACCTCCTCTTGAGTCGGTTTTTCGGGTGTTTTTGGGAGTGCGAATAACGCGGCATGGGACGAAACAAGTTTTATACCCTTGCTAAAGTAAGAGGCGGAAGCACATTTTCTTAAAAGTTTTCAGGGTTTTGGTTTGCTTTCCCCTTTGGGGAGGGGACAACCTGAACCGTTGGAATGCGGATCCTCACTAGACCTTTCCATCCGTGAAAACTTCACTCCTGCGATACCATTTCAAAGTTTCGAATTTTCCAAATTTGAAGCCACCTAGCGGAAAATCCGTCAATTACAGGGAAAATCCAATCTGTGTAAAATTCGTAGATTGTTAAGAGCAATCCATTTCAAAAAGATCTTTCCAAATATCTATTTTAAACAAAAAAGTTGATTTTCCGTAGACGGACGGACATAACAGACAGAGTGATCACATAAGTACGTTTTATCTTTTGATAAAACGTGCTAAAATACATGGGTACATTTTTTTAAAGACCGCTGTTCCAAGGCCGCGTTTGTCGTCTGAAAACGGCGATGTTTGGGATGTAGGTATTTTGTACAACAAATAAATTTGTCTACTGTCTAGAATTACGAGCGTCGCGACGTTTTTTTGCTCTCTAACTCATTAGTTTCTGGTTTATTTCAGTGGGTGACAATTTGACGAATGCTGAAATGCAGGAAAGGCTATTCTTGGTTTCAGAGAGTTGGTGCGGTGTCACGCTCTGTGCAAGCTGTTGACTTTTCCCACGCCTATTCCGTCAGCGGATGAATTGACTCAGTTTAAATATTTTATCTTCGATACGAACTCTTCGTATAGCCGCATTTTTATAGTCTCCGGATAGTTGTGGAAAGGAATTAATTTTTCTTAAGGCGATATCGATTGTTTACATCGTTATCGTTTTCAAGCAATCGCGACCGACGAGATGCTTATTGTATCGGTCATTATCAAGTGGCCGAACGATTTTCGATAAAAATGACTATCCAAGAAATACCGTCCGTTGCGGGTTTAATGCGCCCGTTACTTGGTTTAATTTCGTCGTTAACTACTGATTCAAATATATGTAAAATAAATGTCGGGGATCATTGGAAACCTATTCCTCCTCGGTGGTACCCGAGATATAAAGATAGTGCATGCGACTGCGTAATTTCCTTCCCGTGAAAACGCGGGTATTCCCGCAATTATATTCCATTCTTTAGAACGGAAAAGTAAAAAAAAATAGATTAGGATGGCGACAGACGTCACTAGAAACCGACGAAATGTCGCACGTCTGGTGGAGAGGGAATGTCACGATAAATATATCCTCGACACTGACGCCATTTCCTTCGTTCTCATCGAGAGAGAAGCACGCTAAACATTATCCATCTGATTTAAACAATATAAATAGCATATTTTCTGCTAATTTTCCGTGAGCAACTATGCAATGTTTGCTTTACAAAACGAAAGATGAAAAACTGATAAGTGAACTCGATTCACATTTGTTCATTACTTCATTAATTTTTTCTCGTTTCAAAATTATTCCCAACATTACAGCTTATGCCTGCCTGCATAGGATCTTTAGATCGCTTTATTCCATCAATTTCTTGCTTGGCAATCTCACCATTTGAGAGGGAGGAGTTTTCTTCGATGTATCTCTTCGAGGACATCCGTTGGGGCAGTTTGATACTAGCTTGGCTAGTTCCGTCCCAACCAAGAAAACATCCGCGTTCATAAACGAGAAAATTGATCTGCTAAGATAGTTCAGTAGTTCAGTGGTAGAATATCCACCCGGCAAGTGGAAGACCCGGATTCGATTCCCGGTCATAGCAGACTTTTTTTCTCGTTTCAAAATTATTCCCAACATTACTTCATAGTTTAATGGTGCGTATCCAATGGGGAGAGGGGGAGGGGGAGTGCAGGGGACCAGGCATTTGCTCGTTCTCAAGATTGCGAACTATCAGAATAAAATCAGCGTGCACCACGAGACTGTTCGATGGTGATATTGACTACGGAAACCGTCCAAATTACAGATCTGTTGCACAGTATCAGCCTCGGCCAGAGGGCCGGATGGGACTAGAGACGACTTTTTGCAGGCATCTTCTGTTAAATCTGAGGTTTCACAATTTCGTGCAGAAATTTCAATGCTCGAGTACACGTATGCATCACCATCAAGGTCGGATGCTGAAGCAGTTGAATGGGAGTTAACTGAAGAAATCTACGTGAGCATTCCAAGGATTTGATTCGGATATTCCGCACCAAATTTGAGGTTTTCATGGGAGTTTTTATTGACGGAATAACGCGATTTTAAGATTCCATACAGACAGGCATAAGCTATAAAGTTGGGAATATGTTTGAAAACTCCCATGGGAGTTTTTGAATAACAACCGAGTACATGATAAGGCATGAACGAAAGTGTTTTAAGTTGTCTCAAACGCAATGTTCACACTTAAAGAGAGAATGTTTGCCGTGGCTAGATTTTGTCTGCATTCTTTGTCACTATCGGTTCATTCCCTGGGTACTGTATTTTAAGTTCACTTAGTTACGCAGTAAAATAGATAGTTGCATAAATTTTCGGGAAAAAAAATATTTTCAATAATACTTGATCTTCTCGATCTCAGAAGAGGAATGCTAAAAGGAGACTACCTAGATTCTCCTTTCATTTTTACTTTCTCCATATAGGTAGTATAGGGGAAAGTACATATTGTATTCATGAAAAAAATCGACTTCGAGATTTCAACGGAAATACACGTTTTGAGGTCCCCTGAACACGTTTTGACCATTTTCTCAACGATGTCTGTGTGTGTGTGTGTGTATGTGATAGCTTTTTGTGGGTGCTCTAACTCAAAAAATATTTATCAGGTCAACGCAGAATTTTATATTTAACATTTTTATAAAAGTCAGAAGGATTGATTAGTTTTTGGTAAAATTCGGTTAACCGGGAGTGGGTGTTTACTCTTGTCTCTTATCCGTTATTTTGAAATATTTGCTTTAATATTTGATAAATATAAAAATGTACTGGAATAGAGGTTGTAGGAATTTTACTTTCTACAACCTTTGTTTGAAACATTTTTCCATATAAGAGATATCTTATATTCTTAGCTGCCACCACCACGCCACCTACCGACGACTATTGTTAACAGTCGACGCTTAGTTACGTCTTAGTAACGCTCATTTTTCTTTTCTTAATTGTTGGAGATTTGTGGCTATATCCAATATCAGAAGGCTATGGTTTGAGTTTATTTCTGTTCTTTGTAAAGTCTAAAATTTTCTCGCAGTTTCTTAAAATATTTATTATTATGTAACCTATTTGGACTTTTAGAAATAATTACAGATATGGAGAAGGTCATGTGGTGGCCACATCAGATTTTTTTCTAAAGGTTAGTATTAACTTTGATATACTATGTAAGTAAATTTATGGGCGTGCAAATAACTAATATCATCTATTAAATGCAGTGGCGGCTCGTGTATAGGCACTGCGGAACTGCAGCACCCCCTATTTCCACTTGATATTATCTATAACATTTAATATAATGAGTCCTTTTTCTTTAATTCTTTCTTTATTTTTGTAGTACAATATATATTCCTTAAGCTTAATGTCAGTACTTCAGTAGCCATCCCCCAGTTTATGAAAAAGATACAAAAATCTTTGTATGGAACTGTGCGCTTCACAGTGCCAGCGACGTGGTGTTTGTCTGTTGTGTGCATGCGCACATAGAAGGGGGGGTGGGGAGGAAGGCGGGACTGCCAGGTAGAGAGAGCACTGTTGCTCTCGCAGTGCCGGCTCTGGCGTGATGGTGGTAGGAAGTTTTTTTTTACTCAGCATGTGTTGTGCTTAAAAACCGTGTACCATATTCTTGAATGTGATAAAGTGTAGAAGAGTGTAGAATTAGATTATTATTCTGCTTCCAGCTATTCTATTTGATTCATTTTTTTTGGCTCTTTTATTTAACAGAAAACTTTAACCATGGCCTTGCATCCCCAAGAAATAAGTTCTGTGACTGTAAGTGAACTTCAACAGCTTAAGTTTTCACAGCTATCTCTCCATGAGAAAGTTACAGTTAAGAAAAGAGGTCGTTCAACACCTGATATTCTAATATCTCAGCCAGGCAAAAGCAACAACAAGAAATATATTCGTAGCTTTAATTCTGAATGGTACCAACGGAAAAGTTGGCTTTGCGGCTGTGAAGTAAAAAATGCACTGTTTTGTTTTGTTTGGTTTTTTTTTGTTAAGATTTTATCAAGTTTCTGAATAAATTTTCTTTTTATACATGTTTTTTTCCTTTTACACAATTTTAAAACAAAGGCTAAAAATTTTCTGGAGCAGCACCCCCACTAATTTTAGCTACGAGCCGCCACTGGTTAAATGCCATCATTAATTCCTAATTAGTAACAGCATCACCAACCATGCAATTCTAAGTGGACTCTCATATTTAATACGAATAAAATTTTCCAGCTTTGTTTAATAGTCACCCGCCATTTCTTGGTAACATATTTGATTCTTTCTTCTATAGTTAGAGGAAAATACTCAGGTACAGAATAAGTTAATAACATGAAATGCATAATTTTCTTCTCTCTTGGATACAGCTACCCATCAAAAATACGCACACACGAACTAACACCTCATCAACTTTCGACGGGTGAAATGATTACTTCAAAGCGTTTTTATGTCAAATTGTGATTAATTTGCTTTTTCTCGCTCTGCAACACATAATTAATCTACGCAGTATTCTTCATACAAGGAATCTGTAAGTATCTTTCATAGGGTATCTTTCAGTGATAGAGGAGACCATTTGCTTTAATTCTCATGGATTAATATTGTGTCACACTGCGTAGCAAGAGGAAAATATCGAGATATTTTTCAAGACGGCGGAATCACTAATAAAAAATTGTCAGATACCTCAAATATGGAATATTCCATGCAGTACCGGATTCAGGCGCGTTCTGACCGTTCAGCCGAACTGGGACCACGCCAATTAGGTTCTCGTCGTTTTAATGGCTCAACACCATAAGAGGCCAATCCCAAGGGTCCCACCTGATTTAACTTGCTTAATTTATGTAGCAATCAATGAAAATTTATTTTTTCACGAGCAGAACTTAAAGGGACACGCGGGAATGACTTACAGGTGTCCTTAATATTGCGCAAATGTTTAGAAATACTATTGAATTTCTTCGCCAATTGCCTTAAGTGTTTTTCGTCCTCTTAGGTTCAAGATCATTCAGTGTGAATGACGCTAACTCGAAGAATTTCTGACGGGAAAATTACATAAGAATCCCAAGCTCCGGGTAGGTCAGAAATTTTCTGCTCAAGGATAATATCTAGATTCCGTTAGGTCAGCATTTGTACGGAGTGTAATTGTGCAACAGAGTGATAAAACCTCTATGTCACGCATTAAAATCAGTGTCTGCATACTTCATGCTTTTTACCTTTCCGGCGTTTGAAAGTGCAATTGAGTTCTCACCATAACGATAGTACAAAATGTGTGTCGAGAACCTCTGAGATATATGCTCAACTGTATCTTGTATGGGAGCCTTTGCGCTAGATTATGAGCAGTTTATACATGAAAAATTGATGAAAATTCCTTCAGAAAGGGATGTTTAGATAAACATAAAAAATATTTCCTTTAAGATAACAAGGCTTGATTTAACGTGTCCCTACTTCGTGTTAGGATTTAATTTCTCCTCCTTAAAAATATCTTTTGATTTCGAAAACAATATAAATTGAACCAATTCGACGAGTACATGATGAATCGAATTTCTTTCGACTAGTGTATCACATTTATACCATTGATCACCGCACACGATTCTCTTTTGTCCTTAATTATCTCAGTTAGCGTTTTGCTTTCTGTGAAGGACGCCTTAGCGTTCCCATATTTCCACACAAGGTCGCGGATTAATATCTCTTCACGACCGCGGTCGCTAGTGTGCAGCCGTGAAAATGGTGTGTGAGCTGAACTTGAGCTCCTGGCGAATGAATAAATATATTTTAACCAGAATATTCCAATTTGCTGTGTGTGGCATGAGCTGGCAAAACCGAATCAAATAGTGGATACAGGTGTTCTGGAACTGTCGAGAATAGGGATTACTTGGAGCAAAATTTTCTACAGTTACTAATTTTGTCATCTTTTTCTCGTAGTCATTATTCCACCGATGCGGTGAATTGCGTGATAAAATGTAAATATATGTATCAAATCTGGTGACCTAATTGAAATGGGCCTTATGCGCTTGTAGTCCCTTTTCCCGGATAGGACAGGCTAATAGAGATTTAAGATAACGTAAGTAATATACAAAGGCCCCTCATGATATGCGGTGTCGGCGGCTTGCGGAGTAATAATGTAATAGTAAATCAGTACATATCACGAATGTTTATTCAGCAGGATGTATGATTCGGAGAAAGATTAAACACGGTGCTCGAATTGGGCGGGAACGCTTGTTGTAACTTGGTACAAATTGAAGCCCATAGCGTACCCGTTGTAAAAAAATTCAGATGAGAACGCTCAGGTTACTAGCGTTCCCGTTGTTAAAGTTTTACAATTTGAGCACTGGTTAAACGGATTTTCTGGATATACTTCTGCTATTGGGAAGCCGAAAGAATCAAAATAGACACCGTAAAATTATACGAATTCTTTTTATTTCTTAATTAATATAAATTCTCCAAAGACAGCACTCAGATCTTTTACGTTTAAAATTCAAGAAAGACAATATCTAACAAGTTCAAGAATTTAACTATATCGAATGCATAAAGTACTCAAAACATAACAGCAACAAATGAAATTAAAACGCTGGAGGAGAGAGGAGCTGACCGTAGAAGATATTCGTGTGATGTGCTCCACTGATTAAATAATTGTAAAGACGGAATTATAAAGATAGTTTGAGAACTGCAAGTCTAGGGATGAGCAGTAGAAGAGATGACATAGCTAGAGGGTATACTAAAGAATAGTCACAATTTTCTTAAGAAATTGAGGACAAAAGTAAGTATGTCCTTCTATAGAATACGACAAAAACTTTTAATACTAGTGCGGACTTTGTGGTAAATGATGTCTTCTAATCGAATAAAATTTTTAATCTATACCTCACATAGCATATAAGAGCACGGTAGAGAAATCTATCTAATATATTATAACGGCTGTCCCCCCGCCTGCCTGCGCCCATGCCTGCGTCCTTGCCTGCGTCCGAAGCCTCGAGTGACGTCACCTCCCGGCAATAACGCAAATAAATCGAGGACGGTCGGTTCGATATCGACGAATCTTTCGCCTGAATACTCGGCGCGAGTTATTGCAGGTTTTAAGTATGTAGTCTTCCCACGGGAAGGCATGGGTTCGATACCAGGATAGTTTTAGTTTTTGCATTTGATTAACACGTAATCGGCTAGAATACGATGTGTAGACCTTTTAACATTTTAAAATATCTTACGATCGAGACTTTGACTCGAGATTTACACCATTTAACGCAGAAAGAAATGAAGATTCTTATTCTTACCGTCGATTCTGTTTTTTCATTCGTGTTTGCTGGTATTTTAAGTTTATATTCGATTTTCTCCGGTATTTCAACATTTCAAAAAGGAGGTTGCTAGGGTAGACGGCATTGTTCATCTCGGATTATTGCATTGTTAGACTCGGGCTTCAAGTGCATTTGAACTAAGCTTACAATAAAGCATACTCATCAAGGACAATAACCAATTGAAAATTTATGTGAAAAGTTTCGTGTAAATATAGGAAGATATTTCACGCGTACATTAAAAATATCGTTTCGTTTGCAAATTTTATTGGGCAGTTTAAAGCAAATTACTATGTTGATAATGTTAGTGATTAATTTCTTTCGATAAATAAGCAAGATATTTGAAGCGTGGCCGGTGCATTTATAGTGATTACTTAATATTAAACAAACCACGGAACACACGATTTGCTGTACCATCAGAGATACTGAACAAAACAAAAACTGTTGTGTACTGGTAGGTGTTAGACTAAATCATGTAGGTATGTGTTTTTGGTTGTGAAAATGGTGTAAGAAATGCGATTATTTTGAGAGGAGCAATAAAAGTGGTTAAGCGAAAAACACCCTGAGCCACAATTCTTTGTTATAGGCCCTATCGCATAGGACCACTTCACGCAAGGATCTCTAGATGTTTGCAGGAAGTACTGCAACGGGCCCCTAGTGCTATTTAATTGTTGTTTGCCGATAGAATCGTCGTATCTACCGATTTAAACAAAATATGCAATGTTTTTTCTCGGGATTTTCTCGAATTTTTATCTCCGAAACTGGTCTCGCGGACTTAATTATGGTAAATGTTGTCCTCTATTCGAATACATTTTTTAATCTATACCTTACAGATCATATACATAAGAGCTAGGGAGAGAAATATAGTTTCCGTCCGTCCGTCTGTCCGTCTGTCCATCCGTCCCCCTTTTATCTCTTGAATAGTTTGTCATAGAGAAATTCTGTAATCGCCATTTTGTTTCTGCCTGCTAGGAGACCCCAGGAAAATTATTTTCATTTACGGAAGTGTCCCGGATTCGACTCCGGGGGACGATTATATTTTCCCATAGGTTTACACGTAAGTTTAGAATTTTCAACGTGCAAGGATCATTTCCTTCATTCATTTAAATGCGTAAATATGGGCCGAATTTCTCCATTTTTATTTTATTCGACGGATAAAACTACAAAATATCTTATTCTTGCGATATTTAGGTGTTACACGGAAGAATTTGACCGAAATACGCATATCTTTTCGAAATTTTATGACTTTTTCGTACTCTTTTCGGGTGTTGCCAAGGCGACCCGCATTGTTGCCTCCGATTTAATTAGCATCTGTTAAGCCTTTAAATAGACGGAAGAATTCGCGGTTTTTATGAAGCATCGAAATAGTAGTTGTAGCAAAGTCAAACTTGATAGATTGCAACGTTAATAATTTAAGATTATTATTATTCAGTAAACTGCGTGTGGACTGTGGGCATTTTTAACGATTGGCCAAAAGAAAAATTCTTCTTTCTTTATTTCAATACTGGAATGTGATCTTTTTCGTAAGGGAGAAGCAATAAAAATTGAACATAAATTATAAAAATCTGATGTGGCCACCACATGACCTTCTCCATATCTGTAATATTTCTAAAAATTCCAAATAGGTTACATAATAATAAATATTTTAAGAAACTGCGAGAAAATTTTAGACTTTACAAAGAACAGAAATAAACTCAAACCATAGCCTTCTGATATTGGATATAGCCACAAAACTCCAACAATTAAGAAAAGAAAAATGAGCGTTACTAAGACGTAACTAAGCGTCGACTGTTAACAATAGTCTGCGTTGACCTGATAAGTTAGAGCACCCACAAAAAGCTATCACATACACACACACACAGACAGACATCGTTGAGAAAATGGTCAAAACGTGTTCAGGGGACCTCAAAACGTGTATTTCCATTGAAATCTCGAAGTCGATTTTTTTCATGAATACAATATGTACTTTCCCCTATACTACCTATATGGAGAAAGTAAAAACAAACATGAAATTCAAAATGTCAGTTGTCTAATTTTATAAGGAGAAATGGGCTATTATTACTTTTAAACATGCAGATTTCTGAAAATTGGTCGACCGATTCCAATTTTGGTTAATATCGGACATAATTATGATCACTTGACATGACCTACATATAGTTGACAATGTTACATTGTTTCAACTCGGGAACCGCTTGATGTATTTAGATGAAATTTGGTATTGGAGTGTTTTGCTAAAATTGGCCGAGTGATTCCACTTTTGGTTAAAATCGGACAACAATTACGACCACTTTACGTGAAAACCTACATGCAGTTTACAATGTTCCTTTGTTTCAACTCGGGGACCGCTGGACGTATTTTGATGGAATTTGGTACTGAGGAGTTTGGCTAAAATTGGTCTATCGATTCCAGTTTTGGTAAAAATCGGACAAAAATTACGACCACTTTACGTAAAGACCTACATGTAGTTTACATTGTTTTAATATTTTAACTTTGGAAAAATTAGGTAACTGCTTATCTAAATTATTTAAAGTATCTTGGACTATTTTAGAGTGGATGATGGGCCAAAAGTAATCTTGTATTGTTTATATCCGCGACTATCTCATCTTCCTTACAATTAGATTAAATCAAAAACACTTTTATGTATTTCACGAGGAATCATTGATTAACTAAATGGCTAACTGATCCTGTAAACAATATTTAAATGTTATTGATTCTTCCGACGTTTAAGGCCATTGTATTATTCCTTCTGTTAACATTCAATTATAACATCGCTCGTCAAAAATATACAATTTAATGTATCACAACTTTGAAAGAGTTCCAAATATCGATCAGCCTTGTTATCTTCTGTAATTTAATACCTCTAGCTGACTATTTAATTACAAGCTTTTCGTTTGTTTTCATTCTAAGGTTTCTATTGTTATCTAACAATGTTTTCTCGAGAGAGCCAATATACTTTAATTTCTATATAATTGTTTCCGATTATATCCCCGCGCCGCTAATGACATGAACAGTTTCTTCCTCGTTAATTTGTTGCAAAATGGATCTCCTTTCCTGAATCGTTCTAGTACTTTTCAAATAGTCTGAAAATTTCGTCCGGAGAATCATTTCGTGTCCCCGCCCAAATGCTTCCACACTTCTCTGGTCTTCCATAAGTACAGTCATTCATCTGCAGCCGGACAAAATCACTGGACGTTCTTAAAGAAGCCACCGAATACCATAACTGGGTGTTTTTTGCGCTATAGAGTCACTCCTCGATTCTTCATCTGATGAGGTAAGTGTGGAAAATATAGGTATTCTCTTTTAAACTTCTATTTTCTTCTGTATATCTTCGATCGGTAAATAATTTATAGATACCAACCAAATGTTTTCTTTTTCATGCTCTTCAGTTCTCTATATCAGAGGTGCACGACTCAAATGCTTAAATAGCCAAAATTGACATTGTATGTAACTAATCCGGCCACTAACCCTCTAATATAAAATGACCGGCCAATTCAAGCAAAAAATAATAGAGGTTCCCTTGTTTTCTTAATGGGTATAAAATTAGTCTCGAGTATAATAATAAGAAAAATTATTCTAATTCAATTTTGGAAATAATATTTTAGAGTTTATAAAAGTCTGGATTTAGCTGCGGATCCGTAGATCCGTCCTGCCCACTCTCGTTTTCGTGGTACTTTAACTGTGAAATCAAAGAATAAACCAGCAATAAAAATATATTAATTCTCCTTTAATATTAAAAAAAAATATTTTGTAATACTTTTGATAACTAATAGATAGCAAACCTTCAGGGCACGGGTAGTATGTTGTGCTCTCATGTTCTATATTCATGATAGTGTTAATTGCGTTTTTGTAATGCTTTGCGTTTCTTTTACTTATTTATTAGGAAATTTTCCGGATTTGATATTTTTCTTTTTATTGAAGAAGTATCGCCTGTATTTTAGAATAAATTATTTCAATTCCTCTCCATATTTTTGACTTACCAGCGCTCATTTTTATACCCGATATGATTACTTAGGCAACCGCGTTTCTTAACGTATTGGTATAGGACAGAAATATTCCGTGGCACGTGGTTCTAAGGAATTTATGGGTATTTTTTAAAAATAGACGTGAAAAACATTAATTACTTTTGTTTATGAGTCTAATAGCCAAAGTAGTTCCTTCTTATAAAATTGCTGATCTACGCTGTCACTTTATGGTGTATAAATCTATAAATTACACGAAATTTTGGTGAAGGGGACTTATATGAGTACATGCTTTTAATTATATTTGCCATCGAATTCAGCTTTAACGTAATTATAATATGGCGTAACTATCTTCATTAACTTTTTGGTCTTTTTCCTAAAAATCTTATTATTTAATCCTGTGTCCTCTTGAACAAATATGTACTGCACACTGAATGGGTAAGAATATTCAGAGCAGCTCCTGTCACTCACGGGCTATAGAATTGTTGTTTAAAATATAAACTTATTGTTAGATGCATATTAGCATTATCATTATTAATTACAGCTTCCTTTTAAGACCCCTGAGATTGATTCCAGGTTTTAAATAGACCAATTTTTGACTGAAAATATGCGACATTAAAATGTACATCAATGATTATCTTAGTTTATTATTCCATGTCAGAACCCCTAATTTTTTGTTTATAAAAATTTATTGTTGATCCGTCAGTACCTAAGTGCACACAATATAGAAAGTGCTCGTGCATCCCCCTATTCTCTGCAACACTGGTTGAAATGTGTGTAATGTCTTTTGCCTCGCACTGTATAAAATGAAACCTGTCCGTATGTATGTATGTTCACTTATACGAGAACGGCGGGACATATCTCGATCGAATCCTCAGGAATTTCTCAATGTGATTCGCCTTTCATAAATAGCGTTGGCGGACCTGAAACATCCATGGGTTCGGTCCCACGAGCCTTCCTGTTTTCCATTTAATTAACACATGAAACAGAGCAGGGAATTTCAAGTTGTCATTCTTTTTTAGAGATTAACATGGAACTAAGAACTCTGGTTTTATACCAAAAGAAGGTAGTTTAGTTATTTTTTTGATGGGGAAATTCGAATCTGCTCCGAATCAGCTCAAAACGAGATTCTATTTTCTTCACATTGATGCCACCATTATACATACTGTATTGAGAGAATAGAGACCTGTCCATTAACTATGCTTGCATAAACCTTTTTATTTGCAGACTTATATTCGATGAAGTATTTATTAACAAGAATGGCATGTGCTGTAATCTAGTCTTTTTTTTAATGGCTGTATGTTAAGCTTTTTAAGATGTCGTCGTTTGTATGATGATATGAACGAGTTTTTGCAAAGAATCAGGCACTTTTTCTAGCATATACATCCTGAAAATAGTTCGAACCGATGATTTTTCCGCGTCCTTTAAAGTTAAGCTTCATTACTGATGAGTGACATGTGACTGAATTCCGGATAAGGGAAAAGCTGGAACAAAACCTCCCTAAACCGGTTAAAACGGTGAATGAACTATCGACCACTCCCAATCACCTCATTTTGTAACTTTTGAATGGGCTATGGACTTCTGAGTTTGATCGTATAATGTACGAAGAAGAAACAAAGTCCATGACGTTATGCGTTCGAGAGATAGCATGTGTACCTAGAATGAGGCTTTTATTATCTTCCTATTTAAGATAAATAGGCCAACGCAGCGGTGCGTCGCCGAGCATGTTCTTATGTAAAATCATGTAAATCATGGAATGCGCACAAGATTGTAAATATATGCTTCAAATAGAATTTGGCCTTAATGGAAACCAAAGAAAGAAAGGATGGGTTAAAAATAAGATTTGGTGATGCATTTGCATGTGGCCATTTTACAGCCTTTATTGGGAATATTTAGGTTCTAAGCTGAATTATTCAATACTACGTGCCTAATTAAAATTTTTCTCTCTTCCACTCCTATTAACTTTGTTATTTGTCGGTTGTATATGGTGTTGATATTACTTTATTCTTTAAAATGGCAGTATATCGAGAAAAATAAAGTATGTGATGGATATTCTTTGAATTTGAAAACAGCCGCATGATTTAGTTGAAATGCGTTCTTTATAATGCGTTGGAAGCGGTGGATGAATGTTGGGAGAGGGGGTATACGAAAATAAATTCAAATCAAGAATAGTAATATCAATTTTTCTTTCGCTCTAGTATAAAAGTATTGATTTTTCTACTGTAAAGGATTTGTAAGACATCGAGCTATGATAGAGCTTGCATTCATTTATCTTTTGTTAATTTTTAGAATCCCATTCGTTTAAATTAGATTTTTGATTAACTTAATAAAATATAGCCAAAGCTTTTAATACCTTCTATTACCAAATAAAGAGGATTAATGGCAATGGAGACTACGGTGAATTTGATAATAAATGTAAAAAAGTAAGTAAAAACTTCAAAAGAAAGAGGAATTCTTTTTTCTCATTCGAGCTGACGTTTGCAAATTTATACATAAGCATCATCAAATCTGAATTCACAATGACGTTTTTTAGTCGGAGGAGAAATACGGAAGTTTTTCGATGCACATTTCTTTGCTTGCTTATAGAAATCCAAAGAACGGTGACAGAAGTTGAGTTCTTAAACTATTTACACGCTCTCGCAGCCTTGGTCAATAGAACTACGACGAATATCCGCGTGTCATGCTCAAAACGTGAGATAATTTCGAGCACGAAGGGAAGAGATCTATTTTATCCTATCAACTGTTCTATCCACTTACCTCTTGACACAGATTCCACGGATGGAAAGTAAACGTTTCAAAATGTTGCTGTTAAGGCATTTTTGCTTCTCAGCTTCGACGCAACTGAAAAAGTTTTATCAATCTCCACTAAGTTAACTTCATCACCGTCATCACCGCAAATTTCATTGAGAATTAATGCTCATATTTATTGTGATCATCAACTTTGAATTGTTTGAATCCGATACCATTAAATACTATCGTAATTAAGGAATGGACTCTGATCCTACGCGCGTCAACCCCTCCCTCCACTCGCTCCAGAGACATCGGCGCTACGCACCTCGCATTTATTCTGATTAAGCTAAAAATTATGTTTCGAAACTGCTCTCATAAAGGCACACGTTTCCGAAATACAAATTTTTAAATATTTTTAACGTCCGCCATTTTGTTTTAAGATGGCAAATTAAAATAGTTTTCCTGGGGTCTCCTAGTGGGTAAAATCAAAATGTTGCTTAACGCATTTCTCTACCACAAATTGTTCATGAGATAAAAAGGGGGACGGACACTTGGGAAATAATATTTTCAACAATCTCTTACCTGATATTTTTTTAAGTTTCTCATTTAGCTTTGAAATTTCTTTACAGCCTTACAACTTGTATGGGCATGCAGAATATGTATGCATTATTATAGAGACACCCGTCATGACCACCCCGAAGTTCGAGAAGAATTATTTCGACAATTTACTGTAATTTGTACAGAAAACAACATAGAAAATCCTCGATCAACGCCGTCCCGATTTTCGTTGTTTCGATATAACGTTGCTATTAGTGAACATGTATACCTACATTTGCGTCATGTTGTTCCGATAGAACGTCGTTTTAAAAAAAAACCTCTGTTCAACTCGCCATGAAAATCATAGAATGGAGAAAAACAACTTACGAAAGCATAATGCGTTATAAATTACTTCTACCTTGGCACAGTGGCTAATGGAATTATGTCACATGTTAATTTTTTCTGGCTCTTTCGGTAATGTTCGGTACAGACCGTAAAACTCAATCTCATGGTTCCTAAGTCTGCTTTCACACCAGTTAGTCGTGACAAAACAAGACACGCTTCATCAATGTAAGACAGAATTTTTTTAGAATAGAACCCTTATTCGGACGTCTGGAATTTCACACTAATTAAACAAAACAAAAACATGTGACTAAACCTGTCTGGCGCTTTTTTTATATTACAGCACATTCTATTTTCGTTAGTCATTGTTAGCCACATCTGCGTGTTGGCTACGTCGGAAGTTATGGCGTTGCGTGCTTTTTATGCAGAAATTTGGACGATTAATTTTTCCGGCTCATGTAGGAAAGAGAAGCTATCTACAACTAGACGATGGAGCACCATGATAAAAATATTATGGAAAATTTAGAAAAGGAAATCTAGGATCACATGAATATGGTGAGTGCGTGTAATTTCATTCCTTCGTTATTTTAGAAAAAAAATGCAATATAAACAAATGAAAAATATTTGGAATAGGTCTCATTACTTTTGTGGCAAGCGGGTAAGCTTCTTCACCCGAGAAGGGGTCAGGACCTTGTGTTTTAGAGGATGGAATAGACTCAAGAAGATTGAGTTTTTTTTTCGAGAACTTCTCTCCGAGCTCTGATTCAATGAAATCGTCTGAATTCTTGTCTCTAACTGATTATTCAGTACGAAAGAGATGTCTCCTTTCTTCTAGTCTTGTCTTACCTAGTCTTGATAACTGCTGTGAAAGCAGCCTAACGTTTACAGGTCAATTCTAGCATATGGATTCCTTTAAGCTTTTATCGAGCGGGTAGCGCTTCGACATTTTAACTCGCAAAACTTTCCAAAGTCCCTGAAATATGACTGTAAAACATACAACATATAATCTCGCCAATTGATTTCGCTAAACTATCAATTTAATTATTACCATTATAATGAATAATTTAATTTGGCATTTGTTATTTTTTCTGAAAATGACAAAAATTTCCCCCGAAACGTGTACCCAGTGTATTATCATCATGTCTCTGGGAAACTGGGTTTCAATTTACGTCGTTACGTTTGACACCTCGGTTTCCAGGAATGAGAAAGTATGTATTTTTTCATTGATATCGAATAAATACGCAGTAAATTAAAATATAGTATGGCAAAGTTGAAAACAATAAAAATCGTCACTTCTATTAAAATCATTGTATTCTAATCTTGATTTAAGGGGAGTTTTTCTTGTCTTTCTGAATGATCCTCAATTTTTTAATCTCTCATTTTAAAAAGGTAACATTTTCAGTTTCAACTGTGCTGAAATTCTCCATTTTGATCTTAAAATGTCAGTTTTTACATTCAGATTTACATTTTTCATCCCGCGAAGTGTCGCATGAATCGCTGAACTGTTTAAGGCGGTCCCTCTGCCCGGAACATTCCAAGCACGTCCTCTTTCTTTCTTTTTTATATATCGTCTCCGAAATCCGACCGCAAAGCGGCGCCTCCCGTCTCGCTCTACTATTCACGCAAGATTGTATTCACTAATCACCCAACAATGGAACGACCCGCGAATCGGTTCCCCTCACCGAAGACTTCAGGGGGACCAGAAGTGTGAAGAATTAATTCCGTCAGGAATTTCTCGAGGCATGAGTTAACAATGTGACACGGTGTCCTCAAACTCGCTCTTTCTATAGTTTCCTCTGAGGGAGGGCGCGCGAGGCGGATCCGTGAGAATTCCCGAGGAGCAGAGATTTGGAACCCAGTCTCGGCCTACGTCATCTTCCGCCTGACTTTTTGGCACCGGGAGGAGAGCGAGGGAGGCTGCATTCCTTTGCCATTAAGCTCCTCGACGCCTGAGTCGCTGAAAAAATATATAGTATGTGCTCCCAATTTACGAGCCACTGATCATCACCACCTGCCATCCACCGTTCTCGTTCGCTCGTGAGGGTGTTAGGCAGTTGTGGAAGTGATAATTATCTCGGATTTTCCGCCGCGAGGCTGCTGAAATATTATTTCTTCCTTGGTTGGTGCATTCCTACATTCTCAATATTCATCGGTTTACATAATTCTTTCGGGTGGCATTATTATTATAAGGTAAGCGTTCGTTTATCCTGTTATTGTTGTAATATGTAAACAACCTTGATGCTTTATTGTTCTCTCATTCAGTAGATGCAGCTCGTCATCACCGGTTACCGTTGTCTGCCGTTTATATTACTCAAACTCGGAATTCCAAAACCAAACCTAATTTAAACAAGACTGTCGTTGTTGTTATCAGCCAGTTAATGTTATCAATTCAGTGTAGCCCATTGTCATCACATCATCTGCTCCATTCATTGGAGATGACACAAAAAATCTCCTCTTACATATTTTTTAAGAACACACGTAACTCCACTTACATGAAAAGTTTCATTGATGATGATTTGATCTATATTTTCCTACCATTAACCGAAATACCAACTTTTGTCTTCGGTGTCATCCAGCACATCTTGAGATATTTATGTGCTTCATCATACTCGGATTTCAGAGGACTTATTTCACATCCGCCTATTTTTCCAGCTCATTTTTGCATCTGCCTCTATGTAGGATGTGAGACGAGCATTAAAAAATTATTACTCACGGAATTAAAGTTTTGTTCGCGGGGCTCCAGTTTTAATCGGCTGCAGGAAACGCTAATGAAAGCCTCCAGCTGCAGCCAGCACATCCAGTCCTCAGATGTTCGGGATAAGAGTGATGACGTGTACGCATGACGAACTCCCGCATTGTCTTCGCCGCTCTTAAAAAGACGCCATCCGCTCGAATTTCTCCCACGGTGTGCTTAAAATCCGACTTTTATTTTTTCCCCCAACGGAAGCGTTAAAGCCGTATTCCTCGAATCGTATGGTAATACTCCTGGCTCATCCGAAAGGAAACCATTGTCGACCGCGGAAAAAAGGGCTCCATTGTTTCCGCGAGGATTGATGTTGAGACGCGGCGCGCGGGGAAAAACTCGAAAAATTTCGGTTCGCCTCTAAAAAGAGGCCTTGAAGTGCAAACGCAATGTTTTCTTTTTGTTCGTTCGCACATTTTGCGGGTCAATGTTCTTTCTTCGAGAGAATCCATCGAATTCTTAGGTCGTTTTTCTCTATTCGGAAGAGTATAGCATAGAGGAGGAGGTTTTCCACTAAACTTCACTCATTATCTCTCTCTTTTCAAGCGTTTTTCCATTGCTCGTCCGTCCTCTGATGTTTATTTCCTTCGGAAACGCTCTTGGAAACATTCTTCTTCCAAACCTAATTTCTCTCTCAATCTACAGAATCCTCTCATCATTTTCTTGCCTCGTTATTCTCATCTACTTCTCGAAAACTGTCAATACTGTATTTCTTAACAGACAAAATACTTAATTTGTGTTTATCAAAAGTGTTTTTGTACAGGGATGGAGAAATTGTTCAACCCTTTCGATTGAAATTATTTTTTTCACTCAGTTTTGCGTGCAACAAATTACTACGTTGCTATCCACAACCAGTAAATAAACAAATATTAATTTAGTTTAGAACTTTATTTCAATGAAAATATTAATAAATTGAGTGCGGAACAAGAATTTATTTATACACACATCATCACTACAACTGAGTCATCAGGAATTTGCTTCATATCTTTTACGACTCGGAAAAGGGGAAGATAATGACAGTGAAGATCATATAACTTTACCTAATGATCTGTTGTCACCTCTTTCTAATTTCGAAACTTTCATCGACCAATTGATTGATAAGAAAGAATTACATAATTGGACAATTTTAACAACAAAAAATCAATTTGTTGATGAAATTAACACATACATTCTCGGAAAAACTCCAGGATCACAAATAACTCTATTAAGTTCGGACTCAATTGTTGAAGAAGAAAGTCAGAACATATATCCCGCAGAATTTTTAAATACTATTGATATCAGTGGAATCCCTCCTCATAAGTTAGTGCTCAAAAAAATGTCGAGTCATTCTTATGAGAAACCTCAACCTCTTGGTTTATGTAGTGGAACTCAATTAAAGGTTCTGGAAATTCAGCCTTCAAATAAATTAATCAAAGCTGAAATCCTTGGCAGAACATTCAATGGAAATATTGTTTTGATTCCTAGAATTATTTTAATGTCTTTGGATTTGGGTCTTCCTTTTACACTCATACGAAGACAATTCCCCCGTAGACCAGCCTTTTCAATAACAATAAATAAAAGTCAAGGCCCAACTCGCACAATGTTTTGATTTATTTGAAAGAAGACGTCTTCTCTCGCCAATTATATGTTGCAATGTCACGTGTTATTAATCGACAAAACCTCAAAATATTCTGTAAACAATCTAATAATTCATGTAAAATCAAAAATATTGTCTATAAAGAGATATTCAATAATCAGTAACTAATCAATTTTCGTAACTTAATAAAGAATAAAAATTAAACATTTTTTTAAATCATTTCTTCCAACCAGAACATGCGGTATTGCCCTAGTATAGAATAAGTAAAATTGACTACATATTATGTTTGATATAATTTCATATGAAATATTCTTCTTTGGGCCTAGCAACCCAAGCGTTTACTTGTGGATCCCGCAATTTCGCAACTCCAAAATATTTTAGCTCATACTTTCAAAAATACACTAAAACTTTTAAAAAGTAAGGCATCTGTGATTTTTGGTATGGTGTGATTATGTTTTTCAATACGCATTTCTCCTTCTGTAACGCTTCTCTGCCGTACCGTACTTAACTTCGTCTCAAGCGCGTGGACAGCTTGGGGGTTCGCGAAGTCATCTGGAGTCTCCAAAGTTGAATCAATAGCACGGTTTCATTCGAATAAAATAAAGCAGCAAAATAGTGGGAAAAGTCAAGAATATCCATGCATTTTCCAAGACGATGCAATGTAAATTCAAGTTTGAAGAATATAACTATATTTTAAATGGTGGTTGGTTGGTTGAAGTTCCGTGAGCGTCTCAGAAAGAGTAAAAGGAGTCCAGGAGCTAGAAGTGGTTGGGAAATGCTCACATAGGAATCATGGAGGAAGGGCACAAAATATTCTTGCCGTAAGGCCACGCGAAAGACATTGCCTTGGTTACATTTTAAAAAATCCCCGCTACGTACAATGAACAAGCTTCCTCATACCCATACGCTTCTAGTCCATACAATAATGTCACTAGTTAGATCATTGTATGGAAAACTTGGTGGCAGCTGGGCGTAAAAATCAACATTCCTGTTATAATAAAAGTCGGACTCATTCTGTCATTCTGTTTGTTAGATTTTAGGAATTAATGTGAATAACTCAAGAGCGGTCTGTTCGATTTCAAGACATCTTTCGTCAGCTATTCGCCGTGTGCCCTTGTGGGTTTTAAACGGGTCATTGCTTATAATACGGTAATGGGTTCGATTCCAAAGAGTTTACTTTCTCTGTGTACGGGTATAGGATTTTTTGTTTACATTAAAAAAGTTAGAATCAAGATAGTAGCTCGGGACTTAAGTCTTTCAGCAGTGAAAAATTATGCTTTCTATGAGTACTTCACGCATTATTGCCCACCTATGGCAAAAACATCGGTCTATGAATGCTGTTAAGTTAAAATTTAATCTCATTGTTATAAATTATTTCTTTGCTAATTTTTCTTGCGTAACAACATATATTTATTAAATTATTTGCCTTGATTGAAAGTCTTTCAGAAATTAGTCTTTATCATTTCACTTATCAAAATCACCGGACTAACATAGTTTGTAAATAACCTTTAAATATTTCAGTACATGTCCTAATTTGTATGAATAATTGCATAAATTACATGGGAGCGTTTTAAAAATTATTTTTCCTAGAGGATGGAGTTTTGAATAAACCGTTAATCTATAACAGCTGACAGGATCCGAAAAATCCTATTTTCTATAACATTAAAAAAATTATAAAATTAAGTATCTTGCAAATTATTGCCCCATTAAAGTGGCCCAACCGCATCATATTTTCTGCCATCTATCGACGTATAGGAATTCTTTATTTGTTCAGACCTGCATTATTAACATTTCTACAGAATACTTTATAAGTATAATTCAATTTGTTTGATTTCTCATCTATAAAATCCTGTCATTATAGGAGAGACAATCACATTATTATTATTGTTATTTCACTGAACACTATATAGTTATTTTTGAGACATGTGGCTTTGTTAGGATTGATTTTGACGTCAAGTTCGAAAGTCAAACGAATTGTAATAAAAATTCTTGCAGCCATGTTTGAGTAAACTAACATTTTGTGATAATCGACAACAACAAACCCTCCATTTTTGCACATTATGGTTTATTTCAACAACGCTTCCATTCCGGGTGATGCTCGACATAAATATGGGATCTCATTGGATTCTGTTGAACCGCACAGAGAAACGGAATAGCAAAAACTGTATTTTTGGGACACGGGCTCCTAAAACGTGCATAATCGCCAAAATCTCGAGTTGATTTCTTTCACGAACGCAATACTTCCTCTATATACTTCCCATATGGGTAGGTATATGGGGTTGAAACATTGGCCTGAAAATCAATCATGGTATTTAGAAGAACAGATTTTGATAGGAGGCGACGTGTTTACGGCTTAAAATCGATAATATCATTTCATAAATCTATAAATCCAATGATCCCTGCGGCGCATACTCCCCCTTCTATTCTTATAATCTTTCGCTAGGTTGGAATTCTCACACTGAATTCTTAGCGAGGATAAATTCTCTCAAACGACACCTCACTTCCTTGGTTCGGTCAACTGATTGAGGCGGTGATGCGGGGAGGCGTGGAACGTCGTTTTATGGACTAGGTGAGTGACTCTTAAAATAACGGGAAGAATGTGCTGGGAAAGGAATTCTGAGAACTCGCTACAATAATAGCTCTTAGGTAATCGGATATTCACAGGACTGTACCTCGGAATGCATGCACGCATATAAGTGATGCTCAGATTCTTTCGGTAAAACATCTATTGAAATAACATAGTACTGTATTAAGCCGCGGTCCGCTTTACCAAGTATTTTCCTCATTCGAGTCTTTTTCTGAATGTCGCTCTTTGCTTGTATCCTGTGTCTCTTAATGTCCCTTATACGCTCGCGTGGGTGGTTTTCCCATTTAACATATCAAGCGAATTCTCTTTTGATACCGCAACGTTTAGTTTTCTCAGGAGGAAGGCGGCGGCGCTTGAACACGTATCCATCCAAGCATTTAACCTTGGTTTGCTGTCCATTTATTTCAAAGCCATCATGAAATTGTATTTAGTTACGGGATGGTGATGGGCACGAATCCATACAAAGCGTGAGAAAGTCTTGGCCAAATACGTATATCTCTTTTATCATGTAGAGTTTACCCAATTGGTCATTAAACATGCTCTGCTAGTTATTCTATGCTGTTTATTCATATCAACCCAACTATTATTATTCGCGCATTTTTATCAAAAACAGTCTTTGTTCTAATTTTTTGCGTCAGTTAGTCTCACAGTAAATGAAATCATGGCTGAATTAATTAGGTTAGGCATGTTAAATTTTTGAAGTACGGACGTAGTGACCCCATTTCTGTTAATGTATAATATTCGTTTTTTTCAGCGTTCGTTGTGCAATTACGGATATTGGAATCGTGACTGAACCAGAATGACTGCAACGATGATAAATGTGGAATAGATGGCTATCGTTACGCTATTCAAGAAATGGTACAGAAATCCAATCTGTTTTTACTATTTTATAAGTTGCTATAAATATGAAAATAATAGCTACGTGAAACGGAGACAAACTGTCGCGCAATCGGTGGGATATCAAGAACCTTTTTCCTCTCTCTAACACTAACTATCCATAATAACAATAACTCAATACATTTATTCCTCTCCAAAGTATTCCACATCTCCCATTGAGATGCTACCTTAGTAGGAATAAACGGAGAGCATTAATTGTCACGAATTTCTTTCAAGCGTTATTGATAGTTTTGACTTTTTTGTAAATTTACCTTTCACGGGGACAATCAAATCATTCTTAAAATTTTGGCGTAAAGCAAAATGAAATGCCATAAAAGGTCATTTATCCATTTTTTTCTTAATATAAATTTAAAGTTAAATTGCATAATGTCGTAGCATTTGGTCAACGATCGTTTATTGTTTCTTCACTTCACTGTAACAAGCTGGAATCATAGCCTGGATAAACTTCAATGCGGAGGGATTTTACCACTCCTTCGATGCTCTGTATCATTTTTAGCATGGAAGAATACTGTTTGTCGTAAGTGGGCTCGTTAGAGCGGCAGACTTAGCAAGTACACTCTTGTTTTCCTTTCAAATTACTAGTTTAGAATATACGTGCAAATAAACAACGTGGGGCATTTAAATTTACCGAATTGGGTTCAGAATTGCAAACAGAATAGCCCTTTAAATCGCGTCTCGTTTTTAAATGGGCTCGCTCTGCACTGTAACGGACTGAGGAGTGTTATAACCCAGCAATTATTTCCGAGTAAAACGAAATTTCGTAATAAAATTTTGGTGGAAAATTTTCTACGATGGAATTGCCAAAAACGCTACCGTGGATTTAAAACGCCGCCGCAGTCTCGATGAGGATGTACTACATGCGTGATGTAGGTCACTAAAAACTTTTAAATATTATGTCGATGGCCCAAGCGTGCGAAAATGTCCGAGATGTGACGAGAGGAGGCCCTTATGGGCCCCCCCACGGATCTCTCTCACTCTTCACTCTCGCGGATTTGAATTGCAACTCCCTTTTGGAAGTGGGTCAGCGGAAAAAATTAGTAGGATAAGATTCGCTCACGTTGTGAAGGCTGATTACACCGCCGCTGATATTTTTATTTTGGAGCACTCGGTTCATTTTTTAGGCGCAGCCTTTAATTTTGTAGTTTAAGCTTTTCCTATGCTTGAGGTATTTTCGCTTTATTTTATGTTCATGTAATGCATCATTAATTCTAAGCGTCTTTCACTTAGCATATCAATTAGTATTAAATGAATGCTGTTTTATACTTTTCTTCTCTTTTTCTTATATAGGATTACTCGCCAATCTTATGGAAATGGAAATTCCAGAAGTGCTTTAATTGGCTTTATTTTTGTTTACAAATATACTAAGTATATCTCCGTTTTCCTTTGACAAAAGTTATTTCAATTATATCCATAGAAACAATCTGAGGCAATTTTCCTGAAGATACCGCGTGGCATCAAGGAAGGCAATTATTATCATCTCTATATAAACGAAACACTATGTACAGTGTATTCTATATGTGTATTTTAAATATCAGTGTTATGAAAGCGATCGTGGCTGATAAACGGATGTTAGTAAAATTGAGTGATGAAGTTGCTTGAGCAATCCAGGAAGGTATTTTTTTATGCTTAGGCTCAATACCAATAGAGAATCCGATTAAGTCTGGAAAATATTGAAATTCATACCTGAATAATCGTTTATTTTGCTTATAAGTTCGAAAAAGCAGCGAGGATTATCACCCGTCGGTAACTAGTAAAATAATTTCTCACTGCAATACTTGAATTCAACTTATTTGAGGATAATTTGGTGTAAATACACAACAGCACACAAACAATTCCCTTCGGTCGTTAAATTGATATTTTGGTTCAAAATAATTTTTTGTGACAATATGTCGTTGTAGCAGGACATTATATTTGTGCACATATTCAACTGTATAATTCCTTAGTGAAAATGTTAAAAAAAAGGAGCGAAATGGAGTTATTTGGGTAACGAAATCGCGGTAGTATAATTTCGCGAAAAGTAGAATCATTGAAGCATGTTTATAGAATCACTGGAAGATTTCTCTGATATGTGTTGCATTTTACATTGACTTTATCCTTTTAACAAATTAATTAGTTTGTTAAATACGCTTATGAACACTCTGTGTAAAACTATTTATTTGTGAACTTCCTCTCGATCGAGCGATGCAATTCTGCAGGTGACGCTGCTTGAGTATACATTTAAGACTTACGTAGCGGGATTTGCTTTTTCAAAAGACCATAAAGGTGAAGAAATGTTCACAGTCTCACGAGTCGCATTTTGAACAACCGTAAACCATCGCACGAAAACAATCGACGCTCGCCATCCTGCTCAGCTATACGATTTGAGCAACAGATGGCAGGACGGTAGCCTCCAGTGCTTTTTTGTCTGCTGCTGCCGCTTAGCTCTCTCGAGGAGCCCATTCATTTTCCACAGAGGGTGCCTCCTTTCCCCTCCCCTTCGACCCCATCCCACTCTCTACTTGGCTCTTTCAGACTTTCCCACAGGCAAACGCCGTCAGTCAGTCGGCCGCTGGCCTCCACTGGCCTCGTGTTTGTTCGTGTGTTCTCTTGGTACCCCCCGCCGACATACCGTCTTTTTTGATGGTCGTATCGTCCGGTATCCGCTCGTGCTCCATTCTTCTAGATGCGGACCGGATCCGTCGTGGGGAATATTAAACCAGTCGTCGAACGCCTAGTGCGGTTGCCGACCGGCATCGAACCCGTGCTCCCCTTCGTCGAATTTTGGTAGCTAGGCCCGCGTTAGTGCAAGGGAAGTGTCGGCCTACGGAAGAGAGGACCGTCCGGGTGGTTTTGAGACTTCGGCACGTCGGGATCGGAAGTGTCAAAGGACTTCCGAGGTGCGGAGAGGAAGTCGGGGGGAAGGGTCCGAAGAGTGCAGGAGCAGGAACGAGAGGAAAAAGGACGGGAAGTGAGAAAAAGGGACTCAGCGTCGACGGCATTCGTACGCTAAGTCGCCATGTTGGCGACCGCTCGGTGAGTGACGTTCCTTCCCCCCTCCTCTACGCTACTTGTTGCTCTTCAATCCGCCGTAACTTTAAATGGTCATTTAGATATGGTATTTAATTTTCTTGTCTATGCTCTTAACGACCCCTCCGCTCCCTTCTTACCGTTTCGGAGTGGCATTTAATCGAGCGCTACTCTTTGTGCGCGTGCATGCAGTTTTCTTCCTCTTCCTCCTATTTCTCCTCCGATCCCATACCCACCGGCGTGATGTGCTCCCCTCCCCCTTTGCCATGCTCCCCACCCACGCATCTTCCTCTCCCCCTCCATTCCCTCCCATCGTCCTCCCGCACCCCTCCCTCGCCCTGCCCCGGCCTCCCCCTCCCTCCCCCGGCCTCCCCCTCCCTCCCCCGGCCTCCCCCTCCCTCCCACCATGTCTTTCCATCTGTCTTCCATTTCACATACCACCTTCACCTTATCCCATACCGCAATTTTTGCTGGACGCAAATGTTTTGTTGTCCCAACGGCGGTCGCCAGAGTATCTGTCAGCTGATCGCGGCGGCGGCGACGTTCCCGTCTCTGACGTAATTTCAGTCGAGGACGTCAGCGTTTAGACTTTTGTCTGCCATTATTACCCCCTTTTCTTCCCTCCCTCTTTATATCTCTCGGATGGAACTCACGATCGAATTCCATCTGATTTCCGTCCGATTCCCACGGACGAACTCCTCTAGTTCTTTTCGACGGTAGCATCGGTCACCAGTCGTGGATCATGGGAGTGTTGTCGGTGGGCGTGACTGCTAACCTGGCAGGTCAAACCGCTGACACATGCCTCTCCCACACCACGGTCATCCGCACATTTTTTCTTCTCTTTCCCCCGTGCTCCCCCTCCTCTCTCCCTTTGCTCTCCCTCCTCTCTCCCTTTGCTCTCCCTCCTCTCTCCCTTTGCTCTCCCTCCGCTCTCCCTTTGCTCTACCTCCGCTCTCCCTTTGCTCTACCTCCGCTCTCCCTTTGCTCTCCCTCCTCTCTCCCTTTGCTCTCCCTCCTCTCTCCCTTTGCTCTCCCTCCTCTCTCCCTTTGCTCTCCCTCCTCTCTCCCTTTGCTCTCCCTCCTCTCCCCCTTTGCTCTCCCTCCTCTCCCCCTTTGCTCTCCCTCCTCTCCCCCTTTGCTCTCCCTCCTCTCCCCCTTTGCTCTCCCTCCTCTCCCCCTTTGCTCTCCCTCCTCTCCCCCTTTGCTCTCCCTCCTCTCCCCCTTTGCTCTCCCTCCTCTCCCCCTTTGCTCTCCCTCCTCTCTCCCTTTGCTCTCCCTCCTCTCTCCCTTTGCTCTCCCTCCTCTCCCCCTTTGCTCTCCCTCCTCTCCCCCTTTGCTCTCCCTCCTCTCCCCCTTTGCTCTCCCTCCTCTCTCCCTTTGCTCTCCCTCCTCTCTCCCTTTGCTCTCCCTCCTCTCCCCCTTTGCTCTCCCTCCTCTCTCCCTTTGCTCTCCCTCCTCTCCCCCTTTGCTCTCCCTCCTCTCCCCCTTTGCTCTCCCTCCTCTCCCCCTTTGCTCTCCTCCTTTGCTCTCCCCCTTTGCTCTCCCCCTTTGCTCTCCCCCTTTGCTCTCCCCCTTTGCTCTCCCCCTTTGCTCTCCCTCCTCTCCCCTTTGCTCTCCCTCCTCTCCCCCTTTGCTCTCCCTCCTCTCCCCTTTGCTCTCCCTCCTCTCCCCCTTTGCTCTCCCTCCTCTCCCCCTTTGCTCTCCCTCCTCTCCCCCTTTGCTCTCCCTCCTCTCCCCCTTTGCTCTCCCTCCTCTCCCCCTTTGCTCTCCCTCCTCTCCCCCTTTGCTCTCCCTCCTCTCCCCCTTTGCTCTCCCTCCTCTCCCCCTTTGCTCTCCCTCCTCTCCCCCTTTGCTCTCCCTCCTCTCCCCCCTCTCCCCCTTTGCTCTCCCTCCTCTCCCCCTTTGCTCTCCCTCCTCTCCCCCTTTGCTCTCCCTCCTCTCCCCCTTTGCTCTCCCTCCTCTCTCCCTCCGCTCTCCCTCCTCTCTCCCTTTGCTCTCCCTCCTCTCTCCCTTTGCTCTCCCTCCTCTCTCTCCCTTTGCTCCCTCTCCTCTCTCTCCCTTTGCTCCCTCTCCTCTCTCTCCCTTTGCTCCCTCTCCTCTCTCTCCCTTTGCTCCCTCTCCTCTCTCTCCCTTTGCTCCCTCTCCTCTCTCTCCCTTTGCTCCCTCTCCTCTCTCTCCCTTTGCTCCCTCTCCTCTCTCTCCCTTTGCTCCCTCTCCTCTCTCTCCCTTTGCTCCCCCTTCTCTTCCCTCCCTCTTCCGTCCTTCCTCCCTCCTTCCTCCCTCCTTCCTCCCTCCTTCCTCCCTCCTTCCTCCCTCCTTCCTCCCTCCTTCCTCCCTCCCTCCTTTCTCCCTCCTTTCTCCCTCCTTCCTCCCTCCCTCCTCCCTCCTTCCTTCCCTCCTCCTTCCTCCCTCCTTCCTTCCTCCTTCCCTCCTCCTTCCTCCCTCCTTCCCTCCTCCTTCCCTCCTCCTTCCTCCCTCCTTCCCTCCTCCTTCCTCCCTCCTTCCCTCCTCCTTCCTTCCTCCTTCCCTCCTCCTTCCTTCCTCCTTCCCTCCTCCTTCCTTCCTCCTTCCTTCCTCCTTCCTTCCCTCCTCCTTCCTCCCTCTTCCCTCACCCTTCCCTCCCTCCCCGCACCCTCTCTCGGTCGTTTTTCATGCCTTCCACTCCCTCCCTCCAGGGCCCCCTTTTCCGATACACCCACCCCTCCCACGCCTCCTCCCTCCTCTTTACCTCAACCCACTCATTAAGGCCCATCGCGGTTGCTAAGCAAGACGTCGCTGTTTTGAGATGTCGATTTGGTGTCGTCGAGGCGCCGTCGTCGAAATTTTTTCCTCGGATCGTCCTTAGGTGGCGTCTCGCCCTTAACCAAACGATTTTGGCGATCCCGTGTTATCGATGAACAAATTCCTCGGACGTTTCTGAGGTTTATTATACGTTCGGAGGAATTTTACGCGGATATAATAACATTGTTGGTTCATGTTCCGGGGCCTTGCTGCGAACTGTTCCTATTTTGTTTCGTTCTAGTCGTAGACATAACGATCTTTCATTCCTTTGTTGCGATCGAGAATTGAGAGTTATCGTTTCGGATAAAATTTCGTTTGCATGGCCTATCGTTTTCGGCAGATTGATTCCATTATGGTTTCGTTTACATTTTCTTTTCGCGAAATAGTCAGTAGCGTCTTATATGTATGTATCTGTTTCTGTGAAGTAGTTTTCGAGCAGAGGGTTGTGTAATACTCGAATATCTGAATTAAATCCTTTAATATTTAAATTAAATCCTTGTCTTGATGGATTATGCGATTAAATGAAACGCTGCAGGCATTTTCGATATATTTTGGAGAAATTGCATGTGACATTTTATGGACTTAATTTTACGCCTAAAATTTGTGTGATTAACGCAATACGTGGCCCATGGAACGTATGCTGTGGGTCTCGGATGATTAGAAAGGAACGGGGAAGAAGGGAATGCCAGATAAAATCCGTCAGTTCTCGTGGAGAATCGAAATGTAGCCGAAAAATTGGTCACGACATTGAACCTTCGCTTTCGTTTACGTTTTACATACGTTATGTCGGATTGTGTCTCGACCGTGGTCGAGTGGCCCGGATATAAATCCGTTTCGCACAAAACGTTCACATACGCGATTGAAAGCCTTTTAAATTCATTTCTCCTACGGTCGGGAAAGACGTATCGCTTAGGAATTCACGGTATGGCAACTTTTTTGTCATCGTGCCGTGTGCGGATTGAATCGAACCAACTTTCCATATGGATCCGTTTTTCGGCGACAATTCCTCTCGAGTTGGATTCGGCACCTCTTGGAATTCGACCGGAATTCGTCCGGGGGGAGGTTTTCGATCGGACATCTTCGAAAAATCACGACTTTTTCGGGACATCGCCGCGGTCGTTTACTTTCCACGTCACATAGCGCGAGATGGAGGCGCAATGTGGCGTACGACATGAGCGATCCGCGTCGTTTCGGCGAGTAGCGAGCGCCATTGGAATGAGATACGTCCGTAATTGAGTTTCTCTCGATCGCTTCTATCGCGCGATTTCTCCGTATTCCTCGACGGATGATGATCTCTATCGATCATATACCTCTCGATCGTTTTCAACGTACGCGATTCAGCGATCCGCGAAGGTTCTATCCCTTCTTTTACGCGTATCGTTCGGATAAAAGGAGGTATCGGGATATTTTTTCCTAAAACCTCGTCCGTCTCGGGGATTTTCGTAAAATGCGTAAATATCCACCCAAAAGGAGTATGGGAGAGGGCGAGAGAGAGAGAGGGAGGGAGGGAGGGAGGGAGGGAAGGAAGGCACTCTTCGTTCGTTCCGATCGGTCGAGAATATCAACTCGCGACGGCGGCTGCGGCACGCAGGAGGAACGGCCAACCTCGTGGCCAACCCGCAGACATGGGGCCTCCCGTCTGTCTGTCTGCTTGGCCCCCCACTGCGCCACGCTGCAGAAAACGCTGTTTAAAAGATTCGATTTGCGAAAACAATGCGACGACGTGTGACGCGATTGATCGAAAAATGTCCTCGGAATCGAAATACGCCTCACCCGAAGCGGAAAGAAACACGTGCGGAAGCGGGGAAAGGTAAAGTCGCGAGGGTCGCGTTTCCCGTCCACCTGTTAACACCTGTCAAACGCAAAACGTCACGTCTCTCTCGGGGAATGTTTCGTTTCGACCTTTTTTTTTTTACTCTTCGGATGCGTGCCGCGCCGCGTGTTTTTCTTGTTTTTAGCCGCTTCCGTCGCTCCGAATTTTCGGTCCTGCTCGTCGGTCGTTTGGTACCCTTTCGCTATTGTTGGCAAAGAGGCACGGATTGTCTATTGTTGTAAAAATTCCGGTTCTGGGAAAAAATGCGGGGAATCCTCGCGTTGCTCCGTGGCCTCATCATGGATGCGCCGATTGCTTAGCGAGGATCGGGCGGAGAATGCGGTCTTAGCTCCGCAACAATGTGGCATGTTTTAGAAAGATAGCGATTTGATGTTGTTGCAGTTTGTATGACCGCGAGATTTAAAAGAAAAGGGAAATTTTGATCGTTGCGATCGCGCGCGCTTGCCTAAAAACGTCGTTTTTAGTATTTTTTTGCGCTCGAAATGATTATTTAGGTTCGACGTCGTTTTGTCGCACGTTGAAGCGAATTAGCGATCCCAAACAATTGCGGCACGGCGATTTGTTTCGTCGCTTGCGGATTGCGTGTGAATCTTTCATCCATCCAAAAGGTTAAGCATCAGGCTGTTCGCCCACAAAAAAATCATTCCGACTTACGCGAGAAAAGTGCGTCACCAGTTATTATTAAACAGCCTCGCAAGTGCTCGAGTCAGAGAAAGTTTCGCGTCTACGTTATGAAATCCCATCAGGGTTCGACGATGCCGTCGAAGATACTCTCGTTCATATGTCCAATAAGGGACCGTATTCGTAGTTGAAGGACTCAACCGGCATGGCACTAATGAATGGGAAGCCGATATTTCGTATCCCGTTTTGACTTTTACGATTTTCCTTCCATTCATGGAAAGTCGTCACTCTTTAAGTATGTAGATAAGTCTCCTGATTATGCACCCAGGGTCAGATAACGAATGTCACGCTACGTTAAATCAATCAACACTGTAACCTCAGTCGTGACTTTGACTGCCGATGTGCATCTAATATCAGAATACCCATTTTAAAATATTGCATTCGATTCGAAAACAGTTTATCGTATGTCGCTGAGCATCAATTTCTTGACGTACAACGCACTTAAAAATAACTTCGCAAACGTTTATTTTCTCGTATAATCGGCAACTCGGGAACACTAACAAAGTAAAAGAATGTATCCATAAGTTCTTTTTTAATATGAATGGGGGAGTTATCCAAAATCGGCCTAAATTGCATCAGCACCATGCCAGAATCGGATGAGTATAACTCGTGGTAAAAAAATCGCCGTCGAAATTCGGAAGTCTTAACCTTAAAACGGTGAGGTGAAATTATGAACACGTTGTAACTGAGTTGCCGTCTCCCAGACCTATTGTTTTTATTATTATTTATTCCCCAGCTACAATTACTTGTCTTTACAGTTGGATTTCCGTGTTTAATAATGAAACGGAGGATAAGGAGTAATTGAAAGAAAAAGCTTAATATTCACTATTATTTTTTAGAATGTAAACTAGTGGAAATTAAAGTAGCGGGGTAATTTGACACAATAACTGAAGAAGTGTTTTACAGACAGCACCTCAGTAGTTGAAGATTTTATGAGAATCACGCACATATTCACTACGGTAAGGCGACAGCTACCCTTTGCCCAGCATCGGCGGCCGAAGGATTCTCTAAATCGGTCTAATTAATACTCTTTTATTAGTTTTATTAGCAGCACCCTTGGCATTGTAGATAGAAAAAACTCGAATTTCAACGCAAAACCTTTGTTTTATTTATTTCTTCTCTCGATTTGATTTTAGCCTCTCAAGCTTGTTCAATTCAAACAATTTAAAAGGAGGTAAGAAAAACGCGTAGGGTAATGCAAACTCTTAAGTTTTGGTAGCTGGGCAGTTCTCGTTGCTAGGGTCCTGGGATTGCTCCTGACGAGAGCGTGATCATAGGGGACCGGCATTGTTGACGTTTATACTCTCATCGTGAAAGGATTCATATGAGCTAGTTTAAAAATATATAAGTAAATTTTTGTGAACATACACTCTGTAGTGGTTTATGGGATTCTCCAGCAGCCACTCTCTTCCCGCATACACACATTTCCTCTCGTACCCAACCCCTACTTCACGCACCCCCGTCCTCACGCACCCACCGTCTTCACGCACCCACCGTCTTCACGCACCCACCGTCTTCACGCACCCACCGTCTTCACGCACCCACCGTCTTCACGCACCCACCGTCTTCACGCACCCACCCTCGTCACGCACCCATCATACTCCTCCCGCATGCACCCTCCTCTACCTGCAGCAAGCCTCCTCCGGCGCCAATCCTCCTCCAGCACCCATCCTCCTCCGGCCCCCATCCTCCGGCCCCCATCCTCCTCCGGCCCCCATCCTCCTCCGGCCCCCATCCTCCTCCGGCCCCCATCCTCCTCCGGCCCCCATCCTCCTCCGGCCCCCATCCTCCTCAGGCCCCCATCCTCCTCCGGCCCCCATCCTCCTCCGGCCCCCATCCTCCTCCGGCCCCCATCCTCCTCCGGCCCCCATCCTCCTCCGGCGCCCATCCTCCTCCGGCCCCCATCCTCCTCCGGCGCCCATCCTCCTCCGGCCCCCATCCTCCTCCGGCGCCCATCCTCCTCCGGCGCCCATCCTCCTCCGGCGCGCATCCTCCTCCGGCGCCCATCCTCCTCCGGCCCCCATCCTCCTCCGGCCCCCATCCTCCTCCGGCCCCCATCCTCCTCCGGCCCCCATCCTCCTCCGGCCCCCATCCTCCTCCGGCCCCCATCCTCCTCCGGCCCCCATCCTCCTCCGGCCCCCATCCTCCTCCGGCCCCCATCCTCCTCCGGCACCCATCCTCCTCCGGCACCCATCCTCCTCCTTCACCCACCCAAATTTCTCTCCACGCAACCAAACTCCCCTTCACCCACCCATATTTCCCTTCGCGCACCCAAACTCCCCTTTGCGCACCCAAACTCCCCTTTGCGCACCCAAACTCCCCTACGCGCACCCAAACTCCCCTTTGCGCACCCAAACTCCCCTTCGTGCACCCAAACTCCCCGTCGCGCACCCAAACTCACCTTCGCGCACCCATCCTCCTCTTCGCGCACCCATCCTCCTCTTCGCGCACCCATCCTCCTCTTCGCGCACCCATCCTCCTCTTCGCGCACCCATCCTCCTCTTCGCGCACCCATCCTCCTCTTCGCGCACCCATCCTCCTCTTCGCGCACCCATCCTCCTCTTCGCGCACCCATCCTCCTCTTCGCGCACCAATCCTCTTCTTCACCCACCCAAACTCCTCTTCGCGCACCCATCCTCCTCTTCGCGCACCCATCCTCCTCTTCGCGCACCAATCCTCTTCTTCACCCACCCTAACTCCTTCGCCTACCGACCCTCTTCGCCTACCGACCCTCTTCCCCCGCCCACCCTCTTCCCCCGCCCACCCTCTTGACGCACCCGCCCTCTTGACGCACCCGCCCTCTTGACGCACCCGCCCTCTTGACGCACCCGCCCTCTTGACGCACCCGCCCTCTTGGGGCACCCACCCTCTTGGCGCCCCCCTCCTTCTCGCATCCCCCCCTTCTCGCATCCCCCCTTCTCGCACCCCCCTCTTCACGCACCCATCCTCTTATCCCACCCACCTTCCTACCGCACCCTGACCTTCCTCCCTCATTCACCTTCCTACCGCACCCACCTTCCTCCCGCACCTACCTTCCTCCCTCGCCCACCTTTCTCCCTCACCCACCTTCCTCCCGCACCCACCTTCCTCCCGCACCCACCTTCCTCCCGCACCCACCTTTTTACCGCACCCCCCTTCCTACCGTACCCACCACCCTACCGCACCCACCCACCACCCTACCGCACTCACCCACCACCCTACCGCACCCAACCACCTTCCTCTCGCACCCACCCACATTCCTCCCGCACCCACCCACCCACCTTCCTCTCGCACCCACCCACATTCCTCCCGCACCCACCCACCCACCTTCCTCCCGCACCCACCCACCCACCTTCCTCCCGCACCCACCCACCCACATTCCTCCCGCACCCACCCACCCACCTTCCTCCCGCACCCACCCACCCACCTTCCTCCCGCACCCACCCACCCACATTCCTCCCGCACCCACCCACCCACCTTCCTCCCGCACCCACCCACCCACCTTCCTCCCGCATCCACCTTCTTCCCGCATCCACCTTCCTCCCGCATCCACCTTGCTCCCGCATCCACCTTGCTCCCGCACCATCATCCACCCGGACCACCCTCCTCAGAGAGTATTCCTTCTTTTTATCCATCGGCGACTCTACCACAACCGCCACCGCCGCCGTTTCTCTCTCTCCCTCATCTTTCCCGTCCACATTCCCGGCGTCTCTCTCTTTCCATTGCGAGCGATGTCGTACTCTTTCCCACTCCCACCCCCTCTGCTCCTCCCCCCTATATGTGTCGTCCCAACAAGAGGAGATGTCCTTGGCGACCTTTTTGCACTGCAACGGGGGGGGGGGGGAGTAGGAGGGAGGAATGGCAGATGAAGTCAAGAGAAGTACGAGGGGTCCATTCCTTTTCCTTTTTCGTCTATCTCCTCGACTATTATAGTAGGGACGGGAAGGGTGGAGCGGGAGGAGGAGGAAAAGACGGAGAGCATTTGTCCCACGGCCGCGGGAACGTTCGCGTTCTCCGCATGAGTGGCGTTAGGCCCCGTGTTTTAGGAGAGCCGGTGGAGAAGGCGAAGACCGATCCCTGGCCGCATTCCTTCGGATGATCCGCGGCGTCCGCAGCGCCAGATTGATCGCTTCCGGTATTCGGGATAATATTTTTTTTCGCGTCTTCGCGCCGACCCGCCTCGTGAGAGTCTTAGGAACGGAAAACGCCCTTAGCTGTTCGAGTGATTTCGCGACTGTGCCGCAGCGGGGGCGAGAGTCTTCAGATACCCCGAATCCGCGTTTCCATTTGCTGGTACGTGCGCAGATACTCGGCATCTCGACGCGGAGATCGAAAGCATTCATTAAAAAATATTTATGACTCGTTACCTGAGCGGTTTTTGCGCGGCTGTACTATCACCATTTCCGTCGTTTTCTTGATCACCATCCCATGATTTCAAGCTCTTTCTCTGGAGAATTTATTTTCCCCACGTCTATCGTCCTCGCTTTGGACCGCGGCGAAGTATTAGTTAGGCGTTTTAATTTCGAGGCGCGGCGATTCTAAAAATTCATTAGCATATCACCCGAGGCGCTTAGGTCACCCATCCATGCGTGCAGTCCGGTTGATATGGGATTTCTTCTTGGTGATTTTTTCGAAACCTTAGTCTAGGCAGAGTTTCTCCGAGATTTAATCGCGTGGTTTTTTGCAGATTTTCCTTGCTTCTTTTTCCGAAAAAGGTGCGCCGTGAATTTCGGTTGTTTTGAGCTGAAAACATATCGTGTCATTTCTCAGGCGGTTTCCTGAAAGAGTTTCTGGTTGCTGACGAACCACGCAACAGGCGCAACAAGAACCGTTGCTCGCCATGTTACGTCTCTCTAGAACGGAAGCCTTAACCATAATGATACATGTTGGATGGAGAAAATCGTTGGTAGTTGAATCGGCTGCTTTCCCTAGCGATAAAGCAGCTAAACCTAGTCGCATCTCGAAAACGAACACGTGGATACAACGGGATCCTTTGTTGTTATTTACTGTCAGAATTGTCTTTATCGGAACCTGCGGACGGCGTGTTTTATCGAAGCGATACCGTATAACAACAAAGGTTGGGCACCCCGTCCTAGGCACTTTAATCGCCCTCTTTCCTCGCTCTTTCATTTAACCTCTTTGGTTTAGTTCCCTTTTTATTAAGGGCTTTGTATCCTATTTCTGTCTTCTCTTGTTTCAAGGGGTACGCGTATATTCAGCTACTTTCCTTACCCATGTTAATCGTTCACTTTTCTGGCTTCCTCTCTTTTTCACAATCTCCCGTTTCTCCGCGTTGTAAGACTTCTCCTCCTTTGCTTTGTTGGATTTTTATGACGTTGAACACGCAGGTAGGGTCGAGTTCGTTACGGCGGAGGAAGGATTTATAGTAGTGCCGAGTTAGCTATTTAATCCAGGGGTATTTGTGCGTGCAGGCGAGAGATTCTCCTAGGCATCCCGATTGAGGGTTCTGTGCCTGTAGGAATTATCCTCACGTGAGGCGGAAATCCGAGATTTTGTCGTAGGAGATTGGGGAAACCGAATTTCATGCGTGTTATCCACGGGTGATGGAATTGCATTAAAGTATTTTGGAATTTGTTTGCACGCTAGATGTGACTTTTATTGTCCATGTAAAAAATATTTTTCCCTAAAAATCATCACTTTTGATCTTCGTTCTAGGACGGGTGGGCAGACTTACTACAATGCGGGTCGTATTAGCAGTTGCGAATTCTCAGGCGAGCCGCATTAACAGATGCATATGCTTCGGCGGGTCGCTAATAGGTTACACATTTTAAATTACTTGATGAAAGGTCCTATTAGTGGAAATAAATAATAATGATATTTTAGCGCCACAACTTTGCTAGAAAAGGTTTTCCGGCAATAATTTTAACTGAAAATTTGTAATTATCTGCATTTCGTTTCGCAGTTCGCTTTGATAACAGCACCGTGAGCCTCGTAAAATGCTCTCTCTCTCTCTGTCTTAGGATCACCTTTTCGGAGTTGTATTTTCGCTACGGAAAGGTTACCATCAGTCAAAAATGATATCATACCCTTCCTCGCGTATCAATCCCCTTCACCCTTCGCAAATAACTTCTCCTCGATCCGCTCTTCTCCCTCTTCGTGTGCCCGATCTCTCCCTCGGCCCCTTTCCCGGCGACATGCTCTTTTATTACTCTCCCGCCACATCATCATCTTGGACTCCATTCCGTGATCAGCGGAAACGCGCGGCGATGACTGTGTGATGTACTATAATCATATTAATAGAATCGGGGTCTCTCTCGGCTAGCGGCGATTTTCCTTTGTCTCGGGGGAGGATAAGGCGCTTCTTCAGGTAGACCGAATCGAGATCGCCTCGTGCCCCTGGAAATCCTACGAAGACGAAAAAAAAACACCAATCAGACTATGTGAAAAAAGGGCAGCTTCAAAAGATGAGCAATAAAAATGTTGAGAGGGATCGTCGTCATTCGACCAATAATTGGTCGAATCGATCGTCGGTGCTTCGATATTTTAAAAATAATTTGCATTCCGGTTCGCGGAATTTCTGTGGGCGTTTTTTTGTTTTTAAAGATTTCGAGCTCGTTTTTTTATTGGGTGCATTTTTGTGGTCGGATTTTTGTTTGCGTTTTCGGTCGTAATCTTTCCGATTCGAGGAATGATCGTTCTAAAAACGTCTCGTGTTGCTCAGTGATCGATCTTATTTTAAGCGTCGAATTCGAAAGAGGTTGAAGTCTGCCTCGTTGACTTTTCCCCAATGCGTCCGGTCTAAATTTTAAATGGGTTCCGTACATATCAAAGCGGTTAAACTTTCGAATGGTGGCCGAAGATGTTCATTGAACCGCGGAGTGAAATGCTTTTGTGCAATCGATTATTTCCGGATTAAAGTTTTATGCGGTTCCAGTTCCAGATCTCGGGAAGATTATTGCTGCGCAGTCGATATTTACTTCTCCGTCAAGTCCATTGCCACATCCTCTCCTCCATTTTGTGTACGCCGCGTCTGCGGCGAGGTGAGGAGGCAGTTGCGGCACTCGCGTGTTAGTTACCCTCGGGAGCGTATATGTTTGAGAACCCTTCAATCCCTAAGAATTTGAATCGGAATTTACGGAAATTAATTTTGTCCAACTAAAAATAGCGCCTCGGATATCTTCATTAGAAATAACATCATTGATGTCATTCGACAAAGTGAATTTTGCTGCTGCTGAGGTGTAATGGCAGTATTATATGTACAACTTCGTATCTGGGTTCTTTAAAATTTTGGATACCGCGATGCTAGCATACTATAATTTATACATCATAAGAGAGAAAAAAATCAGCGTAAAATTGTTCATAATTTTATAATTGTTAAAATGTACGTACTTCATATCGCTTCATTGTATTTTTTAATCGCATGCCAATGTTAGATAAATCTGTATCGGTTAGTCCTGTAGCTGCATAACGATTGCATGGCTGGTGTAGTTACTACGTATTATATGCAAGCAATAGGCTGAGCAAACCTATTCAACTGGGAATTAAGTAAACAAAAAAGTTGTCACATGTAACCTGTGCGATCCTAAAGGCCTAGGATTTGCCGGCGCTCCTCATGGTTGCCAACCTGTTGATTCACCCCCGTATAATCGTGCGTCAAAACGCCGTAATTCAATATTCCTAGGTCATTCTTACATCTAAAATTCGCAACTTTTTCCGTCATTGTCCTGCCACGAAGCTCAAAACTCTTCCATTTCTGATCCCATCAAAACTCTTATGAAAAGTCAAAATTGCGGGAAACTTTGTGCCGAAAGTGTCTTCGTGGAGAAAGGTAGGTTGGAAATTTGGGATAAAAAGTTAATTTGCAAAAGCAGTGAGAACCATGGTAGAACAGAGAGCGAGAGTTGTGGGCGGAGGAAGGTGAGGAGGTCGTGTGCGTTTGTCGTTTTTTTTTAAGAGGGGCGTCTTGAGGTGCCAAGGGGACACTCCCCAAGTATGAGCAACCCTGTTGTCCCACTCCCAAAAAGATCCCGATGAAGAGAATGCGCGAAGGAGAGAGAGAGAAAAGAGGGAGAGAGAGAGGAGAATAGAGGGCGGGGGGCGCCTACAAGGAGGTCCTCTCTCTCCCCCCCCTTCCCCTCCACGCTCCTCAAGAGAGCGTTCCTGGGTAACCTCATTGGCCGACATCGCCAAAGGAAGAAGGGCCCCCACGTAGTAGTCCCTTCGGCCCGAAAGACGGTCCGCATTCCATTCTCTTTCCTCTCTCTCTCTCTCACTCCCTCTTTCTCACTCCCTCTCTCTCTCTCTGAAGCGAAGTTAACTTACCGGATGAGCGAGGTTGCCGCGCCTCCCCCTCTCACGAATCCAGTTCTTTGTGTTTTTCATGCCGAATAGAACGGGTGGAAGATCGTTTGGCAACGGTGTGTTTATGCGTGTTTGTATGTGTCGTTGCGTGGGAGGAAGTGTTGAGAGAGAGAGAGAGATTAAAGGGGAGGAAGATGCGATTCTCCAGGGTGCGGCCGATTTCTTCATTAATGGAAGATTTTTTTTCAATGGAAACGTGTGAGAGAATTGAGAGCAGGAAGAAACTTGAGGTCGCGATTAGAAACCTTAGATTCTCCTCGTGGTCGTAGAAGTTGCGCACAATCGTGGAAAAAAGGTTAATTTAAACAGCACGTTTGCATAGCCGCCCATCTTTTCGATCTAGAGACGTAAAATGCCATCTAAATGGCAGAACTCGCGGAGTGAAGTGAAATGAATCAAGAATATTTTTCATAAATTGTTTTTGTTTTCGTATGGAGTTTTGGCTCTCCGGGATATGCAAATATCCCCGCACAACTGCGATATTTTAGATATTCAGGGGACTGGATATTCTTGCGTTTAATTGGGAGTTCCTAATTCTGTCGGTTCTAAGTAATTTTAAAGTTATTTTCCTACGGCGACGCAAAATATATTTTTTCGATCTCGGTTGTCCTTAAAAAAATTGAACGTACAGATCTATTGAAAGTTTATGGCACCTAAATGCGCGAAGAGTCACGTGATGTAGGGGAAGGTGGCTGTGGAGGGGGAAAGCTTAGGGGGAAGGTGGCTGTGGAGAATGACTGATTACCCCATGCGTATATACCCTCACCCCCGCGTAGCTCGCTTTCGAGAATGGGCTCTTCTATGCTGAATTCGTGTTTGTGCGCAGGTGCCATAAGCTTTCAATAGATCTGTAAGCAAGTTTACGGCCTTTCGTATTTTTCAAAATTTTCACCCGCGAAACCGCGGCTTCGGACCGTACGATTTTTCCACTCTTTTGCATCGATTGCTGTGCGAATTTCGGCACTTACAGCCTCCGCCGTCTTTATTTAAACCCTTCCTTTCTCGCTCTTCGCCTCTCGAATTTTCCTTCTGGTACCGATCTTTCCGAGCGAGTTCCAAACATCCCGACCTTCGTACGCACATTCATGCTCACAGAAATAGCACTTCCGGTGATTCTGGGTTGACAAAAAGAAAGAAATGGAGGGAAAGTGAAGGAGAGATAAAAAAGTGGACGGCCGTGGTCGTCAAATAGAAATTGCGTGCTGTTTTACGTAAGGCGACGTTCTTGTTTCACGGAGACCTTTACACATTTTCGAATTTCGGCGTTATTTTGCTTCACAAAAAATACGTCCATAAACGGATTGAGATGTTCGTTTTTCTTACTGTGTCGCCGAAACGCGTATCCGCGGACGGATAGTTATGAAAACCCGTTTCTCAATTTTTTTCGCGGAGTAAAGCGGCTCAAGTGGACTCGGACTGGGTGTCGTCATGCAAGAAGAGGTTTCAGTGTCTTAAGTTGCGTCCGGCTGTCAATCTGATTTATGACGAAAATTGATCTAATCAGGGGAGAAAGAGTTGACACAATCCTTTGAACTATGGCGGGGTGCGGATAAGATAGTCGGATTATTACCATCTTGAAAACCCCGCGTAATTTAATGTCGACCCTCTTAGGGGTTGATTGAATGCTTCATTCCAATTCGTGGAAATAATTTCCTCCATCCCAGCGTTGCAGCGATAACTTCCGTAATTGCTCGTATTGTCCATGAGTGCGTTATCAGCAGCTCGTTATTTTTAAAGTTTCGCATCTGAATTTTCGTTTTTCGGCTGAATTTATGTGCAAGTGGAAATGGCTAACAGTCATATTCAATCTTTCAAAACGTGTTCATATGAATGTAAACCATGCCGCAGTGTTTCTTCATACTTTCAGATGAAATGATGGTACGAAATGTGGATCGCATTTTAAAATTTTAGTTTATGAGTACTATGTGCCAGTAAATTATGTGTGAAAGGTGTACACGTAAAAATGTATATCAATTTCAGATGTATCCGTTGTTATCAAAATGGTCAGGAGATTTCACTATTCATTCAGCATCTGGAATACTAGGGCCTAAAACGGCGCTTTCACTCGGCAGTCCACTAACCCCATCTACCTTGCCCATCTGTCGCTATGATACATAACCCAAATGCTTTATGCTAATGTACAAAATTAAACTCTTCATACGTAGTTGTCATCTCGCTTTTTCCAGCTGCCTTTATCGCCAACGGCGGTCTCGTTCGAGTTTTAAATATTTCAGTATTGTTTTTGCGGAGTAAGTTGTTGTTTCTCTTACTTTAAATTGATAATTTTTTTCTAGAACCTAGTCTCCGCCCACCATGCATTAGGTGAAAGCCGCTTAACATGTGTTGGTTGATGTAACTTGTCAAAGTGGCGTTTTTTAATCGTAATGCATGCACGTCAGAATGAAATTTCATCGAACTTGTACTTATAGTTTATAAAATTATCTTAATTTAATTTGGTATTTGATTTTTTGCGCAATGAAATCGCATTAATCCCTTGCACTCGGATATTTTTCTTTCCACTGGTAGTCTACTCGGATTTAATTTTTAAATGCACCTAATTTTTAATCTCTGGTAAATAACATCAATTTAATTTGATGTAGGTAAACCTTTTTTATTTCAGTTTTTACTTTACGAAAATTTTAAGTCCATCTTATCAATTTCACTGCCTATATTTTTACGTTCTCCATATACGTAGTAGTAGTATTGTATTCATGAAAAAAATCGACTTCGAGATTTCAACAGAAATACACGTTTTGAAGTCCCCTGAACACGTTTTGACCATTTTCTCGACGATGTCTCTGTGTGTGTGTGTGTGTGATAGCTTTTTTGTGGGTGCTCTTAACTCAAAAACTATTAATCAGGTCAACGCGAAATTTTATATTTAACATTTTTATAAAAGTCAGAAGAACTTATTAGGTTTTGGTAAAAATCGGTCAACCGGAAGTGGGTGTTTACTCTTGTCACTAATCCGTTATTTTAAAATATTTGATAAATGTAGAAATGTATCGGAATAAACGTTGTAGGAATTTTACTTTCTACAACCTCTGTTTGAAACATTTTTCCATATAATGCATTGTTTAAGAGATATATTATATTTTTAGCTGCCACCACCACGACACCTACCGACTATTGTTAACAATTGACGATTAGTTACATCTTAGTAACGCTCCTTTTTCTTTTCTTAATTGTTGGAGCTTTGTGGCTATACCCAATACCAAAAGGCTCTGATTTGAGTTTATTTCTGTTCTTTGTGAAGTCTAAAATTTCCTCGCAGTTTCTTAAAATATTTATTATTATGTAACCTTTTTGGAATTTTTAGAAAAGTTACAGATATGGAGAAAGTCATGTGGTGTCCACGTCAGATTTTTTTCATTTTCTGAAGCAATCGCCCGCATCAAGCTCCAATTTACGTTAGCACGTATCGCGTTTGTAAAATTTCTCTCTTTCTCCATGAAGAAAGTGCACAATCTTGTGATTAAACTGAAAAATGCTCTACAACTGAAAAAGATCGTCCTGATGCTTGCATATCCAAAGACGGGGATCGGCAGACGAATTAACTGGAATATACGCTTATTTCCGCTTCATTTAAAAATCTAACTTGAAAAGAGCCGCAGTGCCGGCGAATAAGGTGGTTCTTATCACAACATTTTAATTTGTATCTAACTAAGAACATTCTTATGTGCGAACGTGAGCTTCCGGTAATTAAAGTCATAAGCGCTATATATGAGAAAGGGAGTTTCTGGAATCACACTTAAGTTCTTAATGAGTCTCACCAAACGCAGTTTGCTGACCCCTGCCCCAAGAAGTGAGTCACTGAAAAGTGTTACTGTGAGCTGGCCAGAGTATCCTGTGAATTCCCTTCACATTTACCGTTCAGATATATCCATGTCGGATTGTTGAGCTGTAGGGGTTTGCTGGGAGAAAAAAATGTAATCTTAAGCTGGTCAGAGAAAAATATCTACAAACCTTTTTTGTTTCGTTGAAAATATTTGTGGAGCCATACTGGACTTAGGTCGCAAAAGGTTAAGACGAGTTCTTCCGACCTTCTACGATCATGCATCAAATAAGCAGCCTCTTGATCGCCGCGTTAAATAAAACGTTACCGGTGTTCTACACTAATGTTTAGTCGATATCATTAAACCGCGGGCTAAAATCCGCTACCTTCGTGAGAGAATCATTTCTTCGTGGCAGTTGACTCGTTTCATTAGCCTGATATACGCCACTCTAGTAGACGTAAAATGCCTCTCCTCTTGCATCACTCAATGCAACAGTCAACTCAAATAATTAAAAAATATTAAACAAATCGGATTGCCTTTTATTAAGCGAAGGATGCGCGGGGTGCAGAGAAAGCAAAATGTTTTTTTCTTTGTACGGCCGAGTTTGATTTTACTTGACGTCCACTCGGGCGTCATCGGATTCCTTCGCCACTTGTTTGTCGAATCATCTCATGTAACCCAGCCCTTTCGACTTTCATATCCTCATATTGCTTCTCTTTCGCGTCCTCCGTTTCAGTTCGTCCTTGTATCAAAATGCTATTCAAACTCCTTTTGCTTCGCTCTTCTTTTTTTTAGTATACCGCCTCGTGGCAGACGAGCTATCCACGGCCCGTCGGCCGAATGCGGCTCTCAAGAGCGTTTCATGCGGTCCGCTAAGCTCTTGGTGAAAAAGCGACCCTTAAAATTTAATACGGACTATTTTATATTTTAAAAATTGAAATCGGGGCCACAGAACGTAGAATATTGAAATTTAACGCTTAAAAAATTTTATATTTCATTTTTTTTTCACTTTTATGGTACCTCTGGAATCTCGAGGTAACTTCCGATCTAAACCTTGATCCGGCCCGCCGAAGAATAGGCAACTTCCAATGTGGCCCGCCGTCGAGAAAAGGTTACCGACGACTGTGCTAGACCCTTGCACACCTTTTTAGACCCAAGCCTTGTCACCCCTAACAACACCTGCCTACCCATCCCTCTATCCCTGTTGCCCACACCACGCCTCTTCCTTCCTACCTTCCTGCTTCCTCCTCTTCCCTTTTTTCTCTCCTTACCTCACCTTCCTACGTGTGATCACCTTCGAAACTCCCCATTGTACCCTATGCTTAGCTCGATATACGTTTCGAGCCAGATAAGCGAGTTTTTGTACCTTTCTTTTGCGGATAATTTATCGAACTGCGGACAAAGTTGGTGATGACGTTAAAACTACCATCCTGAAATACGTAGCTCTTCTGCGCGTGATGAATTTTCCGAAATTTTCTCCGAGAGAAGCGAATCTCTTGTGTATTCCGCGAAGATTGACTTATGCGTTAAGCAGAAACCGACGTAGATTTCTCCGTTGCGTATCCTTGTGGATGTTTGCTCGTGTTATTACGTGGTTCTCACGCGTTTCTTTTATGATTTGCGTCATAATCGTTGTTTCTTTCGAGCATCATTCCATTGTATTTAGGTGAAACATATTAGTTGCATTGCTTCAAAAGATTTGGGGACAGCAGGATTTTTCGTGTTTAATTTGTTTTATTGCCCTAATAATATAATGGCCACGTCCATGCGAATACACATTGTTTTAATTCCATATAGTGAAAGCTATATGCTGATTTGAAAAAACACATTAACATTAAATTGCTATCATGCAAGCCCCCAAAAGCATATAGCAGAGATTATTTCACCGTCTAAACTCCAATGAAAACATCAATATCGCTATAATCGTCGAGCTTTGCTCGGAAAAGGACTTATTTTCTCGGTTAAAAATCCACGATCGCTCCCAGTCGCTTAGTTCGATGCTTTGCATTGCTCATCTACATCTACATCTACAAGTTACCCTGCAATTCACCAAGTTGGTGGGTGGCAGGGGGTGCAATGCACCAAATCCTACCTAAAGATTGTCTAACGCAATTCGAAATATCCTATTGTGATCTCTTATTGTCCTCGGAAAGAACGAGCCTAGATAACGCTCCGTTCTACAATCGATCTCACGTATTTTATCGTCTCGATCATTTCTACCTATATACGTCGGTGCCACAATTATTCCCACTACCTCCTCTTTTAGACATTCTGACCTATATTTCTCTAGAAGTTTCAACCTTGAGTGCAATCTACGGTCCTCCAGTGATACCCAGTTCAAATCGCTCAATAAAGAGGTGACGCTTTCCTTATGTTCGTACTTTTGTTTTACAAATCTGGCTGCTCTGCGCTGTACTCTTTCTAGTTGAATTATGTGACCCTTCTCGTACGGATCCCATATGCTCGCTGCGTATTCCACTTGTGGTCTTACCAGTGATAAGTAGCATGTTTCGCGTACTTTCTCTGTAGTGTTCCGTACTATTCTACCTATGAATGCCAGTTTCTTGTTGGCCGCGCCTATAACTCGACGAATGTGCATGTCCCACGAAAGATCTCGACAAATGGTTACTCCCTCATCATCCTCATCCTCGGAAGCTTTCGGCTTAAGTCGTTTCGTAAACAAAATAAATTCCTCTTGCCTTGCGTGGCAGCAGTGTTATGCATGTGTGACGGTTATCCGAGAAAAATGTATCCGCCGAACTTTCTTTTCTCTGCCCTATGACTCGTGCAGGGTGGGTGTTACTCATGCACTGACTCAAGATTCAAATTCGCCCTTGATTCGCGGCGTGAATAAGCTTTATAGGGACAGGCCGATGATCCAACCTTGAATGAGGCGTACGCCTTTCTTAGGACCACCCAAATTTTCGTGAGAACGAGGCGGATTTTCTTCGGGATTTAGGCGCCTTCATGCAGACGTCCAAGGCACAAGGGCGAGAAGAACAAAAGGTGGTTGTCGAACATGATGTGTCGAACCACGTTTGCCTTGATGGTACGTGTTTTTCGAGTCCTAGTTCGCTTAGGTGTCGCCATGAAAGCGTATTGGGAATGGACCTCCGCCGTGGCATAATACGAACTGTTTTCGATTGCTTACGTTAAAAATACGGCGAAAAAATTCGAACATACTGTGGCGAAGAATAATATTTGCGTACTAAAAGGAAGTGGTTCGGAGAGTTAATTGTTTTAGAATTCGAGAAACGGTAATTAGAATTTACTTTCGGTGAATCACCACTGAAGACGGCTGCATTATAGCCGAAATGCGAATCTGGTTTTTCATAACCTTTCTGTGGCAATTGGAGTTACCTGAGATAAGTACTTTTCAATTTTTAAAATTTAAAGTGCTTATTCTAGAAATTAATTGTTGTGATTAAAAAAAAGTGCATAGCTGAAGGAGCTACAACTTTTGTTTACTTCCCATTGATAAATTTTGAAGCAAAATTGACATGTTAAACTCATTTAGCGGTTCTAAATTCTATCAAAGATTAACTAAATAGCACATAATGTACGTGATTTTTTAAATATTGTTGTTCAATTTCATCAGGGGTAAGTATATTATCAATCAGATGGGATACAATATCTGTAGAGCGGAGTAATTACCGTGAATTAATTACCTGTTGTATCTAAAATTTCAATTCAGGATCTACCAGCCAGGATAAAAGCTTCCATTTTGCAATGCCTTTGATACCATTACTTAAAGGCATGAGTCATTTGAAGGCGAGCTTTTTAGAAGGAAACCGAGACTTCGATGACAGATGCGAACCTTGTTTTCAGTTTCCTCGACTCACGTCTCTGCCATTTTCGCCTTGATTTTCCTTCCAATAACTTAATTCGTGGAGACTTCTGGTTCGCATTTGGAGCGTTATTGAAGTGGGGTATAAGTTGCAGCGTGGCGTTTTTTCTTTTATAAGAGAACGCGTAGTTGGGGCAGCAGGAGCGGTAGTGAGGTTTTGAGGTGAGGCGGAAGAGGGCATATGTGCAGCTTGCCCTCTCAGTTGACAGCTGCAAAACGGAAACTGGCTCTCCTCTCTTTTACTCCCACCTCCTTTAACCCCTTCCACCCGTCCCGTAATCTTCTCTCCCCTCCCCTTTCTCATCTCCCGTCTCCTTTCTCTCCACCTCTCCTTTGCTGCTTCCTTCCTCGTCCCTATATCCAAAACCCTCTCACCCATACCCTATTCTCTACCTCTTTTTCCTCTTCGGGCCCCTCGAAGGGGAACCTCGTGTTTAAGCCTCCCCTCTCGCCCTCGGTTTTGACCACCCGGTCCTCCTTGCATCCACGTGTCCTACCTGGTGAATAGAACGCATGCGTGCTGCAAAAGCGGCGTTAGGAAGAGAGAGAGAGAGAGAGAGAACGTGCATTCTAATTACTGGATTGTTTTCGGTGTCTTCTCCTTCTACCCCTTTTTTATTCTTTCAGAATGCTGCCGGTTCGTTTTCGCACGCGAAAATTGGCGTCGTCTCGCGCGACCGGCGTCGCTTATTTTTCTTCGTCGTATTCTCCTCATGATCGTCGAGTAGTCGGGGGAACTGTAGCCCCAATATATTCTTCTTAAAAAGCGTCTCGTTGTAGGGTTGGGAGGGGGTCAACCTTTGGGCTTCAGTTCTGATACGCAGAAACTCGTAAGGGCTGTTCTGTGCGACGAGCTTTCATCTTGAAAATTTAACTCGCCTCGTTTCGGTGACGGTTTGCGTTCGCGTGAGCGTCAGAAAAGGTTGTGAAGTGAACCGAACTTGAAACGACGAATGGTGTCAGATTCCGTACCAAATTTGAAGTGGGAATAAAAGAGTTTGGCGGAGAGGACTTCAAACGAACTTCAGAGTTGCCAAGTCGTCGCTTGTTCTTTAGCGTCACTTTTTCCAAATTAAAACCTCAAAAGATCCATCGTGGAGGATGTATTCTACACTAATTGCGTTTCCTCGCGGCCTTCGGAGGAATGAAGTACGCATTCCCTTTTTTTTTTAAATGGACCGTGCCGTTTCCTCATTTGCCTCAGCGGAACGTGTATCGACTGGACGCACTTTTATTTTCGCAAAGAACTCGTACATGTCATCCATTTGGCGGCGGACTTGTAGACGACGCGAGGGGTCATTTTTACATTGCGAACTTGCCAAAAGTTTTGTATGGTTCGATTTCAGGATGGTCTCTATTTTCTGAACGTTGGATTTATTTATGTTTAATGGTATTTTGTCGAGTTTTTCATTTCCCGACGTTTCGGATTGCCCGTTTCTCTCGTATTTTCGTTTTCTGTCCACCATATTTGCAGAGAGAGAGAGAGAGAGAAACACTTTTAACGCGTGGTCCTTGATGGAAACTAACACAACTGAATGATTTCGTTGCGAGCTAGCTCAGAAAAGGAGGTTGAGACGAGCGATGCGAGTTAAGTGCCATGTTTCACCGACGCCTTCTTCAATTGCGCAGTAGCGGAATCGGCGTGAGGTCGTGAACGTGAGGAAAAATAAAGGCGACCTTCGAATTTATCGTTGCTTCTCCGACTTAAACAAACGCATTTGGGGTAGTTTAACTTTTCGAGTAGACTTTGTTTCTATCCACGAACGTTATGTATCTATTTAAGAACTTGCTGCTAAAATATTTATAATCAACTTTCGTCGAATCGAGATCCAAACCAAGGAAATTCGGCATCATGTGGAACGGATATATTTTTAAATCGTGCTTTTTGTTTCATAATTAAATGTAAGGTCGGATTGTTGGTGGCACTTTCGCAGGAACATTAATGATCCGGGAATTGGGAGACCCGCTGCTAGTAGGGAAGAAAGCAATTACGACGCAGTTTCGCTGTTTCGATCAAAAAATATAAGATATGCGAGTAAAAAATTATCCTCAAATTAAGGTTGTGGTCAAAATAAACATTAAAAATATTTTTTTATTTTTAGAAAATAGTTGATTTTGGGAGAGCGAGGCGATTTAGTGACAGGGTCCCAAGCACCTCGGATCTTTCTTTGTGAAATGGCTGTTTTAGTTTTTTCCAAATGATTCTAAAAACTATTTTTAATTTTTGCAGCTAAGAGAGGTACTTAAAAAACGAATAAGAATTGCAGTAGGCTGAGATAATCGCGCAATTGTTTGTAGACAGGTTTTATGAATTCCATTGTCACTGATGTCATTGGTTTATCAATTTTACACAAACAAGAGCGTTTAAAGAGCATTTGAACTCAAGTTGATAGGACGACCTTACGGAATTTAAAAATCTGCCTCGGTAAAGATTAAATTATATTCATAATTGCCTTTAAAACTAAGAGACTTGTACCACGAGATGGAATTAAATGGGTTAAATTTTATTTTAACGAAAGTAAAGAGTCAAAAATTGCGTCAATGCCTTCGCAATCCAAAATGGGCGATTTAGTTGTTATTTAATATTATTATTATTGTTTATTTCCTTTGTTGATAGAGCGATGTTAGGACCTTCACGGCCTCTCGTACAGTTAATCTAATTTGGCTAGTTGAATAGCTGAGTTATTTGGAGAAGTTATTTTTTTCCTTTTCCCTGTTGTAAACATTTGTATGTCATGCATTTAGACCATTCTAGTCTAGACTAGACATTGAGAGGGATTTTATGTCTGTTGTAGTATGCAATAGCTTTCGCATCCTTAGGAGAGGGGCATGTAGCCCGCAGGCACATTTTGTGCAGCCTGCGTCCTTAAAGCAGTGATTCTTAAACTTTCAATTGTCGCGGCCCCCTTTCAATTGAAAATAGTAAAAATAAGAAACTTTATTGCAAATTTCCTTATTTTATGTAACTATTAATAATTTTTATCATCTTTTTTTTCAAAAATTGCCTGATAAAATTTTGGTATTCGTGAAAACTTTATTTTTTGGCATTTTCCCTTGCATCCAAAATAATTTTGCGGCCTCCTGGGGGGCTGCGTCCCACAGTTGGAGAAACACTGCCTTAAAGTATGCCGACGAAGTTGGTAAAATATGAGAAAATACGGACTCGTAAACTCGGACAAAATAGTATTTTCGATCGGCTTTGTATTTTGTAGTGGTTATACTCATTGTGATTTGACCCGTGTAAGCATTTGGATCTTGGCTCACGAGTCGCATGCGGCTCTTTTACTCTCCAAGTGCGGCTCGCGGTTCATTGACTGCTCTCTAAATCGAAAACGGCAGGTGGCAACATAGCCCACTATACGACGCGCAGTTCGACTCGGTAGGCGCCGGGTGGTCTATCACACGTAGTGTGTTTTACGTATTAAACAAATACTATTCTTATTTGCTCGAGTACAGATTATTTTTACTACATATTTATTCGTTACAAATAGCATTCAATGCATTCAGCTCATGTTTATTGAAAGCTGGACAGACTTCCTTTTATCGTTGTGCTGCAAGTTTGGTTGGTTTGGTTTGTGGAATCAAGTGCTTCTGTAATTCATCAGTTCCGACAGTATTAAATAGGAAGTTACACGGCTTTGCTCTTATCGTTTGACTGTAATTTGGTGTTTACATATTTTGGCATTTTGTCGAGTTCCGTCTTTTTGTTAACCATAAGCTACAATTTACGGTTTTTTCGTTTTTCATTCCTAGGTTGATATGCAGCTCTGGAATTATGATTTTACTTAGGAGTTTCGGTAAAACATTAAATACCATAAGTTTATACTATGTTTTGATTATCTCTGCAATCTATAGTACCTTGACTTTTATAATCATCTCCTTTGAAAATGCTACTATTCATTATTATATGGTTACGTTGTTTGGCAGGGCGCCACGTGATTTTTAATTATGAACTGTTGGGGATTAAATGCTAATATTTATTCGAGAGCTAAGGATTAAACCGTTTTAAAAATACCCTATATAAACTTCGTGGAAAAGTGACATCCTATAACACAATAGCTGAATTATGAAGTTGGTTTCAATCAACAATAGGATGAAGAGTTTTTATTTACCGTTCAGGGCGGAAAACCTGTCTCATTTGGAGTGTATCGCTCGTTCGCTATGCCATATCTTGAAATAAATTTTTATTATATAAATTCGCTGTAAATAATGGATCTAAACGATTATTGCGCTGTAAAAAGTATCCTTCAATAAATATAGCAAAACGTACCCTACAAACGCCAATTACAATATTTACGTCGTGAAAATAGTAACCAGGGAAAAAATTTGCGAGAATTTTGTGAAAAATTAGGTCTCGCGCTTATTTATTGATAATTCTATAATTTAAAAAACTATGTGTGTTTGATCCCGATTCGTAAACGAAGGTTTACTTTGTGTTTCAGGAGAGACGTAAGAAGAAAATGAATGCCGATGAGGTGATCCCTTCGTACATTACAAACAGGTGAGTGACATTACATTGTTTCATACATCTTACGAATGTATTTAGTCCATGCAGTTATGTTCCGTTTTACATTAGGATATTATAGTAATAATACACGTTGTAACGATTAGGCAATGGCAATCCGATCGCTCGTAAAATCGCGAAAATAATTTTTTATCGCGTCTCGCGTTTGGTATAACATTTCTCGGTGGGATTTGTATTCCCTTCGAATTTCGCTTTCCCATCCGAGAGACGTTCGTCTTCCTATATGTATGTATGTGTGTATGTGCGCGCGCGCGTCTTTCGTCCTCAGGAGGAGGTGGTGGTGATGCCTACGGCAGAGGTGTCTGGCCGCCCTTGCGACTGACCGACGCCCTCCCACGCCTCCCCCGTCCCAAGATGCCCGGGTCAGCAGCCGCCGCCTGCGCCGAAGGAATGCACGTCTTGCACCCTGGCAACTACGAGGAGGTCTCCGTCATCGGCAATGGTGAGTCGTTACCCTCTGAACTTTTAAATTTTTTCGTCATAATTTATTCCTTTTGCCTATCGATCGATATTAATTTAAAAACAGCCATTAAAATCCGCTCTGAAAAGCGGAACTATTACTAAAATACCGCTAGTCAGTGTTATTTAATTTGTATTTCTACGTCCGTTATTATTGTCGCCCAAATAAGAAAAATCTCCCTCCGTTAGTCATACGAATAATCGAACATATTGTGCCATCATCATTCAGCTGTTGGAAAAGATATAATTTCTATTCACGATATTATTTGGAAATCCTTTATCATTCAACCCCCCCCCCCCCAAGAAAACTGTTCGCGCGTGTTGAATGCTGTCTCTTTTTTTAAAGGGACAGTTCAGTGTACGTGATTTTGTTATCCATGACTTCCGTCTTTCAGAGTTACACCAAAGGGTTTGTATCTTTCCTCTCTCGATTTTCTCGGAAGAGAGAGAGAACGGGTAACTACCTGCTTGTGGAAGGAACGAGTGAAGAGTTTAAAAAGGGGATGTCAGAGAAAAATTACCTTATTTATTATTTCTAACCATTCTCTTTCGGACCCGTGTTCACACGAGGGACCGACGGTGTCTTAGGAATGGTTTGGTGAGGTTGGCTGTGGCACGGTAAAAAAATGCATATGCGGTGCGGCTGCGTTGCCAACTCTTACGTTAAGAGTGGTGGTCCTTCGAAATATTGACACAAGATTAGGGTATCAGCGTTGCGACGTGAGATCTCATAGCTCGGCGCCCGGCATTCTTAAAAAAAGCCGGGCGCTATTTTTGTCGAGTCTGCCTTTAAAAGAAGTCGTTTGTTTCCCCTAAGGGTTGTATATTTTCTGCCCAGTTTGAAAGTTCTGATAAAAATGGCTGTTTGTAAAAACGGGTAAAAGAAATGTCACTTCCGCGAGGGGTTCGTCGGCAGACTGGAATAGGTAGGCTAGATACGAAGTGATTATCTTGATTTGCCAAAATTACCCTGTACGCGTAAGGAGAACGAGAAGTGATAATTTTATGGAAACCGAAGAAGGGAAAATAATGTAGAGTATGTTTTGCACGAGTGATTTCCCTGGCCTTTAAAAATTCAATTGTTCCACAAAAACCATGAGGACATGGATGAAATTGTTTTAAATCGTTCGTGAAATTTTCGAGGTAGAATATCTGTCTCGCCCTATGGCAGAAATCAAGTGGATAAGTCATGCCCCTCCGATAGTTATATTATTTAAATTTTCGAATGATGATTTCGTCGCATTTTTCATTCATAATAATGACTGCGTTTGTTTGTATACTGGCATAGATTATAAAGTCAAAAACGTAAAACGTGGATGAGTTTGTTAACTTCATTTCATATTCACTTCGATATCTTGGTTATCCATCGTTTTCAGGGGCCTACGGGACGGTGTACAAAGCTCGCGACCTCTCCAATCCGGGCCAGATGGTAGCACTGAAAAAGGTGCGGGTACCTCTGACGGAAGATGGCGTTCCTATGTCAACCCTAAGGGAGATCGCGCTCCTGAAACAGCTGGACCAGCACGAGCACCCTAACATCGTGAGGTAAGATGGGAAGGGTTATGGCGTGTTGGGCCTTCGTGGTATTTTTTGGGGGTGAGTGGCGTCGATGAGGGTCGAACAAGGGAGCCTCATTTATACCATACATGTGTAAGGATAGCCAATTAAGATCATGTGCGATTAAATCGCCGATGTTGTGATCCTTACAGAAATCCCCGCCCAACCTTATTGATAAGACTATTCCATCGATCGTCGTTAATTTTAAGAGTTATGTTAACACGATGACGGTATTCGTCAAGTTGGATTTTTTGGGCGTTGTTGTATTAATATATTTTTATCATCGACTGCCTCATTTCGCTTTAGTTTTATAACTCCCTTATTAAATGATCATGTCAATTATTTGGTGTTTTTTTATAAATGCGAGGCATTTTATATTTAGCAATTAATTCAGCCTTTAAAGATCACTTATAAGTGAAGTAAGGTGAGCGAGTGAGGTATTTTAATTTTATAATTATGAAGAATTTGTTGTTAATAAATTTTAAACGGATATTTTTTATAAATTAAACTATATTATATTGCTTTCTACATTTCCGTCTTATGTAAAACTGAAAATCATTGAAGTGTTTCCAAAACTAGAACGCAAATTTTGCTTTGAAGTCTAACTCGCCAACTAAAATGTTATCCAAGGCACTTGAGTAGTTTAAGAAAGAATTTCCCGTTTAGGTATTTAATTACTTATTCTGATTAGCATAATATTAGATCTCAGGTTATGACTGAATCGCTTTTTAAGCCAAGATTACATTATTTCATAAGAAAAAGGCTTAATTTTAAATTTTTTACATCGAATTTTTGTGCTCCATTTAAATCTTCCAGGAACGTGTGAAAAATCTGGTCAATCTTTATCTTTACTTAACCCGTTTACTGGAGTTTTAGTACAAATATGACATTATGGAAGGTAAATGCACTCGTATGAAATGTTCACTTTAATTTTAACGCTAAAGGATCGAGTGTAACACCGGTCGCGATGAGGAATTCAAACTCAAACCGCTTGAAGACGCCCGTATTCCGAAATACTTTTGAACCTGGCGTAATTTTTGCTTTATGCGAGTGTACATCCTCTCGCATTCCCTCCTTCTTCATGCGCAATTTATCTATTAATCGGGGATATTCGTAATAGTTGACGCAAAACACAGTGGACCCGAAAAATGAAGTTACCTTGAGAATCTAGCAAGTGCTGTTGCGGTTGCCGCCATTACGAGATAACCCACAGCGACGGCGCTGCGCCCTAGCGGTCGGCGGGTGAACGTCTGGAGCCTGTTGGCTGTTTTGCGTCTACTTCGATGCATTTCGTTGTTGTCTTGTAGGCCAGAGCTCGTTTCCTATGATTTTGTTTTGTCCATATAATTGGGTGGATCATTTTGAATTCTAAAATTATACGTTTGAACCAGGAAACAGCATAAATAAGCCACTGATATGTGAATTTTGTAGATGCTTCACGTAATTTAGCCTTTTAGGTTCTCATTTTTACCGTTTTATTCATAGATTGTGTTTATAAAGATGTGATTAAAGCGAAAATTTGTTTTAACAATAAAAACTTTGAAATTCAATCGAATGTGCAGTCTACTGGTATAGAAGGGTAGGCATTTCTTGTTAATTTTCCTACACCTATGTATAATGTATGTTCTACTACTTAAGTATTTCTCCTGATTTTTTACAAATTTCAAAAGATAAATTTATGTATAAAGTTATTATACTTTGATAGAGTAAATTATTTACTGTACTTGGAGTAATTTTAGAAGCTTGGGAAGAAAATAACTTCAAAAATTAACTTTTGATTAAGTGTAGCTTTATTGGAACAATTTGAGATAAATATTCTATACTCTCGTAACTCACACCCTTGCAATTTAAAATATCTTGTAGGTATATGAACCCGGCCAGCAAACCGCTGGACAAAATTTCGCCCTCCTATTCGGAGTAGGTAATAGGTACATATTAAAATAGGGACGGAAGAAATCAGCGAATCGAATTTTGAGAGACAAAGTACTGAGAGAGAAAGTCTTAAAAGAGAAAATACGAATGGGGGATCTCGGATAATTCAAAAGAAAGGGTTGGATGAAGAGGTTTTTGGATGGGATTATTCGGATGGGGCAAACCTAAAACCTAGCGAGAGGTGGAAAATGCTATACGAAGAATGTTGCTTAAATATAAATTTTTCGACTTGTGCTGTATTTTCCTGTACATACACAAATTACTGAACTTTCTTTATCATTTGCACAACAATTTCCTCCTCTTCGTGCTCGATTCTAAAACCCGCCTTCTTACCGATGTCTTTAGATGACTTATTTCGTGCATTGCATTCGTCCCTTCGTCCTTGCCGGGAACGCACTGATGACCTTAAAGAGAGGTCTGGCTTCTGTCGAGGCCACTCGCAAGCATTTGTGCACCGGAAAGGACTGAATCGTACTGTGCTTTTTATTACTTTTCATGCATTATGTCGATTTAGTGGGGCTTTAAGCGTCAGTGTCTTTCGCACGTTTGTGTTGTTTATCGTACGTTATGATGATTCTCGAGCGTAGTGCGTTTTGTTTTACCTGCGAAGGTCGCCTGCTCCATTTTTTCGGCCGATGCGAGGGAGATTTTCATTATTTGTTTACGTTGTTATTCCTACGGCGTCGTGCAATCTCTATCTTTCCTCTTTTCACTCTGTGGAAAAGGATTTCCCGTAAATCCGCGAGAGCGGCAGTCGAATTTCTTGCGTTCTGCGTTTATTATATCCCGCATATTTTCCATTGACGTCCATTCGCCCTATCCTCGTTGTTTGGTAATATGGCTCGTCAACTTTTTTTTCCGACCCTGGCGTTGGACTCGTCCCGTTTCCACAACACATTTACTGCGCAAACCTCCTGCCGTACTCCCGCTCCTAGGAAGACCTTTTCCGGAATGTTGAAAAAATTAGATTTTTCAGCATCCTTCTCACACACGATCGAGCGCATGCACGCATGGAGGAGTTCGCAAAAGGAAGATCGACGATCTCGTGATCGTGAAGGATGTGAACGTAACCTTCGAAACGCTCTTGTCGGCCTTATATAGGAAGGGATCCTCAGCAGCCTTGCGCGAAGAGATGGAGAGAGAGAGCGAGGATGGAGAGAGTGAGGTGGAGAGAGGTGGGGAGAGGGCGGGTTGCATTCCCTATCCGAAGAGGGAGCAAGCCTTCTGGACCCAAAATGGCCGTCGAGAGGATAGAATGCGATCGTCTCTTGTCCGTGAGAGAGAGAGAGAGAGAGAGAGAACGAGGCGGGGGAGGAGGAAGTTCGCTCTCTCGCACTTCTTTTTATCCGGTTCGTGAGAGATGTAAAAAAAAGTTTGCGGGCGATCGGATAGGTGATGAAGTGTAAAGGGGTGGGATGCTTGACGGTCTGCTCTCTCTCTCTCTCTTTTCCGATAATAGAGGGAACATATATGTATGTATGTATATACACATACCTATGTATCTACGCCTGACTACTGATTCACATAGGTATGTTTCGTAATTTTAGCATTTTCGGATTGCAAAGTTAGAAAAATTTTTAAACTGCTGGTTTATCGAAGCTTCGGAAGAAAGCCGTAGTGGTTTTTAAGGAAGAAAATATCATTGTGAAATTGCGTCGAAAATCTGCGATTTTTATGCAATCCTTAAGGTTTAGAATAAGTTCAAGTTTCAGTAAACGTGTGTTTTTTTACGTCGAGTGATTTGCTATGAAAACGTGTGTTCTGCTAGGGTTTGTTGGTACCTAACATTATATAAATCGGGTGTCTGTGAATCGTATTTTCACGACTTGAAGATCATGTACTTTCCATTAGAATTTCTCTTTGCTAGCTTGCGTTTTCTGTTATTCGAATACATTGTTTTGGGTTACAGAATTTAGACGGCAAATGTAGAAATCATAAAAACATAAAATCAATATTTTTTAATTACACGTTATTCGTTCTGTCAAAACCATAATCACCATGGAATTATATTCGTTGCATATTTTTTTTTTATTATTTGTCTTTCTCTTTTGTAAATAAATTTTTGAACAAAAAACTCAACCCCGTCGCGAGTACACCTTAGTGTTATTTAGACCAGCAATACGCATGTCGCTGATGATCTTGGGTAGATTTTAATACGTAGTACGGACTGTTAATCTTATCTCCGTTGGTTCCATATTCCTAGAGAAACAGCAGAAGTCGAGGTTTTTTCCACAATTTGTTATTTTGGTTTCAGCGAACTAATAAGGGTAACCAGTGAGGTAATTTAAAAAAATTAAGTTTTAAGAAATCGATTTCTGCAATTAAAATGATAATTTCCTTTTTACCGTTTCCAAGCACATACTGAAAAGTTGGTTTTCTTCTGATTGCGCATCAGTAAGAAAGCTAGTAAGGAACGATTTTAGACGACTGCAGTGTTCGAAAGCGCTCCAACAAGAGGCATCTATACAGCGGGAGCAGCTGATGGACCAGTTGGATGGGAAATTATTTTAAGGTGCCATCCCCGCCATCCGCTCAACCGCGCGGTGGATTTGTAGAAAATTTAGGGAACTTGAGAGAGATAGAGATGAAGAAAAAAAGGGTTAGGTGCTTGCCTATCACATACCATACTTCGCGGACGTCTGTCGGCTTTGGGAAATGATTTTATCAACGTATTATCTCTTTTATTCTTATTTATTTGTATCATGCGAGGGCTAAGCAAGTTCACGCTCGTCCAGATTCACGCTTCACCGCGTAGTTCAGAAATTTTTATTGGAAATCGTAAAGTCGTTGCGGAAGACGACGTCTCTTCGTGATTTTATCGAGGCAATCCAACTTCGATCGAATGTCAGCTTATCGAGAGGGAGGATTTCTTTCGAAAGAAGCAGTTACACAAGTTCGGTTCTTCATAAATTTGAGGAGACGTGGTGACCCTTTTTTAAAGCCTGTGACCAACTCCCAGAAGGTTCGCGGGTGAAAGAGAACGGCGGCTTTTTAAAAATTTAAATGCCTGCGACGGAGGCGTTTTCGCGGTGGGATTGTGCAGTTGTGCTAAAAATGCACCTTCCCCTCGCGGAAGGGAGCGAAAAAATAACCCGGAGGAGTTTTATTATTTTTCGTCTCGTAACCCTCTCCGCACCCGCTAAAGGATGCAGATATGGGTGTTTGGGAGTGGGAGGGGATGGTCCTGCCGCCTTGCCCTCCCGGCGACGAGCGGATCGGGTATGCGGACAGACGAGCATTCCTGCGCGAGCCTTGACCCAGCAGCCATCTCCTTCTCCGCAGACCAACCCTCCCTCCCTCCATTCCTCCCACCTACCCATTCACCCCGCTCCCCCCACTTCCCCCTCGAATTCTCTCTCCCTCTCTCTCTCCTCTTTTCTCCTATGCCTCTTCCCTCTATCCTCCTCTTTCCTTCACCCCTCTCCTCTCTTCTTCTTGTTTCCTCCCCCTGCTCTCTTCCTTCTCTTTATATCTCATATTTGTTCCCGTCCCCTTTTTTTTCTCTCCCTCCTTATAGAAACCTCTCTCCACTCACTTTCTCTCGCATTCTTCCTGCTTCTTTCTTTGGCTACTTTTTTCTCCCACCTCCCTTCTCTCATTCTGTTTCTTTTTTCCGAATACCTTCCTTTTCGGTTTCTTGCTTAAAATATTACCGATTGTGTGATAGCGCTTTTATAAATATATGTATAGAGAGACGAACTTCGGTAAACAGACCCTTGAACTCGAATTTTCTATTATTCGGAGATATTATTTTTTCTCGTTCGTATTCATGCAGGTTAAATTGAAGCTTCGATTTGATGACATTTTTTGGTCTTCCCTTAAAAGCTTCGAGTTATCGAGGCTCGACTGTAAATGTATGCATTCATGTGTGTGTGTGTGTGTGTGCGTGCACACGAGAGCGTTTCAATAACTATGGTCAAAACTGCTTAAAGTCTTAAAAACAGCAGTGCAATTACATTGAAAGGTTTGACGCCCTTATATTGGAATAACCTTCATTTTTATTCACTAGTTCGCAGAACCTATCTTGTTATGTAAACGTCAGTTCCCAAAGGGATGGCTTTATAGAAAGGTTTTGTCAAGTGTGAAGTGTGAATTGATATTTACGTGAAAAGAGAACACACCCAGCTACGATCCATCAAGAACTGATTGTTGTACGGGCCAAATGTCATGTCTCTAAAACAGATACGGAGTTGGTATAGAGCCGTTGATAATAGTAGGACAGATGTTCTAGATGAGGAACAACCCTGGCGGTCCAACATTGCCTTTACTGATGCCAACACTTGCCGTATTGATGTCATGATCAGGGAAGAATGACGCATTAAACCTGCTGACATTGCAAATAAACTGAACATTTCACTTGAAGAAACATGTGGTGGTCGACGTTTAGCAAATGATGAGACATTGAAGCAGGCCGTTACGTCACGGCTATCGCCTCGTGAGGCCGATTCTCTGAATCACGAATAAACCAACTTGTACCACACTGGAATAAATGATTGGTCAATTTTTTTTATCATGCGGGAAATAACGTTAATAATACCTTCACTTAAACTACCTTTACCTCAATAAAAATGTTTTACAACATCAGTTGTTACCTTATTTATTGAAATGGCCTCGTGTGTGTATAAAACCTTATGTAAAAGCATGAAACATTCTACTTGAGTCCCTCATGATGGTTACTTCGTAACCGAAATACGTATCGGCTTTTTATTCTAATTGACTGGCTTCGGAGATTTTCCTTCACCTTATATCTCTTAAAGGCATTTTACAATGGGCATATCGTAACATACGAACGTAACTCGGCAGCATTCGAACTCACGACCCTAGCATTGAAAGCTAGGCACGCTAACCACCCCTCACCACACAATGGAACATGTGGATACGCATTCATAGAGATTCGACTTGAATTCCTCGAGGATAGAAAGAAAATTTGAACCTTTGAATAATTTGTCGTTTTGTGAGGAGCACACAGCTCCTCCGAGAATTAGATGATGCGAACCCTTTTTTCGCTAGAGGAAATTCAAAAACGGTTAAACAGTTTTACTTGCATTTTAAGTTGACATTTTTGGAAAAAATTAGAATATTCGAGATCATCATTTGCGAAAGAAAAAAGCTGCTCGCGGAACTTATGAAAGAATATCAAAATTCGAAAAAACTTCACCAACAGTAGATTCTAAAAGAAGTCCAGAAGAATCAGCTATCGGTGAATGCCACTGATGAAGGTTTCTTGGTAGGTGAAGTATGCATATGGTGTTTTAAAACATTAATAGGTATCGTAGTTACCTGAGAAAGTATTTACTTTTTTATTTCGATTTTAGGCACGTTTTATTTCGATTTTTAAGTGCTTATTGTTTTTTAGCCATAACGCGATCCTGATAATTCTCTATTGGGTTCATTACGTCCGATTAAATGAAAACAACTCGAATCTCTATTTATAAGAGTTGAACCTCCTCCACGAGCGAAGAACGCCGACACGCTGATCGTGCCTGAAGTGGAGTCGTAAGCGTGCGCAATCATTTCGGCAGCGTCCCGACCAAATTCGATTCCGTCTCCTGCCGTATACCTTGCTGCGCGTTCGGGACAAACGTCTCGCTCGTTTCATTTCCCATCCTTCGGTCCAGGTGGTCGCGGTTAAGTGGAAATGTCGATCGGCGGCATTCGCGGAATTGAAGGAAAGTGAACGCGGGCCGCGCCATCAATTCGTCGCGTATTCCTTTCCCTCGCATCATTCTCGCTCCTTTGTTTTTGTTTCCGAGCGCGTCCTGCTGCTCCCTTCGCAGCAAGAGAGCCCGAACGGATTTCGGCGCTCGCCAAAAAAGTGACGATTGACTCGTCATACTCGCGATGCTAATAAATAGGATGTTCTATCTTATCTAAGTAGTTTGGAGGTCGTTAAACTGACATCTATCAAGACCAGCGTTTCCCAACCGGTGGTTCGCGAACCGCTAAGGGATTCGCGAGAAAAATTCGGTAATGCCGTCTTTTTCACTTTCTCGGTTCTACAGTTCCTACCAATATTTTAATTTCCTTCTTATTGGTTAAATGTTTTCGTTTTCAATTTTTTGTACTGCTTCAAGAATTATATTTTAGTTTTACTGGGTACTAACTAGAAAATGAGGACAATGCCAGTGATTCTGATTTTATTGTGTGTGCCACACATTATGTTTTGTGCGAACATTTTATTTTTAATAAATAAAACGCGTCCAAAAAGATTTGTTTACAAAATTCATTCACTGTTAGAAGAGGTTCGCCGCCAAAACTATTACAACTCAAGGGGTTCGCGAAGAGAAAAAGGTTGGGAACCGCTGATACTGTATGCCACGAAACACAGTAACTTAGGAATTTTGAAATGAAGACATAAATATTTTTCCATCGCTCATACCTCCAACATAGGAAGTAAATTCAAGGTGTGGGTAATTCGAGACTCCAAATTGTTTATTGTGGAAAACATTTTCCGCGCACCGATAAAATCGTCAATTTTGATATATTGTTCCGAAATAAGAAAAAAACAACTGATGTGGGTATCGATTCGCCACACGTAATTGGCCGATTCGTTACATGTGGCTAGTGGCGGACATATTGGACACCCCGTGCCTTATTAAAGGATCATCTCGTCATCGTGGTCGTCATCCCTTTTTCCTTTGACGTCAGTCATCCCGACTTGTCTCTTTTCAGTCTCTGTGTCATTCCTTTCTCTCTCTCTTTCTCTCTCTCTCTCTCTCTCTCTCTCTCTTTCTCTCTCTCTCTCTCTCTCTCTCTCTCTCCAGCATCTCTTCTCTCAAGGACATCTCCGTTGGGCCCCATATCCTCCATCTCTCTTTCTCTCTCTCATCCTTGATGAACCCCGCAGGCCCACAACATCCTGCGAGCGGTGCACATTTTGCAGATATCGAATTTCTACGGACAAAGCATTATATGACGAACGAAATGCTCTCCGGCTTAAAATGTTTTTTTCATTTCCCGAAGTCTCGACGCATCGCTAGTTAATTTTTTTTAAGCCGTCTGCCTTCGGACTAATTTTTTTTTTTAGCGTCTCTCACTCACTCTGTCGAGCTTTTTAATAAAAATATGTTGATTTGTGACGTCATTGCGATATATCCGCCTTGATTCTGTTCCTCCCCGAGTCTCCCTCTCACAAAAAAAAACCCCGACCAAATTGGCGTGTTCTAAGAGTTTTGTTTACCGACGCTGCCAAAAGTTCCCAGTAGAATGAATAATCATAAGGTTAGAAGGAAGAAGTGGTGCGGAAGGGATCTTAGTGCTGACGCGGTCTCTTTGTTAGGATCGGACATAGTTAAAAAATGAACGTATTTAGTACGCTTAATCATTTGTAGCTTTTAAAATTGTTTTTAAATAGGACCTTTTCAATTGCGATTTCTTCGAGAATTCAATCGTCTAAATATTGTCACGCTCTTGAGACAAATAGCGGCCATAGAATATAAAATTCTGTGGTAACTTAGATCAACGGATAAGAAATTTTAGAAATAATAATATTAATGATATATTTTTGAAATTGATTCATATTGTGGCACAGATATCCTTGGTTCGCTTTTAAAAATGTAGATAAATATTGCCATTTTTTGTGGGGTTCTAACAAAGATAATTTTTCTCTGTGCTCCAAGCATATCATTTGGAAACCATAATAATGTCATTGGATCATTGCGAACCCGACAAAATGGAACGCACCTCATAGAATATTAAAATGATAAGAAATAAATCGTATTTTTGTAGAGAAAAGTTCTTATGGTAATTTAGCAGTAGTATGATAACGATTGAAAATGTTTCCTTCTTTATATCCCGCACATTTAGTGAATTAACGAAGAGATATGAAACTAACAAACTTGACCTATATTATCTTTTGGCATAGTCCTAACAAAGGAATGACTTGTCTAATCATTCAAAGCTGAAACATTAAACATGAATGAAATTATTATTCTTTAGAATGTATCAAAATGTGTGAAAATAGACGTAGCTGGATTTAGTAAGTGAGAATTGGAATCCTGTGCGTCGGGAATAATATCTCCAAGGATTTTTTTCAAATTTACCGTTGAAACTAATACGTCTGTATTATTTTTCCATGTGCATCCCACCTATTAACTAAAGTTTTCAGTAACTGATGAATAAAACTGGATTTTTTACTTTACCTCGTGATCCACCTCTAATTTAATGGACAAGAAAGACCCCTAAGCGTGCATAGTGTGTGATTGTGAGAATGCTATAAGGTCTTAATTGAAAAGTTTTGTTGATCATGAATCACGTTAAGTTTAGTTCATTTAGCATAACTACGTCTATTTTGCCACAATATTAATTTTTCTCCGGCTATATTATCGACACCATTTAGGTGCGATAACTTCGCAAGGTCGAGTGATCTGATATTAATAAGTGAGGGCAAGGGGAGCACTCCGTGGTCCAAAACCAGGAGAGAAAGTTGGACACTATTAGAAATCATTTGATATAGTAAAACCTCGATAGTTCAAAATCGGCTAATTCAAAATGCTCGTCTGAACGGAATCTCCTTCTTTTCCCGCGGAAGCATAGGTTTATATTGCTTGTTATAACGACCTTGTTATTACATCCCCGTTATTACAAAACATTAAAAATTTAATTGAAATTTGTACGAACGAGGTATGCACTATATAAAAAAACTCAGTATATTGATCCTATGATTTACATACTTTCAACCCCGATGCAGTCATATAATAATCCAAGAGGTTGATTAACCAAAAATAAACTCACCCGATGCAGTCATCAGCCAACGAACGGCCGACCTAATGTCTCGAGTCATATGTGTCCAGCCACGTGTCATTCTTTGTGTTTTAAACCCAGATAAACGTGAGATAATGGTTCAACGTAATCGAATTTTTTTTCGGAGGACCCTATTTAGCGTTTTTCCTCGTGCGTTAACTATTTTTCCTCCTTTCTAGAACGACTGACGACCTCTGCGTTTCCTCCGCCTTTTCCTCCTCGTCCCGTCTTTATCCCCGCCCCCTTATCACCCTCTTCTCCTCCAGGCCGGCCTCCTACGCGCCCTCTCTCCCCTCCTCCGAACTCCCCCTTTCCTCCTTATCTCCACCGGAAACGAAGACGGTGACCCTTTCTTACCACAGCTGCCACGCCAAGCACGCCATTCCTCTCCCCTCCACGCCCTCCGCCCTCTCCCTCCCTCCCTCCCTCTCTCCCTCCCTCTTTCCCTCCCCCTCTCCCTCCCTCCCTCTCTCCCTCCCTCTCTCCCTCCCTCCCTCCCTCTCTCTCCCTCCCTCTCTCTCTCCCTCTCTCCCTCCCTCTCGCCCTCCCTCTCTCCCTCCCTCTCTCCCTCCCTCCCATCTCTCTCCCTCCCTCCCTCTCTCCCTCCCTCCCTCTCTCCCTCCCTCCCTCCCTCCCTCCCTCCCTCTCTCCCTCCCTCTCTCCCTCCCTCTCTCCCTCCCTCTCTCCCTCCCTTCCTCTCTCCCTCCCTTCCTCTCTCCCTCCCTTCCTCTCTCCCTCCCTTCCTCTCTCCTTCCCTTCCTCTCTCCTTCCCTTCCTCTCTCCTTCCCTTCCTCTCTCCCTCCCTCTCTCCCTCCCTTCCTCTCTCTCTCCCTCTCTCTCTCTCCCTCCCTTCCTCTCTCCCTCCCTTCCTCCCTCCCTTCGCCCGAATAAAGACGATTATCTATCTATCTATCTATCTATCCCTCTCTCCCTCTCCTAAAGACGATTATCTATCTATCCCTCCCTCCCTCTCTCCCTCCCTCCCTCTCTCCCTCCCTCTCTCCCTCCCTCCCTCCCTCCCTCCCTCCCTCTCTCCCTCCCTCCCTCTCTCCCTCCCTCCCTCCCTCTCTCCCTCCCTCCCTCTCTCCCTCCCTCTCTCCCTCCCTCTCTCCCTCCCTCTCTCCCTTCCTTTCCCATTCCTCGCCCTCTCTCCCCTCTTTTTATTTCCCTCCCGTCTCCGCTTGATTTTCTATCGAACAATTACTTCCCATTTCATATTTCTCGGCTTTTTTTAGGCTTACTAAACCATTACTCTCGTAAGAGTTCGTCATTTTAGTCGCCTTACCTTTTATTTTATTGCGTGCCTCTTTACGTCCATTTTCGACGTTTCTGTTTTATTTTCTTCCGTCGCCACAAATTTATCTTATTCGCCTCCGTTGGGCCGAATTCTTTCCGCTTTCCGGGGCGTTATTTTTTTCAATTCCGCTCCAGATGGAGGCATTTCGGTAGCCTCGATCTGTCGCTGATGCAGTACACTCGTCTTGCGACTCCCGGAGAATTTTCCAGACCGGCGTTTGATCTGATCGTTGCGATGAGCTTGGGTTAGCAATTTTTCACCTGTTTGGAATTTTTTACTTATACTTCCACGTATTACTGCGTAGCTTCCGGTTTTTTATTCCCTCAGTTTTGAATGACTGTGGTGACGTTGCCGGGAACATGAAATGGGCCGCGAATCACTCGGAAAATTTTAATGTCCTAATTTAGTTTTATCGCTTCGCCCGTTCCACAAAAGGTAATTGCTTGCCGACGGAATTTGGTTTCTCAAGTCGGGTCTTGGAAAAATTTGTGCATACATTTTTCATAATGTTTTGTTTCTCCGAGGATTTGGGCTGAATAAATTAATTTTTCGACTAAAGGTTGAATTATGATTGCAGAAAACCTGTCTTAATAATTTCATTGAGGTTGGATTTGGGATGAAAGGGAGAAAGTTGCCTGTATCGAATTGATCGAGTGAATTCAAATCCTATAAACCTGAGATTCATTTCGCGAATGTGGAGAGAATGTGAAGGATGAAGCAGTTTGTGTAGTAATTGTGATTTTTGCGCTTTACGTGGATAAAATTAATCGATTGGTGGCGTTTCATCTCGATTCGTGCTCTGCATACATGTAAGGTGACATTCGGTCATTTCAACTCGATAGCCGAAGACAAATTCGGTGAAATGTTTTTTTCCGCGTTCAATTCTGACCATCGCGTACATTTTAGTAGAGCGATCGTTTGGATGGATCATCTTCAAGGGGCCACCGGATATTAAAAATGGTTTCGGGGCGAAAAAACGTTAACTTCGAGTTTCGAATTTTTATTTCAAATTGAAACGACCAAGTAACCGGAGTGCGGTCGAAAAGGAGCAAAAACAACGCTCCCTCCAACCCCCAGCCTCTCTCTCTTACAATCCTTCGCCCACGCTCTCTTCCCACACCCCCTCAGTGACCAGCACCTCACCTCTGCTAACTCTCCCACCCGGCCCCACCCTTCCGTCACCTCGATTCTCCTGCCCTCCCCCTCCCACCACCCACTCGTTGACTCTCTTCCAACTTCATCCCACCCCTTCCCCAATCCACGCACTACTCCCCTCCCCCTCCACTTCCTCACCCCACCCCTACTCTACCTCCTACGCACATAATTCCCATTCATGATTTCCACGTCCCTACCCCTCCCGACCCACTCGCATCCGTCCCCGACTCCTTCCTCTCCGAGTCACACGCACACGCGCGCACAAACCCACCAACTTCCCATTGATAGCGAATAGTAAAGTTTTCCCACACTTTCTAGGGGTGGCGCATAAATACCTCCATGTGCTCCCGTGACAAGGGCGTAGCATGTGTGTGTGTGTGTGTGTGTATGTGTACACACATACACAAATGTATATACGAGTACATACACACGAATGGTGACGTTTAAAATAACGTCGGCCAGGGTGACATTGAAAAAACAAGGAAATATGATTCATTATTCTCCATCATGTAATCGTCCTTTCATAAGCGTCGGTGTGGGGCCGTAGTTAACGATTTCTTGGAATTTATGTTTTTTTCCAAGCAAAGTTTCTCTGATATTTTGATTGCTTTTAAGGTGGAGTATCCATGAGATCATCGGTTCGGGTCTTGAACCAAGCCCACCTTGGAGGAAAATCTGTTCTGAGAAGTGACGTAAGCCTGAATGATCGATAAATTACCTTCTCCCTCTTCTGCGTGTGTTTATAAATACATATTTGCTCATATATGGGCTGGATTTAGTTGATGCTTGAATATCAAAGAGACATTTCATGTAAATTTCCTCAACTCGTTGGTCGACGTGGGTAAGAACTGAAGCACTTTCCCATTAACTCTTTCGTTCAGGTTGATCACGCATGTTTGTGACCGATTTCATGTCTTTGGAATTCTTAATCCAAAGTAACGTATATGGAAATTTCAATAAAATATCTTGCAGCCACGATGAATCGTGAATATATCTTTTTGATATTATATTTTAATGATCTCTTTTAAGTTCATTTTACGTGCATATTTAATTTATTCTCTTAATTATGAAGAGTCCTAATGATTTTTTTCGTATTTTAAAAAATATAGTACTCAAATTCAAGTTAACGTTCGGTCCATCATAACGGCCTCACTTCCCAAAACTAAACACCGCGTGAATTTAAACCAGAGATTTTCTTAGTGTGATGGTTTCTTTCTTCACAATTAATGTGTGTCGCAGGTTCGAGTCCCTCTTCTGGCGTGGTCTTCCGCAGCCCGTTTTATATTTTTCCTCAGCCTTTCTTAAAAGTGAAGAATATTGCGCCCATTCGGATTATTGATACATTTAAAATGTGATATTAATTTGTCATAAAGCTCGAATATTAGATCCGAATCGCGTCCAAGCTGTATTTTTTCTGACGTGGGCCGTATCGAGACTAAAATAATCATGGTCGTTCTGTTGTCAAGTGACCTAACCCGTTGCTTTTCTTTTTCAAAAGGTTAGAACAAAAATTAAGTCAAATGTTCGGGTTGAGATGGTGACAATAGATGGAGCTGAAGCGAGCGAACTCCACGGATAAATCCATCCGAATGCAAATTCGGACCGATGGCGAGAGTCTGCCGGTATAAGCGGAAACGCTGGTACCCTGGTTGTCAGAATTGATGGCAATCTCCAGGTGAAGTACCTATATCAATTCTATGTACGAAATTTGTTCGTGATTCAGCCCGTGCAGGAACCCGTGCCTTTGGCAGGTGGAGTCTCGCCTCGTAACGTGGCAACACCGCCATCTCGCCCAGATGACTGTCTCAATGGATCGCCTTGTGAATGACAAACCCTGTGCCACGGCGTTGCCACGCATTTTCGCCCACATTCTTGCGCCATTGCTAAGTCCTCTCTCTCTCTTCATTTTGGTTTACGAATGGTGTTTGTCATCAACAACCGTCCTGCCGCACGCTATGGCGGTTTAGACGAATTCTCTTCCGGTCTCGGGAGCCGTCTTTACGGGATCACGTGGTTGGGGCATCCTAAATTTTCACGCCATGTGTGGGATTTCCATAGCCCACGCACGCTTTATCATGCGGATGCTGTTTGGTGGCGGCGTGCTCTCCTTGGGCGCGCGTTCATCTTTTATTTTTCGATTAGGTCTGCGTTAAATGATTTTTTTCTGGGCTCCCGACGCCACCGAACGCTCCCCGAGACGAGGAACCAAGCCGCGATCATGTTTCACCTCCGAAGAACTCGTGTGACCGTCGAAATAAAAATGTACCTGGGAAAAATTGGCGGATTTTTTCGACTTTTTTCATTTTTTTCCTCTCGGGCCTAAAATAACTTTTTCGTTTAATTTTAAATTTTCCTTGAATTTCGATCGAAATTTCGTGTTGCATCCAAGTAATTTCGAAGGTTTTCTCGTTCTTCTGTCGTCCGACGATTGCTCCATTCTGCTTAACACCGCCATCGAGTTAGCCTCAATGATTCCGATCGCTCTCTTCTTTCCGAAGGTCTCGACAGTTCGTCCATTGGATGTGAATCATAGTGAAATATTGTCATTAATTTCTAGCAATCTTTCCACAAGATGTGAACCTTTAAGATGCATCACTTGCGCTTGGAATGTTAAATCTTTCGGAATTAAGAATCTTAAACATTTTATGTATTTCTCCTCAATTTCTTGTCGTATTTGTTTTTTATAAAATGGCATTGTTCTTTAAGTCCTTGTGGCGTAACTTGATTCATTTTTCTAAGTTTATTATGTGAAGACCCGATAGTGATTGAAAATTCATTTCGCCTTGAAACATTTTTAATTTTAATTTTTAAGGTTTCCTGTTGAAGTTCCGCGCTTATGCGCTCATCAGCATCTACGATATCCTAGGATACGCATTTTTTTAGAAAATTATATATCATCCTAAAATGTAACTATGTTATTCAATTATAATGACATGTTCAAAAGAATACTGAACTGGTTCTTTGTTAAATAAATAATGGTGGAGACTACGATGAAAGTGATGTTAAAGTAACTTTGCGGTTAAGGATCAATTTTACTGGTTCTTTGTTGGAGAGATTACTATATTCATTAATCCTGTGCTTGTGGTTTTATTGCCCAATGCGATAATTGTATTATTTGAGTTTAACAATGAGTACAGTTTTTCCTTCGTTTGAATCTCGTCTTGGTGGGTGGTTAGTGTGCCTACTTCGAATCCCGCCGAGGGTAGACGTTGTTACAGCTTACAATCTCTTTGTTAAAGGCCACATGTGCGCTGATAAAGATCTAACGAAAAATATTTTATATTGTGATCTTTTAAAGCTGCAACTCCCAAAAAACTTTAATGACGAGCTAAATACATAACGCATGGAAAATGAATTAACGAATTACTGCCTTTCATCAGGTAAAGTTTTCAACAATTTTTACGAAAACGTTAAATTCGGCACTCAGTTATGCTCGGATTCCTCCGACACTGCAATTTTCTCTTTATTTATCATGGATTCTTATCTTTTTGAAAGACTTGCTGATTCCCTCTTGTCTACGCGCAATGGGTATATAAGAGGTAGTGCAATGATTAATGGGTCAGTTTTAAAAATTTAGAAAGAAAAATTACTTCCTAATAATGTCACATTCGAGTCTTATCTCATTTTTATACGACCTACCGATTCCCTCTGGCCTACGCGCAATGGGTATTATTATTCTGTGCCCAGTCGATTCGCCTCTCTTACGCACAAATGGGTATCTCAGAGGTAGTGTAATGAATAGCCGGGGAGGGAGGAGGGAAACCCGGTGCCTGCATTTGCCTGCTCTTACGAAGAACACCAGGGGGGCCAACGGCTTAACGTTCCTTCCGAAGGACGGAACGGCTGAATTTGCGCGGTCTCCTCAAACCACACAAACAGGGAGCCGAGCCACCTTGGAAAAATCCTACTTGCGCAGGATTCGTGCCCTCTGCCTTTTCAAGCAGCAGGCGAGTAGCAGCCAGCGTCCTAACCACTACACCACCGGCACCCCCACGCCGTTTAAATAGTTTTCTTTTTCAATCAAATTAGTGTGAGAGGTAGATTTCGGAATTTTATTTGAAAATTCACTACACAGATTGGAATATAAACGGCAAGATCACAAATTTTAAATATTTACCACGTAGAAGTGATTAGGCTTCTTTGGCGTAAATTAGGAAGAATTTAATGCTTTTAATGCACCTATTGAATATGAATGAAGAATCGTATGTCCTGACATCTCTGGGGTTCTTTGCGAATTACTTTCCGTAGCTCGAAATGAATAATCTTTCCATAGTTATTTGTCACCATGAGCCAATAATTTAAAAAGAATTTCATTCGCAAGATGACAGCATTTCTCATGGTGAACTTGTTATTTTTTCCATTCCAAGCCAAAAATATTTAACCTCTTTAGATTTAATTCAAGAGGGAACAATCGAGCTCGTCTTATGGCTGAAAACAATTAAAAACAAGCAATTCAAAAAAATGTACTTACCTTAGGTATCTCCAATAGCCACAACAAAGTTAAAAACCGTATGCGCATTTCGGCTACAAAGCAGCCGTCTTCAGTGGCAATTCACCGAAAATGGGGGTTTTTAACCTTGTTGTGGCTATTGAAGATACCTAAGGCAAGTACATTTTTTAAATTGCTTATACTTGAACCCTTGGATTTGTTAAACTGAGAGGAAGTTATTTTCCAAGCGTGAGTTCATCGCCCTTTTTTTCATTCCAATCATTCAACGTGTCTCCCTTCCTGTGTTTTTTCCTGCCTCATCGGTTTGTCGAAACCTCGTAATCAATGGGTTTGGGGAGGGGGCGGAAATATTTTAAAAAAACCTTATCCGAAAAGCGTTGACCGGCGATAGGACGATGGACGTGCGGATAACTCCTCCGTGTCGGGCCGAGTTTATTCACTACGCGAAGGCCTTTCGAAACGGCCGCGCGTGCAGGAGGCGTCAGACGGTTGAGACGTGGGCACACACTGCGTGCGTGCGTGTGGGTGGGGAAACATTGAATGGTGCTTTGGGCGAAAGGCGGGGGAGGGCGTTGCGGGGCAGCCCCAAGATCTGACAACGTGGGTGCTGCTCTCCTCCTTCCCACCCCTCCTATACCCTCTTTTGCCTCCCTTATCCTCCTCCCCCACACCACTCTCTCCCTCTCTCCACTCCTCCGAACACCCCTCGGTCCCCTCCCGTGAGCTTCCCTTTACCTCTCACCCTCATCCGATGGAATGCGGCTGCATTCTTATACCACCTTCTGCCTCGAAAGCTCCGCTCTTCGGCCTTCTTCATCTTCATCCTCTTCGTATACTTGTTTCCTTCACGGACACGTGTTGAGGGGGCCGGGGCGGGGAGATTCTCCACGACATTCCTCGTAAGGATGCACGCATGCCGTTGTACATTCGCGAAATGTTCGGCGAGGTGCGTGGCGTCATCACGCTCGTCCTCCGTGTCCTGAGGGGGAGGAGAGGTAGGGAAGGGAAGAGGAGGGGGAGGTGAGGGGGCGCCTTGATCCCCGCGTCGTAAGGACACAAGAGTTCGATTCCGTGCGGAATAAATTGACCTTGTTGGCGTTATTTACCGTAACACCTTAGTATGTGGTCTGAAAAAAACTTGGAGATCATTGCTCTCTAGCGATATCCGGATTTATTGCCGTTAAAACCTGTCAGAAACTTAATTTTCGCTTCAGATATTGCAAAATGAGAATAATGTGATTTAAATAATCATTTTTAGTGATGTTATAGTGGCGTAATCGGTTAATTTTGGTTTTATCTCGGTGTGAATTTTAGTCATTAATATTGTTTCTGGTATATTTAATCTTACTATGGTTATGCTAAAAATTGTTCCCTCATTTAACATAGTGTTTGTATATAATATTGGTTACAATCTTGTTACCTACTAATATTTTAGGAAAGTGTAAAAGTAATAATCTAATTAGAATAACTATAATAGTGATAAAGAGTTAGTGAATAATCTATAGCGGTGCTCCATATGCTCAATAAATAAAATATATAGAGGATTTCAATCTAGAAACAGAATAGCCGAGTATTAGATTTTCAAAGAAGAAAAGAAAGATGTCTGTATATGGAGAAGGGTTTGAAGAGAACACTATGAATATACTTTGACTCAGCATGATGGTAATTCTAAAAATATGACAGGCCATCCAAAAGAGTTGCGGTTTAATTGGTAAGATTTGAAGTACTTCAGATGGAGATCTTGTAAAGGGAATCGTAGAAATATTGATATGCATTGCAGCATAGCCATCATAAGGGGGAGGCCACATGGGCCTTGGCCCACGGCCTCACTTTAGAGGGGGGCCTCAAATTTTGGAGAGGAGAAATAAAACAGACTCAAATATCAGAAATACTTATGAACTATTAGACATAAGGAAAGAAACAGAAAAAAATAGCCTATTTGGTTTTTCACATTGAATTTTTAATAAATATATAATGAAATGGTGACTTTATTTTACACTTTTTGTTTTTCGATATTTTAATTTTCCAGAGTTTCTTTATACTTCTCAGCCCTAAATAGCATAATATTGCATAGGGAAAATTCAGTTTTTAATATTCTAATTAATTAATCTTAATACAACTGCGCAATAACTGTGGCTTGCATATTATATAGAATGACTAGTCAATCAGTATAACTACACACATTTTGATCTACAAATTCTAAGCAAAAGCAAAGTTACACATACAAATTCAATTTTTCACCTTTTGGGTAATACAGGATACTGGTAGGTTACTATGGGATATAATTAGGGGAATTAAAAATAGGAAACACTTTCATCAAGAAAAGAATTTATATTGTACTAATAAAAGTTAATAATAAGTTAAGAAAGTATACAACTGTGTAATTATACATAATAAGCAATATTTTTTTCAATTACATGAATGTCACAAAACAGGATTGTATTAACTAACAACAGCAGGTTTATGTTTATCAAGAAAAATAACAATTGGGCTATTGTAAAATGCAAAAAATGTCAAAAGTTTAAACTTACATGAAATATATCAAAACCAACTAATGTTACTTCTTCAGGCAAATTTCACATACAAACTCGTCACCCTGTATTGCCCTCTAACTGGTATCTCTTATTGCCCAACATAATGATTCAATGAAAACTGCAGTGTTTGTCTACAAGATTACGGACATTAAAGAAAATTAATATACCATTATAAACTACATTTCTTAAGCTATATTCAGTATGAAATAAAATTCATTCACTTACCTTTCATGTAAAAAGTAGTAAGGTAGTAAGCAAGTCTCCAAAATATTTTGAGCAACACAAAAACTACAGACCGATGTCAGTCATGATGCACTTCTACAGAGCTATGTCTGCCATTTTACTTGACTTTCCCAGCACGTCTGAACATAATTAATACAAGAACTGTGAGGTAGCTGCACATCCTTGGCCCGACCATTCAGTTCCCTATTGTTATTGTCCATGAAAGCAGATAGGTAGTAATTGTCGCAACATTTTACAATCAATGCAAACATTTGATAAATAAGACATGCTGTGCAAGTGGGAGGGTCTCAAAAAAGTTAGGGCCCATGACCTCCAAATGCCTTAAGATGGCCCTGCAATGTAGTGTGTAAAAGGTTGGATGGAGGAAGAGAGTCGACATTTTTACAAAAAGATTTCAAATAGTAGGTAGTGTGGCATAGAATATAGAAAATAAGCTAGACAGATATGGCAAATGTGGAACTATTAAAGTTGGAGTAGAGAAAAACAACTGAAATGATAACAGGTGGAAAGAAGAAATAATTAGAACTGTCTTCAGAAAGAGGGGAACTTTAGAAGATGATACTATAATGAGGAGATCCAGAAACTTTCCAAGGGGGGTCGATCGCCCTCTCTCCCCCCTTGATTCTGCCTCTGCCGACGACCATACACAATCGACAAAAATTATCAAAATATAGCACAATAATAAAGCATCAAGTTTTCTCCAGTCTGTACAATTCAACACAACTATCTTTGCCAAAAGGACTTGTTCTCATCTTCTCATAGCCTTGCCCCACCAAAACTTCCTAATCTTTTTTCTTTTACTTTCTCTTTTTCTCTTGCCAAATGCGATTATTACAGCACAGTGGCAGATCCAAGGGAAGGGGAGGGGAGAGGGGGACGATCACCCTCCCCTTGAATGGTCCCATTGCCCTCCACTGGGTACATTCTTAAATTCATTCTGCGCAACATTCCTTGTTTCTACACCGAAGATTAAGGGAAAGATAGCTTCTGATGGAGATAGGTATTTCAATTAACAGAGAAACTAAGATGCATATCATGGTGAATTTCCAGTTTTAGAATTTCTCAAATAAAAGAAGTAGAAAGTTCTTATCGTTATTGGATCTATTTCTGTTGATTTATGGAATTGTGAGTTAAAGTTTTTATTTGGGTATGCTGAATTTTTTATATTTTTACAGGCTCTTAGATATATGCCATGGCCAACGGATGGAGAAGGATCAGCAGCTCACCCTTTTCCTGGTGTTTGAGCATGTAGACCAGGACCTCTCCACCTACCTCGAAAGATGCCCTCCACCAGGACTGAGTGAAGAAAAGGTGAAGGTGAGGTGTTCAGAAACTTGCCCTTAAAGTCCCATTTTATTTCATCATGCAAGAATTAATAGCATAAGTCTGATAATAGCACACTCTCAGATAACCATTGGTTAAATACTTTACAGATAAATAATTATGGTAATTTTCATGTTTAAGAAAAAATTATGGCTTCTTAAATTAAGTAGATAAGAGTATCTGGCTTTGAATGTTCTGGTATTTCTGCTGTAGGTGTGAATGTTTGTTGTGGTCATCTGTATGACCTTTCTGTAGTCAGTATTATTTGTAAATGTCCATAAAAAGTGTGTGTAGTTCTTTAGAACGTTTTTTGTATTTGTAATTTATATTTTGTTAGTATTTTTTATAATTTGTTATTTTTTATACCAATGTAACCTAATAAATTGTTACTGACTAGATTAATTTTCTATGAGAAATGCTTAATATTTTCTCTGAAAAACATGCTCTGCCAATATAAACTTGCTCATATGCATTCAGAAATTGTTCCATCATCATCTTATAACAGGGTTAATGATTATTGGCAATAGTTGGAAGATTCATATGACAGTTTCATTGCCCGATTCCTGGAAATCTAGTTTAAATTACTTGTCCTGTTGCACATATAGAGCTCATAAGTTGCTAAAGATACAAATATATTGTTCTGTATTTCAATCTCATTTTAATTTCGTTTTAGGATATCATGTTCCAAGTGTTGTGTGGGGTGGATTTTCTTCACAGCCATAGAATAGTGCACCGTGACCTAAAACCTCAAAACCTACTGGTTGCTTCTGGTGGACAAGTGAAACTGGCTGATTTTGGCCTTGCAAAGACTTACGACTTTGAGATGAGACTAACATCTGTGGTGGGTAATTTTGTCTGAAGTTTTGCTTACAAGTGGAATATTTTGACAAACCTCAATTTATGCACCGTCTTCCAAAATAATTATATAAATGTTTTCATTATTTCAAATATTTCTATATTCAATATGATTGAAGCATTTTGAGTGGCATTTAAAAAAAATGAATTTTGCTGTCTGGTTGAAACCAAAATTAATTCAAATAAAGAATAAATTTTGATGTCCTTGAATGATAACATTTTTCTCATAAAATATTGTTCCTAGTTATTTTTGTGATAATTTGTCACAATTCATATTTTTTGGCATAAATGAATTGTAACAGAATTTGTTGGTTTATTAATCAATCCAAATATAAATAACTTTATTTACCACTTACAAAGTCCTTCACCTTTCCCATTCAAACCCATGACTCACTCTGATGATTTTCTCATCTGCATTCTCTCTTAAGCCTTATCTTCGGCTATGTACATTAGTATGAGAAGCAGTGCATTTTCATACCCATAATGAAAGACTGAAGGGATGTTAGAACCTTAAAATATAAATATATCAGTGTTATCTTATTGCCTGCTTAAAACATTCTGGTGAGAGCTAGCTAAAATATGATAGTAAAATATAGTCTTTAAATGGCCTATTCACGCAAAGTATGTGTATTTGTGAAGTCAAATCATCTGGTTTGATCATTTTACTACCTTTTACTGTGTGAATGCTTTGTAAACATTTTTCAATAGAATATTTCAATTGATAGGAATGATCTATCTGGGTTGCCATGTGAAACTAATATCCACTTTTGGTGCATCACTTGGTAGCTGTTTCCCTTCCCATGAATTTGAACTGCCTTTGCTCAGAGAGCTAAATTGCCAAACTTTCCTTAAACTTAGTTCAGAATATCCTGATAATTTTTTTGTTAGCAATTTTATTATAATCTAAAAAAATGCTGTGTAACAAACAAATAGTATATAATTAAAATCCATTTCTTATAATTATTTACATTTATTATAAAATGAATGACGTTGTTTAATGTTTTCATTTTTTCATTACTATGTCGAAACAATTGATGCACATTGCTATTTTTCCATTAGTCTTTACGATATGTGTTAGCATAGCAGCAGTATATGGGTGACAGACTTCCCATTGAATAAATTTGTGTATTCTTCTAATTGCAGATAGATAATTATGTCAGTGGTGTTGAAGTTGCAGTTCTGATTACTTTTTCTCTCAGTGGCTGTATTTTTTTCATTAAATTTTAAGGTCTTTCCAGTGATGGATTTTCAGTAATCATCTTCTAAATCAGTTTTCCCTAACTGGGTGCTACAACACACTGGGATGCCACAGCACACTGGGATGCCACAGCTGATTTTTAGGGGCTCCATGAAAATCTTTGCTAAGTAATTAAATCAGGGCAATAATTTTTCCTCTAATGAGTCGGCTATGGTGTAGTACCAACAAGTGAATGTTATGATTTCCATATATGTAAACTAGCAGAATATCCCATTCTTCGCCCGGAATAATTACAATTAATATCTTGTAAAGTCCTATTGGCAGGTACCTAATCTTTCATCGTTTTGAATTAATAATTTCTATTCCTTGAACTCAATTATCTTGAATAATACACTTTAAACCTTTTACAATAATTCTTTACAGACTATGTTGAGGGTCTTTCCACTTTGCGAAAGAATATACAAATTATTTCCACTACTTACTCTTGAATATATACAAATTATTTCCACTACTTACTCTTGAGTATGCTACGTAAAAATGACCATGAGAAAAGCATTGCTCACGTAAGTTGATTGATTTCAACAGTGAATTCCACATCACGTAGACTTCTTCTATATGTAGGATATCCATCTTCCCCAGTTTTTGTTTCTTTATTGAATGTTTTAGAATATTTTGTTGAACACTAAGTGCAGTAGAACTCCCAGATGCTGATAGAGAAAAATCTCTTTTAAAAAATAATCCTGTAATGCTTAACATTAACTTTCAATTCTGGTTAAATGCAGAAAATGTGTAAATGCATCAAGAAATTCACAACTATGATTTTAATAATTTGTTAATGAACCAGTTTTAATTTGTCATATACTGAGGAAAAGGTTATTTGACAATTACTAGAACTTTTGACAGTAATGTTTAAAATTATATATGCTGAAAATATACCATTGTCATGTATTACATTGAAATTTTATACAGTATATAATTACAAAGTACTTATGACATGCTGTTGAAATACTTAGCTTTTATAATTCTCTGTAAAATTAGATGGTAATATCTTTTATTGACCTTTGCCACAATGTCTTGGCCTATTGTTTACTCATGCTATTCTTATTCTTGCTGGAAAATGCACTCTTACACTTTAATATTCAATATCTTGAGTTTTATCTTTTGTCAACTGACCATCATTAAATTTTTGCTTGGTAACATATTTTTGAGCATCTTTTTCATAATATTCACCTTTTGTGACCACAGAAAGAATTATTGTAATTATTCTTTGATTATATTCTTCTGAAAAATTATGTAGACAAAAAACTAATGAAATACTCGTATAATGAGGGCACTGTATTTGGAAAACAACAGGTAACTAGATTCACATGAAATATATTAGAGATTCTTGACCATATTTCAATGACAAATAATCCACCAGAACACAATACAGTAAAACCTCATACAATATGCATTCTGGCAGCATGTTTTCAGTATCACGCAGATTTATTTGTGCACCAATTTTCATGCAATATGGTCCATTTTCAGCCAGTAAGGTGGGGGCCTGAAAACTTTGCTACATTTTAATTTTACTTGCAGCCTTGGGCATGCATGTACCCAGAAATCTACTTGGGGGAAGGGGAGGGGAGGTCTGAGGCCGAAAACCAATTTCCAGCAATTGATGAAATAAAAGTTCTTTCCAAATAATATAAACTTTTTAATGTTTTTAGTTCTCATTACTCAATGCAGCAAGTGGCAGCATAGCAAGAGGCAACGTAGCAAGTTTGTAACGTGGTTATCGCATATTCCACAAATGTCTGTACACCTAGATGGGGGTCCGGACCCCCCCCCCCCTTCTCCCCCTAGGTACGTCCTTGGCCTTGGGTTCCTCAAATACCAACTCAGTGACAAAATAATGAAGCAGCAACACACTTCAGACATGTTATGCCCAAGGCCAGATTGAGAGACAGGCTGAACAGGAGGTTCTCTGGCAAGCTAGTAGCCAAATGGTGCCACATAGCCAAAATAAAAAAGATCGGTACAATATCCATTGCCCAAACTTTCTCTTATTCTACATATGCATCTGGTCTCACTATACTCTTTCCTGACTATAAGAAACTCCTACTGCTTAAAAAAAACAAAACTGCAAAAAATGTCTCCTGCACATAACTGGTATTAATACATTGATTACCTCATATATGTGAAAATCAAACAAACTTGATAAGTAGTTACACCATATATAAATATCAAGTATTTACAGATTGCCGAAGGCACATAGGCACTGAAGCATTATTGCTGGATGAAGATTGTTGAGAGAACTGTGAAGAGCTGGGTGGTAGCTGGGTATGAAAATCTATATCTTATAATGTCGCTGGATGCTATATTGTTATTTTTTAGAAATATGGTATGTGCAGTATTGTTTATGACTCGAAGCTCTTTAACTTAGTGAATATGAATCAAAATCATTAAAGGCATTATATAATAATTTTTAAAAATTTCTGTCATGTAATACTTCAAAATATATGATATAAAACCTAAGGCACCTCTAGAAAAACTTATATTTAAGGGGTGTTTTTGACCCCAATGTTAAATTTTAAACACCCATAAGATATCATGTAAAAATCTATTTTTCGACTTACAGGCCTTGACTCTTTTGCAAATTAAAATTAGAAAGAATTGACCTATGATCTTTGAACCTTGACTGTTTTAAAGAAAAATAAATAACCTCTTATTCTTATCACATTTCACCAACAATTCGAAATCACTCAAGTTATACGTTTAAATCATATTTATTGGAAGGATTTAAGCTTTTTAATGATATGTTGCCTTGCTGACTGTGACATTGTTAAACCTTGAGATTGTATTTTTGTCTCAATCCTTATACTATATGCATTAGGAAAGTGTGCTTTGAATGCCTTAATATGAGAGAGAGAAGTAGAGAGAGGAAGAAAGAAAGAGACAGGGAGAGAGAGGGAATGAGATAGAAGGAGAAAGAGGGAGGGAGACAGGAGGAAGAGATAGATAGATAGATAATGGTCTTTATTAGGCCAATATTGAGAGTAGGAAGTCTATTTTCCAGAGATGGAGAGAGTAGGAGAGGGAGAGAGAATGGGAGGGAGGGAGAATGGGAGGGAGGAGGGGAGAATGGGAGGGAGGAGGATGGGAGAGAGGAAGAGAAAAAAGGAGAAAGAATGGATAGTGCCTTAAATTTAATACTTAATCCACACATGCCCATCATATTTGATGGGCAATTACGCTAGTTTTTGAATCGATTGACATTTTGTAAAAATCAACAAGAATAAATTACCATTCATTGTTGTGCTATATCATTCATCTCTTTATAGTTTCTGTTATGGATAATAGCATGCCTAAATACAAAATGTCATTCAATTTTTTTCTATTGTTTAGTCTAGAGCCACTCACAAACAGGCAGCATGGCAAAAACTGCATTTTTTGTGCTTAGGGACACCTAAAATGTGTATTTTCGTCAAAACCTCGAAGCCAATTTTTTTCATGATTGCTAAACTTTTTCTATATACTATGTATATGAGAAAGAAAAAAATATATAAAATATACAAATTTTATTTTCATTTTTACAAATGTTTCTGTTGGTGATGATGGGTAGTGTTTGACCTACTTCATTATAAAACAACTAGCGTAATTGCCCGTCAAATTTGATGGGTATGCCTGGATTAAATATTAAATTTAAGGCACTTCCCATTCTTCCTCCTTTTCTCTCTTCCTCTCTTTCATCCTTCTCCCTCCCTTCTTCCTCCCTCTCCTTCTCTGGAAAAATAGACTTCCTAGTCTCAATCTTGCCTTAATAAAGACCATTATCTATCTCTCCCTCCTGTCTCCCTCTCTCTTTCTCCTCTCTCTCCCTTTATCTCTATGTTCCTTACTATCTCTCTATCTCCCTCCCTTCCTCTCCCCCTCTCTACTTCTCTGGAAAAATATACATTCTAATCTCAATCTCGCCCTAATAAAGAACATCTATCTCTCCTTTTTTCTCTGTCTTCCTTCCTCTCACTCCCTCTCTCCCTCCTTTCTTCATCTCTCTCATCTCTCTCTCTCGTATTCAAGCATTCAAAGCACACTTTTCTGATCCATATAGTATAAGGATTGAGTTGAAAATACAATCTTGAAGTTTAACAATAACAACATATCGTTAAAAAGCTTAAATTTTTCCAATAAATATGATTTAAATGTAGAACTTGAGCGATTTTGTATCCTAGGAAAAATGTGATGATAAGAATAAGAAACGTTATTTATTTTTCTTTAAAACAGTCTGTTTCGAAGATCATGGGTCAATTCTTTGTAATTTTAATTTGCATAAGAGTTAAGGCCAGTAAGTCGAAAAATTGATTTTGATGTGTTAATCTTTGGAAAATACGAATTATCTACTGGAGTCAAACATGGATCTTTTTTGAGGATTTTTTTCGTAAATGCCTTTTACTATAAGAATCAAACATTCCTACCAAATTTCAATTTTCTACCTACTCGGAAAGTTTGTTAAAATAGCATTACAGACAGTCATAAATAGTTCTTGATTCTCCTGCACTTTTATAAAACCTTTTTAAGAGCGGCGCAACAGTTGAGTGTGAGAGACAAACATAGCTTATTATATAGTAAGATAAGATACAAACCCCCAAAAAAAAATATATTAGCTGGAGATGAACGCAGGATGACCCTTAGGAAGTAACCAGAAAAGGGGTGCAAATCAAGGACGATTGTAAGAATTTGTTTTTTAGTTTTAAATTAAAGTTTTAAAATTCTTTTAATCATTTTAAATATTATGAGTAGAGAGCCTGCAGTTCTACTGCAGGAAATTTTATGAAATGTCAAAAAGATATTATAATAAACGAAGAACAAATGGAAAATAAGAATCAAACATCAGGAGAGAGTGAAAAATGAGGAAGGAACAAATAAGACCAAAAATAAACTGAAGTTGAACAAAAATGATAAAAGCAGTAACAAACGAAGAGCAAAGAGAAAAAGAATAGCCAAACATTGATATTGTGTGACAAACTATTTATTTATAACGCCTACAACAAATACACATTTTCCACCTATCTTTGTTTCACCCTCTCCCATACTCCCATTCTGTCTCCCTCTCTTCCTTCCTCCCATTCTCACTCCCTCTCTCTTCCTCCCATTCTCTCCCTTCCTCCTTTTTCTCTCACCCTTCCTTCTTTTCTCTCACCCTTCCTTCTGTTCTCTCCCTTCCATTCTCTCACTCTTCCTTCCTCTCACTCTAGCTCCCTTCCTCCCACTCTAGTTCCCTTCCTCCCACTCTAGCTCCAATTCTCACTCTCTCTCCCTTGCTCCCATTCTCTCTCCCTCTATCTCTCTTGCTCCTGTTCTATCTATCTTGCTTCCATTCTCTCCCTCTCGTCCTCCCATCCTCTCTTCTTCTCTATCTCTATTCTCTCTCACTCTATCTCCCATTCTCTCTTCTCTCCCTATCTCCCATTCTCCCTTCCTCTTCCTCCTCCCATACTCTCCCTTCCACCTATTCTATCTACTATCCTCCTATTTTTCTCCCTCTCATCCATTCTCTATCTCTCTTCCTTTCTCCCACTCATTCTTGCTCACTCCCATTCTCCCTCTCTCCTTTCCTCCCATTCTCTCCCTCTCTCCCTATCTTCAACCCATTCTCTCCCTCTCTCCCTATCTATCTTCCTTCCATTCTGTACCTCATTCTCTCTTCTTCCTTTCTCCCACTCTCTCTTCCATTCTCTCCATCTCTTCCTTCCTCCATTATCTCCCTTTCTCTTCCTCCCCATTATCTCACTTTCTCTTCCTCCTATTCTCATTTTCTCTTCCTTCCATTATCTCTCCCTGCCTCCCATTCTCTCTTCCATTCTCTCTCCCTTCCTCCTATTCTGTCCCTCTCTCTTCCTTCCTCCATTCTCTCCCACTCCTTCCCTTCCATTATCTCCCACTCTTTCCCTTCCATTCTCTCTCTTCCCCATTCTCACTTCATTCCCATTCTCTCTTCCTTACTCCCATTCTCTCCACCTCTCTTCCTCCTACTCTCTTCATTCCTCCGATTCTCTTCCTTGCTCCCATTCTTTCTTCCTCCTATTCTCTTTTCCTTCCTCCCATACTCTCTTCCTTTCTCCCATTATTTCTTCCTTCCTCATATTCTCTCTGCCTCTTTCTTGCATACCATTCTCTTTCTGCCTGTTTTCTTCCATACTTTCTCCATTCCACCTATTTTCTCTCCCTTCATATTTTCTCTTCCTTCCTCGTATTTTCTCTCCCTCTCCCATTCTCTCACCCTCTCCCATTCTCTCACCCTCTCTCCATACAATTCTCTCTCTCTCTCTCTCCCTCCCTCCCTTTCTCTCCCCTTCCTTCCATTCTCTCTCCCTTCCTCCAGTTCTCTCCCCCTCCCCTCCAATTCTCTCCCCCTACCCTCCTCAACTCCCTCTCCCTCCCATTCTCTCTACCTCTCTTTCTTTCTCCCATTATATCTCCATCTTTTTTCCCTGCCGTTCTCTTTCTGTCTCTTCCTCTCTCCCTTCGACCTATTTTCTCTCCCCTCCTTCCACTCTCTCTCCCTTCCATTCTCTCTCCCTTCCATTCTCTCTCCCTTCCATTCTCTCCCCCCTTCCATTCTCTCCCCCTTCCATTCTCTTCTCACTTCCATTCTCTCTCTCTTCCATCTCTCTCCCTCCCATTCTCTATCTCTCCCTTCTCTCTCTCTCTCTCTCCCTTCTATCCTCTCTCTCTTTCTCCTGTTCCCTCCCCTCCTCGCTATGTTCCTCCCATTCTCTTTCCATCTCTTCCTCCCATTCTCTTTCCATCTCTTTCACATTCTCTCCCTTTATCCTCTTTCCTCCCATTCTCTCTCCCTGCCTCCCATTCTCTCCCCCTCCCATTCTCGAGATCCCTTCCATTCTCTCTCCTTCCTCATTCTCTTTCCATCTCTCCCTTCCATTCTGTCTCCCTTCCATTCTGTCTCCCTTCCATTCTGTCTCCCTTCCATTCTGTCTCCCTTCCATTCTGTCTCCCTTCCATTCTGTCTCCCTTCCATTCTGTCTCCCTTCCATTCTGTCTCCCTTCCATTCTGTCTCCCTTCCATTCTGTCTCCCTTCCATTCTGTCTCCCTTCCATTCTGTCTCCCTTCCATTCTGTCTCCCTTCCATTCTCTTTCCCTTCCATTCTCTCTCCCTCCCATCCTCTTCCATTCTCACTTCCTCCCATTCTCACTTCCTCCCATTCTCACTTCCTCCCATTCTCACTTCCTCCCATTCTCTCTTCCTCCCATTCTCTCTTTCCATTTTCTCTTTCTATTCTCTCTTTCCATTCTCTCTTTCCATTCTCTCATTCCATTCTCTCTTTCCATTCTCTCTTCCATTCTCTTTTCCTCCCATTCTCTCTTCCTCCCATTCTCTTTTCCTCCCATTCTCTCTTCCTCCCATTCTCTCTTCCACCCATTTTCTCTCCCTCCCATTCTCTTCATCCCATTCTCTCTTCCTCCCATTCTCTCTTCATCCCATTCTCTCTTCATCCCATCCTCTCTTCCTCCCAATCTCTCTTCATCCCATTCTCCTCTTCATCCCATTCTCTCTTCATCCCATTCTCTCTTCATCCCATTCTCTCTTCATCCCATTCTCTTCCTCCCATTCTCTTATTCCCATTCTCTTCCTCCCATTCTCTTACTCCCCATTCTCGCTCTTTTCCTCCCATACTCTCCCTTCCTCCAATTCTCTTTTCCTCCTATTCTCTCTTCCTCCCACTCTCTCCCCTTTCTCTTTCATCCCATTCTCTCTCCCCTCTATCTCTCTCCCTGCCTCCAATTCTCTCCGTCTATTCTCACTCCAATACTCCCATTCTTTCTTTTCCACCCATTCTCTCATGTCCTCCCCATTCTCTCTTTTCCTCCCATTCTCCCATTTCCTCCGATTCTTTTTTCCTCCTATTCTCTTTCTCCCATTCTGTCTTTTACTCCCATTCTATCATCCTCCCATTCTCTGCTTCCTTTCTCTCATCCTTCTTCCCATTTTCTCTCTCCTAGTCTCTCCCTCTTTTTATTCCTTCCTCACATTCTCTGTACCTCTCACTTCCATTATCTAACTCTCTTTCCCTTCCACTCATTCTCTCTTCCTCCCATTCTCTCTACCTCACTCTTCCTTCTACTCTCTCTCCCTTCCTATTTTCTCTCCCATCCTATTCTCTCTCCCTTCCTATTCTCCCTCCCTTCCTATTCTCTCTCCCTTCCTATTCTCTCTCCATTTCCTCTCTCCCTGCCTCCTATTCTCCACCTCTTTCTCTTGCTTCCTCACATTCTCTCTACCTCCTCTCACTTCCCTTCCATTCTCTCCCCTATTTTCCCTTTCTCTCATTCCCGTCTTTATTCCTCTCTCTCTGTTCCTCCCAATCTCTCCATTCCTCCCAATCTCTCTCCCCCTCTCCATTCCACCCAATCTTTCTCCTCTCTGTTCAAATCTCTCCATTCCTCCCATCTCTCTCCTCCCTCTGCCTCTCTCCCCTCTCTCTCCCTCTCCCTATCTCTCCCTATATCTACCTATCTCTCCCTCTCTCCTCCCTCTCTCTCCCTCTCTCTCCCCTCTCTCTCTCCCTCTCTCTCTCCCTATCTCTCCCTCTCTCTCTCTCTCTCTCCATCTCCCTCCCTCTCTCTCTCTCTCCATCTCCCTCCCTCTCTCTCTCTCTCTCCATCTCCCTCCCTCTCTCTCTCTCTCCATCTCCCTCCCTCTCTCTCTCTCCATCTCCCTCCCTCTCTCCCTCCCTCTCTCTCTCCCTCTCTCTCTCCCCTCTCTCCCTCCCTCCCCCTCTCTCCCCCTCTCTCTCCCCCCTTTCTCTCCCCCTCTCTCTCGCCCTCTCTCTCGCCCTCTCTCTCGCCCTCTCTCTCGCCCTCTCTCTCGCCCTCTCCTCGCCCACTCTCGCCCTCTCTCTCGCCCTCTCTCTCTCTCTCCCTCTCTCTCGCCCTCTCTCTCTCTCCCTCTCTCTCTCTCCCTATCTCTCTCTCCCTCTCTCTCGCTCTCTCTCTCGCCCTCTCTCTCTCGCCCCTATCTCTCTCGCCCCCTCTCTCTCGCCCCCTCTCTCTCGCCCCCCTCTCCTCTCGCCCCCTCTCTCTCGCCCCCCCTCTCTCTCTCTCACGCCCCCCCCTCTCTCTCTCGCCCCCCCTCTCTTTCTCTCTCTCCCTCTCTCTCCCTCGCTCTCCCTCTCTTCCTCTATCACTCTCGCCCTCTCTTCCTCTCTCTCTATCTCTCTCTCCCTCCATCTCTCCCAATCTGCCTGCCTCCCTATCTCTCCCCCTCTCTATCCCCCTCTTTCTCCCCCTCTTTCTCCCCCCTCTTTCTCCCCCTCTTTCTCCCCCTCTTTCTCCCCCTCTTTCTCCCCCTCTCTCTCCCCCTCTCTCTCCCCCTCTCTCTCCCCCCTCTCTCTCCCCTCTCCCTCCCCCTCTCCCCCCCTCTCTCTCCCCCTCTCTCTCCCCCTCTTCTCCCCCTCTTTCTCCCCCCTCCTCTCTCCCCCTCTCTCTCCCCCTCTCTCTCCCCCTCTCTCTCCCCCCTCTCCCTCCCCCCTCTCTCCCCCTCTCTCTCCCTCTCTCTCTCCCTCTCTCTCCCCCCTCTCTCTCCCCCCTCTCTCTCCCCCTCTCTCTCCCCCTCTCTCTCCCCCTCTCTCTCCCCCTCTCTCTCCCCCTCTCTCTCCACCCCTCTCGCCCGAATAAAGACGATTATCTATCTATCTATCTATCTATCTCCCCCCCCTCTCTCCCCCCCTCTCTCCCCCCTCTCTCTCCACCTCTCTCTCCCCCTCTCTCTCCCCCCCCTCTCTCTCCCCCCTCTCTCTCTCCCCCTCTCTCTCCCCTCCCTCTCTTCCTCTCTCTCTCTCCCTCTACCTCTCCCTCTACCTCTCTCTCTCCCCTCTACCTCTCCCTCTACCTCTCCCTCTACCCCTCTCTCTCTCCCTCTACCTCTCCCTCTACCTCTCCCTCTACATCTCCCTCTACCTCTCCCTCTACCTCTCCCTCTACCTCTCCCCCTCTCTCCCTCTCTACCTCTCCCCTCTCTCTGCCTCTCCCCTCTCTCCCTCTCTACCTCTCCCCTCTCTCTGCCTCTCCCCTCTCTTTCCCTCTCTTCCTCTCTCCCCCCTCTCCCCCCTCTCTCTCTCTACCTCTCTCTACCTCTCTACCTCTCTCTACCTCTCTCTCTCTCTACCTCTCTCCTCTCTCTACCTCTCTCCTATCTCTACCTCTCTCCTCTCTCTACCTCTCTCCTCTCTCTACCTCTCTCCTCTCTCTACCTCTCTCCTCTCTCTACCTCTCCCCTCTCTCTCCCTCTCTCTCCTCTCTCTCCCTCTCTCTACCTCTCCCCTCTCTCTCCCTCTCTCTACCTCTCCCTCTCTACCTCTCCCCTCTCTCTCTACCTCTCCCCTCTCTCCCTCTCTCTACCTCTCCCCTCCTCTCGCTACCTCTCTCCTCCTCTCGCTACCTCTCCCCTCTCTCTACCTCTCCTCTCTCTCTCCCTCTCTCTCTCCCTCTCTCTCTCTCTCTCTCCCTCTCTCTCTCCCCTCTCTCTCTCCCTCTCTCTCTCCCTCTCTCTCTCCCTCTCTCTCTCCCTCTCTCTACCTCTCCCCTCTCTCTACCTCACCCTCTCTCTCTCCCCCTCTCTCTCCCTCCTCTCCCCCTCTCTCTCCCTCTCTCTCCTTCTCTCTCCCTCTCTCTCCCTCTCTCTCTCCCTCTCTCTCCCTCCCTCGCCCTCCCTCTCTCTCCCTCGCCCTCCCTCTCTCTCCCTCTCTCTCCCTCTCCCCTCTCTTTCCCTCTCTCTACCTCTCCCCTCTCTCTCCCTCTCTACCTCTCCCTTCTCTCTCCCTATCTCTACCTCTCCCCTCCTCTCGCTACCTTTCCCCTCTCTCTACCTCTCCTCTCTCTTTCTACCTCTCCCCCTCTCCCATTTCCCTCCCTCTCCCATTTCCTTCCCTCTCTCCCATTTCCCTCCCTCTCTCCCATTTCCCTCCCTCTCTCAATCCCTCTCCCTCCCTTCCTCTCCCTCCCTTCCTCTCCCTCCCTTCCTCTCCCTCCCTTCCTCTCCCTCCCTTCCTCTCCCTCCCTTCCTCTCCCTCCCTTCCTCTCCCTACCACCCTCCCCTCCCTCTCTCACTCCCTCTCTCTCACTCCCTCTCTCCCCTCTCTCTTCCTCCCCCCTCTCTCCCTCTCTCTCCCCCTTTCCCATTTCCCTCCCTCTCCCATTTCCCTTCCTCTCTCCCATTTCCCTCCCTCTCTCCCATTTCCCCTCCTCCTCTCCCATTTCCCTCCCTCTCTCCCATTTCCCTCCCCTCTCTCACTCCCTCTCTCACTCCCTCTCCCTCCCTTCCTCTCCCACCCTCTCTCTCCCTCCCTCTCTCACTACCTTTCTCTCACTACCTCTCACTCCCCTCCCTCTCACTCCCTCTCACTCCCTCTCTCTCACTCCCTCTATCTCTCACTACCCTCTCTCCCTACCCCATCTCTCTCACTCCCTCTCTCACTCCCCTCTCTCTCTCACTCCCTCTCTCTCTCACTCCCTCTCTCTCTCACCTCCCTCTCTCTCACTCCCTCTCTCTCACACTCCCTCTCTCTCACTCCCGCTTTCTCACTACCTCTCACTCCCTCCCTCTCACTCCCTCTCACTCCCTCTCTCTCACTCCCTCTATCTCTCACTTCCCTCTCTCCTACCCCATCTCTCTCACTCCCTCTCTCTCTCACTCCCTCTCTCTCACTCCCTCTCTTTCACTCCCTCTCTCTCACTCCCTCTCTCTCACTCACCTCCCTCTCCCTCACTCCCTCTCCCTCACTCCTTCTCTCCCTCACTCCTCCTCTCTTTCACTCCCTCACTCTCCCTCCCCTCTCTCTCCCTTCCTCTTCCTCCCTCTACCTCCCCCTCTCTTCTCATCTCTCCCTGTCTCTCCTCCCTCTTTCTCCCTGTCTCTCTTCTCTCTCCTCCTTCCTTTCCCTCTGTCTCTCTCCCCTCTCTACCCCCTCTCCCTCCCCCTCTCCCCCTATCTCCCCCTCTTCCTTCCTCCCATGCTAATGGAGAATTCCCAGTGGAAGCCTGCTGACCACAGGTTATGAACTTCTGAGATTGATGACTGTAGTCCAATTAAGTATACGTTGCTTTCAAGTCCAGTGTTAAATAATAGATTTAATTTTAATGAATATTGTATTATGTGGTTGTCTCTCTAGCTTTTAAAAAGTTTTGGCAGACAGTAACAATCAGATTGCTATGCAAAAAAGACAATATAACAAGAATGGTCTGCATGATTTCGATGAATCTTTCATCTTAATATTCAGCTTTATTTCTAGAAGATTTTAGATGGGTTTTCGTCAGCCAGTAAGGAATGGGTTTGACACCATGATCATTCACATTCTCCATTTGTTTGTCCTACAAATTCAGGATGTAAACCAAAGAATGTACAAAACAATTGAAAATTAATTTTCTTACCATTAATTTTCAAATAAAAGCTGAATTGTTCCACAAAATTATTTTCAAGACGAAAATTTTTGTTTTTAAAACAAATCCTTTTGTGTCCAGGAGCAGCCTACATTTTTTTGGGATTTAATGAAATTGCTTACACTGATTTTTAATTGTCAAATGGAAAAGGGAGTGTGATGGAAGAAGATAGAAGAT